>CM031239.1:443651530-444851530 GCA_018340775.1 Taxus wallichiana var. yunnanensis
TCCCAAATTCCCAATGTAACAATGCAACAAAATAAACTATCTAGATCAACACTCATGACATCAAGCTTCAACTTCAAATGTAATCAACCCGATGTGGCACCGTGTTTAGGCACATGGGGGCACTCCAAATGATAGGTGTCGTTAAGCTAGAAGCCAATGAAGAGGATAATGTAATCACCCATATTAAAGGATACAAAACACCTAATGCTCCCATCCAAGAAACATTAGAACTCAAGACCCACAACATTCCCCAACCCATATGGAATTATGATTTGATTACATATATAATAAATACTTTCTCCCATATATTCTTCTTAAATCTTTTGAAGAACTCCTTAAGACACCGAATGAAGCACCTAAAATCTCTAGGACTTGGACACTTAGCCTTTGTCACACCTCCAAAGGCATAAATCAATCATATTGACATGGACATGTTCCCACCTAGTACAACCATGAGGGACGTGGGATATTTTTTCAACTTACGACATCTCTCCTCAAATGTATAAGTCACTAGAAAAGTTGACTCATTTATCTACATGTAAGGGTTTATAACAACCTTGTTAAACATGTAATGGTTAATCATGGTACATATGTCAACATAGTTCCCTTCTCTTTCTTAAAAAATCTCAAGTACGACAAGACCAATTGTTTATCAACTTAAAATACCTTGAGGCTACGATAGTCTTAGAGCCACATCTATAGGTATGATAGTCCTTCCAGCTTACTCTAGATCCAAAACAATCCTCACAAAATTCTATGTAATTGATAAGGACACAATTTACACCATGATCTTAGGACGACCTTTGGAACCTCTAGATGAAGGCCATCTCATCCACACTCTTTTAAGAAATGTGGTTTTTACACTTAGGGAGAGTCTTCATAGCTTAAGGAGATCCAACCCCTTTTAAAATCATTCAAGTGAATCTCATAAAGCACTTATGTACACCATGAGTTATCCATAAATGACATTTAAAATCCAAATGCCCTCGACAAGGGAAAGAACTCTTGTTACAAACACAAACCTTGTGTAAGGGTTTTCCTCTCACCTTTTTGAGACCACCGCACGTAACAAAACCGTGAAGAAGTATAATGAGATTTAAAAGAAGCCCCCCAAACAACTAAAGAATCTCAACCTTGTTAAAGTAGGTATTTACCTTAGCTCATGTTCACCTAGTTACTTTATTTACCTTTATTATATTTATCCTCACCCACTTATGTGTGTGGATATTTCTTTTATCTTATTTAGATATTAGGAGATATTATTTAGTTGTTAGGTATAGTTATTTCCTTGATCTCTGGTATTGACTAGTTCTTTCCTTGATCTATGGTATTGACTAGATCCTTGATGTCTAGTTCTCTCCTAAATCTATGGTCTTGACTAGTTATTTCCTTGATTTATGGCTTGATCTACGATCTTGACTGATTCTTAGATTGTTATTTCTTGTCTATTCAAGCAAGGCCCATTCTTAATGTATTACATTGAGTTCCATAATAATATATGATATTGATTCTCATTTGTTTGTAAATGTTTATGTAAAGTTATTCGCGAATTACTTTCATCTTATTGATCATGGTGTTTAATTAGCATCTTTTTTCGTGCTCTTTCCATTGGAGTTATTTATTTTGAGACTTGCACTATAATTATAAAGTGTCAAATATGGAGAAGTGTTGTAATCAATTGTGGACGTAATTTCGGCTGAGCCCGACATCCTAAATTTTTGGGAGTTACAGTTTGTACCTATCATGGATTCTGAGAATGATATGTTTTTCTCTGAAGTATGTGGACTTCAAGAGGATATTGTAAAATTTGTGGAAGAAAATAGATCGCTCAAGAAGCGAAATTCTCTTCTACAATCACTCATTCATGATAAGGATACAATAATACACTCCCTGCAGAACAAACTTGCTAGCCTACAACATCACCATCATATTATGGACAACCATATTCATGCTCCTAGTCCACTTGCAGCTTGTTGCTCTTGTACCCACTGACATTGATCTTCCAATCTTTGAGCTTGAACCTACTTTTGATGCTTCTAAACCTATGAGGCTTGTTACTGACATGCTCTTCCACATTTGTGCCTATTACAGTACCACATGTTGTGTATCCTACTTACCTTTCACACATGGCTTTTTTAATAAGCATATCACCGCATCAGTTCTCGCATGCTCCATTCTATGGGTCTCACTAGCGGAGTCATTGGCAGACATTCACAGGGTATTGTTTCCTCTATTCCACATGTTAAGTGGAATTCTTGTCATGACATTGGTTTTCGAGCAGATACTTCATTGGGATCACACATTGACATAGCTCCTTTTTTGTTTGCTCGACTCTTTCTGAGGATCATGAGCAACACATGAGTTTTGCACCTTCACTCAGGCTTGAGAAACCTGAGATTTCAACTGTCAGACATGATCAACCTGACACACATTCTGATGTTCTTTTGCATGCACCCATTGTGCATTTTGCACCAAGTCATATGCAGGCATCTTCTTCATCCATCCGTGTTGATTTGGGGTGGATATCTGATCACTCGTGGAGATGACATAAGTATTCGTTGAGAGGACTCTACAGGTGTGGCTCCTCCACCATTCGGCCTCTTGCTCCACTTTTTGTACCTTCCGCATTGTGATGCTTCTTGTTTTGAGCATTTTTTTTAGCAGGGTGTAGTGTATCTCTCTTGTTTGTTGAGAGATTTTGTATTTATATTTTTGACACTTTTGGCATGTTGACGCCTCTCTTGTGAGGGAGCTATTCCGTGGAGCCCAATGTTAGTTTGTCATTGTTCGAGTAGTTGTTTTGACAACTCATACAGATTTGTAGTGCCACTCCACTCATTCAGTAGTATGGGAGGGTGTAGTGCTGATCCTGCTTCTTTGGGTTTTGTGTCCTTGCCTTGTTACCTTGGCTTTTCTTGGATCATGACACTCTAGATTTTGTGTCCTTGCCTTGTTGCTTTGGTTATTATTCTTGGATCGTGGCACACCTATTTGCAGCACTTGATCGAATTATGTTTGGTGTTTTTTTTGCACTTTCGACATCACTCCGCTAATGCTTCCTTGTATGGAGTTATTCTAGTGGAGCCCAAAGTGTCATTTGTTTTTTAGTTTTGTGATCGAGCAAAGGATTCGTACTATAGTGCACCAAACTTCTTCAAATTGTACATTTTTTTTTTTTGAGTCGAGCTTCTTGGGATGCCTTAGAGTGGGGTTTTACTCTCTTTGCTTTGTTATTCTTGGTTTTGGGTACCTGCGGTTTCCTTTTTCCTGTATATTATACATGAGTACCTCATCGTGCCTAGTTGTTGTCGGGACTCATACTGTGGACATGCCACTTCTATTTTGACCCCTAGCTTCACTTGAGGGGGTGTTAAAGTAGGTATTTTACCTTAGCTCATGTTCACCTAGGTACTTTATTTACCTTTATTGTATTTATCCTCACCCACTTATGTGTGTGGATATTTTTTATCTTATTTATATATTAGGAGATATTATCTAGTTGTTAGGTATAGTTATTTCCTTGATCTATGGTATTGACTAGTTCTTTCCTTGATCTATGGTATTGACTAGATCCTTGATGTCTAGTTCTCTCCTAAATCTATGGTCTTGACTAGTTCTTTGATGACTAGTTATTTCCTTGATTTATGGCTTGATCTACGACCTTGACTAGTTCTTAGATTGTTATTCCTTGCCTATTTAAGCAAGGCCCATTCTCAATGTATTACATTGAGTTCCATAATAATATATGATATTGCTTCTCATTTGTTTGCAAAGGTTTATGTAAAGTTATTCTGGCGAATTACTTTCATCTTATTGATCGTGGTGTTTAATTAGCATTTGTGTTCTTGGCTTGGTACGATTTGGTTATCGTCCTTTCAAACCTAAGATTGAGATTGTATCATTGAAAAACCACGGCATAAATCGTTGACATTCTTGAAAAGTATAAACCTCTCATCCTCCTCTTCAACCCAAATGGCACCACCTTCTCAAAACTCGCTCATTCTTTACTTACGCGCTTGAAATCTCCTTGCTCACCCAAAAGACGATGATGGAAGAGAATTAATTATATACTTTGCTAGTCATATCCTCCTTGATTATGAGATTCAACATTCCCAAGCTAAGAAAGATTTTGTATTGCAGACTAAGATGGATCCTTGTTTGGGTTCTCAAATGTTGGGAATCAAATCTAGGCCTGCACACAAGATGTAGATACCAAAAAGCTCAAGGAGTTCTAGTGTTGTAATTCTATATGATAGTGGCCCTAACCATATGGTAGCTATAAGTTTCCAAGGCCCGTACTTAAAATAAAGAGAGGTATCCTACTGGGATTCAAAATAAGAGTATATCAAAATATGGATAAAGCCAAGGGGCATAACATGATAAGACAAAACAATATATCAAATCAAACATACATCTACCCTAATCTATAAAGAATGAATTACCAACCATCCGCACATTAATAAAAATACAATAAAGGACAAAGAAGGGTTAGAAATGTTTACCTACAATGTGATCGTTGATGCATGATCCTCCCCAGACAACAACACCAAGAGAGAATCGCTATAGATGGAGAAGGGGAAAGATCAAGAAGAAGACCTCTAGTCCTAGCTCACTATGGTGACCCAAATGCAAAATGGCAAACTTCAAAATCTCAAGCCTAATAACTAGGTGTGAAAATATGTGTAAATGTCTCGATGTGCAAGAAAGTAACATGTTTTGGAATGATGAATAAGTGATTACAAAACAACAAGAGTGGCTAAGATGTATACCTGACACAATCACCCATGGGCGATGGCGTCAGCCATGAGGAAAATGAAACCCGACAATTATGTCACCTTAGGGGAACCTCGAGGTCGGAAGGTGGAAAATAAAGGGAGATGGAAGCCAAAGAATAAATGAGGATGATGAAAAAGGTCCAAGATGACCGAAAGCAGAGTTGATAAGAGCATGCATGAGTGAAAACAAGTCAACGTAATGAGACAAGTAAACATAATGGGTATAACACATGAGTAAAAGGCGGAATAAAGCAATGATGAGGTAACTATGGCATAATAACAACACCTCTCAAATGTCATGGTCTAGTCCATGTGACCAAGACCGATCACACCCTAATTCTGACAAGCCCCTTGAGGCACCCACTCAAGAGGAAAATGCATCAGTAGTTCCCACACAAGAGAAGAGGTTAGCAAGAGTTAAAAATGAGTTGTACATATTACTTGAATTTTTCAAAATATGTAAAAGTTTTACATGTGGTGCATCATGATAACATGCTTGCAATTTCAAGCTCGATTGTATTTCTTATTAAGAAGCAACACAAGTAAATATACTCCCCTATTATGCATTTCAAACTAGAACATCAAGTTCATATTGGTCTACACTAGATTGAATTACAAGAGATGGCTTATGACATCAAACGATAAGATCCACCTTCACGTATGCCTCACAATTCGCAACTCCCAAGGCTTGGCCTCTAGCCCATGGTAGCACTTGATTCATGTGCAACCTTAGTATGTATGTATGTATGTATGTATGTATGTATGTATGTATGTATGTATGTATATGTGTTTGTGTGTATATACACACGCACACACATAGACATACTAGTTGTTGAAAGCATGCATATATGTCTATGATTTTTAGTAGCCTCCTTCTAAGATTTTGTATGTAATAGCTTTGGCTAGTGTCATATATGGTCATTACATATATAACATATTAGATAACATTGATTTATATAAAGTATTGTTTATATAGCAATTTTATAGTAAGACTATTTTATACTAGCCAAATAGACACCCAATCTTTAATATATGTAAATTTAGATTAATATATTTATCTATCCAAAACCAAGGTTCAAGGGTAAGTTTCTAAATTAATGTATCAATTAAATACTTAATTAAGAATGTCTTTATAATAAGAAAGTATTAATATGAAATGAAATGCATTATATTTAATAACTCGTATTTAAACAATTGTTCTCATTGCAATACATACCATTAGGCGAACACCATCTACATGATACATAAAGACATAGAGCATTTGCACTTTACCGGTGGTGAAAGATATAATAAAAGAAAAAAAGACTAATGCAACATGTAGGATAGTGGTTACCAACAACCTTGATTATGGAGAACTTCACCTTGTTAAAATCCTCTTCATGGTAGAAATTCAACTCTTGTGCTCTCGACATGGAAGAAAAAATGGTAAAAGATGTTAGAATGAACTAAATTCTTTTTAATTTTTAAATTAATTTATCAATAATCTATATTTATATTTGGGTGTGGGACATCTTCCCTCATTTAAATATATCAAAAACAAACCAAAAACTTGTACAAACAACCATTCCCTTTCTTACTTTCACAAGAAGTGTTTTATTTTTTATTACAAAAATTATTGTATTTTTAAATAACTAATAATCAAATACATAAATCTCCTACAATTTTTTTTTACACAACAATATCCTTTTCATAATTGATTTTGGAAGAGACATTTTAGCTTCAATGTTTTTTAATAATGACTTATCAGTTCCATCAGTCCCCCACATATACACATCACTTTCTAGTGAAACTTGAATTCTTTATGTCTTCACCTTTCATATAAACATCTTGACCTGATTGGGCTGACATTTGAAAACCCATTTATTTCTATCACATGCATTTTAGCAATCAGATCATAGAAAAAATACTATCACATGCATCAACGTCTAGTGCAACTCAGTGTCTTTCCCAATTGGAAGATCATTTTCCACATCCCATGGGCCACAACCACATTTGTCTACGCCATGTAAAAGTGAATATTATTCTTCACATTTTTCTTAAGTGAATTATGTGGCAAGTACTAGGACCCCACATGACCAACTTATTCTCAATATACAATCATGCAACCTCTTCTCTATCTCGAGTGAAATAATTTGGTCTCCTCCCTCAATTCTCCTCTTTTCATATGTTTTGATTATATTGTTTGTACTAAGGGATGTCTAGGTGCTCCCTCATCTATTGTACTTTGCATGCTAATTTGTCCTTTGATTCCATTCATTGATTTTGGTACCTTTGGGACATAAATTAAAATTTTAATCTCTCTTATTTTTTTCTTATGGTTAAAGGAATCCCTTTTAAACCTCTGGCTAGAGCAACATTCAAACAGTGATTCTTGATTAAGTTACCCAGCTTTTTAGTGGTCGAAATTAGAACGTTTAAGATATTTAGAAGTACATTTGTACATTTATCGGGTATATGTCTGAAATCTTTTTTAAAATTGTTGATTAGACCAATCATCAAATATATTATTAGAAAATTTATGATATGATTATCTCTGGTCAATTAACTTATAAATGTAAGTCCACATCAAAACACAGAATCGGGGTGTTTGGTAAGGTACTTACAAAGGCTTTTAGACTTGCGTGGTATAGACTTGCGTGGTAGTTACGGAATTTAATCTCATGTCAATTAACTTTAAATGTAAGTCCTCACCAAAACACCAAAACAATATACTTAGTAAAACACTTACAAATTTTCATAACATATAATAGTCTCTCTCAAACAGAAGTTTTTAGACTTACATGACATAAAATATGTCACATAAAAATAACGTTTTAAATATTATTTAATCCACTCACTTTTTTTTGTATGATTAACTCTATACCTTTATGTACATATATATGAGTTGTTAGTGTCTCTATAAACTACTCAGCCTTTAATGGTTCTCTACTGACTTCTTTTGTATTCTTTTTTAACTTTTGGTTGGAACAACACTCAAACATGTTGATAAGCTACCCTGTGCCCCCAGTTTCAAAAACGAAAAAATTGCCCTCAAATAGTTGTGGTTCATGGTATCTGATGTGTCGAGGACAGACAAATTAAGATTCCCAATAAAGTTACTGCCATCTACTCCTTGGCAATTTGCAGATATCAATATGATATTTACTTAAAAGTAGGCTACAAGATTTAAATGAAGAAGACAAAACTGTTGAAGAAGCAACTTTTATCAACTAAGTAGAAACATCCTGCATTTAAAAAGTACTTTATGCGGATCATGTTCCACTTCAGCCTTGTCTCACTATTATTAACATCCATATACCTGAGGCCAGTCAAAAAAGCAACTACCCTCGAGCAGGGTAGGTTGGTCTAAATTCCCTGCCATTACAAGTCATCAAATATAAATAAACTGGCTGATTCCGTCTTCCCCAGCCATTTCAAGGCATCAAACATAAATAAACTGACTAGTTCTGCCTTTCTCACAGGCGAGTCCGAACTCCTAAATGAGCTGAATATCTTACTTTAAATTTACAAAAACACAAACTAATGTTTTTCCAATTTTGGAATATCAAAAAGACTCACAGTACTTTGTAGTTCTAATAGTAGAGACTGGAGAGCATTAGATAAACCAAGAATTACTGGTGGTAACGAGTTTTAGAGACCTTCGACTCATGACAGGCTGCAAGGAATCATTCAAAACACCATGATGAACTATTTCTAGCATTGTTCAAATGGTTAATTTCGTGTATGTGGTGTTACCTTATTTTGGGTTCCTGAAAATTTGAGAATCTTTCCTCTTTTGGATAGGGGTTCCTGTTCTAACCATTGCCACAATTCTGCCTGTAAACCGGGAATCCATCCTCAAATTAGTAGAGCTTTACACCCATATTCTTCAACAGAATGAATTAACCACCAAACCCACTAAAAAGAAAGCAGGAGTGAGCCAACACTGCTGTATCTCTATATGGTTAATATCTTTTTCCTGGGGATCTTGCCAATAGCAATCACCCTTCAATGCAAACATGAGACTGAGAGAATGAAGCATAGGTGCACCTAGAGAAGAATCACAAACAAACAGTAATAGTTTGCTTGTGAAAAATGTTTTTGAAGCAAATCTTTATATTAACTTATTAAGTTTTAACAGTCTTATATCACAAAGTTCATTACAAATTTGGAACAAAAGTTAGGCCATCTCCCAACTGGTTTCAATGTTGAAGGAAAAACAACACCCAAACAATCAAATGTTCAATGTAGCAAAATAATAGCATTAGAATTTGTTCATGTTTCTAGCAAAACTCAATTAAATCACATTCTTTAATTGGCCCTGTCAACTTAGCCATTTACATTTCCATTGTAAACACTTATGTCCAACAACACAACTCAAAAAGTTCAGAACATAAAGCTGCTTTAAGTTTTAACCCATTAGCAATGTTAATGGTAGATAGATTACTCAAACAGATTCACTGCACAGTATAGAATCTGGATAGACCAAGATGACCCACATGATTGTATGGTAGCAAAATCGCTTACACCTTTCGAATCTTGTGCTCACGTAGCCATTATCTTAAACAGAAACAGTTGTAAGAAAATATAGAAACAAACTCTCAACAAGAGATATTCTAGACATAACATAAACATCCAAACAGCTGTGCTGCACATCACCATAATGGATAGAGCACAAGCATCCATATTATTTTACACTAAACTCCAAATTGATTACTTCAATGGTCTCATTGTGGGCCTTGCCCATCGACTCAATGCTTCATGATTCATTCCAAACAAACACAAAAGAACCTCCAAAGATGACTAAATCATCTAAATGTACATTTTTTCCAATCTCCAACCTTCAATACCTTAGATCTAACTATCACTCTGATATTTCTGCTCATAGCGAGGACTAGAATCAGCAAATGCTAAAGAAGAAACAATGTGAGGGTATTCTGGTAATAATTTGAGAAGAAACATGTCCTCATTTCTCAAGGTCGCTAGGTCGGTTACAAGTCACAGAAAGGATGCCAGACCTGTTAAGGGTATGCACCCATTTCATGGATCAGGGTCAGTGGCCCCTACACATGGCAGTCAAAATGCATTGCATGTTGTCTTCTAACTTATAAACATGCAGACAATGCAAGATACTGCCCACCTGGTTTTCAGTCCATGTACAAGGGCTAAATGAATAAAATCCAAATCCATGAATGGATCAAGATGGTGGTTAAACACAAGTACAGCCTTGTCTAGAAATATAACTTCCATTAGGTTGCGACAGAGAACCTAACCCATGAATGAGCAAGCATAAAATGGATCAAATAACAGGATAACTAGTTGCTGATTATACAGATGCTCATGGGCTCCACTTGCATTGAAGTTTAAAGAATGTTAACATCAAAAGAGAAGGGAGCCTTTGAAAAGAAAAAAATGAGATATCAAGATACTGAATCTGCTTCTACCAAGATACACGGAAAACAAAAGAATAAAAAAATCAATACAAGAAGGAATCAAAATTAGCCTCTGTCAATCTCCATAGCAGAACCTGTAGGAGATGAAGCAGTAGCAGCGGCAGCAGAAACAGAAGCAGAATCCTCATTGCTGGACTTGGAATTATTACTCCACCTCTTAGAGTGTCTGAACGCCCTCATAGGGCTGTAAAATGCCCAACCCCAGCTCCTACTCCTGCTGTGACACCTCCCATTAACACCCTCAGAAATCATTGCAGCACAAGAAGATGATGATGATGTCATTATAGGAGGCAGCCCTCCAAACCCCACAAAAAGCCCCCACATCTCACATTGCTGCTACCCTTAACACCCTCTTCCTCTTCACCCAAAGCCATCATTTTCTCATGTGATTCCACCACATTTCTTGAGGACCCAACTGGGCTTTTCTCATAATGAGCAGGATGAAATCTCTCAGCAGCAGAAAAGCTCCTGCTCCCACACCCCACAGACCTTGATCTCGTGACCTTCCCCCATTATATGGAACTGAAACCTCCTCTTGTTCTTCAACTTTAACTTCAACAACACCATTTAACTGGGTTCTCTTTTTGTGAAGCCCAAGAAAGACCAGAATGAGCCAGAGCCATGCGCTACCTTCTTCTTATTAGTACCACCACTATTACACAAGCTTGAATCGCCTAAGTTTCCCATTCTTCTTGAAGCAGCTACAGATTTGCTCCTGTTGAGCAAAACAAAGCCTGCTGCAGATCCACCATGCTTTGCTCTATCATTCAAAGATGCAGTTACTTTTTGCTACCCAACTCCGGTTTTTCTCCATTTATTCTCTTTGCAGCCTCAGATGAAGAGGAAGAGCATGAATAGGAAGAACCCACTTCAGATTGATGAGGAAAAAGTGACTGTTTCTCAGAAAAAATGAGCTTGCCAAGCTTCTCTTGAAGACAAATTGCACATATTCCCACCATAGACTGGCCTGGATGACTTCTACAAAATGAATTCTCGTACATATCATCTACTTCTTCTCCCATGACTGTTAATGTTCTTTTTTAATCTGGAGCAGTTTTGCAGAGTCAATGTTTCATGTCAAACTAGCAAGGAACAACATTTCAAGAACCAGATCTTCGGGGAGGTCGCTTTGTTGTAAACTAGATTTTTTTTCTCTTTGTTTTAAATATGGTCTGTTGCTTTGACCGGCGTGGACGGAGATTTTGACTTCCTCTTCCTAATGTTCAATTCTCCTAAAAGCGGCCTCATGGAAAGCTCAACTTTCTCCTTCCCTAGGTACTCAGGTGCAGACAAGAAGTAAAAGGAATTTGATGAGAAGGAAGACTCAAAACTTTCTACTCCCCATCACATGTTAACAATTAGCACCTACTTAAGAGTACAGAAGTTTTTATATCTATTGAGCTTTGTGTGGTCAGGGCAATTCGAGTCTTCGTCATCTTTGGAGTTATTGTGGTGATATTTGCACTTACCAATTCTAATTAGCGACTTATCACAGTGTCATTTGTTTATGTTGATTATGAGGGATTGTTATTATAATGGTGAGTGTTGAGTGGTTAAGATAATTCGAGTCCTCGTCAATTTTGATCGATGATTATTGTGGTGATATTTGCCCTTCTCAATTCTAATCAATGACTTATCATGGTGTCATTTGTTTTCATTGTTTTGAGTAGTCCTTATTAGAGTGGTGTTCATCTTCATCGAGAGTAATAATCATTATGATTACATATTGATTAATTGAAGATTATGTTTATGTTGGGTGGTTTGTATGGATCATCTTTGATCTATCATCATCATAGTGGTGTTCATCTTCTTTAAGATGTTATCTATGTTGGGTGGTTTGTATGGATCATCTTTGATTTGTCATCATCGTACTAGTGTTCATCTTCATCAACTCTCATGGAGTATAGTTGACTAATTTAGAATATTGTCCATATTGAATGGTGGGCATAGAAAAAAATAACAATATAAATAGTGGTAATTACTCATAAAAATGAATGTGTACTTTCACCACAAAATATCCTACTCAAGCTTATAGTGGTGTGTGACGATGAAAATCGTGACTCCTAACATTACTATGTTTTGTGATCTCAATGAATATATAGTTTTTGATTTGTTTTGGGGCATTAAAGGTTATGGTCTCGGTATTTGGCTAGTCTAAAAGATAACTTAGCCATCTTAAGGGTTAGTCGGAAAAATGAATGTGTGCTTTCACCATAAAATGTCCTACTCAAACTTATAGTGGTGAGTGACATTGAAGAATCGTGATTCCTAACCTTATTATGTTTTGTAATCTAAATGAATATGTAGCTTTTACTTTGTTTTGGGTATAAAGGTTGTGGTCTCTAGTATTTGGTTAGTCTAAAGTATTAGGAAAGATAATTTAGTTATCTTAAGGGTTGTCAACGCTAATTAAGTTAATAAATAAATAAATAATAAGTATGTTAAAAATATTTAGTGTAATATAATTTTAAGAGAATTTTTAGATAATATTTTAAAAAGATTTTTTTAAGGTCTTTTCAATATAATTTGGATTTTGTTTAATCAATTTTGAATGGATTAATAATTTCAAACTTTAACAAAATAAGTGTATGTAAACTAAATGAAGGTTTGAATATGATGAACATTTTATTTAAATGTCTAGATTACTATTTAGTATTAGATCCATGAGAAAAGATTACTATTTAGTATTAGATCCATGAGAAATATCACTAGTTAAGTTGAGAGGTGTTCTTACAATAGTAGTTAGGTAATGTAATAGTGTGGATTGTTCACTTTTATTCTTGACATCAAATTTGACATCTATTTGACCATTACGTGGTAGTTAATCCTTAAATTTAACATCCATTTGACCATCACTTTAATGTTTTTTTCTTTTTTCTTAGAGAAGTCAATTGAAAAATAGTAATTATATCAAAATAAAATATGGTAATGTTTGAGTCTTTTTCCCCTAAAAATATTTTTTTCAAGACCGACACAATAGTGCACCTAAATCGATGTCATTTGTGATCAATCCACAGAAATTGGAAGAGAATGTAATAAAGTTACTAATCAATGTGGTATGTGAAATATCTAAGATAAGAACCTTGAAATTGATACGCCCATCGACATATTTTAAATAGATATATTCACTAACAATCACACGCAGTGGTGTAATGAAGACGCTTGAAAGGGAGGCGTTAAAGAAGTTAAATTTGAGGGAGTGAAACATTACATGAGGAAGAGGGGTGATGAAAAAGGGGATTGAGGGAGGATAAGTCCATGGGAAAAGGAAATGTTGGTGGGGATGTATGTGAAACTCTTCTTTCTTATGACAAGACACATATGAACCACATGTCATTTTTGTCAATCATTTGAAGGAGAAAGGGGGTATGGTGCATAGATCGATAAGGAAATGTACTTTGGATATATCGTATAAATTAATCCCTCGCCGATCAATACTCTCGGTGTTAATAGTTACTTTTTGCAATGTCAACCCTTGTGTTATGTGGGTTGTTAAAACACAACAATTTTAGGGGAATTCACTTAAGTGAGTCGCATGACACTTTAGAGATAGGGACATGTGGAGGGGACTCAACAACCATTATCAAGCCAATGTAATAATTGAATTTAATAACCACAAAACATGTCTAATGAGGTGATTCTCGCACCATCTTATAGACCATTATCTTAGATCATTCTCCATGCTTGCCAAGGAAACAACAAATATTAGCCACAAGAGTTTTCCTTGTGGATTTATAGTTCGCAAACCGCCTCCCAACCATTCTAATTTCTTAACACCCATTAAATTTGAAGCATCTCATTCTACAATTTTGGCATTTTAGGGCTTTGCAGTATAAGGGAGTGGTCAAAGAAGATGAGAGAGGACGAAGTGTATGAGTGTTCTCATAAATTTTATAAGGATTAATCGAAATTAAATGCACTAATTGTTGATTCATTAAAGTTCATTTTCTAATAAAATTGTGGCACAAGACAAGCATTTAATTGTACAATTGAGGTCCCACATCAAAATTTCAGTTATCTACAATTTTAAGTACCGTGTTTAAATGAAAAAGGTGTTATATATATAATCTTTATTTCCCTTTTAATATTTCCATTTAGGTTGGCCATACATGGCCTCATGAACACACTAATATTTAGATTAAAATTATTTCATAAATACACAATTATAAACTTAGATATTAATAAGTAATTTAAAGGATTGTCCTATTTAATCCAATGTTTGTTAAGTATTAAATTTATCTTAATTATCGCCAACCTAGAAAGTTTACATTTTTAATGGCTTTGTAACTTTTTGGGATTACTAGCAATTATATTATTATGTGTTTCAATAACATAAGCATTGAACTAATACAACCAAAAAATTCTTACATTATTATGTGTTTTAATAACATAAACATTGAAAATAGAAAATACTTCAAAACCAAAAACATGGTATATTAAGAATACATTTCGACACATATTGTAAGGGCTTGAAAAAATTTAAATATTATTAATAAAATATAGGGTGTATACATCAAACCACATGGGACATTAACTTGACATTAACTCCCAACACACAACTAATTAAAAAAATGTTCTAGTTCTTGCAAAAGTAAAAATGTAAAAATGTTAGAGTAATATTTACATAAATGAATCTTTAGTGTTACTCAAAGATTAAGAAGGAAAACCATGTGTGCATATTATTCATCACCCTAAGATCTTACATAAGTATTATTTTAGACAAATAATTTTATATATGTATTCATCTATAAGACTAACTAATTGCAAAATAGAAGATAGTGCTGATTTTAAGTCGCATAAGATCTTATATGCCCATTCATTCACTTTGGAATTTAATTATTGGGTTAAATTTTCCAATTGAAAAATTCCTTTGATAAATTATTTGGTAAAAGAAAAAATATAACCAATGATGACTCAGTTACTTGTTGTGTCTTGCATGTTAGATACGTCAATCAACAATGCACATGTGAATGTATTAATTAAATACCCCAATTTCGAGGGTCCTAGAAAGTGGTTTTCCCTCTCACTTAATTATTGATTGCATGGCTCTTCCACATATGCATGGACATACCCCCGTGTCAATTCCATCTCACATGATAGTTTGTGGACCTCAAATACATTGAGGAAGTGTTGTAAATGAGGTAGGGAATACAAATGATGCAACACTGAATTTTGGGATCATGTACAAGATGTGCCATGGTCCATTCCAAAGCCACTATTGTGGTTTCGGTGCCCGTCGAGGAACTCAAAACAAAATGTTGTTACCTACTCTTTTATGACCGTATGGTTAATCTCCCATTCCATTGAAAAAGAGGGAATCTGCAAAGGCGATAGAGGATCTTCCTTGGCTCAATTGTTGTCATAACTTATTTACAAGGGGGGAATATTGACTATCCACAACTTACGTACCTCCCTCACTTGGCCTTATTGACTAGAGAATAAAAATAAAAGAGCCACAATGATAATGTTCAATCATCCATGTCACAACTCCAACGTCAAAAGAACCCCCTTCAAAGTGTGTTTGCAGACAAAAAAACTATTGTTATGGGGTGACAAAGTTAATTTGTGTGACATCCATCATTAATGGTTGTGATAAGGTTATATATCAATAATAAAATAAATCAAAATGACCAAGGTTTGTGTTGCCGATCAATATTTATTATTTGCATTGTATCAATATGTCATCTATATCTATGGTCACAAGTTAATGTTCAAAGATTTCTTGTCCTATTCAAATAAAGTTCTCTCCTAACTTAAGGCATTTGAAACTAAATGATCATCTTATTTATCTTTTTGGCATGGAATATATTATGTTGTAGTAAGTGATAAGCTCAAGATGAGCACAAAAGTTCTTAGAAAACTCAATGAAATAAAAATAATGATCTTTCACTAAGTTTTTAATCAAAGATGGTGAAAGGATAAAGAAAGATGGTCATTTGTCGGCATGCTTTCATTTCCATTTAAGGATATTAATGTAAGATATGTAGAGGGCACCTCAAAACATGCTATGAAAACTTCCGTGTTCTCATGAACTATCGACGGGTAGAATGTGGGGTAAGTGCATGGAAATGGGGGACCAAAAGGGGGTCAAAAGTGGCCACTTTTTTTTCCTAAAATCAGAAAAAAATGAACTTCAACTAATAATTTGGCATGCATATGCTCAAAATTTGACAATGTGATAAGAATAAGAATCATAGTGCTCAAAATCTAGTTTCTAAACTACTATTTTTTTGAAAATGGTGGAGATTAAGAAGGTCAAATGTGGTGCACACACAAAGTGTGCCTATTTTTGTGTCAAAAAGATAACACAATGTTGTGTGTATGCCCCCACCCCCCCATTTTTGAGTTCCATAAACTATTTTAAAAATCCTTTTGTTAGACAGTTAGCTAAGATCATGTATGAGGTTCCACTAATTTTTCTTTTTTTGGATGAATATATAATTTTTTACTAATTTTCAAAGTGAACACATCCCAAAAATGAAATATTTGTATGTACACCCCTAATTTTGAGAAATATAGTTGAAAATCAATTTTTTTAGTGTGTGTAGAATGGAGTTTAGATCAAGTCTTTTTAGAAAAAAATTAGATGAGCAAATCATAAATTATCTATAAAAAAATTATACATGTGCTTTATCAAGAAAAGAAGGCATTACTAAAATAAATTAATGATGAAATCTTAAACTAATCAGATTTTAGAAATAAATACATCAACACAAACCTAAAACAGAGCTTGACATCATAGTCATGTTTTTTTAGAATATTGTCTTATAACACATGAGAAATTGGGGCATACACTTGAGATTGTTATGTTTTTATGTAAAACACAGATTTATTCATGGATTACATAGTCCAAACCTTAGGATTAGATATCCAAGCCAAAGGGTGGGTGGTTTCCAAGCCAAAGAAAAAAATGCACTCGTGTTTTGTTTTTTAGTGAAATTTTCAAATTTACACAGTAGAAAATGAGCACACATTATAAGTGTCATAACATGAGTGTGTTATAATGTAAGTGCATTATAATGTGCTCGCTTCATTGCATGGTAACATTATAACATGACCAAACCATAACATGCTTGTGTTATACAAAAATGGCCAAAAAGGGATTTTGGTTGCTTTTTGGTCTCCCATCCCCATGCACATGCCCCGTGTTACCATAGGCTCTTGTGGAGCACATAGTGCCCCAATGGAGCATATTTTTCTAATATAATGTGTCATAATCGTCTTCTCGTGTGGCATCCAATGCAGATGGCTACAATAACATGTCGTACTTCACGAACTAAATAAATCACAATTGTCAACATCTCTAGTACTACATGTCAATAATAGTCCCCCATAAATCGTATTTGGAAAATGCATTTCGACATAATATAATGCATTCATTACATCATAATAATTTTTTTATTTTCATTTTTTGGTATACTTATACTATATTAGCATAGATATCTTAACAACAACCATCTAAAATATGTCAAGAGATGTCAATCTCGATGCACATGTATTGAATTTGTCACAAAGGTTAGACATGCACCTCAAGACGATATTTATTGGCATATTTTAGATAGTTTTTTTGGAAAAGGGTAAATATGAGGGTTTTCAAAGGACCCACATCCTTGTACAATGAAGAGGAAAAAAGAGAGGATCCAAAACCAAGCAACGAAGAAGGGAACCAACACTAGGAACCCGAAAGGAGTAACCAAAGAGACCTACAAAAACCACAAAGGAGAAAAGAGAAAAGAACTACAAGAGAGAATAAGGAGAAGCTACTATAGTCTCATTTTTAAGTACAAAAGAAAACACAAAAAGTAAAAGAGGAAATTCCACACGCAGCTACAAGAAGATGTAGTAAGGAGGAACAACCTAGGGGAGAGAGGATATGAAGCCCAAAATAAGTTGCAGTAAGACAAAGAAGTGGAAGCAATGAAGATGCATCCATAAGCAAAGTCAAGAAGGAAAGGAAATAAAAGAGGATTAAAATCATTGCTTACCCTTCTTCCCCTTCTTTGAATGCACTAACTGCCAATTTCCAAGTAGATGTTCCTCGATCCTGAGAGGATTGGGTATAATCAAATTCGGAGGGGAAAAAATTTGTAATTCCTTGTCTAGAGAATGAGGACCATCCTTATCCAAGTCAGAGTGATAGGATTCATGTGGTAGTTTGATCCCTGGAGTAGGTCTCTCTAAAGAGGGAGGACGAACCAAAGGTTATTCCACCTCAGTACATCCAATAGTTGTGGGTGAGTAATGACCAATGCAAATGTTTCTTTAGCTTCTTGAATGTCTGAGTCAGAGTCAGAG
Organism: Taxus wallichiana var. yunnanensis; assembly: GCA_018340775.1. Classification (NCBI taxonomy): domain Eukaryota; kingdom Viridiplantae; phylum Streptophyta; class Pinopsida; order Cupressales; family Taxaceae; genus Taxus; species Taxus wallichiana. The sequence continues at coordinate 443,670,033 of CM031239.1, forward strand.
TTGTCCTCAATATCTGAAGGGATCCATCGTTTAGGAATGAATCCTTTTTCTTTGAAGTTTGGACTTTCTTATGAGGGCATGTAGTCCGGAGATGACCTCGAGTCGTCATATTCATACATCTAAAAGTTGTGTTTTCATAGTCAAGAGTTTGGATGTGAGTCACATCTCCCATCTTGAGATTCATTTTATCTAGAAATCCTTTACTAAGATCCACTTAGATACAAAGATCCTAACAACAGTAAGTAGACCACTATGTATTCTCTTGTCATCTTGTTTTATGAACCTCCCTAGACTATTGCCAATGTCTTCCATAACAAGAAAAAAGTGAAGAGGAATATTAGGAAATCTCACCCAAACAGAACACACGAGATGGAGTAGGAACTTAGATCAAATTGCAGAAACCATGGGGTAGTGAACAACCCCACCGAACCCCAAAACCAAGGACCCTCATCAATAGCCCTTTGATAATCCTCCTGGTCATAGAAATAGACTATGAAAAATCCTCGGCACTAAAGAAATATTCACAATTTTTTGTCCATGAGGAATGAATCCACTGGATCAGAGCATTTGTTGACGACCAAACACCATTAAATCTACAGATGAGGGCCTTAGTTTCCAAAAAAAAAATCTGAAGACCGAGATTTTGCATTGTTGATCTCCAAAGTAGAGGATTCCAAGGCTTGTTCCACAATGTAGGTGAGGGGAGGAGGGGCAGTTGATGTTGATGTGGAAGAGGCATTTTAAAACAATGCCTCTTTAAAAGGTGTGAGGTTTCATGCTTTGGATCCTCCCTTTAAAAACCGTACATGCAAATTGTGGAATCCCATCCGATCCCATAAGAGCCGAGCCGGGAGTCATCCTTCGAGATTTGCTACCAAAAATAAGATCTATGAGATCAAACCTACAACCCATTTTATATGAAGGAACATATTTAAGGTCCTTTCCAAGGGCAAGTGTGGGGCCGGATGCAGAGGGTGTTCCCATACTGTGTGGACGAGGACCAGGGTAGCATGGATATCAAAACCCATTCCAGAACCTGTGAGGATAGATTGATCCTACAAACTAAACCATCTTGATCCCTATCCATATCTAAGTCACCATACCCACTTGATCCAACATAGGGAGGGGGCAAAAATGGTGCCCCGATTCGAGGCCGAGAGCACTCCATTTCTAAAACTTGATCTTGCACATCCATCGCGGGATTGACATCGCTAGCAAAAAATCTTGAGAATCTATCACCTTCCTCCCGTAGCCCAAAACCGCCGCCATGAGCCACACTAAAATAACAAGGGTTAGGGCATGCGGTTCGGCTCAAAACCGTCATCGATTATGATGTTTCTAGTGCAACAACCACATATTTTAGATAATTATATTCAAGATATTTGTGTTATTTATTTATAGAGGTTTTTATTTTTATTGGAATGTATCATGTATTAGCTAAGCAATATTAATAGTTACAATAAACAAGTGATTGATTTATATACATAGTTTGATTTCTATGTTAGAACAATCGAAACTCAAAAGATGAACAAATTAAAGTGTAAAATGGTGAAGAAACGTCCCTTAGAAATTAGATTGATGGTTGGGAAATCCTAGCAAGTGAATCAATCAAAATGTCCCTTAGATTACCCTTGCTAATTAGGAGGAACCAATCAAGTGAAAACAATAAACCTTAGAACAAAAGAGAAAATACTAAAAATATGGGGGCACAACAAAGAAGAGACAAGAAAACAATTTTCATTGGTGCCATATAGATGAAAAGAAAACCTTGAGTTCGAACATCAAGTGTCATCACCATGAAGGAAGAAACTGGGTCGCCACATGAAAAAAAAATCCATTACTAAGAAACATGGTTGTTGTGAAGACACAATTATAGAGCTAAGCCTCCAAACTAGGAAATCACAAGGTCAATCAACCAAAAGAGGGGAATATGGATGCAATATTGAGTTGTCGGTGAAATAAAACACATATGTAGCCACCAATGAAATAAAATACAACCATAACCACCAGGCAAGTTAAAAAAACTATAACGATATCATGAACAAGAGACATAAATATAACATGTAAAAGACACAAAAGTTCAATGAAGATAGTAACAAAACCTCACACCAAACTAAGAAACCAACCAAATGATGTGTTAGGCGTTGAAGAACCCAAACTCTCCTCCCTTCAAGAAACACTCCTACATGGCAAACCCTAACTTAATGTTTTGTTAATGTTTTGTGTGGAGAAGAGAGGATGCAAAAGAATGCCTCCCTTCTCTTCATTTCCCTCCAAAATTTGATTTTAAAAGTTTATGATGGATTATGATAACCATCATTCAATATGAAAGAAGACGTGTAAGTTTTACTTGTTGATTAAAAGTTTAAACTTTAAGGTAAAAACACAAAAATACTCAAATAGAAATAAATTTTATACTAACAATTCTAAACTTATTATCTTTCTTGGAAAATTTGTCAACTTTCTTTTCAAGAGTTTAAATATGAATGACATTTTAAAATAACATTTGATTTTTAACTTTATATTCACAATTGTATCCACCAAAATACCACTAGTTATTTAGATTTCTTGATAGATTTTTAAAAATCCACTTAATATTAAAAATAGACGTGTAACTTTGAAATAATTAATTTTGTGAAAATCTATTATTTTATATTTAAGGGATTATTCAAATGATTTTTACGAATAATATATATTTTTAATTAATAAAATATTTAAATTTAATTAAATAATAATTATAAATAAATAAATAAAAATTAAAACATATATTAATAATAGAGAATTGTTTTGGAACAAATATGTACAATTTTCAATCAACATTTTGGATCATCTCCTATGATCTATTATCAAAAAAGACTAGTAATATATGAACAATTTTAAACTTATCACTTATGTGTTCAAAGAAAGGTTACAAAAGCTATGGAATGGGGTAAGAACACTCAAGAACCCCAAAGCTTTGTGCAAAACCGATCAATGGACCATCAATTAAGAAATAAACAAGGATTCCTACTTTGCATGCATTAGTTTAAAGCAAACAAGCAAACTTAGCAAATGTAATTAACCTCTATTCTTGAAAGCTTAATCAAATGAGCCTAATAAGGATCTAAGCAATCAATTTATGCTTTAAGAGAATGGGATCTCACCATTAATGGCTTCAAGGCCAATGGTTCTTCCCATTTACTCCATGTTGTGTGGTGAAATGCAAAAGACAAAGCAAGATAGCTCAATAAGAAGAAATAAAACTCCTAATCCTAGCAATAATACTATAGTTTATGTTAGAGGGAAGAAGTGTTCTTGAAAATGAGAGGGGGTAGTGGGCTATTTATAGTTTTCCATTTGGGAAATGGAAGGCTTTTTGGTGCATGTGGGACTAAAAGGGAGTCAACATGTTAATTAGCAAGTCAAAGCAAGATTTGACTAAGTTTAAAAGAGGTTGATCATGTCTTAGGGTAATTAACCTAGGTTAGACTAATTAATCTTGTTTAGAGAGAAATTAGGGTTCTGAAAGGCCTAATCAATCCAATGAAATGGATTAATAGTCCAGAAACTAATAGAGGTGGTAAAGAAGAGGATTCTAGCCAAGAAGAAGCTATAATAGCCTATTTAATTGACTTATAAGGCGAATAAGACCAAAAGAGTGTCGAAAAGGGGAGTTAGATAGATCTAATTGACGATGTGTCGTCAATTGATGAGGAAGAGAATAGTTAGTGCAATATTAGAGATAATAGTGCTTTGATCAAACTACAGTGTCTACAACTTCATTTTCTAAAGTTTAGATACAAGGAACATTTTATTTTTAGTTGTCTAATTTTTTTAATCTATTATTAACAATACTAAGAGATTTTTATCAATTCTAGAACCTTCTTTCATTATACAAAAGATGTATAAGTTTTTTTCCTCATGGGTGTTTTTTTTTTTTTTTTTTTATAAAAATGAAAAAACCTTCGAAAAGAAATACATCTTATATTAACAATTTTAAATGTTTTCTAGAGTTTAAGTATGAAGAATGTTTTCAAGTAACATTTGATTTTCAACTATTTTATCTTTCTCTTATTTTGTTTTAGGGTTTGATCTTATTGTTATTATTTGTGTTTTCAATTACTTTTTTAGTTAGTGTCGTGTTTATTTCTAGAGTTGGTGGAAGATGCTTGTGTTGTTTCGGTGTTCTCAAGGATTGACTCCTTGTTTGAGCCCTAGGCTCGGTTCATAGCTCCGGTTAAAAGCATTATCAAAATACATTTGATTATCAACGTCCTAAATTCCTAAAACTATTAGCTTCATACTTATACAACTATCAATTCCATAAGGGAGGTGTAATGCAAATGTTGATAGAGTAACACAAATAAGGACAAATTTAATGAAGAGGGAGTTCCAATATGGAATGTAGATGTTGTTTTTCTTTATTCTAATATATATGTAAGCTCCATCTTGATCTAATCTCGCATACAGTCTAAAAAGGAAGAAGTTGTTCAATATAAAAGTCCTACATGGAACAAACTCTTGATATTGCATTAAAAATTAGGCCCGATGTTCAATAGTACTACTATAAATTGTTGCATTTTGCAATGTTACTTTGTGTGACTTATATATTGTCACAACCCATGTCATTTCCAATGGATTTTTTTACGGTCACCTCAAGTTATGGGAAGGATCAATACATGTTTAAGATTATTTACATCCCATACTAGACCTATATATATTTTTTTCATATGTGAACCAAAATTATTAGAAGTCAAGTGGTTTGGTGCTAGTGCTATAAACTACAATATTAATTTTTACCAAAAGCACCATTGACCAAGCCAAACTTGACTCATAAATTGGGTGTAAGAATAATCAGTTACCCTTTTAATAGAAGAATTTTGGTTTCTAAGTGGTCATCATCAAGATCTCCATAGTTATTTTTCCTACTATGTTTTGTATTGCTCTATGTAGAACCGCCATATTTAATGCTTTCAAGAGTCCCTTATTATGTGTTGAATCCAAAGTATGTGTTGCATATTTAAGTGGGTTGATAAATGAAATTTTTATTCACAAAATAATTATCTATATGTTGGAGACATTTATAATCTCCCATCTTCAAGTTTTGGTTCAACATTTCATATATTCAACAATGAGTTTTGGAATTTATTGGCCTAGAACTAAGCTATTTTGACCAAAAATGTGTGCAATTTAGTAAAAATGTTGAAGGCTCAAAAAGATTTAAACCATATAATGGTCCATCATACATTCTTATAAAGTGTACTAGCGGGAGTCTACACTAAATGGATCATTTTTTTGTTGTCACAAGCCATTTTACAAATGTTGGTCAATGTGCCAATAGTTTTGCCTAGGAATCTCATTTCATCAATCAAAATATATTTGATATTTTTAAAGATTGTTGTAAAGTTGCAAAGTGTTTTTCCATCTAATGGTTCCATTTCTTTTATAGGTATGTGAATGCTTGAATGGAATCTTAAGGCATGAATATTAATTATTTAGTACTTTTTGGCTTGAGCAATAATAATGGCTAAATATAATGAATTGTTTATGGATTCAATACAACTCTTAGTTTTTTGCTAAGATATGATTTTCCTACACCAAAGCTACCATAAACTATCATTTTTAATCAAAGCCTCGTGTTAGGTTGATTGTAGTTGCATTTAATATTATAAACAAAGAATTATTGTTTTATAAATGAAGTACATGAAGTGGATGGAGTAGTAGAATTGAATTCATAAATATGGCAAGTTGTTATGTTCATATCTATAAAGGAATTTGATATTTCTTGCAAAGAATCCAATATATTACTATCATTTTAGTTATGATGTATATTAAATTCATGACGATAAATCATATTAAACTTATTAGGTTGAATATTTTTATTGGGGTGTAAATTTGTGACAAAAATGCCATTTAACAAGTTGTTTGAAGTTGTGGTGAAGAATTTCGTCTTCAAAATATTTTTTTATTTTTAGAAATTGTCCAATGAATATGCCATGGATGGTAAGAATTCTTCATGTTTCCCTAGTTTTTAACATTTTTGGTAGAACAACCAATTTCTGTAACAATGTTTTGAAAAGGTTTGTACAAAAAAGAAGTTCATTCAAAAAAAAATGCTTATGCAATTTTTTTGAAGGAATTACAAAGAACCTAGGAAAACATGGACAATAGCTAGGTTTTTTTCATTTTTAGTATGTCACAATTGTTGCCATATGACCAAATCTTTGTTGATTCAATAAGTTATAATATCTCTAATGAAGAAGGTCGATCCATAAATGCAGAATGAAGGCTAAATTAGCAAGTGAGTTAGATGCACTATAGGAGATGTGAGGTAGAATGTTCTTTCCAACATTTAATGAAATGAATGATTGATTTCATCAAATGAGTGGGATTTAAATTGTAAAAGATGGAAAACTTTGTGTGCATTGATGTCATGATCAACAATACTATGAGCTAAAAATTGTTTGACGCATTTGAAGATGGTTCATGTGAGCTAACATTCTTTGAAATTTTTGTTAGCATATGGTGGTAGCTCTCAAATTAGTTCTTTACTTTTGAAGCATATTTTTGCAATATATTTTAACACAACTCCACATGAAATATTGGGTTGGAAGTTGAAAATTTTCTCTCGAAATGGAAAGCTTGGTTAGATTGTGAATATTCAATTTATCATTGTTATGAGAAGGATTATATTGTTTGGATCCATTATTTTCAATGAGCATGGAAGATGCTTGATATAATTCCCAAAGCGCTTTGTATCAAGATTGAATAGTTCTTTCTCTCTCTCTTAAGTATGTTTCTTTTGTGCACTTAGTATGCCTTTTACCCCGATTGAAAAGCTCTTCATGGTTAAGAAAAGGATTTCTTGAAAGTATCTCAATTGTATTTAATGTTCACATAGACCATCAAGAGTAGAAGAATGGCGGGCTCCCCGCCCCCTCCTTTCGGGATATGGATAGAACTAGTTGCCACCCCCGAACCGTAGATATGGCCATGACCTAGGGAGCAAGGGCAACTCTCTATAGCTTTGTGCACTTTATCTTTTTCTTTTCTTTTATGTTTTTAAATTCTATTTTAACTTTATCATTAATAAATTAATAGAAAATGCTTATAATAATATTTTATATTACACATTATGATTAATTTATTATTTTATTTCTATAAAAGTTATCACATGGATTTAAAACTAATATATATTTTTCAAAACATGTTTTTAGATTTGTAATTGCAATTTGATCTTCCCAATCTAATGTATCAATATTGGGTGCATTGTTTTAGCCAAAGAAATCCACGAATATGTGTCGAGCCTCTATGCCACCATTCATATGTGACAATAATATTTACTTATGTTAAATTCAAAAGCAAAAACCATTTTGAAAAATGAAAGGTGAAATGAAGTAGTTTATAACATATATGTACAAATAGCTTGGTACTTCTAAATGCTTTTATAATGTACTTCATCATGTTGCACAATATTGTAAATCTATGATGCATAAACATGGTTATATGAAATTTGGAGATAATATTATTTATTCTCTAGCAATAATTTAAGTTTTGCATGCATTTGCGGGGGTTTGAAAGGAATTATGTTATGCAAATTATTCCATATCACAACACTAAGTGTGAAAAAAGTATGAGAACCTAATTTATCAATCATGTCATTTAGTGAACTCCATTATGATCTTCTTCTCCACGTAGTAAATTTGAAGCACATCAAGTCTTCAATATGCTTATCATGACAATGTGTTGAGCTATTATTGAAGATCTACAATAGTATTTGGAAAATTGTCCTCAATATGCGAGGATTTATACTCACAAAATTAGATGTACAATTTTTAAGCGGTATAAAAATCTTAAATATCTTTATTTTAAAAATCCATTTTTTTTTGTCAAAAATAGAATGTTTAGAGGATTTATAGCTACAAAATTGGATAAATAACTAGCTACATTAGTGGGTCTTGCTAATATCTAGTTATCTTAAATATGTCAATGAGGTATTGGTGGGTTGGTAAAGAAGGTTGGTTGTTTCCCACTCAACCCAAGTTCAACTCTCGCTAGGCGCATGCATTAGTGGGTGGAATAATCTTGAATTCAACCCAGATTATGGTTGAATCTTGCAAATTGGTTGGGGATTGGGACACCTTGTTGTGTCCTAAGTGGATGGGAATGAGTACTACCAACCGTTGTTTACGGATTAAAAAATAGTTAATCTTTAATATATCTATCTAAAAGACATCGAGAAATATCAATTTGAAGGTGTTTATCTAATTTATGTGAATAATTTAATATATGGCTTCAAGTCTAATATCTCTCAACATTTTTTTACATTGATAGGCATTCTACAATAGCAACATGGGGGTGAGGGTGAGATGTAACATAATGAGTTTGTTCGCTTTTATTCTTGATGTTAGATTTGATGTTCATTTGATCATCACATGGAAATTTCATCCTTAACTTCCATATAAGTGTCACTTCAAAGTTTTTTTTCTTTTTGCTTAGAAAAGACAAAACATGGTTATAATTTGACTTTAAGGTTGAGTTTGGGGCCCCTTTTTATCTAGAAAGTTTTTTTGAGCCCAACAAAATTATACAGCTAGATTATTATCATTTATCACTAATCATTAGAAAATTAGTAAACAAGATAATAAAATATTTGATAAATATGATATGTGAAAAATCTAAGAAAGAAACCTTGAAATTGATTTCTCTCACAACATTTCAGATTTAAGATATATATACTAAAGTATTTAAGATATGTATGTTTGGGTGTGGACTTACGCTTACAAGTTAATTACTCTAAGTTTATCTTAAATTAAAAAAATAATAATATACAAGTAATTATAAGAAAATTGTTGTCGAGAGTTAGTTTGAGAAGATGGGATCAAGTACTTAAATTATGAGGGCTCAAGTTTTGATATATGACTCATTCGTGGCATGTGGAATAGAACAATTGTATTCTACTTATATAATTGTTAAAAACAAATCAAAAGAATTACACCAAATTATTAAAACATAAAATAACCCCAAAAGAAAAGAAATAAAAAATAAAAACTTTAATCTCATTGGCACTCATGTCCCCACGTTTAGATTAATATTTCACTTAAATCAAATTAAATGACTTTACCAAACTTTGTGAGGCATGATTGATTGATTGATTGGTTGGAATTATGGATATTGGTTGGTGGGGTGTGGAGTTCGGATATATATATTTAGAATGTCTAAATGACAATGTATCATCAATTATGAGATAAAGACATTTTTGTACTGGCATATGCATTTATTTTCGTTTTGTAAAGTGCCTTTTCCTTATTGGTCTGTCCTTTAGGCGGCTAAAAGTAGTGGGAAAGCGATCTCTCAAGCGTTGGTACAAAAAAACCCTTTCAAAATAACTGGTTCAGCCAGTTGTGGAAGCACAACGTGTTTGGTGAATTCATTTTACTCTCAAATTAATGCAGTTTTGGCAATTGTCTCCTTCATGTGGGGGAGAATGTAAACCTATTTGGTGGTTTGTTTTTTTGTTAGACATTTATGAATGGATTTTAGAGTAAATATGTAAAGAATAAATCACAATTAATTATTGGTATATATATATGTTTTAAAATATAATAGAGTTTAGTTTCATAGTGAGTAATGGTTCAATTATTTTTAAATATATATTTTTTGATTGGTAATAGATGGTTGAATAATAGGTTTTCCACTCCATCGGATTCAAGAAAATCTTTTCAACATATAAAAATGGATTCCAAATTCCATTATATGTTTGAGATATTGTAATTTTAAAAAACTATCCTACGATGGTCAAATGATCGGTAAATTTAAGGTCGGGTAATTTTTTTATTGACATCTCACACTATTACACTCTATCATCATAATTTTTATGGTTACGATTGTAAGTTACACTTATCAATGTACTTAACCAATTACATCTAGTTCATTATTTTGATATCGGAGCAATAATGAGAGGAGGAAAGAAATCAATTGTCAGTAATGATTGAAAGGTAGTCCTCAGTTGTAACGGTGTAAGTCAAAAATGATAATCGAGCCCATTAAACTCGCAATGAAGAAAATACTTTGTCCAAACATGGTGTTTGGAAAGTGCATTATCTAGAGCACGAAAATGATGTTCTAAACAATTTGATCTAAACTAAAACTTCTTAATGACTCGGTTCGTTTACTTGTGTCTTTTGGAAACATCACTCATTTTTTTGTAAACTTCACCCCAATCATTGAGAAAAATACCTCTTTTTCTTGCGCTAATTGACAACCAAATTTCAAAATATAAGGAAAATTATGTGTTTAGGGATTTACATTTTGCCATGAAATAACTCATCCAGGCTCAAGATATTTGTTAGACCCCTCCATGTTTGAACAATATCGAAAACAACCCACCAATTATAGCATTTATTCAACAATTGTGCAAACTAGTGCAACATAACATGTCTATAAACATGAACTTCAATATTACAATGCTTATTTGATTTTCTAGAATATTTGTGAATACTCAATAAAATGTTTTAACAAATTTTAACTAAATATCTTTTGAATGACTTTGTAAGAGAATGGATTCGTTACATTAAGGTATTTTGTATATTTATAAAGGACTTTAAATTAAATTAGGATCTTACTGACACACAAAAACACAAAAGGAATAGTTATAAAGTGAAAAAGACAAGACACTCTAACCAAGGATGTCCACAAAAATATGGATATGTGAACTTCACATTTTAGACATGCTAAGAATGTGCCACACACAATTTGATAAGATTTCTAGAAACAAAAAGAGAGAGAGAAAAAGATTAAAAAAAAAAGAAAAAATTAAAATTCCAATACCTAACACCTAATTCAAATTAATGAGTAATAAATATCGAGAAACCTTCTTTATCATCTACAACTTCTTAGATATGTTATAAAAAGAAAGTTGGTGCACACCCAATAGTGGACGTAAAATAATTTAATTAGTAGGAATACGAGATTTGAACAAGTCTTCAAAAGAGAAATCGAAGATAAAACAAGAAGAAAATTATTAAAACTCCAATACCGAACACCTAATTCAAATTAATAAGTAATAAATATCGAGAAACCTTTTTATTATCTACAACTTCCTAGATTTTTTGTTAAAATAAAGTTGGTGCACACCCAATGGTGGACATAGAATATTTAAATTAGTACGAATACAATATTTGAACAAGTGTTCAAATGTAGTTGAGGTTTGTGAAACATGAAGAACACAATGAGAGATAAAAGGTGCCTATTTTATTAAACACCCAACTTTGAGAATTTTTTCGGTGTATTTATAAAGGTAATTACATTAATAAATGAAAATATCTTGAAGGTTGGATTTGGAAAGGGTTATAATGTATTATTCAAGGTTCATTTTAAGACTCCCTCTAAAAATTTAGTTTATAATGGGTGGCGAATCTCCAAAATCGACTTTTGTATCGATGGCGAATTTACGAAAAAGCATTTCGTGGCAAAGTCGACCGGGTTGGATGACCATCCATCACCGCCGTCTGAACACAGGTTGGACGATTGTCCATTATGCATTGTCTAACCAAAGTCATGTCGGCAACAGGGTTGGACGGTTGTCCATTCTTTGTTGTCCAACCTAAGTTGGATGGACAACCACTCTTTTTAGATGTCTATATTAAATGGGTACCCCCTTCGCAACCCCCCCAGGCTATGTATTATACCTCGGCGAATACATACATAAGTTAATTTTTACATATAAATAGTAGGCGAATTGACCCATATAAATGACTTGTTGGTGGAAATTTTAGGCGAAAGCTGCAACAACTGATTCTAAAAATTCGCCATTTCCAATTTCTAAAATCCCTAATATTCGTGAATTTATGAAAATTCGCCACTAAAATTTTCCCCAGTATTATTATATACTAGCGATTGTACTAATTGTTAAAAAGACACTTTGATAGTTATTAAAGGTAGTATGTAGAAACATCTTTGTACATAAAAAAGAGACATGTGAGTCCTAATAATTGCATCCTTAATGTTAAGTGGAGCCACAAATCAAGGTGTCCATATATAATTTGTCGCATAACACAATGATTAATAACTCCATTGTCTTGTCCTCAAATTTCTCCTTGATTTGCCTCTATCTAACTACACCATTGTGTTGGGCTCAAATATATGTAATGACCTCTAACTACTTCAATTAATTAATTATATTAAATACAATGTCTATAAAATTAATCTTTATTGGGAAATCAATATTATTTAAAGTCTAATTTAGTGTATATATATATAATTATTAATAATAATTTGTTAGGAAATCAAAACTTTAATAATATTTGCAATAGTTAAATTTTATGTAGAAATTGGCTCTCACATACAATAACATTTAACTACTTTTAATGAATTAATTATATTAATTTGTGAAAGCATATAAGTGTGTTCCACTTTGTGGCCAAAAATATTTTAAAATATGACTAGTAAATAAATCTTTAAAAATAATTTTAAAACTTAAAAAATCAAGTAAATTATAGATGCCCTGCACCTTGGTATATTTAAGCTCTTAAAAATACATGTTTGGTCATTTTATATGTGTTTGGTAAAGTTTTGGTTGTTGGACATGTTTTGCTGAAGGTACAAAAACTCAGTAAAAAATGGGGCACAATTATATAATGTGTACGATAATTAAAATTTACTAAAAAGTGGTTGTCATGAGACTATTATTTAGGATATATATAAGCGTATGGTAATTAAATTTTGTTGACAACCTTATAATATTTACAATTTTCTTTAAATGACAATAAATAATAATTTGTTAGGAAATCACAACTATAATAATATTTACAATAATTAAGTTTTGTTTGGAAAATGGATCTCACATAATAATATGTGAAATTTGTTGGGAAAGTGATTGTCATGGGACTATTATTTATGGTTTAATTATATATATATATATATATATATATACACACTAGATAGTAAGTAATAATTTCTAATAAAAATACCATATACACTATTATAATTGGTGCTTTAATAGAACGTAAAGAAAGTTCATGAACATGACAAACCTAGAACTAGGGAATGCATAAGATGTCATTAGTGAAGATACTCAACCTAACTGTTGTGAAGAGATGGAAATGGAGGTGTTTATATAACTAGAAATTGTTTTGTTTCCCATACATGAGTTATTGGGTTTGCATGTATGAATAATGGGGACAAATTCTTTTTGAATTAAGGGTAAAAGGAGGGTTTTAGAAGGTCCCCCAACCTTGTACAAAAAAGCCCCAAAGGCTAGATATAACAGTTAATAACATAAAACGGAGATACCCTTAGGAGATTCCAAAAAAAACAGCGAAAAGGACAGCAAAAAGGAAGATACAAAAGAACATTAGGCGAGCTTCTTGAGCTCGGCAAAAACATTTTTTGCACTAGGGGAACTAGAATCTTCAATGAGCTTTTACGCGAGTGATGAGATCCGTGCAGTCCTTATGAATAGCTTTCTGGTAGAGTCCATGAAATCCTCCCATGCCTTTAGGGTAGTGAAGGCACGTTGAAGCTTGTCTAAGATAGAGGAGACAATTTCAATTCTGCGTTCATCCCTCGAGGAGTCAACAACTGTAGGCTCAATAGGATTCTCATCCATAAATAGAGGCAACTTTGGGGAGTTAGCGTGAGTAGCACTGTCAGCGGAATTCGAGTCTTCCCCAACATTTTGGGGGCTAGTGTTATCAACCTACAAGTTCATCTTCGTCTACTCCGAACCAGAGGAGTCTGGGTAAAGCTTGACGAGGCCTAGTAAGTCCTCAGCAAGAGACTCATTGGGGCTAGAAACAGGGGAGAGCGCCTTGTTACTCAAGTCGGCATCTTCTAAAAAAAGACAAGATTGATCAAGCGGGTGTGGGGGAAAAGGGGGATAGAGGGGTTAGCAACAACTTTGAGAGGAGTCGAGGATAACGACATCCGAGTCGGAGTCAAAGGAGATGTGGAGGCGGCAACGGAGGCGAGATGAGCGGTGGGAGACAGGGAGGGGCAAGGGGAAGGGGAGGAAGAACGGCGATGCCAACTTGACTTGGGGAAAGCGAGATAAGCTCCGAATGCGAGGTAGCGGTAGTGAACAACAGATACTATAAACCCTAATGCAGGATGGCTCCATCTCCATCACGCACCAATTGAACATAGTGCTCTAGGGATTGGAAGAGGAATGCAGCCAAATTGATCCTTTTGCCCAAAGACGATGAGAGAGGATGAATGATGAGGGCCAAAGATTAGCCAAGATTCTGCCGTTAATTGTGAAATATCTCATGATGACTTCTGCAAGTATGTTTCATGGGGAGGAAGCGATTCACGGGTATACCCCGAGAGGTTCTTCACCAGTCTTTCTCCCGGAGCTATGAAATCCTAGATTTCAGCTTGGAGCGAGCGTTTGGTGTAGATGTCTCTAGCAGCTGGAAGACTAGTAGCATCAACAATACCATTCGTTGATATGGTTAAGGTAGTTTTGCCAATCTGGACTCTCCCTCTCGCCCAGGTCGCCATTGCGGCGTACTAGACCAGGGTAGAATAGCCCGTCATCCTTTCGAGGAAGGTAGAAATTCCATTGTCCACCAGAATATTCCAAAGCTCTTCGTCCTCCTTGATCGAGTTGCAAGACGTAGGTTCAATATGCTTCACCGGCCCCCATTTTCTTAAGAAAAAAGAAATGCGTGTGAAGGGGGGAACGTAGGAGGGACTTAAAAATCCCGCTTCGTGCATGGGAGTTGACCGTATCCTCATTAATGTTCTCCTGCTCATAATTTGTGGAATTATGGGGATGTATGGCACCAAGCGGGAAGATCGGTGAAATTATGAATCCCACCCTTCAAAGCTTCGAGCCAAGGGTTTTTTCTTAATAAAAGTAGAATTAATACTGCTTGCCATTTGTGAAGTCTAATAAGATATTGCGACACCAAAGTTAACACTTCCATCGTACTCACTAACATTAGGAGGTGAGATCATTTTGAATAATTTGGAGGAGATCCGACGGAAAGTTATCCTGCCAGCTTTGAGTATTATCAAGAAGAACCCCAGTGTTAGCCAAGTAGTCCACCGCTTTGTTTCCCTCCCGAAAGGTGTGCCGGAACTGGATTTGTTGAAAATTCCTTTGCAAAACTCTAATATCAACAATTATATTCTGGATAGTCCATTGACCAGGTTCCTCTGACTGAAGGAGCTTGATGATATTGAGGGAGTCGCTTTCCACTTGCAGAGGATTATTGCCAAACTTGAGAGCCATCTCAAGGCCTTTGAGAATGGCCATGGCCTATGCCCGATGATTTGTGCCAAAACTAAGATTATGGGCAAAGGTAGCAATGATGGAACCAGCAGAGTTGCGAAGGATGGCTCCTCCACCTGATTTACTAGGGTTGCCTTTTGAGGCCCCGTCAGTGTTGAGTTTCCTCTAGCCGGAAGGGGGGGGAGCCACCTCACTGAATCGCGATCCGGAGAAGTAAATTTCTTCACCGAGAGATTAGCCATCGCAGTATGCCGCTTCTTTGGAGTTACAAATTTGGATTTTTTGCTGAAATTTGGCCCAATAGTGAGAGTTGATATTGTCCTGGAAAGATAGAGCAATCTGATTGGCCACCCGATCAGGATCCAAGATCTGATCTTTGAAAATTCTTCTATTTCTTTCCTTCCATATACCCCAGATACCATGCGGAAGGAGGAGATTCCAAGCCAAAACCAAGGCCGGATGAGAAAAGGGGGAGCACCACTGAGTGAGGGTGTCCTAAATGGACTCGGGAAAAATCCAACAAACTTCCATCCGAGAAAGGAACCAATTCCAAATAGCTTGAGAGAAAGGGCAGTGAAGTAAAAGGTGGGAAGAAGATTCCACTGCCTTAACACAGAGCACACACCGAGTGGGAAGAGAGAAACCCCTTATTTTTAGATTTTCTCTAGAGAGGAAGGTGTTCTTAGAAGAAAGCCAGGAGAAGAAACCAATTTTGGGGATCGTTGTCTTTGGCCAAATTTTGGTGAGAGGAGGGCCGGAGCTAACATGAGGCATGGAGTGGTAAGTAGCTTTAATCGAGAAGAAACCGGGGAGAGGGGCCAGATGAGCTCATCCTCAGGTAGGGAAAAGGGGAATAAAGCAAGAAAGTTCCTTCCTAAGCAAAAACAGAGCTGCCTCTGCTGATCCCTTATTCCATCCACTCAGGATATCCAAGAAGGGATGGAGTTTACCACAGTCCAAAGATATCCATAAATAAACCTACCAAGTCTATGAATGAGGATTCTTTTAATAGGTTCCCATGAGGGGTTGTTGTCCAGATGGTTCTTACCCAATCCGATGATCATGCCGAAATCGATAAGTCTGCCATTTCCAAAGTTCCATTTGGTGCCATCCTCGAATAATTGGGAGGGAGCTAGTAACAAAATTCCAGATGGCCGAACTTCGAATCGGAGTTGAGGAGATTAAATTCTCATTAAGAGCCAGATATTTTTCTATGAGGAGTTGCGCCCATTGGGAGTTCCCTTTAGCAACTTCCCATCCAATTTTTGCCAGGAGGGCCACATTCATATCAACCATCCTTCTTAAACCAAGACCCCCAAGAGAGGTCGAAACTTTACACACATCTTTCTAGGAAACAAGATGGATCCTCTTTTTTCTTCCGCCCCACCCAAAGGAAGTTATTTTGAATTCTTTCTACCATCTCCTTCACCGAAGTGGGTAACTTAAGAAGAGACATAAAGTAAGTTGGAAGGCTCTGGAGTGTAGCTTTTACCGATTGCGGCACTTGCCCGGCTGGCTAAAGCAAGACCCCTTTCCAGTGCTGCTAACTTTTTCTAATAACACTCAATAATAGGATTCCAAAGATTTTTAGTTTGCCTTCCTTGAAGAGGTGAATGCCGAGATAGGAGGCGGGAGGTAAAAATTTTGCAGACCAAAGATATCGGCAATCTTTCGTTGCGGCACAGGGAGCAGAATTTATAAAAGAGATGCTACTTTTGTTGAAGTTAATGGTTTCTTTGGGAAGTAGCTTGATAGAGATTTAGGATATCCATGAGAGCTTGAGCTTCAATAAGCGAGGCATCATTCCACAACAAGGTGTTATCAACAAATTGGCTATGAGTGGCCGAAGGCAAGTTTGAGGTGATTTTGAGTCCCGATATGACTGAATGTCTTTTAGCCACCTCAAGCGCTCTCACGAGGGATTCAACCATAAAAATGAAGAGAAAGGGGGATAGAGGGTATCCTTGCTTGATTCCTTTGCTACTTTTAAAGAAGCCTTTGGAATACCATTTATGAGAATAGAGAAACAAGGTGTCGCAATACAAGAGGAAACCCAGCTGCACTATCTTTTATCAAAACCAAATTTTTCCAGGATCTTGATCAGGAAAGGCCAGCTGACTCTATCAAAGGATTTTACATATCAAGCTTTAGGATCATTCCAAGGGATTTTGAATGATACGCCGAGTGGATAGCTTCATGGACACTGATTATACCTCATTGAATGAGTCGTCCACTTATAAAATCATTCGATTCGAGAGATGAGGCTATTCATAAGGGGTTTGAACCTGAAGTCAGCATCTTAGTGATTATTTTGTAAGCGGTGTTGTAGAGGCTAATCGGCCTAAAGTTGGAGACATCCTTTGAACCCCCGCTCTTTAGGAGCAAGAGCTAAGAAGGTGGTGTTCCATTCTTTAAGAAGATTATTCTTGTTAAAAATTCATTAACCGCTTTGAAAAGATCCTGCTTGATGGTCTCCTAGAAGACTTGGAAGAAAGCAATGAAAGTCGTCGGCCTGACCCCTGAGCTTTGTCCCTTTTCATGGAGAAAACCGCTTTGTGGATTTATTCCATAGTAAAAGGTTTAATAAGGTTTTTGTTCATCTCTGCTGACACAAGTTGGGGAACATGCTTGAATCATATCAGACATTGATTGCTCCAAAGGAGGTTGGTCAACCTGGAGGAGATTAGAATAGTAGGAGACAAGCTCATTAGATATGTCAGAGTCAGAGGTTAATAAGATACCTGAGGATGCCACCAATTCTCTAATTTTGTCCTTGCTTTTGTGCTTGGAGGCAATGGTGTGGAAAAACTTGGTATTGCGATCCCCCTATTCAAGCCAGAGGGCACGAGAATGCTGCCGCCAATAGGCCTCCTCCTCATGAAGAGTATTATGGTTATCGCTGAGAAGGGATATTTCTTGTTGGTGAAGGTGATCTAGCCTCCCTTTGATCTCCATTTGGGCTGAGACTCTGGCGATATCTTGACTTAGTTTCTGCTTGTGGAGCTTGATACTGCAAAAAACCATGGTCTTCTAGATTTTGAGGTGCTTTTTGATTTCTTTGAGCTTGCTGGTAAATTTAAACATATCGGTGCCTTCAACTTTGAAGTCCCACCATTTGTCAACAAGGGGATTCAAGTGGTTATTCTCAAGCCATGCCAGCTCGAACCTGAAGGGGGGATTCTTGATGTTTAGATTATGATTAGCGCTAAGCATGAGAGGGCTGTGATCAGAGGCAACCCTAGGGAGGGAACAAAGATAGAAGTCTAGAAAAAGAGAGATCCAGTCTAGAGATCCAATGGCTCTATCCAATCTGCTTTGGATGTGGTTTCTACCCAATTTGTGATTTGACCAAGTAAAGAGGATCCGTGAAGATCCATCTCAAGAAGGAGTTCTCTCTAATGAAGTCACCAGTGCTTCCATGTCACGCTTTGGCCGAGCATAGCGAGGGCACCTCCTGTTTTCCAAAGGATAAAGAGGGCAATTGAGATCACCCATTATTAAAATGGGAATATTTCCAAAATTGCTTTGATGAAGTCAAATAGATCATTCCAAATTTTTCCACGATGGGTTTCCAAGTTGGGAGCATAGAAATTGATGGCAATCCATGTGGAATCAGAGCCCACTTGTTGAAAGAGCATGCACAAGAAGTTGGGGTGTTTGAGAAGACAATCTCCCTTGAAGCTTCTGTGGTCCCATAAGGTGTACAAACCCCCTGAATTTCCTACCGAGGGCTGAGACTCAAAAGCAACAGTCGGCCAAATTTTCTGGAGACGATCATATTTTTTAAGTTTAGTTTCCTGTAGCATTATGATATCAAGAGAATTATGAAACTTTATATCTTTGATGACTCTTTGCTTTTGGAGAGAGTTGAGGCCTCTTATGTTCCATGAGATGATCTTCATTTCTTAGGTTTAGATTTTTCCCCACAACCATGGTGATTGTGCTCTGTGTACCTTGAGCGACATTCAAGGTGCCAATATTAGGCTTCTTACTGCTGCGCTTCTTGTCCATCGGGGATTGAAACTGTCGTCGAAGAGAGGGCCGTAGGGGAGGAAGCCGTGACCATAGGAGGAGGAAGAGTTGGATCGAGGGGGAGGTTCAAGTAAGGAGGATCCAAAGATCCAAGGAGGGAAAGATGGGAAGGGATAAGGGATCGGGAGAGGATAAAAAGGAGGGGAGTGGGAGCAGACGGGGAGGGGGAGCCTCCGCGAGGGGGGAGGGGCCGAGGGAGACGACGAAAGGATGGGAGACTTAAGGGGAGGAAGGGGGATCGGTGAGAGCCTCCAATTGTGAGTCAACATTTATTTTCCCCTCTTCAGGAGAGCAAAAGGATTAGAGATGGGTATGCCCGGATCTCATATGAGGTGATTTTGGTACAAAGAATTTCTTGTTCTTTGGGGAGGTGATTAGGGTTTTAGGTTTTGGCAGGGCTTGGAAGGACGGCCCGAGGCTCTGTGGCCAATGCTTTTACGAAAGAGAAGCAGGGCTTGGGGATATATTCATAATCAATGTTTTGCTTCCGAGCTTCCTAGGTCGAAAGTAGCTCAATCTCTTTTGGGAGAGGGCAATTGACATCGGCATTAACACAAAAATGAGCATGGATGAATCTAGTTTTTACCTTAGTAGCTTGATTTATAGCTATTAAAGAGCCTATAGTGAGAGTGATACCTTCTATAACTCAGCGTGCCAAATTCCAGGGGGAGACACGGGGAGGCGAACCTAGATTAGAGCTTGGGTTATGGATTTCGTGTGAGGATTGAAGCTGAGACCATTTCCTGAGGTAGAGGCCCCGTTTGCCTAAGAACCAAGGACCTCCAAGAAGAGATCTTGCGAAATCCTCTTTCATGCTGAAGGAGAATATAATGAAACTATTTGGCATTCTACATTTCAGCCAGCACCGCAAGGGTGCCATTTAACTGTGCCCATTTTTAATATCCTCCAAAGGGGGCCTAGGGCCCATCAGGTTTACTAACCAGGTGAAATATCATGTGCAAAGCGGCTACCGCCTCAATGATATGAGTGAGAATGCATAGGGAGAAAGACCCATCTGCCAGGGTAGGCAAGAGTTTGTCCGTCTTTGGCGAGCAGGTGGAGCCCTCCACGATCTTATTCCAGGGCGTTGGGGGGATGGGGAGAAAGGACCCTTGACAAAGGGGGCCCCAGTCTGGGCCGAGAAGGGTCCGACATCCGTCTTGCAAAGACCAAAGAAATCCAGGACGAGCAGAGAGACGGCGGAGCTAGGGCGCATTAGCGTCTCTTCAATTTTTAGGTTACACCCAATAATGGGGACAAATTTACTAGAGACTATTTAGTCCAATAAAATTGTTGTGATTTTTTTGAAATTATTCAAAGTTTTTGGTTAGATTTTTGTACTAGTTATATTGCAGAATTGATGATGTTTATTTACTATAAGTTATTGGACAAACAAGTTTGTGAAATGCTTTTTAATAGGGCATAAGAGTAAATTTATATTTCCTTTTTAAAATATAACTCAATGCATTGAGCTTGAAGCATTGTGCTCGATGATTGGTTTCATCCAAAACCTTATTATGAAACATGAACATTTTTTTATAGTAATGGAAGTTGATGAAAATGATATTGACTGTGGTAGTATAATTCCATATGAAATCAACAATACTCATAAAATAAGTGGACATATTATATGAGGTTCCAAGTGAGTGGGTGCAACATATGACATTCTGAATAGGAATTGAGTGTGTAAAGGGAACTTGATGAGATTAAGAAGATGCATGCATAATAAAAATGATGACAACATAATGCTCTTAAAGTGCACTCATAAATATATAAAAATGGTATGGATTTAACACTAAAATATCAATTCATAACCATCACTTGTAATAAAGCCTGAGTTAACGAATCCTCCAAAAGATAAGAATTGAAGATATTTAGGCACTACATGAATGTGAATATAGAGACGTTTCAATGAGGTAACTTACAATCGTATAATTTAAATAGTATATACTAAAGAAGGTTAAGGGTGTGAGCTAGTGATCACTTATACTTAATGTTACCTTCTTGTAATATACACAAATCAACCAATTATATCGGTGAAAAACAACAATCCTTGAAAGCACATTTACGAATGTCAATGAGCCTAAAGGAATGCTCATTTAGTCTAGCTAATGTCCTATACCTCATGAAATTTGAGTTTTCCTATTATTAAGTACAACCCGAAAACTCTCTTTGATATGACAAGGTAGCAATTTGTAAATTATATTGTGATATGAGCTATTTAATACCTCATATTACCAAGGTATTTGTTACTTGTATTAGTGTCGTGGCTTCTTTATTATGTACAACATGATAAATCAAATACTCAACCTAAAATCTAACATTTATACTTTTAATTGATAGCTTTAGAGTCATGGTAAAAATCACCTAAAATGAAATCACATGTCATAATTTTTCGGAAGGGATTTATAATATAATTGTCCTCAAAGATAATTAAACTAAATACCCACTCATTTTCATCATTATAACTATTAAGCTCTACATAAATAGTCTTTTATAACAACCTAGTTACCTAGACAAAACACACCATACTACATACTCACCCATCTATTCCGCAATATCTTACCATCAACATTGTTTATAAATTCCAATCAAGCCACACTCATTCTCGAATGTTATATAAAAAAATTGTATTTAGATGCAAAAATTCAATGTGATAGTCGACATGATATTTATAACATAAATATATTATGATGGCCATTAATTCAACATTACACTTTAATTTATTAAGACCATTCATTTTTAAAAAAATAATATAAAAAATTTAAATATATATTTATTATATAATCTTGTAAATATACTTATAATTTTCAAACAAATTGATGGCCCTTAATTTTTTCCCCCTTTTTTATCAATATATCTTCTTTGACGACTTTCCACCACATTTTAAGAGTATGAGCCCTAAATAACTAACGAACGGATTTTTTTAATAAGACTTATGGTACATGAAAGGTAAAGAAATATTTCTTGTTTGCACATACAAATGATTAGACAATGACTTTGAAATTAATAGACAATGTTTATGAATTTTGAATAGTCTGTCTCCCAACAATGTTGATAATGTATGGACTGGTTTGTGAAGAATGAGTTATGAAAAGGACTAGTTGGCAAAATGGGTTGGCCCACGTGATGCCCAAAGCCATATATTATTAAATGGATCTCAAATAACGGTCTTCCAATTTAAAAACAAGGCCATCACGATCTGTTCTCTTTTTAAATTGATAAAAAATCAAACTAAGTACTATGTTGGCTACAATTAGAACATGGAGGAAAATTAGTCCATGTTCTTTCATTTCTTAAAAAGTCTTGCAAGAATACAAGAATTTCATTTTCGAGTCTTTGAGATTTAATTAAAAAATGTACATTTTTGGTTTTGCTATACACAATGTAATGTATTTACATTAATACAAATAAATATGTTGCAAGTTAAAGCTTAAATGAATGGGATGTGAAATCATTCATCATACACTTGGATAATGGATAGTGCCAAAACTAGTGAATGCCACCGATAGATAGATAGAATATATATTGTTAATATTATTTTTGTGGAAATGATGAAAATATAGTATTATAATTAAAAAGATTGAATTTATAAAAATATAATAAATACTTATTATAGTCGCGACATTAAGTTAAATGAGATTGATTATTGATATATTAAATATAGATGATTTTGTATATTCTTTAATTAAAGAAATATAATTTGTATTTTAAGTTTAACAATAATTATACTTTGGAAATAAACATTGGCCAAGCAATCAATTAATTGCTTATAATGTTGAGATATATGAATGAAATGAACATAATCAAAGGTGAAATTCAAGATTTACATTTCTTTGATAATTTCTTAAATAATATCATTATGCCTTTCCTATAAAGAATCCAAAAATAAATCTTTTATGACCAAACATTGTGTGCATGAAGAGTGACGATCCTCCGTAATAAACAAAATCTCTTTCAGTTCTTTGGATTTAAGGTGTATTCATTATAAATTGAAACATATAATAGAACTAAACAATGTTTGATATGAGGCTTGACTTAGTGGTAGAGATGGAGTGATATCACTTACAGGTTAAGATTTAACTATTGTCAAGGCTAGTTGTGTGCATTTATATTTAATATAAATCAAGATTAAAACATTTTGAATAGAGTAATATTGATGAGTGTTCACATGTTTGTGAACTTTTTTGGTCAAATACTTGTAATATTTGTATGAATACATCTTTAGTCATTATTTTTTTCTTCATACAAGGGAATCAACAATGTCTTTGGATCATAATCTGATTTCATGCTAAGGGTTCAATTTTATAAGTTGGATTGAGGTGAAGGAAGCCCATCCGCCGAGCTCTAACCGACAAGTCAATCAACAACTATCGATGGGCAATATACTAGCCACACCCATCTTTAGTCATTGTTGTGTATACACTTTTCTAAAGGGTGATTCAATAGTGTGTACACAACATTTGTGTGGAGTTCACGCTAAACTCTAATTGTTCTTATGATAAAGTATGAGGATATGTGATAAAGGGGGATAGAGATCAATAACTATACATGACGTGCGAAGGCTCATGGGGGTAAACTATTATTTTAAACCAAATGTAAGTATATGTATGTAATGTAAAATTGTAGTTTTATGTGAAATAGGATGTAAATGGATGGTTGGATGCTACCCTTTAGTGAAATCAAGGTAATAGTAAGAGAATTTATTAACCTAAATGAAGAAGTTATCAAGATTATGGTGAGGAATCACCACGGTGCTATGTATTGTCTCTAGTTTTAAGTTAGTCCTTTGGTTGGCCTTAAACATGTTTTTCTTAGACACTTACCCTACACCTATAATTAGAAAGTGGGTGAGGTAAAAAATGGCTACCTCGATGTGGGGACAATTTAATATGTGAACAATTGAACCTTCAGATTAACAGTGGGTTTTAGATTGTTTAACTTGATTGCTTTTGATCAATTGAAGTGAAAAAAATGTAGAATTTGTATATGTCATACCATATGTGTTTTTGAACAACCCATTATATACACGTTATACCACAATCACAAACAACATGAAATTTTCCAATGTTAGCAGTTAATATATTATCCAAATAAGCACATTAGACAAGCAAACCTATAAAATAATTAATGTAGAATTTGTATATGTCATACCATATGTGTTTTTGAACAACCCATTATATACACGTTATACCACAATCACAAACAACGTGAAATTTTCCAATGTTAGCAGATTAATATATTATCCAAATAAGCACATTAGATAAGCAAACCTATAAAATAAGCGATTTAAGTCTTCTAAAATAATAATAGAAACCTATACAACTATTCCTTATATTCTATAGGAAATCACTTGTTTCTAACTAGAAAATAATCATCTATATATGCGACAATGTTATTGTTATGTGACTATGCCTAGTTAGATGAAACATGCTTAAATATGACATGACTTAAAAATCCTATATATGCATCTATGTGGTAAACCTATCTTAAGAAATATTTGTGACAATCGAGTGTACTTAATCATATATTAAATCCATCCTTTTAAATACATTAATGTGATTTAATACAACTTTAAAGACCGGGTAAATGCAAAAATGTCTAAATAATACTAAGTTAATGACTAGTTAGAAGACATGACTTTAACATGACACTTTAACATGATTATGTACACAAATCAAGTTGAATGTGAGCTTATAAAGTAACTATAAAAGTGTAACCACAAAAATTATATCACTTGAATGATTTATGGACACACTTATATTAAACCGCAAGGTATTAATGTCAATAAAGAACAAAAGGTTTACAATTCAATTGACATACCAAATTAGGTGTCAAATTTATTATAATTTATGAAGAATGGATTAAAGAGAAGAGGAAGAGAGAAAAGGATATAGAATAAATATACTATAACAATGAAGAGAGAGATGAAGAAAATAAATTTGGACCTTTGAGAACCAATGTCCCTTCAACAAGCCAAAACCACCTGTAAAATATATAGAATTCAAGAGAAAAGGTAAACAATAAGAGAATATGAAAAAGAAATTAGTATGTTTATAATTGAGAAAATCATACGAATATTATTAGACTTTGGATCATTACTTTGGATAAAATGTCGTTATTTATAGAAATGGTAAGTGGTTACAACTAAAAACTAGTTAAAACCATCAAAGGTAGTTGAAAATTGAACTTGGAAGTAAAATAGTCAAAACACCACCTACTAATCAAAGTACCAATGTAATTTTTCCATAGTTATATGAACATGGTTTCATTTTAAAATCTCCGAGTGGAATATTATTGGTTTAGCCAAAACATAACTATTTAGCTTAAAGTTTGGGGAAATGCCAAGTCTATAAATGACACTTTAGCTCCAAGTGCAAGTTATTTTTGGCATGTCAAAAATGAAGCAAAAAGGTTTTCATGAAGGTTTCTCGGGGGTGCAAAAAGAGGAAATATTGAAAAGGAGGGTTAGTAGATTGGGGATAAGTGTTTAGAACTATGTTGTATGTAGAATGATATATATGTATAAATTAGATTTGGTATAACATTACCAAATTCGCATATAATCATAAAATTGAAAAATACAATAATTTATCTATGTTAACTCAGTTGTATTATAACTAAAAATAGAAAGTGAAGAGAAAAACCACTTGTCTAAAACTAGGAGAAACTTGGAAGAAAAAGATGACAAAACTTAGACTCAAAAAAGGGGTCATGAAACTTCTAAAATGATGGGGATAATGACCAAAGTGTAAAATGGTGGTATCTAGTAATACGTAAGTTTTCAGGAAATCACAACATCAAAAGCAAAAAGTGGCACATGATAAAAAGAACCAAATAATATAAAGAGTCAAAAATTATACAAGATCAGTAAATCATACATATATACATATATACACACACACACATACACATATATACATATATACATATATACATATACATACACATACATACATACATACATACATACATACATACATACATACATACATACATACATATGTATGTATGTATGTATGTTATCAAGGAATCAATGCCCAAAAATTTGGAGAAAAAACAATTTTGTGAGTTCTTTATAACCATAGGGTGAGCCCCTATATCCACAAGAAAATATAGGAGGACCCAATCCCACTTTCCATTTGAAGAATGAATTGAAGATGATACTTGGGTGACCTAAATTTTTGATCGCATCCACTCGGCATGACCCCTAGGGTCTATTATTTCAAGATAGTATTATTTTTTATATTGAAAAATAAACAAGGTTTGAGTTATCATTGGACATTTTATCAATGGAAACTATATAACATCCAAAATGTGTCATTTTTTGGTGCACACATGTTACCCTTCCCTAAAGTGAGAAACTAACTATTAAGAGTTATGTTGTAAGTATTCGAAAAGGCACATGGATTAACTCACTAATATATAGGGTAGAGAAGTGACTATTGACGTGTGTGCATGAATGACACATAATCAAACTATTAACAAATGAATTTGGATTTCCCCATATGATGGTTAAATTAAAATAATACATGACACTTGAGATCTTTTATAAGTGAGGAGGGTGCAGCTAGGGTAACACACTTGACCCACATACTTGTGTTGTTATCTTGTAACTCATATAAGAAATATATGACCAAAAGGATACAACTATACAGTAATAACAATACATCATATGCCAACTATTTGGGAGCCAAATAGTGTCCATAAGAAATGTTTCCATCTTTCAAACCTATTTGCAATCAAAACGTGCTAAACCAAAATGGTTCCTATAATGTATTAAAATGAAAATAACACATATATGTGAAATATAATCTAAGCTCAATTTAAATACACATAAACCATGCTAATATATCATCAAATAATAACTAGGAAATAATATTCTACAGAACAAAATGTGTCATTCATTAAGAATTTTTTTACAAAATTAAAGGAAAAATGAATCAATAATATGCTCTCATGCCTAAGAAATTCAAAAGGGCGGATCCATTTTTGTAAAGAATCATATTTATTTTGTTAGTCAAGGAATAAGAATAAAAGAGGCTTTAAGCCTCAATAGTTTCAAAGGGAAAAATAAGGTGCTTTTTAGACATTCTCTCTTTTGGCATCCTAAACACTCTTGGTTTTAGTGCTGACCAAGTTCCAATTTCCTACAAAAATTGTTAGATTTATGGCAAGGAGGGGAACTTCAAGCAAATTTGTGTAGACTACTTAGAAATTTAACAATCAAAATAATAAATTTATACTACTATTGAGAAAAATAGGTTGAAATTTAGTCTACTCTAATAAAGGCCAAAGGTATAATAACTAGTTATTGCATCTCTATTTTAATCGATCCAAGAACTTTTGATATATTTATTTCACCTACCTTAGATGATAATTGTAATGTTTCTATGATTAAGATAAGAAAGAGATGGAAATTCAAGTTTGAATTGGGGAAGAAATATCTAGTCATAAATTACTTCAAACACATGGAGATAGACTGAGGATCTTTTCAAACTAAACTAGACCTATACATATCTCCCTTAGGATCCTACGATGTGATTCTAGGAATGGATTAGTTATAAATCTACTAGCCAAACATGAATGCTTCAGAAAAATAACTAATTCTTAGATGAACATGAAAAGTGAGTAGTGTGTTTTAGGATTAATAATATAAGAAAGAAGAAAATCTTATCTACTATGTAATTAAAGAAGGAAGGTAGGAAGAATGGTCAATTATATACAATAAGGAATCAAGTAAGGATATAGAAAATATTCTAGATGAATTCATGCTACTTAGGGAGTTTAGGGATATATATTGGAAAAGCTTCTTGAGATGTCTCCTCTATATGAATTTGATTTCTCTATTAAAATCATACATGTTTATACCTCATCGAAGCTCCATATGGGTTAAACATTACTCACCTTCAAGAATTGAAGTTATAACTACAAAAATCTTGAACCAAGGGTTGATAAGTCCAAATATTTCACCATGGGGTGCTCCCATAGTATTCATATACAAGAAATATGACACCTTGATATTATACATTGATTATAGGATTCTTACAAACATAACTATCAAGAATCAATATCTATTATTTAGGATTAATGACATATTTGACCATATGAAATATGTTGCAATGTTTTCAAAGATTGATGTTTGGTTGTGGTATCATCAAATTTAAAATTTGGAGGAATATGTATATAAGATAGATTTTGAACTCAAGTATGGTCATCATGCGTTCACGATCATGCCATTTGGCTTGACCAATGCCTCATAAGATTTCAAGAAGATTTTAACTAACGTTTTTGGGACTATCTAGATCATTTTTTGTTGTTATTCCTTGATGATGTCACGATTTAATCAAATAATTAGTAAAAACATGAGAATCATTTGTGTTTTGTCTTAAAAATACTAAGACATAGTATAAATTATGGAAAACTATTGAAGTGTTCATTATTTCAAGAGAAATCCATCATCTTGGGCACATCAATTTTAGAAAAATAACTACCACGAACTCAACTAAAATAAAGGATACACAAGAATGAATTTCCCTAAAAATGTTTATAAAATGTGCAATTTCATGGGACTCACAAGATATTATAATTGTTTTGTTAATAAATATTCTAAAATGACTAATCCTATTACCTCCATTTAGCAAAAAGTCAATAATTTATAATGGAATTTCAAATGCAAGGCTACATTTCAACAACTCAAGGAAATTTTGACTTCATCCTTGATTGTGATCATTCAAGATCTAAATGAGAACTTTGAAGTCTAGGGTAATGCATGTCTTGATGGATTTTGTATTGTCTTGAATTAAGGTGAAAAGGTGCATATGAGTCTCAAAATCATAAGAATATAAGAAAACATGTTATACGTGATCTCAATTTGGACTTAGTAATGCATGCCTTAAATCATAGATACATTTCTTGATAGGTACACATTTCAATTTTAAATGTATATTTGAAGATTAGAGTATGTTTATACCCAAGAAAATCTAAATTCTCGGTAATGTAGATGGATAGTATTCTTAAGTGACTATGAAATAGATATTTATTATGTCAATGGAAATTAGAACAATATTTTGATGCACATTAATAGACATTCTTACTTGTATGCCATATCCAGGGATAGATTTAGAATTTTGTAGTGTAGTTCTAGAGTAACAATTGTTTAGTTAGTTATACGGGGGAGTTTGTGTTGAATTGACTAAGGAATCTATAGAAAAGTAAGTTTTTGATTATTCTTTGATTAAAATTTCCTTCTAAGGTATCAAGGAGGATTTTTCTAGTCTTTGGTGGTTTTCATGAGAAAGTGTTAAGGGAAGTACATGAGGTTCCTTATTTAACTCATTTTACGTCACTAAAATGACTCACGAAGTAAATGGTCGGAGTTTATTATAAGATACTTGGAATGCCAATGAGTTAAAATAAAAATTTATATTTGAGAGGAGTATTATACCCTCATAATGCCTCAAAATATAAAAAAAGAAATAAATTATATGGATTTTATATCTAGGTCACCTAAATCCAACAATTGATATGATCTTATTATGGTTGTGGTTGAAAATTTAACCAAGGTAGCCCACTATATTCAATACAATCTAATCGATTATGTCCCAATATTTTTTGAAATATTAGTAAAGGATAATGTTAAATTACATTTAATCTATGAAGTTATTATTTTAAATAAAGATAAAATTTCTCCCAAATTTGGAAAACTATGACAATTTCTTTTGGCACAAGAGTAAAATTTATTTCTACTTACCATCCTAAAAGAGACAGTCAAACTAAAACAATTAATCGGGTTGTATGAGACATGCTAAGAATGTATGTTATGGATCAAAAATATAAGTGGGAAGATTATGTCCACTTAATGTAATTTTCTCGATAATAACAAATATCATTGTTCTCTTAAAATGACATCTTTTAAAGCCTTATATGGAAGAACATGTAGAACTCTCCTTGCCTTGGATGGTTTGGATAATAGGGGATAAATGGTCTGAAGTAATTTAGACTTATGATGAGAATATTTGTCTCATTACGAATAGGATTAAGGAAGCCTTTGAACATAAAAAAAGAAATGAAAATTTGAAAAATTCCTCCAAGAGAATTTAAAGTTTGAGATAAAATATTTTTAAGGGTAAACCCTCAAAATATATCTATAAAGTTTAAAAAGTATTCTAAGTTATCTCTTGAGTTTGTGGGACCCTTTGAAATTCTATAAAAGTTTGTTAAGGGAAAATTTTAAGGAACTGGCTGGAATTTTTTTATAGAAATTGTGGCAAATATGGTCGGAACTAGAATCACAGGGTTGGAAAATTATCTAAAATCAACGGCCATGAAATTGGTGAAAAATAATATTAGTTTTGAATCAAGCTATGGATGTAATGGTGAATTTAGGATAATTTTTATTAAATGTAGATTTTTTAGGTGAATAGAAAAGCTTATGAAAAAACATCCAATGGAGGCATTTAATTTTTCCCTTAAGTTTGGATGTTGAGTTTCGACCACACATGTGGTACAATCACATTTTTTTCATCCATGTGCTATGTACCATTTGGAAAAAGTGATGTACTAGTAACTTATTGATCAAGATGTTGTCATGTGTTGAAATCCTACTTCCCGTACATTACTACACATTTGTGCATTGAGCCTAGATAATGAGGTGGAAGTTTTAGTAATGGTGTCTCACCACATGTCATCATCTTTCCTACTCGTGTATCTTGGGTATGTATATTGATGTCCATCGATGTGTTGGTAGTTAGACAAACATGATGAAGCCACGTAAGCTATGTGTCTTAATCTTATTTACCCGTGCTTTGGATACTTGAATATTCGATTAAAATTTAAAAGTGTGAGGTGTCCTTTACAACATTGGGATGCTTCCACATATAGATATGTGATGCAAAATATGTTTTATTAAATTATTTGTAAATATTCTACATTGTTTGATATATGAGGATCAACGATGTAGGTTCTATTTCGGATGAAGGTCTGACACACCCATATTTCGAATGGAAGTCCCCAGAATAGGCCTAGAAAGTGAAAAGTGTCATCCAATAAATGGTATTTGTCAATTTTAACAAGTGACTAATTTTAAAAAACCAATCACGGGCTCCACATTGCTTCCTGTAGACATAAATTTCTTGTAAATACATCAAAACATATTAAAGGTGGTGTATGATTAATAAAGTTACTGTTCCACATGGCATGTTTTTGGGTACCTTTGAAAGAAATGGATTTGAAGGATAAAATTGAAAGGTTTCACTATTCAGAACTCTAAAAGAGGTCAAAGGAAATGTAAACATATCCAATCCACCTACATAATGGGTATGGACATAGGCCTCATTTGGGGATGTAGGAAAAGGTTTATAATTATGTGTCCAAAACCCCACCCAAAAATAAGGCTCTAGCCTCTAAAGGTTAAATTTGAGATTTCAATTGTATGAAAAGTTTAAAACAATATAAAAGAAACCACTTGTAGGATAATATAAGATTTAAATAAAGTAGGTTAAGAAATTCAAAAATAAAATTACTAAAAGTAATTTAATCACAATATAAAACAATGTAATAAAAATAGCTCATGGGTCAAAAGAAAGGGTTGGCTCATAATGTTATTAAAATTAAAAATATATTCTTATAATCAATTTTAAATTGAGTTGGAATAATGAAAACTTCACATATAATTGACATCATTCAAAATCAAAAGAGAATATAACCATGCTTTTTATGTAACTAACCAATAACATGATAATTGCAAATGATATTATAATTAGTCATAAGAAACTATACTTATAACAATGTTGTAATCTATTAGGAATAACTAGGTCTAATATTATTGTTATAGAAAATTAGAAACAACCATATATTATAAGTGTGTTAATAAGTAAAACACATTTTTCTCCTCTCATCCTAACCCTGACCTTGCCTTGCATTTTTACACAAAAACTTGCATATTTTATGATTCCACTAGTGAAAAATATTGAAATTTGTCATGTAGGTGTGTTTTTATGATTGTACCTTATTTTTAAGGTTTTTGGGAATTTTGGTGTCCGTATAAGTATCGTTGATCTTTACAATGTATGCCAGGGGCAAGGAGGAGGTTTAATTGAGACTTGGGTTTGAGAAATTTTTGTGTTATTTTGATCTTGCAAGGAAATTTGAATTATGAAATTGTTGGACTGGTATGGGAAGGTGGATTTGAACCTCTATAAACCATTGGGAAGGTTCCTAAAATATTGATCTAGTCTAAGTCCTCTAAATTGCCATTTAGGCCTAGTAGCCCTATTACTAGTTTGATGCCCATTTAGTCTTGATAAAGTGGTAGATCTATAAAAGTTGTATTTATTTGTGATTATGAGGTCATGTGATAGTCATTAAAGCATTAAGAAAATTATTTGATGTCAATCCTTGAAAAACTAATAAAGTGGCTTGTAGCCTAATAGGCCTAGTTAGTGCAAAAATAAAGTTAGGCATACAAATGGTTCTAAATCCTTGAGTATAATACTATTTTACATTATAGGAAGTTTCATGACTACTAATCAACTTCCATAAGAGCTCTTAATTTTTTGCTAATGTTAATCCTCAACAACAAAGAAGATTGGTGACCATCATGGAGTGCATAATAAAAGGCTTACGAGATAAATACTTGGGCATGCCTTTGTGTGGTAGCAAGATAACCATGGATACCTGCAACCCTCTCATAGAAATGTTTCAAAGGAAATTAGCATCATGGAAAGACACCATACTCACTCAAGAAGACAAATCCCAGCTCTCGTGGAGCTCCTTACATGGGGCATCCACCTACATCATATCACTTTTCAAGATCCCGAGAAAGGTTAGGAATATTATTGAAAAGATCCAAAGAAGGTTCCTTTGGTATGGAATAGAAGATAAAGCTAGAATACCATTGGTGGTATGGGAGAATGTAACAAAGCCCAAAAGGTATGGGGGAATAGGATTAAAAACTTGAAAATCATGAACAAATCCCTCATCATCAAAACAGGGTGGAGAATTTACAAGGAACAAGGCCTATGGGTTGAAATTATATAGGAAAAATACCTGTTGACTATTGGTGGAAGATTAAATCTGCTAAATTCTACTAAGATGCCAAGAGGATCCATCTTTTGGAATAATCTTTGTCAGTGCAAATACCTTCTTCTTCAAGGGATAAGGTGGAATATTGGAAAAAGAAATGAAATAAGGTTATGGGAGGAATCTTGGGTGGATAAGAAACCATTAGGGGAGAGTGAGCCATGGAACAATCTCAAACACTAATTTAGCCAATTTTTTGGGGAAAAGGTTCAAAACTATTGGGTCCATGATCCTCAAGAGACAAAGTGGGTTACTATTCAACCTCCTGCTAGAGCTACAGTGGGCCAAATCAGACCTTTTGAAGAGCTCAATAATAGATTAAGAAGAACTCCTATCCCTAATAGACTGCTGGAGGATGAAATAATTTGGAGAAACATGAACTCAGGGGAGTATGAAGTTAAATCTGGTTATGAAATTTCTTTTGAAAATGAGGAGAACAAGGACTGTGCTAGAGTTTGGAACAAATATCTAACTCCTAAAATCAATTTCTTCATGTGGGAATCTATCCTAAACAAAATACTGACAGTGGATAATATGAGGAAGTGGGGATGATCCTTATCAACAAGTGTTATTTGTGTAAGAGGATGCTGAATCTGTTCACCATCTATTTATAGAATGTAAGTTTACATTTCAAGTTATTTCGACATAATGAATATCTTTAATGTCCAACTCCCCCTCCCGGGAAGCTTAAATAATTTGTTAGAATAATGACAAGGGGCCTTCAAGCCAAAGATCATCAATCTAATTTGGAAGTGCTCGCTCCCACACACCTTATGGTGTATCTAGCTCAAGCAGAACAATAGGATCTTCAAAAAAGATAGCCAACATAACTAAGGTTGTTATCAAGATCAAGCAAAATATCATAGATAACATTGAAATCTACAAACACAAGTGGGAATAAAGAATCACCTAAAAACCTAGACAAAACATCAAAACCCTAAAAAGAAAGATGCATATGAAGGGGTCGGACTATCCTCAACTACCAAATGGATGGAATTATCACTTGAGCACTACACTACATCTCAAACCTAATGTAGTTCTAGGTGTGTGTATGTGTAATCGTGGCCTAGGTTGCTCTTGTGCAGTCACACTTTGTGAAGTAGCGAGAAAATAACTAGATGTAGAATATAGTAAATGTGTGCATGGAAATAATAGACTTCCCTCCTATGAAGTGTGATGCAGATGAACTAGCATTGTGTGCCTTGTGATGGAGCTAGATGGATGTAAATGTAGCTTTAGATGCCTTTGATGGATGCAATTCTAGATGGTCATAGTAGATACTTAGTGCTTGGTCTCTTATTATGGTCATATAACTTTATATTTATATGGTTCTCTTGTTCTAATTTCAAAATTAACCCCGAAAAGGTTGACCACCAAAAAGATAGAAAGCTCAAATGACTATAAAGTACACAAAAGGTGAGAGTAAAGTGAAAAGAGGATCAGGGTGCCTTAGAGGGGACCATGGTGCCCTAGTTAGAAATAGGAAAAATGTAGAATGACAATATAGACTGGAAAGTGTAGGTGTAAGATCGAAAATACGACAACAAGCAATGTAAAAATGGCCAAAGACATGAGTTAATTATTACTCTTTTCACTTAAGAACCATATGAATAATAGTATGAGATTGGGACTAAATAATGACTAAAAGTGCGTGATTTCATGTTTACATTTTCCCCACTTTATATTGGTGAGCAAAAATCTTAGTAACATAAAATAGATAGAGATGCGTACCTGATAATCCATGTAGAGTGATGTAGCAAATGTGTCGAAGGATTAGACAAAGCGTGGAGTGACAAAAAGGGAATGTGGAGATTAAAGATGTAAAAGTGTAAAAAGTGATGAGAGTGAACCTAGGACGGAAGTGCGTGTGTAGATTCTATTGTGTGTGTACTTGATGATAGTACCATGTGTGTGTTTTTGTTGTTGATTAATTTCTTCCCATATTGATGGACCTATAAAAGAGAAAAAAATAAAGTAGTCAAATACACATGTATATGTGTAAAAACTCATGTATATAGTAAAAAGACTATAAATGAAAGTATGAAAAATGAAATAGGAACATGTGCACCTGATATGTGATGAGAAAAAAGGGTCTAGAAAGGATATCCTATAATTGTCATTGAAGTGTGAGTTTTTTGGGTGATCTCACACCACTGGGGCCAAAGAAGTGTAGGGAGAAAGCTATGTTATTCTCTAACCTATAACTACTTCCCGAGAGTAGTGAAGAGATCTCTGTACTATCTGGTTTTTTAGGTGATTCGATGCCACTAGCCGAAGAAGTGT
The DNA here is from genome assembly GCA_018340775.1 of Taxus wallichiana var. yunnanensis. Classification (NCBI taxonomy): domain Eukaryota; kingdom Viridiplantae; phylum Streptophyta; class Pinopsida; order Cupressales; family Taxaceae; genus Taxus; species Taxus wallichiana. The sequence continues at coordinate 443,705,647 of CM031239.1, forward strand.
AGGGAGGAAAGTCCATGTTCCTCCAACCTGTAACTTCGCTCCCAGAATGCTAAGGACAATCTACCTTGTAAAATCCATTGTGTATGGAGTTCGTAGACTGGTCTGAACACTCGCTATATAACCCATTGTGTCATGGATGAAAACAGAGTGAATCGCACTGCAGGTACCATGTGTAAACCCAAATGATGCCCCCTTTTTGGGGGTGCATGTGACGTCAAAGATAGGATAATGCGGCCCTAAAAGAGGATCGACCGTGTAACTAAAATTATGCCCTACAGGGGGAAGGGAATGTTCTTGGTAAAGACCAAGGCACATGTAAACAAGTGGCTAGAAAACAAGTGTTAGTACGAACATGCATGTAGAAAATGAGGGTAAGAAAAAAACAATATTTAAGATAGAACATAAGTAGACAATGTAAATACCCAAAAAGACAATGTAGGCCACACAAAATGGGTTGCAAACATGGGACACCACTCACGGTGTCGCAAGACACTCAAGGCTGCAATGGTCACAAATAAACAAGTGTGCACATAAGACAAAGGGAAAATCTTGTAAAAAACAATATCATAAAATATAGCAAATAAGTATGGAGACAAGTATCCTAAAAAAAAACAAGTGTGCACATAAGACAAAGGAAAAGGCCCCAAAAAAGCAATAAAACAATATAACAAATAAGTATGGAGACAAGTATCCCGAAAAAAATGTTGCACATGAAGCACCCATTAGCATCTTAAAAAATCAACGTATGCCAAATCATGTATAAACTGAAGTAGTGTGCTATAAAAAATGAAACAATAACACCTATAGCGTAAGAATGTGGATTCCCGTAGAAGGTAGTGTGTCAAGCATCGGTGCTACGTGTAGAAGCTTTGTATTTGTGATAACCACTAGAAAAGGACGCTAACCTTCATGTGTGTATGATAAATATATTGACATACAAAAAAGATCTACCTAACATGAGTAGTAAAGTGAACATGTAAAAGTAAGTTCAAACAAGAGTAAATGTAACCATAAAATGCAATATGATGTGGATGGATGGAATGGAATGAAGTGTGGATGATAGGATCCACATGCCCCAGTGAATGGAGTTTTATACAATGAGGTTCATTTAATATGCCCCCTTAGCATTCAAGAATGAACCATAAATGAGAGTGTGTCATCGGAAATGGTCAAACTATGTGTTGTGTGTAGCGCGCTGTGATGATTGTGTAGTGATGATATGCAACATAAAGATGAACTATGTGTGACTCTATAGCCTAAGCGTATATCATGAAAATATGAATAGAAAGGAGTGGTGATTTATCCTAAAGTGTATACCACTAAACAATGTAAGCGAATGTGATGATGTAGCTGATCATGAGATGATGCTAGAAGAAGTGACCCTATAGCCTAAAGCGTATATCACTAATCCTAGGAATTTCACATGAGAAAATTATTGAATGATGAACATGTTAATATGTGAATATGATGTGGTCCATTTGTGATATATACTCTCAAAAGTCTAGTATGGACCGTGAGACTAGAGTGTCATCATCGGTGGTGAGTGCAACACATAGAAGTGAATATGTAAAATGTGTACTATGTGTGGTAGGATGAAAAGTATGTAATGTAGTATGTAGTACCTAAGATGTGTAGAGATGTAAGATACGAGATGTAAAATGGAATGCGAGATGAAAAATGTGTAAATTGTGATATCTATGGTGTAATGGGTGAGGCATGTGTAGAACATGTATGATGCGTGTAGGAAAATTTATAGCATGAAAAGTGTAGAATGTATGAGGATGCACAATATCTATAGCCTATAATGTGTAATGTGTGGATGATTTTAGGTGGTGTGATGATGTGTAGTGCCTTAGGTGTAATGACTTCTACGTGTAGTGTGTGGGTTAATGTGTATAAAATTCCCTCAACAATCAAGTGTGAACCAAAGCACAAGAGTGTGTCATTGGGTAATGATGATGTTAATGTGTAGATGATGATGCCTATGCTAGGAGGTTGATAATGTGAGTATGAAACATGTGTCGATGCTAAGATGGTGGGGGTGTGTGAATGCTATGCCCCCAAGGGCATGTAATCAAATGAACTACCCAATGAAAGTGAAGGATGAAGGTCCTCCATCCGATGCTAGTGATGATGAAAGCATATGATCATGCTCTAGTAGTGGTGGAATAGTAGATAGTCATTGCGTGAGGTGAGTGAAGTCTATGTGCATGTGATGGATGAGAGTGTCTGCGGTAGCATGGTGTAACAAAATGTTTAGGTGATGGGGAATAATGAGAAGCCAAATGCAAAGGTGATGGACACCCACGTGGAATAAAATGAGGTGGAAATTTACACTAAGATGTCAGAACTATGCGAGGAATGGGTATATGTCGATATGTAGGACTAATAGAGTGGTGAGGCCATGTAGATGGTGTGTGAGTAGGTGAATTAGGAGTAGATTGTGCTTTAAGTAACATGGATGGCGATGTACTAGATGAAGTAAGAGGTGCATTGACCAATGCTCGAGGAAATAACGACCATGGAGTAGATAAAGGTACACCATCGATAGAAACAAATTTATTGCTATGAATGAATTTGAGTCACAAATGATTCATAGAGATAATGGAATTAGACCTACCAATCTAGTTAAGACCTAGAAGCAAGTCACAACCATCAACTGCTTTTCCAACAAAGAAAGGTGCAAACATAGTAAGGGATCCTACTGTAATGTGAAGTTTGACCACACCATATGAATTGTTCATCGGATATGAGATGTACGAATGTGGATAGCCGATAGCATCAAGAAGTGGCATAGAACATGCACTGATAGGCCATGATGGATCAACCTTAGTATTATTGACGGGACCACTCGATAGATGCGATAATGTGTAAGTAATTAGAAGTAAAATTATCATGATAATCGTGATCAAAGAAAGAAAAAATTAGTGGAGAAACATCAATGTTAGCAAATAAGAAATCAAAGGCCCCAGATGTAGGGAGGAGGTACGATATACATAATTAGCTGAAGATTCGGTCATTTTTGTGTCATGTTTGGGTAGAGGGTTGTTAAATATTTTGAGCTTATGATTTTCATTGACAAGTGAGAAACCGTAGGTTCTGGAAGCTCAATTTTACCATTATCGATCAAACCCTGAATGAGAAATTGAATTCGAATCAATGATCAATGGAGTGTCCTACACATTGATGATAGCCACAATGGGAATTTTCATCGAAATTATGCCCTTTGGTCAAGATGGATCTATTTGTAGTGGAGAAGGAAGTGTAATGAGGTTACTATCGACAAGCTAAAATAGTGAAATATGTGAAGGACACAAAACTTGGTGAATATATGCCAATGCGGTTGCGGTTGAAGATCCTTAGTAGTAGATACTTTGCATTGATGGTAAATTTTGTGTCTATTGGTTTAGTTGTAGATGGTTTAAATGTTGACTTATTTTGAAAATGTGTAGAGGATGATGCTTGCTCTTGGTATTTAAGCTTTCCTATAGCTAAGATCTTGGTTTCATGAAGCTTAAGAGTATGAAAAAGTTGATCGAAAGAAGGAGAGGTATTAAAGAGAACACTCTCCTAGAGAGGTGGTAAGAGACTTTGAATGAACAAGTCCTAAGCTCAATGTCTGCAAGCACATTTGACATCTTAGCTAAGTTGTTTTTGTAACACAAGACATAATCCACTAAATGTTCATTAGATCCTTGTTTAAGTTGCACAAGTTAGGCATAAGAGATCTTAGAGCTGATGTTGATAGAGAAATGAGTGAGAAAAGCATCAACTAGATGTGTGAAAGATATTATTGAATGGATAGGTAGGTCATAAAACCAACACATTACATAATCTTGTAGAATACGAGGAAAAATCTTAGTGAGTATGGTATGATCATCTGCATAGTCTAGGCATGCTACGTGAAAATCTCGGAGATGTTCTTATGGGTCACCATGGCCTTTAAAATGGGTAATTTGGGAGTGATGAATTTAGGTGGAAATTGATATGCAGAGATAGTGGGTGCAAAAGGAGTATGTATTAGTGAAGTAGAGTCTAAAGATGATGATTCATGAGTAGTAGTGACATGGAGTTGGCAAATTTGGGTTTACAAATCCTGATATAAAGAATTTAAATCAGGATTATTTGAAGAAGAGCCAGGATGTGTATTAGAAGTGGTAGGGTGAATGGTGGGAGTGATAGTGGTAGTAATGGGAGATGAAACATAAATGGGTGGGGTGGAGGTCATGGGAGCCAAAGAATGAGCAACTATAGAGGCTGAAGCATCATGAGTATTCTTAGTAGCAATCAAAGCATGTAGGACATACAAAAGATGAGTGGGATTATCACACAAAGCTTGTTGAAAATCAGTAAGTGTATTTAATTGGTCTTGGTCAACATTGGTATCTTCATCGTAGGAATTTTCACTACTAGAGGCTTCTATTTCGTGAAGAGGAACTTGGCGAGATGAATCTAAGGGATTATCAGTTGTAGCTACAGAAGTAGGGATATTAGCCATTGGTTTGGAAACCCTACGGGTGAATGAAGGAAGCTCACAATATTGAAAAGACCCAAAACAACCACTACGAGTGATGGGCATACGAAGAAAAATCTCAAAGAGAAAGTGTATTCGAAGATTGGGTTCATCAAAATGATTAACTAAAATAAGATAATTCTAGTGTAATATAATACTATAGGAGTAGTAAAACGATTGACTAAATGGAACAATAAAATACCGAATTACGACCAAGAAAACTAAGCTAGAAAATATGAAACCCTAATGTGTAAGAAGGGTCAAGAAAATCCTTAGCTGATTTACAAGACTGTGTCACAGTGTAGAACAGGTGAACAGAAGGAGGACACGACCACACAAGAGCCTAAGAAAGCATAGATCTAAACTATTTGATTGGACTGGGGAACCTGGAAAGGGATAGGGGAGCCCGTGGGCACCCTGGTATAAGATCTAGGTACCCTAGTATGTGGAAATGGCTAGGAAAACTCCTATGGAGTGTCACTGGATGTTCACATGTGTTATCTTATAGTCACGTGAATGTCACTATATGATCACCAATCTCACTATAAGACCTACAATAAAGAATCACCTACAAAACCCTTGACAAAAAATCAAAACCCTAAAAAAGAACAATGCATATGAAGGGGTTATATTGTCCTTAGCTACCAAATGGATGGACTTATCAATGAGCTTTTCACTACATCTCAGACTCAATGTAACTCTAGGTGTGTGTATGTGCAATCGTGCCCTAGGTTGCTCTTGTGCTAGTCACAATTTGTGAAGTAGCGAGAAAATAACTAGATGTAAAATGTAGTAAATGTGTGCATGAAAACAATATAATTCCCTCCTACGAAGTGTGATGTAGATGAACCAACTTTGTGTTCCTTGTGATGGAGCTAGATGGATACAAATGAAGCCTTAGATGCCTTTTATGGATGTAACTCTAGATGGTCATAGTAGATGCTTAGTGTTTGGTCTCTCTTTACGGTGATATAAATTTATATTTATATGGTTCTTTTTTCTAATTTCATAATTAACCCGAAAGGCCAACCACCAAAAAGATAGAAATCCCAAAATGTGAGAGTAAAGTGTAAAGAGGATCGGGGCACCCTAGAGGGGACCAAGGCACTTGGGTTGCCACTGGTCCTAGTTGGGCACCCCAGTTAGAAATAGGAAAAACATAGAATGACAATAAAAATGGGCAAGCATAGGTGTTAGATTGAAAATACAACAACAAGCAATGTAAAAATGGCCAAAGACATGGGCTAATTATTACTCTTTTCACTTCAAAACCATATGAATAGTAGTAAGATAACGAGACTAAATAATGACTCAAAGTGTGTGATTTTGTTTCTACACCAGTGAAAATGTACACTTATTCGATGATGGAATTGCTAGGAATTTTCTTCCTGAGAGATGGGCCACATCCGTAATGTGGTTATGCGTTATCTTACTCTTGAGGGTGAATTCCACAAAAATTATACCCATTGTCTATCTATTCTAAACTATTTTCTCCGTAATCAGGCCATGAGCTTTCTGTTCTTCTTACTTAGGTCCCCTTAATGTATCCATTTCATATTTTAAAGAGGAGAAGGTGGATACCCCTTTGCACCATAGTTTGATCACGTTGCTTTTCCAACATGGAAAACCTTATTTGCCCCTATCCCCCAACATGCCAACTCGGATGATGAAACCTTGGTGAACAAAATGAAACAGAAGAAACAAAAGGAAAAGGTGTGGAGTGATAGTGAGGGTGTGGCTGTGGAGGTTATTTCTTACTTGAAGTCATCTAAAGGGAAGGGAATTGTTGAAGATTTTATCGGAGTGCCCATTAGCTTTTCCTAGAAGGCTAACATGGAGGAGGCTATTAATACACTGATCAAAGTTACGAAACAAGCGGTTCAGGATATGAGGGAATGTCACTTAAAATTTTCTATCTAGGAAAAAAGAGTTAATGGTCTCAAGGAGGACTTCACCATGCAGAACAAAGGATCTCGATATTACATGATCAATTGGCTAAGCAAGACAAGAAAAAGAGAGGTGTTAGGTTTGGATTTTAGTAGCTTAGATGATGAAGAGGACATAGATCACACCAAGTATGGAAAACATGAAAAGATCTTAACTCCTAGGAAGGAACCAATCAACCTAAATCAAGGTCCCAAATCTCGCACTGTGTGGAACAAGAAAAAGAAACTTTAGTGACCCTTTTGATCGGTCTGTCTGGGTCTTTTTGTCTTGGTATATGTTCTAGTATACTTTAAATTAAATTGTATGATGTAAGTGATGTTGTTTATGCCTTGCCTCGTGTTGGGCCTTCGTCTCGTTTGATCAAGTGGTTTTTCTCTATTTGGGCCCTAGCTTGTTTTTGGGTCGTGGTTTACCTTGCCTCTCATTTATCAAGCATGTGACTATGGGTTTTTGGTCCCCCCAAAACCAAATTATTACTTAATCTAAAAAAATAATATTTTACATTAAGTATCATGTGAATAATCCTGAGAAGCCTTGAGAAAGGTCATTGTCATTCTAAGCCCCAAAATATCATGTTAAACCAAAGAAGAGTCTAACTTGTGATGTATTGTCTTGTGGTATAAAGAGGAAATCAATCAAAACAAAGTTGTATTGTTTTTCAAGTGAGTTTTCATGATCTTGAACAAGGATATGAGAGTGGTTGAATGCTAAGAAGGAACAAGGTGCTGCATTTTTCCACATTTACTCATACAAACAAGTTTTTTTGTCTAAGAAGAGATCTAGTTGTGGGAATTTTCAAAGACCCTAATCAAGTTTTGTGTCACATAACATTGAGAGTTACACCATTTTGGTATCAAAACATTTCCTAACTACATAAAAAAAACTCAAATAAGAACCACTTCATACACCCTTGACTTGACAATAAGAACCACTTCATAATATTTTCTCAAATAAACTTAAATAGTTATATATTACACAAGTACACTTACACACCAACTCTTTTACATACTTTTACATAAGAAGCCTTCTTAAACAATAATAAGTTATGGATTTAAATAATGCAAACTATTTTGAATAAAAATAATAATGAAAAGTTGCAAACTTTCCAACTTTATTATCCCAAGAAAGTTTACATTACAAAGGACCAAAATATTGATAGTGTTTTTTATTATTCCCCAAAAGGAAAAAATTAAATTGTCTTGTCGACATTTAAGACTTAAGTTAAAACTTAAGTTGTGACTTGTATTGTCTAATAAATGGAAAATATTTTAATCACTTGAAAAAAATCTAAAAACATGCTTTTAAATTTTAAAAAGTGACTTGATAGATCATTATTTGGGAAATTTATGTCACCATTAATTTGTGTCATTCACAGTTATCTCCCACATGCCACATTTATATTTTAGTTTTCCACCAACAATTTTCTTTAAAATGTGTTAGTCCAGTGACCAATCACTATTATGCTTTATCAATTTAAATTGTTTATTCCAATTTCTTAATGATATTTGTTTCTACCAAGAGATGATATAAATTTTCTGATCTCTTATCTCAATTCCGTCAAGGGACTTTCAATTTGGTAGGAGGAAATGAAGATTTTATTCATAAAGTGTTAGAGCTCCCAGGTGAAGATAAATTTGAGTGGTCTGATCCATCGTCGATGGTGGCAAGAATAATATTTAGGCTTAAATTGGTGTGTGGTTAAAGAATATAATTGTGTCCCACTTTGTGGCTAAAAATAATGTTCAAAACTGACTAGTATATAAATCTTGTAAAATACTATAAAATTTTAATTTTTTTAGGTAAATTACAAATGCCCCAAACCTTGATATATTTAAGCTCTTAATAATACATGTTTGGTCATGTTTTAGTTATGGGAACTATTTTGTTGAAGGTACAAAAAGTGTAAAAAAGTGGGACACAGTTATATGCTTTGACCCTATGTATATCCCCATTGTTTACGTGTATCAATATTATTGGTGAAATATTTTATCATAGGTAAAAATATGGGGTTTTCTGCCAATTCTTTGGGACTAAGTCCCTCCTCTTGGGAATGGGGAGGCTCCCATTTATTGAAAGATAGAAATATTGTACACTAATGCTATTCTCAGGGTGGTTGAAGACTAGGGATCACACAAGAACACTCCAATAAACTTGTGGTAACAATGTATGGAGGAAAAAGAGTGTGAGGTATGAGTAAGAGAAGGGAAATGAAGAGGGGGTTTTAGGTAATAAATATGGTGCAATTTTTACTAGCCCAAAAACCAGAAGTATTTCTAGATTCAATGAGAAGACACCAATATGCAAAGCAAGATGAAAAACACAATCAACACAAAGTTTAACTACATTATATTCATTAAAGGATGCCGCATTTCCATAGTTTTTCAAAGTTTCAACTCTCTATTGGAGTAGGAGTTGAGAAAGAGAGGAATAAATTAATAAAGAAATAGAAGAAATATAACTTGCTATAGGAGGAGAAAAACTGATCCTTTAGAATAAATAGAGTATTACAATTTATAGTTGAAATAATGAATCTTCACATTCCCAAGTGACCTTTCAACTTAAAGTGCATTCTCAATGAAGAAATAGAAAATTTAAGTGACTTAAGTCACTTTTAAAAAAGTAGTTCCTCAACAGAGAAATAGAATGTTAGAGAGAAGAGAAGAGAGAGAAAGTGTGCTCAAATGAAGACAATCAAGGAAAAGTTCTACTCTTCCCTCATTGTAGAGATGAATGTATCAACTAAATAAGACCTTCCTTAACTACTTCTCTAATCAGAGCATGAATTGTTTGGGACTGAGAAATGATGCTCTACACCTTATCTTGAATGAATGCATTTTTCATGTCTTGAAATCTCTCTTTTAGCTCTTTATCTCTGTGAGTATGGTAGACACACATGCCCCAAACTTGGTAACCATTATCTCTCTTGGATTTGACAATATCAAGGTTTTCGAGAATCCTTAGAAGAAACATGAAAATTATCTGAAATGGAAACACTTAATTTTTTTGAGATGAAACTCGGTAAGAAACAACTTAATGGACAATATCTTTACGAAGAAATATAGTTCATCATATCTTGTCTCTTGAAGGGAGGGTGGTGTGGAGATTGAGAATACACCAGATTACCATGGTTCTCACCATGAAACCCTTAGAATGATTCAATTGGATGTATTATGCTCAACAATCCTCCTGTGCACATTGAATCTAGTTATAAAATGAGTTTTCCCTTCTTATACAAGAATCTTCAATGGTTGTCATGTGTTCTATGTCACCGTATCCAACATCCAGTGTACTTAGATATCAAAACTGAAATGGGATCCTATCCAGAGTAATGGAAATTCATTGTGAATTTTTATGGTTTCATAGGCCTTATAATGATGGTGGAATACAATGGTGTATATGAAACAAAATTTTGAGATGGTTTCTAAAAATTCAAAAATTTCAATGGATTTTAATGGTTTTATTACTGTAAAATTACAACACCCCTGATTGCTTGTGATTTTTGTGAGAGGAAATCAATGTAATTTACATAACATGGGATTATCCTAAAGTGTGGGACCTTTCCATTAGGATAAACCTCCAGAGAAAGCTGGTTCTTCTCCCTAAACCAAAGGTCAAAAACTAACCCAAATTACATAAAGATAACTAATCTAATCATACCCTAATTCTTTCCAAGGAGACATGGATAGAAGGATGCATTAAAAGTAAAACCTAATTTAAGAGGGTGATACACCAAGAAGAGGGGTATTGAAATTTTTGCACCGCATGGGGACAAAACAAGAAAAATGAGAAGGGTGGTCAAGCACCATAGGTCATCACACAAGCAATGAACCCACAATAGTTAAGAAAAATCAAATATGGACTGAAATAAGTAATATAATATGCACAATATACCCACAAGCATGAATAAAGGTAAGTTACAGCAACAAGATCAAGCAAGGATAGAGAATAATCACAAGACAATAATTTTATTGCTCCAATTGATATTACACAATAATTCATTACATGGGCTATAGGTAAGATTGCTATTACAAAGCTCCAAAAATGGAGGCTAGAGTTTCCACAAATCACTCACAGTGAGAGAGAAGGGAGGTAGATACAAGAATGTCCAACCCCGTAATAATCACCCTTGATTACATTTTATAGAAGAAGAGATGAGAGAGAAGGATAAAATCCCAAATTCATGCTTCAACCATCCCCAAAATTCATCATGACACCTGTAAAAATGATGGGCTTACTTGCACAACCCATGCTACTTGTACTTTTCCTTGTGTAAGAAGGAATGGCTCATATACTTGCATTTACTCCATCTCTATACCTTGAATGACCTCTGTGAACCTAAAGCTTCATTATGATTTTTAACCTATTAGATGCACTAATTTTTAATATTTTATGCCTCCATGATGTAGAGATCTGGAAAACCTTTCCATTGACTATAATTTTTTTAAATTTTGATATCCCGAGTAAACATTATGAAGGTTTGAATTTGGGTTGGTTTTAGGTTAATTGGGCTTAACTCCATGCTCTTCACCAAGCTCCTTGAGTAGCTCACCCAAAATCCACCTTGAATGCTCTTCTTAATGCCACCTACCTCCGAGTTGACTTAGATTTTGACTTGGATCGCTTCATGTGTATATTGGGTTCAAAAGTTCATTTCACATTTGCATGTGGGAGGGGAAACTTGCATTGTGTCATTGGTTCCCTGCTCATGACCCCACATTGGTCTACCTATCGAGCTCCGTTTGTGTTGGGGTCGGCTTTCATGCGACATAATCATCGTGAGTCGGGATGTATTTACACCATGCATTCTCAACATAGATCCTTGAACATGCCATCCCGATACACCATGTATGCTACACTACCGCAAAATCACCATTGCTTTTAGGGATCGGGCCCCAAAGAAACAATGACATTCGTTCCCCACATGCAACGTGTTGTTGCAACTCCCACTCCACACCCGACACACTAATCATCCCGAGTCACATGATCTCTAAACCTTAGCTTTCCAACTAATTACACTCACCACCACATTTTGTGGAACTGCCCAAGCCAAGTAATAAGCCGGATCGCTAAGCAACTCATTGAGTTGCTCGGCGAGCTAATTCTAGCTCATTTCCTTCTAGGCCCCCAATCAAGCCTTTTTTACATTTTTGATATTTTATTCATTTTCTTGTATTTTTTAGGATCAAAGGAGGCATGTAGACATAATAGAACACTATAAATTGGATTTTCTCATTTTAGGCCATTTTTGGATGAAAATTCATGAATGTGGGCCCTAGGGTGCTAGTTTCGCACTAATTGAGTTCACGGGTTTCCTCAAAACCCAGAAGAGGAAAAATTACCTTGAATGGTTATGAACCCTCCTGAATTCATCGTGAATGCTTCTAAGACATGAATTACACATGTGAACCCATATTTCTATTGCAATGCCTATATCCGGTTATCTAGTCAAAGCTATCCCTTGTCCATTTTACAGAGGTGGGTAAAATTGATAACAATTTTGGTGACTCGCGTGGCCATCTACCTACTAGATGGGTTAACTAGTTGCCTTGAAGCCTCCATTAGGCACGATTCACTATTAATAGCTCAACATGGTATGGAACCTTAAAAGTTTACTCCGAGCTGCTCTAATGCGCCACCAAACCATGGGTGACTTGTAGATGTTGACATCTTCCAAATTTCTATAAGAAATTATTGAAATTAAGATGAGTGGAAAATTATTTTGATTTTGGGATTATTTCTCTCTTTTTCTCTACAGCTTTACATTCGTGGGACCAAGAATGAGCTTCCGAACTGTCCCAAAACCTGATTTTTCCAAGTATGAAGCACACACGAGAGTTAGGAATAAAACACTTGTTGGTTTTGGACATAATGGAACTCTATTAAATTAAAAATTTCCTCTTCTTTTGAGGGTTCCAATTACAACATGTTGAAGGTCGTTTCCATCGTGAAATTCATGTTGCACCTTTTCAATTTGATTCATTTTGATGTACCTCAATAGGACTCCATTAATGTCCTTCTTGAATGGAACACCATCAATAAGCACATATGGAATGGTTTGGAATCAAAATATCTCCTCTTTACTTTACTCATATTGGGTGGGCATAGACCTTTGTTTGTAGGAAATGAATTATATCATGAGGAGTTTTATAAGGAACAATCATACTATTATCTCGTTTATTCCTAATTATCCTGCAATACTAAAATAACTTATTTTTCATTGTTTGTATCATCATGTTGACTTAAGGCTAGTTGCTCACACAATCCTTTGCCACAAAAAAACTTAGTGACTTTGATTTCATGTCATACTCCATTACTCGAGTGATCTAACCTACCCCCTTTTCATTCAAGTCCTTGCTTAGAAGGACGTCCTTAACTCTCGCATGGGACACTAGCAATTGGATCATGTTGTTTGAGACTAAATGCTTAAATTTCTTCACACTCTGATGAATGTAAGGACACACTTCTCGATGAAGGAACACCTTACTTCATAGTCTTCTAAGCTCGATTAAAGAAGGAAACCAATGTTGCTCGGATCCCTTTTTATTTTGCTGCACTAGAATGGTAGAAATGGTGTCCAAACTTCCAAAGGCGTAGAGAATGAAGTCCTTGGAAAAGTATAGATTAATGAGAGTTGGAGCTTGAGATATAGCATTTTTGATAGCCTCCAAACTTGATTTTCCTTCTACCATCCACTTGAATGCCATAATATTTTTCAACATGATAGTTATCAGTTTCACAAGAGTGGAAAAATGTGGCACAAAAATTTGGACAAAATTGATCCTCCCTAAGAAGATTTGGAGAGCCTTCTTTTGACTTGGTAGTGACAATGCTCAAATGGATTCAACTCTTTCTGAATCGATTCTCAATCCTTCCTTCAACTCAATGTGGCCTAGGAGCTTGCCTTCGTGAGCTAGGAATATGCATTGTTTTAAGTTTAGAGACACTTAAAATCTTCTACACCTTTGTAACACACCGTCTAATATGGAAGAGGTGACTTTCTGCATTCTTAAAAACACAATGACATCATCAAGATAGACAAGCACTATTTTATTTATCAACAACTTGAATGTCAAGTCCATGGCCCTTTGGAATGTGGCTCCAACATTTAACAACCCGAAAGGAATTTTCCTATAGGCATAGGTGCCCCACTTGGTGGTGAAGGCCATTTTGAACTAATATTCTTCTTTCACCATAATCTTATTGTAGTTCGAGTATCCATCTAGGAGAGAGAATCTTTCTAAACCGGCTACCACCTGTAATATTTTCTCCATTGATGGGAGTGGATAGTGGTCTTTGAGAGATGCCCTATTTAGGTCACGAAAGTCTACACACAACCTGATTTCTCCATTTTTTTCTTACTTGGTATTAGGTTTTTAACCCAACTAGAGTGCTTGATCGGAAATATGATCCTTTCCTCTATCAACTTATTCAAATCCTTCTTCATGAGAGGCTCAAAATGAGGGTTGACTGGTCTCTGATTTTTCCTGATAGACTTAGCTTCCAGATCTAGTTCAATAGTATATTGTGCCAACTTTGGATTAAATCCTTTCAAGTATTTGTAGCTCCATATGCAAACATCCTGGGAAATGTTGGCAAAACTATATGAAATCAGATCTCTCCTGTTGGGTACTTACTTTTCCGATTTGGAGTGTTTTTCCTTCCCTAACTGAAATTGGTTATGAATCCTCGCCTTTAACCTAGATGTTGGCCTTCTCTTTCTGAAATTGATCATTTGGGTTAAATATTGACTCTAGGGTCACTTTGAACCTTTTGGCAACTTGTTTGTTTGTAGTTGCACTACATGATCCCCATACTACTTTGCTCTAATTTATCCTGATTCCTAGTGAGAACTTAGCCTCTTCTTGCAAGAAATTAATGATTTGTTGATCATTCTCAAACACCTATCAGCTTGTGTTGTTGTTTGACATGAGTGACCCTACAAGTACATGGATATGTGGCTGCATTTTGTCTCTCTTGATGCTATCAACCACATCAAATGCTGCCCCATTCACTGCAAGTCTATCCGTAGTCTCATTCTTCTTCCTAGGTATAGAATCGATGTTGAATGCTTCAAAGTCTTCCATGAGGTCCCATACCTAGTTCTTATAGATCTTGAGGAGATCATTATTTGGTGTATTTGATCCTCTAACTCAATTGAAAATTATCTCACTATCTCCAAACACTTACAAGTTCTTTATATCCCTTTTCTTTGCCCAATGTAACTCGTGAATCAATGCATACTCTGCTATGTTGTTAGAACAAGTGAACTAAAAGTGGAAAGATGAGTAGTACTTGATTCCTTGTGGAGACACCAACATTGTACCCTATCCGCTACCTTGTCTTCTTCTTGAGCCATCGAAAAATAATTTCCATACTTCGTTGTCATCCTTGTCTTCCGAGTTGGTGAGGCTAGGAGTGGGTGGGTTTTATTCATGTAGACAATAAATTCCTAACTCAACTTCTTCCATCTCCTTATATGGATCAAAATCATGCCCCTTGTGAGTCCATTCATCCAATGTAAAATATGGAACATTACCAACCTTAGTGTCCACCTCTTGAATTATTGGATAATATTCTTGGTCAAAATCTAAGTAGTTGGCATTGATCGGACTTGGAACATGAGGCTCAATGTGAAATTTTGCAATCAGTTTTGACCTGATTGTGGCTTTGGATCCATATATTGTTCTTAATAGAATATGAGATCAATCTTGGATAAGTAGCCTCCGATCTTAGCAGTGAAATCCCTTTAAAAGCTCAAGATAAAGAGTTATGGAAAATCAATGATTGATAGATCCTGTAAGACTCTAACATTTAGGAAAGCATGCAACATAAGGCTTAGTCTTTTGATCACACCGATTGTTCCCACTGCTATCCAATCTATTTGCACTACTCCTTTAGAGACCACTTTATACTTTGGGCGATGTTGATCCGCTATCTGCTTTGGCATTACTAAATTGCTTGCCCCTAAATCGATCATATAGTTGTCCACCAAGTTATTCCAGATAATCAATGACACATAGAATGGTGGAGGCTTAAATTTTTTTCTTGGTTTGACCTCTTTCTTGTTGTACTGCATTAGTGAGAACCTTTTCCTAATTTTTGGATGTCTCATTCGAGGCGGACCAATTCATCATGGCTACTTGCAACAAGTCTCACTGCCTTATAATTGCAGTGATTTCCACATGGAAATACGATGTTGGTATTCTTCATCTAATATATGATGTTAAATGGAGACATACTATCCTTCTACTTGTCCTTTTCTTAACATAACCTTATCCTGTGCATGAAATGGTACTTGAGTGTCATAATAGGTTCTTTAGGCTGATTTTACACATTTAGGGCCACACTTGGTTTGCTAACTCCTTGTGGTGTGAGAGTGGGATGAGAAATGATCGAACTAGATGGTTTCCCTTCCTCTATGTTCCTCTTCTTTAACTGTATATTGCAGCTACACCTTGGAAAGGAGGTTGATTAATTCCATAGTAAAATTTTGTTTTGCAGTTTATTAACGTGGTTTCGATCTCGAGGTGCCTCTTGTTGAATTTATTGTTGCCGATTTTCTTCCTCATTTGGATCTTGGGACACTACAACCGTTTGCGTAGTGCCCACTAAAAAAATAAAAATAAAAATAATAATAAAGGAGTGCGGTTGGTGAAATCAAGTTTGGCGGTGGAAGAGTTTAATGGGTGTAGGTGAGTTGGAGATATGGGGGTGAAGCATGGCATGTAGCATGCATTTTTGTAGGGTAGGGCCACCACAATGTTATTTATGACCTAACATATTCCTTGCATAACAATTCAAACAATTAATTTGAGAACATGTGGCATCAACCAAGCTAAAAATGAAGTTCACGTTGTAAATTTTAGTAGTTTTAGATAGTTCTAATGAGGGCAATGTTTGAACAAATGAAAGAACGAGAAAAATTCTCATGGAATATGGATACTTAGGTAGTGTACAAAAGACATGGGTTTCCTCACGAGACAATCACACTGTTTCACCTATGCAACAAATAGGTCTCCAACCTGATCAATTTACATTTTCCTGCATACTCCCGACATGTGCCAAAATGCGAGCTTTGGAACAGGGTATGAATATCCATCAAAGCATAAAAGATAGAGGAATTTTATCAGATGCTTATAGTTACAAATGCTCTAGTAGATGTGTATGCAAAATGCGGAACCTTACACACGGTAGGTGAAATGTTTGACAAAATGTTTAAAACAAACATGGCTTTGTGGACAACATGGACTATAGGATATGGACAAAATGGGTTTGTTGAAAAGGCTTAGAAAATTTTAAGCAAATGCATATGGAGTGTTTGATGAAATTCTTGAAAAAATACATTGTCTTATGAATTCGATGATTGCAGGGTATGTACAGAATGGGCACAGTGAGAAGGCCACAAAGCTCTTCCATCAAATGCAATGGGAAGGCATGAATCCAGATACATTTTCATTGGCAATCATCCTCGGTACCTGTGTATGCCCAGAATATATTAATTGTGGAAAGTAGGTGTGGGAGCATAGACAGTGCAAGACTAGTGTTTGAGAAAATGACAGAGCATAATATAGTCTCTTGGACTACAATAATAGTTGGATATGTCCACTAGAAACACGAGGAGGAAGCTATCAATGTATTTTGCAAAATGCAGTGAGCAGGCATGAAGCCAAACTAGTTCACTTTTGCTACTATTCTTAGTGCATGTGGAAGCCTATTGGCTCTAGAAAATAGAAAGCAGGTACTTGCTTAGACCATCAAGACTGGTTTTGTTACAAATTTTTGTGTGGGAAATTATCTCATTGCAATGTATGATCAATGTGGGAACTTAGAGGATGCAAGGAAAGTGTTTAACAATGCATTTGAATGATATGTGGTTGCATGGAATGCTCAAATCATTTTTGGAATGAGTATAGAAGATTTCAAGAAAATGTAAAATGGTGGAGTTATGGATGCTTGCAAAATGTTTGACAAAATGCCTTGAAGAAAGGAAGTTTCATTGAATTCCAAAGTTGTTGGATCTTCAAAAATGGATTTTGAACTTCCAAATAAGGGCAATAGACATGTGTAAATCTTGAATCCACAACCGCTGACAACACCCTCCAAAGCTATGCTTAAATAAGAACCTTGAAATGTTTATGAGAATCCATTAGCACTTAAGGATGGTGTTGTTTGTTAGGTGGAGTTGAAAATTCCCCAGAAGACATGTATATAAAATGGAGAAGCTTTCTGAATGCATGCAAACTACTTGAAAAAATGCATAAAGGAGATTCGGAGTCTCATGAAATCTTTGGTGGACCTGCATGGAGCCCCTCTTTCACCACGTCGTTCATAGACATGCATGATCTCCTTACCCTGCATCTCTTATAATTTTTGTATGATTGGTTCTTCATTTGCAATATAATAGAAATATTAAACTATTAGATACTCAAACAATTGGATATTTTAACTAGACAACTAGTGCAATCAATAAAACAACACCTCGTAATTTATGCTATCGACTTACAATTTGACCCTCAACCGTGTCACAACCACAACCTTATGCATTGCTAAACCCAGGGTGTCAAAACTTGGTGCTTGTTTCTGTTGGTATTGGTGAGAGCTAGATGAGTTAACTAAAATAACCATTTTTGTCTACCTTGTAAAGTTAGAAAAACACAATTTCTAGAGGCGTACAAAACAACATAGTGTACCCCATAAAAGAGATGTCAAACATCGTATGTGTTCCTTGTTATGAGGAGAGTCACATCAAGCTGTAGATTGACCCCAATCGACCGTTTATGCTCTCTTCTTTGCTCCTCTAGGATCCTGTTACTTCATTTTGCACTTTTAGGAAGCTGCTAAAATTGAAAAGTTGGCTTTCGTTTTGACCCACCATTTGGACCCTAAGCGAAGAAACGTTTTTCGCCTTCATGAAACCTCTATTATTTTTACTAGACAATTTCCTAGAACCTTCATTTTGGGAAAAATACTCTTCTAGCTTGTTTTTCTAAGGGATATTGTAGGCCTCGGGTCGTTATTTGACTAGGTCAAACTGGCCCAACTATGATCGGTGGCTCCAAAAAATCCATCACCGTTTGTAACCTATTTTCCATTTTTGAGTTTCGTCGACTCCGATTTATTCCCTAGACATAGGAGGGAACATAAGAGCCTTCCTATGGAGATCCCATCCATCGAAAGTTAATTTTTGGATGAGGTTTCTTAGCCCTCGAGCTAAAATTGGGTGTTGTTATAACTAGCCCAATTATGATTGGTGGCTCTGGAAACCTAGCCGCCAACTGAAAACCATTCACCAGTTTCAAATTCTGTTAGTTCCCGTGAATTCTTGGTATATAGGAGGACATAGAAATTTACCGTTGAGCATTTCCCAATAGAAGGCATCTTTTGAACATGGTTTCTTAGCCTCCAAGCCAATTTGAGACGTTTTTGCAACTAGTAGAAAAATGTAAAATAAGGTCACAAGACCCTAGCCAAGACAATAAACCATTATGAAAACTTATTGAAACATATAAGTAACTAAATGAAACTCTCCCGTGTGGCTTGTGGTGTGAAATGTGACTTTTAGAAAAATAGTGTTTCTCTCTCTTCCCTATCTCTTTCTCTCTCCTTGGTTAAGAAATGAAGTGAAATGAAATGAAATGAATATATGTCTCTAACCCTCTCTTTTCGAGTGCAAATTATTATTATTATGTAAATGGAAAACTAAAAACATTAATTATGCTAGATTTAGGTGGATGCCATGCCAACAATTTATCGCTGATTTCATGCTCACATGGTTTTACAGGATGCAAGTAAGATGGCAAAACAATGTGGTTGTAATTCATTGTGTATTATTGTAATTTATATATGTTAATGGAAAAAATATGTATGTATTGCTATGTTACATAAAAAAATATTATTGAAATTTGGTAATATGAATGAGATGCTAGTTTTAGGGGTGTTTGGGAAATGTGCATGTAACTATAGGTGTCCTTTTGATTCAGATTTACATATGGTAAAAAAAAGGGGGGTTGGATATATATGTTAAATGAAATTGTAGAGGATAATTCAACATTTTGTGAAGTGTTAAAATGTTTAATATTTTTAAGATGCTAGGGTTTAAGGAAATGTTCATCTAAACATGGGTGTTATTTTGATCCCCAAATTTTGTATTGTAAAAGTTGGATAAATATGTTAAATGAAATTGAATTTGACATCTTATAGTGCATTCTCGTTGTGAAATTTATGATGAAATATCTAGAGTGTTGTATTATGTAACTAACAAATATAGAAAAGAAACCTAAATATAATAATCAACCTTAGTTAAAACTTGTGCATAACTACCCTTCCTGTGTTATTCCTTTTTGCATAGAAAATAGAAACCTTAGGATAAACTTAAATCTTTACACTCAATGACACCTTCTAGCTTAAGTAAATAAGAGCCCAAGTTGATATTTCCATCCTAGCCAGTATGCTTAGTGACATTAACATGAACCCAACAATTAGGAATGATTAGGTTAAGCTTTTCCTTGAGTATGTGGTCCCCTCCTAGGATTGGTAGTCATGTGTGTATGGAAACCAACTTTAAACATGATCTAAAACCCTCTTGGCCTGAAACATGTGTAGAGTGATTGGTGTTGGGTGGAAAATATTATCGACTACCCTTGCAAGTCACCTCAAGAGTTGGGATTATAAATGAACTCAATACCCAATTTATATTATCGTTTGGTTTCTATGGTACAATACTAAGAGTTAATTGTGAAACTTAACAACATTTTAATTTATGATTAGTTTGTGGGAATGTAACCATAATATGGTGTGCTAGGAGAAAAGTGAAATTTAGATCATTCTTATAATATGTCTAAACCATCTTGTGGTGAGAAAAAGGATCCACGTTGTGTAAACTCTAATGTGATCCTTAACCCTTTAAATGATGGACTACTCCATCTTGCTCTCCCACTTATCCTATTATGTAATGGATGTATGATGTGAAACTATGTGATCATTTCCTTGAGACAAATCCCCTAAGATAGGGACTAGTAGTCTCATGAGGATACAAATGTCCCTATTAACAAATAGGCTACACAATTCATTACAAAAAGAATATGAACCTAGTTAGGAAAACCCTCTTAAGTTAGACGTAAATGATACTCAGAAACCTAATCTAGAAAAAAAAAAAAAGGAAGTATGTTGCCATGTTAAGTTCCTTTGAATCCTTAATTAATTGTTGGAGCATAACTATAGTAAAATTATAATTGACGCTTGACCTTGGGAAGTGTAATCATGGGATGTTATTCCACATGAAAGTGAAACATGATCTTCCTTGTAATGTGATTAAACCCTCTTGATGTGGATAAATAACCTATTTTGTATATATTACTTAATGTGTACTAAATCAATTATCATTTTATAAATGAGTGAAAGAAACACGACCCTAAATCCTTAAACAAAACAAAAATTAACTTCACATCCTTTGGATTTACACTTGTTTCCATTGTGTAATGGAGGTATGATATAAGATCAAGATGCATGCCCTTAGATGTGAATCCTAGGGGTAAGACCTAATAGCCTTGTGTGTAAATAAATACCCTATTAACGAATGAATGAATTAAACAAGTAATTGAAATAATGTAGATGATCCTTATTTAATGAGACACACCATAAGTTAAATGTTAAACTGTATAAAGGAAATCTAGCAAAAGGAAAATAAATGTATGATTCACATATTATGATCCCTTCTAGAACTTAAGTTAAAGATTGAAACATGATTTTAATAAATGTGTAATCCTAAAAATATCATGCTATGGGAAGACCCTATCTATAAGTTTATACTGTAGTTGAATCATTATGTTGTGCCTTGTCATTTAAAAAAAAAGTGGCCTTGATGTGCATCATGTGGTTTCATGTTATCTATGTGGGTTAATGTTTGTGCAAACATATCATGTGTTGTGTGTTGTCCTAGGTGATCTCCTATAGTGTCATGTGTACTTTGAAATGTAAGTCAAAAAAATTATTTCGGTATTTTTAGTGTTGTATTTGTGTGTAAAATGTGGCGTTATAGTTTTCACCATCAAAGCTTGATTTAGTGCACCATTGAAGCACATTGCTTGATTATGAGGATGACTACATGGAAATCACCATTCGTACTCCTTCCCAATGCTGTTTTGAGTTCAAACCAAGGCTCGAATGTTGAAACCACATTTGGATTATATGGTTGAAACGACCTGATAGCTTGAGGTTGTCCTTGGTTCTGACTTTGATATGCGCAGTTTGAGATGGAGGTATGTATGATTGATACGAAGGTATATTTTCTTGAGCTTGAGATTGATATGGTCTCAAGCTTTGAGATTTATGCCTTTTGATAGTAACCAAATCATTCCTTAGATTCGGTAGCTTCTTTATAAGTTCTGAAGTTCCTTTGAAGTGCTAGAAGAAGTGGAGGCCTCCATATTGCTTTGATTTCTTGGGGCTGGAATGGAATTCAACTCAGGTGCTTGATTGATTGTAGGATTTCCCATTTTTGGATATAGAGGCATAGGTGGCCTAGGGGAGAGCTTACCACTTGGATCAAATAATTTTTTTCTCTCACGATAGCTATGTCGTATGATCCTGGTAGTGTTGTTCCTCCCATATATTGTATCATCATAACTATGTCTGAATTTAGAGCCTTTAAGAAGTAGAGGAACACACCTTAGGCACATGGTCTCATGACCATTGGGATCTGTCCCATGTCCACTGAAATCTGAAGTTAAAATCTTCCATCTTCTCATTAGGAGCCCTATTAATTGTTGTCAATTGTTCTAATAAGGATAAATTATCCACCCTTTCTCCGAATTAATTACACATAGATGAACACAATTAATCATAGTTTGTAATTGACCCAAATGTGAAGCTCCTAAACCATTACAAAGATTTTCCCTTGAAAGAAGAATCTAATAATTTCACTACAACTTCTATTTTATTGATCTCGTGGATTGCCCGAAATTAGCAATGTCTTGGATATGGTCAATAGGAGTTGTATGGTTCTCCCCTATGAAGTAGGGAATGTTTTTAAAGATGCCACTAGAATAAGGTTATGGGCATTGATGGAAAGTGGACTACTTCATGTGAAAATGGAAAAAGGATTTAGTGGTCCTTATGGTGGCTATTGATGTGCCATATTGATCGGCCTGAGAACTCTGGTTGATTGGAGGAAGGGTCTACCAGGTGGAGGTGTTGATAAGGTCCTATTTGGTGGAGATGGAGACCTTTGTACTATTCTTCCTCTCCTTCCTCTACCCAGAGGTAACTGAAATACTCGAAGATGCCTTCTTCCCATGTCCTGGACCGAGTTTGGATCCTTCGATGTATTTGATAGATTGGTGCTTCTTACACCAATGAGTTCTTCTCTTTTGGAGTAGTTTAGGATGTGTTGAAAATGAGAATTTAAAGGCTAGAGCTCCACCAAGACACAAATCATATCTTGATAAAATAAAAACATCCACCTTGAAGGCACCAAATTTGTTTGAGGATTTAGCCCTTGTTCGTAGCTATCAAAACATGAAATACAACGATTGGAACTCAGGCCATGCAAAACAACCTTCAAAACCCGACATGAATACTTTCAGAACTTTCCTCATGCAATGCACCTGTGAAAACTTGAAACACTAGCTTTTGGGGTTTAGGATCTACTTTGCAACCTAAAAAACCAAAACTATAAGAGTCGAACACTTGACACCTACTTTACATGTATGAAATCCCGAAACACTATTTCCTTTGTGTTAGAACTTGGGACTTGTTTTGTAGCTATGAAAATTCAAATTGTATTGTTGGATGTTAGGGCATGCTTTGCAACCTAAAAACCCAAAACAATAAGAGTTGAAATATTTTGGGTGTTTTCCAACTTTGGAATCCCAATTTAGCTTTAATATCCTTTGAAGTTGTAGAAAAACTTGATCTTTGACTTCTTGTCACTGGCCGTGCCAAAACTGTTACTACAAAATTACAACACCCCTAATTTCTTGTGATTTGTGTGAGAGGCAATCGGTGTCATTTGTATAACATGGGATTATCCTGAAGTGTGGGACCTTGCCAGAAGGATAACCCTCCAGAGAAAGCTAGTTATTCTCCCTAAAATAGTGCCACAAACTGACCCAAATTGTAGAAAGATAACTAATCTAATCCTACCCTAATGATTTCCAAGGAGACATGGATAAAAGGATGCATGAAAAGTAAAACCTACACTAACAGAGGGTGATACACCAAGAAGAGGGCGATGAACAATTCTGCACTACATGGGGACCAAACAAGTAAAATGAGGAGGGTGGTCAAGCACCATAGGTGATCACACAAGCAATGAACCCACAATCATTAAGTTAAGCACAATCAAATTTAGACCTGCAATAAACAATATAATATGCACAATATACCCACAAGCATAAATAAAGGTAAGTTGCGAAACAAGATCAAGCAAGGATAGATAATAATCACAAGACAATAATTTTATTTCTCTAATTGATATTACACAATAATTCATTACATGGGCTATAGGAAAGATTGCTATTACAAAGCTCCAAAATGGAGGCTAGAGTTTCCACAAATCACTCATAGGTGAGAGAGAAGGGAGGACAGATACAAGAATGTCCAACATTGTAAAAATTTCCCTCCATTACATTTTATAGAAGAAGAGATGAGAGAGAAGGAGAAAATACCGAAAATACCAAATTCATGTTTCAACCATCCCCAAAATTCTTCATGACACTGCAAAAATGATGGGCTTGCTTGCACAACCCATACTACTTGTACTTTTCCTTGTGTAAGAAGGAATGGCTCCTATAATTACATTTACTCCATCTCTATACCTTGGAATGAACTCCATGACCCTGAAGCTTCATCATGATTTTTAACCTACCAAATGCATTATCTTTTAATTTTTTATGACTCCATGATGTAGAGATCTCAGTAAACCTTTCCATTGACTATAGTTTAGTTAAATTTTGATATCTTGAGAAAAATTTATTAAGGTTTGAATTTGGTTTGGTTGTAGGGTTTCTTGGGTTTCACTCCATAGCTCTTCATCGAGCTACCCACCAAGCTCCTCGAACAACTTGCCCAACTACTCACCTTTAATGCTCCACTTAATGCCACCTACCTCGATTTGATTTGGATTTTCACTTGGATCACTTCATGTGTATGTCGGGTTTGGGAGTTTATTTCACATTTTCATGTGGGAGGGGTGGCTTGCATTGTGTCATTGGTTCCCGCTCCCGACCTCGCATTGGTCTACCCACCGAGCTCCATTTGTGTCGGTGTCGGGATTTCACCTTTGCATAATCAATGGGGAGTTAGGATGCATTTACACATGCATTCCCGACATAGATCCCTAACCATGCTATCCCGATGTACCACGACCACTACACTACTTCCAACTCACCATTGTTTTTCAGCCTTGGGCCCCAACGTACATTGATATTCGTTCCTTACATGCACATATTGTTGCAACTCCTACTCCACACCTGACACAAAAAACACCCCAAGTCCCATGATCTCAAAACCTTAGCTCGCCAAATAATTACATGCACTTCTGAATTCCATGGAACCCACCCGAGCCAAATACTAATCCAGCTCGTTGAGTAGCTCATTGAGCTGACTCGGTGAGCTAATTCTAGCTCATTTCTTTTTAGGCCCCCAGATCATGCCATTTTTACATTTATGATATTTTATTGATTTTCTTGGATTTTTAGGATCAAAGGAGGCATGTAGACATAGTAGAACACTATAAATTAGATTTTCTCATTTTAGGCCATTTTTGGATGAAAATTCATGAATGTGGGCCCTCGGGGGCTAGTTTTACACTGATTGAGTTCATGGGTTTCCTCAAAACCCAAAAGAGGAAAAATTACCTTGAATGGTTATGAACCCTCCTGAATGCATCATGAATGCTTCTAAGACATGAATTGCACATGTGAACCCATATTTCTATTGCAATGCCTATATCTAGCGCTCTAGTCAAGCTATCCCTTGTTGTCCATTTTACCCGAGGTGGGTAAAATGGATAACAATTTTGGTGACTCGCGTGGCCATCTACCTACTAGATGGGTTAACTAGTTGCCTTGAAGCCTCCATTGGGCATAGATTCACTATTAATAGCTCAACATGGTATGGACCCTTAAAAGATTACTTGAAACTGCTCTGATGTCTTTGTTGAACCATGGGCTCACTATGGATGCCAAAATTTTCCAACTTTCTGTAAGAAAATATTGAAATTAAGATGAGTGGATTTTTTTTTGATTTTGGGAGTTTTTCTCTTTTCTCTCTACAATATAGATTTGCAGGACCGAGAATGAGCTTCGAACCTATCCTAAAACCCGATTTTGCCAAGTATGGAGCACACTGTAGAGTTAAGAATAAAACACTTGTTGCTTTTGGACATCATGAAACTCTATTAAATTCTTATTTTCCTCTTCTTTTGAGGGTTCCACTTGCAACATGCTGCTGAAGGTCATTTATTGATTTGACAGAGGTGCAAGAAGCTCAACTCGTGACTGGTCCTTAGGGACTAAAAATCAATCTTATAGGAATTTGTCCTTGATATGATTTTAGTTGCTTTGCATTTGAAACCTTTTGAGGATTACAACTATTCCATAAAAATTTGAGCTTCCTTTTACAAAATTTCCTTTGGGAGACACCACCTAACTTGTGCAATGTAACAACTAGGAGCAATAAAACATGTGTTGAAGGTACTTAGGGAAATGAAACCTATTATACATTAAGACAATGTACCAAAGCACTTAGGGTAATTGAAAATATTAAAATAATATGTACAAGGGTGAGAATATTCCTTTTAGTAACATTGCTTGAGATAGATTCTATTGACTTGAATCAAAAGTTCCTCTCCATCCAAAGTAGATAGTTCAAAGGCATTGCTACTTTTACATCCCATAACCATGTAGGGGCCACTCCAAATGGCATCAAACTTTGAATGCCTTACCGAATTAGCCAAATCCGCATCCTATTTCAGAACTAAGCCCCTTCTTGAAGGTCCTTGCCTTGGATTTTTTGTCAAATTTGTTGTTGATCAAGGATTGATCCTTCTCCATAGTTTGCATAACATACTCTCTTATATCTTCCAACTCCACAAGTTTCATATACCTAGATTCCATGGGATCAAACTTGGATAGCTCTAACCGCCCCAAGAGCTCCAATGCTTGACAAATCAAGTGATATGGGAAACTTGACTTCCTTCCCATAAAAAAATTTGTAAGGGGAGTTTCCCGTTGATGCTTTTGGTGTGATTATATCAGCCCACAAGGCTGATTTGAGCTTGGTATGCCATGTTCTCTGATTTTCATCTAGAGTCCTTTTGATGATCCTTAGTAAGTTCTTATTTATGGAATCTACTTGGCCATTACCCCGAGGGTAATAATTCCATGAAGTGCTCAAATATACTCCATTCGTAACCACCCATTCGGTGATCTTTGTGCCAAGTAATTCCAGGTGAATTATGCGATATAATAGTACTAGAACTCGAATATTTTCACTCTCCCTCATATAAGTCGAGTATGCTAGACTCATTTTCTTCTTTGAGTGCTACCACCTCGGTCCACTTAGTGAAATAATCACATTGTAGTTAGGATCCACTTATGGTATAGGCTATAATTTAAGTTGATGAATCGATGAAGTCCAGTCCCATTATACTAATGATTGATCAACTGAAATTGGATGTAATTGAAGTGCTACTAGCCTCTCCTTTCCTATGAAGAATGCACATATTTTACACTTCTTTATCCATGTGTAGCAGTCACTAAACAATGTGGGCCAATAATAACCCGCCTTCATTATCTTGAGAGCTATAATCCATGGAAAAAATGACCTCGACCTCTCCATAGTGAAACTCATTTAGCCCATTTTCAATTTGACTCATTTTAATACACATCAATAGGAATCCATTAATGCCCTTCTTGAACGGAATACCATCAATAAACACATATGGAATGGCTTGGAGTCTAAAATATATCCTCTTTGTTTTACTCATCTTTGGAGGGCATAGACATGTTTGTAGGAAATGAATTATATCATGAGCCCAACAAGGTGCGGGACATCTTGTCACCTATTTGTTCCTAATTATCTGCGCAATACCGAAATAACTTCTTTTTCATTATTTGTCTCATCATGCTCACTTAAGGCTAGTTTCTCGCACAATCCTTTGCCACAAACTAACTTAGTGACTTTTATTTCAATGTCATAATCCATTACTCGGGTGATCTAACCTACCTATTTTTCATTCAAATATTTGTTTATAAGGAAGTCCTTGACTCCTGCATGGGACACTAACAATTGGATCCTTGTTGTTTGAAACCATTCGCTTAAATTTCTTCAAAATCCTAATGAATGCAAGGACATGATTCTTGATGAAAGAATAACTTACTTCATAGTATTCCAAGCTTTGACTGAAGAAGGAAACCAGTTGCTTGGATCCCTCTTTATTTTACTACACCAGAATGGCAGAAATGATGTCTGAACCTCTAAAGGCGTAGAGAATGAAGTCCTTGGAAAATTCTAGATTAATGAGAGTTGGAGCTTGAGATATAGAATTTTTGATAACCTCAAACCTTGCTTTTCCTTATGCTGTCCACTTGAATGCCATACTCTTTTTTAACATCATAGTTATTGGTTTCACAATAGAGATAAAATATGGAATACATCTATGGAAAAAATTGATCCTTCCTAAGAAGCTTTGGAGAGCCTTCTTATGACTTGGCAATGGAAATTTTCGAATGGCTTCAACTCTTTCTAGATCGATTTCCAATCCTTCCTTTGAAACAATGTGGCCTAGGAGATTGCCTTCGTGAAATAGGAATATGCATTTTTTTGGGTTTAGAGACACTTCGAATCTTCTACACCTTTGGAACACCTTTCTAAGATGGAAGAGGTGACTTGCCACATTCTTAGAAAACACAAGTGATGTCATCAAGATAGACAAACACTATTTTGTTTATCAACCTCTTGAATTCGCAGTCCATGGCCCTTTGGAATGTGGCTCCAGTGTTTGACAACCCAAAAGTATTTTCCTGTATGAATAGGTGCCCAACTTGGTGGTGAAGGTCGTATTGAACTGATCTTATTCTTTCACCATAATCGATTGTAGTCGAGTATACATCTATTAGAGAGAATATTTATGAACCAACTACCACTTGTAAAGATTTGATCCATTGATGGGAGTGGATAGTAGTCTTTGAGAGATGCCCTGTTCAAGTCACGAAAGTCTACGCAAAACCTGATTTCTCCATTTTTATCTTACTAGTACCGGGTTTACAACCCAACTAGAGTGTTTGATCGAAATATGATACTTGCCTCTATTAGCTTATTCATCCCCTTCTTGATGAGAGGCTCAATATGAGGGTTGGTGGTCTCTACTTTTTCTTGATAGGCTTAGCTTCCATTGAGTTTGATTGTATGCTTTGCCAACTTCGGATAAAAACCTTTCAATTATTTGTAGCTCCATGTAAAGACATTTGGGATCTCTTGGAAAATTTGTATGATATCATATCTCTCTTGTTGGTTACTTACTTTTATGATTTGGAGTGTTTTGCCTTCCCCAACCGAAATTGGTTATGAATCCTCCCCTTTAACCTGGATGTTGGTCTTCTCTTTCTAGAATTGATCATTTGGGTTAAATATTAACTCTAGGGTCACTAAACCTTTTGGCAACTTGGTTGTTCATAGTTGCACTACCTAATCCCTGTCTTGTTGATCTAATTTATTGATTCTAGAGAACTCAACATCTTCTTATAAAAAATTAATGATCTGTGATCATTCTCGAACACTTGCCAAATTGTGTTGTTGTATGACACATATGACCTTAAATTACATGGATATGTGGCTACATTTTGTCTCTCTTGATGCTATTAACCACATCAAATGTTTCCTAATTATTACAATTATGTCCACAACCTTATTCTTATTCCTAGGTATGGACTTGATGTTAAATGCTTCAAAGTCTTCCATGAGGTCCCATACCCTATTCTTATAGCTCTTGAAGAGATCATTTTTATGCATTTGATCCTCTAACTTGATTGAAAATTATCTCGCTATCCCCGAACACTTGTAAGTTCTTTATATCCATTTTCCTGTCCCAATGCAACCCTTGAATCAATGCCTCATACTCTGTTGTGTTGTTAGAAAAAGTTTATTGAAAGTAGAAAGATGAGTAGTACTTGATTACCTATGGATACACTAACATTACACCCCTCCAAAGACTTGTTTGCTTCTTGAGCCATCAAAAAATAATTGCCATACTTCGTTGTCATCCTTGTCTTGTGGCTTGGTGAGGCTAGGAATGGGTGGGGTTTCTTCATATAGACAATAAAATGCCTAACTCAACTTCCTCCATCTCCTTGTATGGATCAAAAGCATGCCTCTTGTGAGCCCATTCATCTAATGTCAAATCTGGAACATTACCAATCTTTGTATCGCCTCTTGAATGCTTGGATAATCTTCTTGGTCAAAAGCCAAGTAGTTGGCATTGATTGGGCTTGGCACATGAGGCTCAATTATGTGAAAGTTTGCAATCGGTTCTAACTTGATTGTGGCTTTGGCTCCATATATTTTTTCTAAATAGCATATGAGACAAATCTATAAATAAGTAACCTCTAATCTTAGTAGTGCAATCCCTTGAAAAGCACAATGCAAAGAGTGGTGGTAAGTTGATGATTAATACATCTTACAAAACTATGAAATTTGGGCAAAAATACAACATAAGGCTTAGTCCTTTGATCACTCTGAATATTCCCATTGTTGTCTCATCCATTTACACTACTCCTTTAGAAATCACTTCAAACTTTAGGCCCAGTTGATTTTCTATCTATCTACTTTGGAACTATTTTCCCTTGAATCGATGATAGAGTTGTGCACCAAGTTGTTCTCGATAATCAATGACACATAGAATAGTGGAGTCTTCAAAATTTTATTGGTTTAACTCCTTTTTGTTGCACTACATTGGTGAGAACCTTTTCCTTATTTTTGATGTCCAGGTTCGAGGTGGACCAATTTTCCATGGCTTCTTGCAACAAGTCTTGCTACCCTAGAATCGCTAGTGATTCCCATATGGAAATAATGGCATTGGTCTTCTTCATCGATCTATGATGTTAAATGAAGATAGACTATCCTTATGCTATCCTTTTCTTAGCACAACCTTATCCTGCACATGATCCAATACTTGAGATGTCATAATAGGTGTGTTAGGCTTATTTTGCACATTCAAGGCCACACTTGGTTTGATAACTCCTTGTGGTATTAGAGTGGGCTAAGAAACAATTAAACTTGATGGCTTCCCTTCCTCCATGTTCCTCTTATTTGACCATTTACTTGTGATTACAACTTGGAAAGGAGGTTGATTAATTCCACAAAAATCTTCTTTTTCTAGTTTACTAATGTGGTTTTAGTCTGAGGTGCCTCTTGTTGACTTGCTTGTTGCTGATTTTCTTCCTCATTTGGCTCTTGGACACTCCAACCGTTTGCACCATCAAATCTTGATTTAGTACACCATTGAAGCAAGTTACTTCATTATGAGCTTGACTACATGGGAAACACCATTTGTACTCTGTACAATGTCTAAAATTAGAGCCTTCAAGAAGTAGAGGAACACATCTTGGGTAGGTGGTAAAACCACCATTGGAATCTGTCCCATGTCTACTAAAATCTGAAGTTAAAATTTTCCATCTTCTCATTAGGGGCCCTCGTAATTGTTGTCAATTGTTCTAATAAGGATAAATTATCCATCCTTTCTCCGAATTGATTACATAGAGATGAACACAATTAATCATAGTTTGTAATGGACCCAAATGTTAAGATCCTAAACCATTACAAAGTGTTTCCCTTGAAAGAATAATCTAATAATTTGACTATAATGTCTATTTCATTGATCTCATGGATTACCCAGAAATTAGCAATGTCTTGGATATGGTCAATAAGAGTCGTATGGTTCTCTCCTGTGAAGAAGGGAATGTTTTTAAACTTACACCAGAATAGGGTTATGGGCATTGAGGGCAAGTGGAATGCTACCTGTGAAATTGAAAAAAGATTTAGTGGTACTTGTGGTAGTTGTTGATGTGCCATCCTGATCGGCATGAGAACTTTGGTTAATTGGAGGAAGGGTCTACCGGGAGGATGTGTTGACAAGGTCCTATTCGGTGGAGACAAATACCTTTATACTCTTCTTCCTCTCCTTCCTCTTCCTGGAGATAACTATAAATATTTGAAGATGCATTCTTCCCTTGTCCTGGAATGAGTTTAGATCCTTCTCATGTACTTGATCGATTTTTGTTGCTTACACCATTGATTTCTTCTCTTCCGAGTCACTAGATGTGTTGAGAATGAGCCTCCAAAGGCTAGAGCTTCACCAAGACACACATCAAATCTTGATAAAATAGAAACATCTAACTTGAAGGAACATGATTTGTTTTAGGATTTGACCCTTGTTATGTAGCTATCAAAACTTGAAATAAAAGGATCGAAACTTAGGCCATGCAAAGCAACCTTCAAAACCTGACATGAATAATTTCAAAACTTTCTCATGTAATGCACCTGTGAAAACTTGAAACACTAGCTTTCGAGGTTTAGGACATGCTTTGCAACCTAAAATCCCAAAACACTAAGAGTTAGAACCGACACCTTTTTTGCATGTATGTAATCCTAAAACACTATTTCCTTTGTGTCGGAACTTGGGACTTGTTTTGTAGTAGTGAAACTTGAATTGTACTATCGGATGTTAGGGTCTACTTTGCAACCTAAAAACCCAAAACACTAAGAGTTGAAATATTTTTGGGTGTTTCCCAACTTTGGACTCTGATTTAGCTTTAAAATCCTTTGAAGTTGTAGAAAAACTTGATCTTTGACTTCTTGTCCCTGGCCGTGCCAAAACTTTTATTGCAAAATTACAACACCCTTGATTTCTTGTGATTTTTGTAAGAGGTAATCAATGTAATTTGCATAACATGGGATTATCCTGAAGTGTGGGACCTTGCAAGTAGGATAACCCTCCAGAGAAAGTTGGTTCTTCTCCCTAAACTAGTGCCACAACTAACCCAAAATGTAGAAAGATAACTAATCTAATCCTACCCTAATGCTTTCCAAGGAGACATGGATAAAAGGATGCATGAAAAGTAAAACCTACACTAAGAGGGTGATACACCAAGAAGAGGGGTGTTGAACAATTATACATTGCATGGGGATAAAAACAAGTAAAATGAAGAGGGGGTCAAGCACCAAAGGTCATCACACAAGCAAAAAAACAACAATCGTTAAGAAAAATCAAATATGGACCTGCAATAAGCAATATAATATGTACAATATACCCATAAGCATAAATAAAGGTAATTTGCAACAACAAGATCAAGCAAGGGTAGAGAATAATCACAAGATAATACTTTAATTTCTCCGATTGATATTACATAATAATTTATTACATGGGCTATAGGAAAGATTGCTATTATAAAGCTCTAAAAATGGAGGCTAGAGTTTTCATAAATCACTCGAGTTGAGAGATAAGGAAGGGAAGATACAAGAATGTCCAACCCCATAAAAATTTCCCTCCATTACATTTTATAGAAGAAGAGATGGAGAAAATCCACGAATTCATGCTTTAACCATATGTAAAATTCATCATGGTACTGTAAGAATGATGGGCTTATTTACATATCCCATACTACATGTACTTTTCCATGTGTAAGAAGGAATGTCTCCCATACTTGCATTTACTCCATCTCTGTACCCTGGAATGACCTCCGTGACCCTATAGCTTCATCATTATTTTCACCTACTAGATGCACTAATTTTTAATCTTTTATAACTCCATGATGTAGAGCTCACGGAAACCTTTCCATTGACTATAATTTTGTTAAATTTTGATATCCTGAGAAAATGTTATGAAAGTTTGAATTTGGGTTGGTTTTAGGGTTAATTGGGTTTCACTCCATAGCTCTTCACTTCCCACCGAGCTCCTCGGGTAGCTCGCCTAACAACCTTCCTTGAATAATCCACCTAATGCCACTTAACACCGAGTTGAATCAGATTTTGAATCGAGTTCTTCTTTGTGTGTATGTAGGGTTTGGGAGTTAATTTCACATTTACATGTGGGAGGGGAATCTTTCATTGTCTCATTGGTTCCCCACTCCCAAACTCGCATTGGTCTACCCACTAAGCTCCATTTGTGTCGGGGTTAGGATTTCATGCCACATAATAATTGGGGAGTCGAGATACATTTACACCATAAATTCCCAACATAGATTCGCAACCATTCCATCCCAATACACCACATCTGCTACACTACCACCAAATCACCATCACTTTTTGTGCTTGGGCCACAGTGAACACCGACATTCGTTCTCCGCATGCAATGTGTTGTTGTAACTCCCATTCTACACTTGACACATCAATCACCTTGAGTATCCTGATCAACAAAACTTAGCTCACCAAGATAATTACACGCATCTCCACATTCCATGGAATCTGCTAGAGCCAAGCAATAAGCTAGCTCGTTGAGTTAATTCTAGCTCATTTCCTTCTAGGCCCCCCGATCATGCCATTTTTACATTTATGATATTTTATTGATTTTCTTGGATTTCTTAGGATAAAAGGAGGAATGTGGACATAGTAGAACACTTTGTAAATTATATTTTATCTTTTTAATCCATTTTTGGATGAAAATTCATGAATGTGGGCCCTCGGAGCTAGTTTTTCTCTATTGAGCTCTTGGGTTCCCTCAAAACCCAAAAGAGGAAAAATTACCTGAATGGTTCTAAACCTTCATGAATTCATTGTGAATGATTATATGACATGAATTACACATGTGAACTCATATTTCTATTGTGATGCCTCTATCCAGGTGCTCTAGTTAGGCTATCCCTGTTTCCATTTTACTCGGGGTGGGTAAAATGGATAATAATTTTTGATTGAACATGTGTCTAAGCCATTATGGGGTAAATTCAAATCCAAATTGGACATGACAAATTCATTAGAAAGGTATTCCCAAGATGACGAGATGCTCTGATTTTGGTGATGATCCCTTGTCAGAATTAACAAGAAAGGGAGAAACAAGTTACGGTTGAGAAGGAAGATTGAAAAATGGATTTAATGGAGGATATACAAAAAATAAGTTATTCATTTTTGTAGAAATAAGCATCCAAATGGATTAATTTTTGATTCATTGAAAAGGTATTGAGGAGGGGAACCAATGCTCCAAATTTGGCAAAGATCTCTCATTTGGATCCATGGGAAAGTGCAAACTTCAACGAAGCAGACAAAAAATTGAGATAAAACTCAATCCTCCACATCTCTAAAAACACTCCACCTCATCATGCAAGCAATGAATCAAATCAAATATTATTTTATGAGGAATATTTTCTCCAAATTTCAGACAATTTGGCTCTACAAGTCACTTGGAAAATACAAAATAATTTTCAGCTATTATGGGAAAAAATGGAATTCTTGACTATAAAATTCTTTCTCAAATAAAAAAAAATCATGCCATGATATACCCCAAGAGATAAATCATCTGAAATGCATTTTCAAATGGAGTTATTTGGAAATGTTTTATGGTTTTTTGACCATGGGATCACCGACAACGAGAAAAAAGACTATTTTTGAAACTAGGGCTTGAAGCTGGATTTAATAGCTTGCATGGAGGAAAAATGAAGTTTCATGATCTAATTTTTCTATTTTGCAATTGGGATTTTGGGAGGGAAGTGGAGATTTGAATGTTGTTTGTACATGTTGGTGGAGAATGAACTTTGCAAATGTAGAGTGCATTTTCCACCAAGTTTGCAATCCATGTATCAAACATGTACCTCTTCTAGAAAAGGGTAGAAATTTGTGGAGAAATTTCACCTCCAAAGTGTGCCTTAGTGTACATGATTTTCAAAAATGTGCATAGTGTGGAGAAAGTGGGACCCACATGTAAAAATCTCTCTTCATATGCCTATTTTTCCATTACTTTTTGAATTTTTGCCACCACCAATCAAAAGGGGGCAAGTTTGTGAAAGTGGAGATGCAAAGTGTATCACTAAAAGGATTCAAATCCCCCAAAGTGCACCGAGGCACACTTGATTGCATCATCAACACAACACGAAGTGCACTTTTTTCCCTAGGGTCCAAACTTAACCATTTCTAGCCATATAATATATCTCAAAATTCTAAAAAATATGATGAGATAATTTAGAAAACCTGAAAGTGAGTTCTTCATGAAATTTATCTCAAATAACATATTTTTCCTAGGAAGGCGCATCCGTGAGCTAAATTACTAGAGGAGTTTGGAAAGAGTATGAAACAAACCATCATTGATTCAATGAAGGGGGTTAAATGTGCTTCAAATTGGCCCTTTTTAGGATCCCAACTCTACTTGAGGTTCTTGAAACCTTCATTAAAAATAACTTGTCCATAGAGACCGCCATGCTTGATTTTGGGAAGGTTTCACCTTTTTATGCTTCAAAAATTTATCTTACGTATTCCATCGTGTAGTAGACCCCGTAAATTTCCAATGATTGGGATTCAATATTAAAACACCACTCATAGTTCCTGAAGCTTTTTCTATAAGTTGACCCTTCATAATGATCACATACTCACTTTCCCTAAAAGTGTTTGGAGAGAGCTTTCCCAAGACTATTGTGAAGTTCACAAAATTTCTTTTAAACCATAATTTGACATAAAAACTCCAAAAACCTTTCTATTTAATATAATATAGGCTCCTAAAATGCTCTGAGGCTCTTGAAACCTTTCCCAGAAGTTGACTTTGAAAATTGGCAATTTGGCAATTTGGAAAATTTTGACCAGATTTAGACAAGTTTAACCGAAAGAGGAAAAATTTCAATAAGATTGTCAAGTAAAATGCCTAAACATTTTACATGCCAAAAATGGCTCTAACTTGGGGACTTGTCTTGGGTTGGAAAAAGTGCAAACAAGGAAAGTAAGAACACCATAATCTCATGACATTAAGCAGATCAATGCCTTTATCCATTGGGTAAGTTAAAGGAAATACCTTCTTGTGGAATATTTATTGAACACCACAAACACACACACAAAAAAAAAAAACATAAAGGGAAACAAAATAGGGAAAAACAAAACCAAAATACCTCACCTATGTATAGGCGGGGGACAACCCACTTTCATTGTATTACATGTTCTTCTCCAGATGTTACCTATGTATGGGTAGCACTAAATAACATTACGATGAAAATCCATTGAGTAGTTTAATGGAGTAAGACCATTTTCTCATCTACTTGGGAAAGCTAGCTACTATAAGTGATCTCCATATACTTGAGAAGGATAAAGCTGCATGTTTCTTCTTGAGAAACTTTATATGAATCCTCTTGCATGAGAGGATCAACATGAAAAACTCATTGTATTATCTATTTTGAAATTTCATTTCTAAATTCCCATCCATTTTTAGATTAAACCATGCTTATGATTTATATTTTTCACCTCAATGCTACAAGATTTATTCTAGATCATATCATACTCATCATGTTCACAATTAGGCTTGTGCTCTTTGATGGGCATTTACTCTTTTCTAGTCATGCTCCACATGACCATTATTTCCATGAATTGGTTCTTGATAGAGGTTTTGAGACTTTTGACAACATCTCAGAATTCTTGTTTCTCTATCTTTACCTACTACTCCAAACAATCCTCCTTCACACACACAACTTTTTCTTGATCTGCTTTCTCACTATGGCGTGACTCACCTAGTGCTTCATCCTCTTGAAAGGAGAATGAGCATGAGGTTGGGGCTAAAATAACTTTCCTCATTTTTACCATCTTGACCTATAGTAATCATCTCTATCATGGAGATACCTTCTTCCTAAGTGGAGTCACCCTTGAGAGACTTAAAACCTTATTATCCATACATTAATAATTAATAAGGTCCTCTTCTCTAAACAAAAAAGAAAATATTCTTATTCACAATCATATTCATCAGGTAAATATTCATTCTATATCTTGAGAAGATAACTAGAAATTTGGGGCTCACATTACCAGAAGTCATTTGATATTACTTTTCCTTAATGGTTTGGATTGCTTAGCATATCGGGGGTTGATTTGTGGCAAGTCAAGATATACATTATCTTTATCATCCCCAAGTAGAGAACATGTATCTATATCTAATGAGAAGTGCACACTATTAAATTAAAGGTCCATCAAATCATCATAATGTTTCTCAATTGGATTAATCAAACTTGGGTACCCCTCCATCAATATGGGAAGCTCTGCATCTTATTTTGAAGTTATGAAATAATTGTCATATCTTGAATCTTGGTACAAAATGTCCACCCTTGGGTCATATTATTTTTGAACAATGTATTTCATATTTCTAATAGGAATGAGACTCTTCATTTGACCCTTAATTGATATGGTGGCATATGACTGGTCCATCTGAATATCTCCACCAACATCATGAAAAAAAATCCAACTCAACAACATCCCATATGAAGCTAGAATGTCTACCAAAAGTATGTTCATATTGACTTTCTTATTAGGAAAATATAAAAATGATACTTGAGAAGATTTGAATTGACTGATGAGAGCCACTTCTTTGGTCTCCATGGAGTAACAATGGTCAACAAAATAGGTGAGAGTGAGACCAAGAATCTTGACAACTTTTATGGGCATGACATTATCAAAGGCACTAGATTTAATGATACAATTACTAAATTTATACTCATTGATTAAAAAATATAGGTAGAAGGGTTCTACCTTCTCATAAGTGGAGGATGTTGAAGCATAAGATTTTAAGGAGTGGTACTAGGAGTAGGAAGTGGTTCTTTAGCAGTGGAATTAAAGGAGCTAGACTTTAAACTACTTCCTTTGATAAACTAGAAAATTTTATAAAATTTCTTGGGATGATTTCTCATGTACTTAGACTAAAAATATGGGCTTTGGATTTCTTAACATGGTCAATGATGTTAAAGGATGATGAGGTAGATACATCAAGAACAATGGAAGCCTTAACATGGGTAGGATTTTCATTCTTAGAAGTAAAAGTAGAAACTAATTTGACTAGGGAAGAGGAGAGAGACTTACTTGAAAAAGTATATGTGGCTTTAGTTGAGATGGTCTTGGGATTATTGTTGAATTAATCCATGGAATTGTGTGTGACAATGATCCTATTTTGTTTTAGTTTTTGTAGAGTCACCTTGTGATCATACAAGTGTTTTTCTTGGGCAGTAGAGGAAGAGGCCTCTTTTTATGCTTGTGAGTGGGTGAACACTACACAAGAGTAACTTTTCATGTCAGCCATAAAATCCTTATGATATTCATCAGATGAGTACTCAAAATACCCAATGTTTTCATATCCAACTTCTTCTTCTCCTTCATTTTATGATTCAAAAGTTCATCCTCTTTATCTTTTGGTTTCACATGTCACATTAATAGTCGAGCCTCCAAGGAAAGCCTTTGGGAGCTCCAAAAATTTGATTCTAGTTCTAGTTTTGATATGGGGCATGCTGAGCCATTTTCTTCTTTAGTGTAGTTAGATCATTGACCAACTTATGTAGCAATGAATCAATACCTTCAACCTTTGTGCTTTGGATTTAACTTTTTTGAATGGTTCTTGATATTTCCTGACATGATAAGATCATCTTCCACTTCAATAGAATTTTATCAAGCATTATCTAATGTATTTGGTTGATTTCTATGCAATGTGAACCCAACTTTAGGAAACCGAGACATTTATGAAAAACCTCTTTTGATTATCTGTAATAGGACGATAACTAGTAGGAATCTTGTTAATAAACTTGCTAAGTTTGGCCACAAATTATCTCATGGGCTCCTACGGTTATTTCTAAATTTGATAAAATTGAGTGAGAAGGGAATGGAAATATTCCACTAAATTGAAATGTGCTTCAAACTTAGCTTTCATATCTTCCCATTAGTGATTAAATGAGATGGAAAATAGTAGAACCATTTTACAACTACATCTTGTAATGGCTCTACATATATCCGAACAAAAAAATATTCATGTTCCACTCCAAGAACGCCATAATCTATGATAAAAGAAAAAAATCTAATCATTTGGATGTTTCTTTCCATCTCCATAGAATTTAGGAAAATTATTTCTTGATCCATTTGGTAGTTTGTGAAGTGGAGGAGTCAAAGCCGACAACGGTGTGTTGAGCCCAAGTTACAAGTGTAACCATTCCTTCTTATTCTTCTTATTATTCATGAGGAATAATATCTAATGTTTTTGCAACTAGAATTTCAAGAGGGTCTTTAAGAGGAAAGTCAATATTAAATTCGGGGAATAATTATTTCCCAATTTGTCTTTTTGTTCAAGTAAAAGGGAGTCTAAAATCTACTTGTTGTTGTTCTTCACAAGATCAATAAGGCCACTTGCTTGATCAAATCTAGTGTATTTTCTTTTTGCTAGCTTGTAAATGATTTTTCAATGAGGAATAAAAATATTTACAACAGACCGAAATACAAAAAAATTACACTCGGGAATATGAAAAGGCATAATGAAATATGAAGGGTTTCTTACAAAAATTAGTAGCGTGTTTTTAGGCAATGAATTTCATTTTTTTGAGTTTTTGTTTATGAATTTTAAGGATTTTTGGATATTTTATTTTTAGGATTTTGTGGATCATATAGGGTGTAGGAAAGTTAAATATTACCCATGGTGGGAGCAAAAATGTTGGTGAAGTTTTTTTGTAGGAAAAAATATGGGGTTTTTCGCCAAAACTTTAGGACTAAGTCCTTCCTCTTAGGAGTGAGGAGGCTTCCATTTATTGAAAGCTATAAATACTGTAAACTAATGCAATTTTTAGGGTGGTTGAAGACCGGGGGGATGACACAAGAACACTCCACTTGAAACTATGAAAACATTTTATGGAGGAAAAGGAGTGTGAGGTATGAGTAGGAGAAGATAAATGGAGAGGGGGTTCGTAATAAATAGGATGCATAGTTTATTAACAAAAAACTAGAAGTATTTCCATATTTAATGAGAAGACATCAATATGTAAAGCAAGATGAAAAAGACATTTAACAAAAAGTTTATTTACATTAATTTCATCAAAATATTAAGTCTTTCCCTAGTTGTGCAGGATTACAATGCTCTATCGAGTACGTTTGAGAACGAGAGAATACATTAAGAAAGAAATAGAAGAATTTTTTTATAGTAGGAGAAAAAACTGATCCTTTAAAATGGAGAGATCCTTACATTAATAGTTGAAATAATGGCCTTTGCATTCCCAAATGGCCTTTCAACTTAAAATGCATTCTTAACGAAGAAATAATTTTTTTAGTGATTTCAATTCATGTAAAATTCCTCAACATAGAAATATAATGTTAGAGAGAGAAGAGAGATAAAAAAGTGTGCCCAAATGAAGATGAAGAAGGATGAAGTTCCAATCTTCCTCATTATAGAGATGAATGTAACAACCGAATATGACCTTCTTTAACTCTTAGAAATGATTTGAATTGAGAATGACTTGATTGGGACTACGAAATTATTCTCCACACCTTACCTTGTCCATAGTGTTTATTTTTCATGTCTTGAAATATCTCTTTCAACTCTTCATATATGTGAGAAATGGTAGACATGCATGCCCCAGGACTCAGTAACCATGATCTCTCTTAGATCGACAATATCAAAGGTTTGTGAGAATCCTTGGAAGAAACATGGCAATCCTCTAAAATGGAAACACTTCATTATTTTGAGATGACTATGGTAAGAAACAACTGAATGCAAAATGTACTCATGAAGAAAAAGAGTTCATCATATTTGTCTCTTAAATGGAGGGTGGTGTAAAGATCAAGAATAAAATAGTACCATGGTTCCCATCATAAAATCCTTTAATTATTCAATTGGAGGTGTCATGCTCAAAAATCCTCTTGTGCACATTAAATCTGGTTAGTAAATGAGTTTTCCCTTCTTATCCAAGCATTTCCAATGGTTCTTGTGTGTTTCATGTTGTTGTCTCTAGCATTCGAGTAATCATATACCAAAACTAAAATGGGATCGTATTTGGAGTAATGTAACTTCATCGTGCAATTTTATGGTTTCACAGGCCTTAGAATGATGGTGGAATTCAATGGTGCAAGTGAAATGAGATTCTGAGATGGTTTCCAAAATTCAAAATTTGAATGGTTTTGGTAGCTAAATTTATGTTTAGGTAGCTAAATCTATGTTTAGGCCATTATAGGGGAAAATCAAATCCAAACTAGATGAGACTCAATTCATTGGAAAGGTATTCACAAGATGATGAAATACTTTGATTTTGATTACAATCCCTTTTCGAAATCATTAGGAAATGGAGAAATAATTTCTGGCTGAGAAGGAAGCTTGGAAAATGGGTTTAATGGAGGATATGTAAAAAGAATCAGTTCTTCATTTGGTGAGAAATACTCATCCAAATGGATTGGTTTTTGATTCATTAGAGAGGTATTGAGGAGGGGAATCAATGCTCAAAATTTGGTGAAGTTCTCTCATTTGGATCAATGGGACATTTCAAACTCTAATGAAGCGAGTAGAATATTGAGAGAAAAATCAAGCCTCCATATCTCCAACATAAATTCACCTCATAATACAAGTAATGGATAAAATGAAATCTTATATTATGTGGCACATTTATCCCAAATTTCAGATAATTTGGCTTGTCAAATTATCAGGAAAATGTAAAAAAATTTCATTTGTTATGGGAAAAAATGGAGTTCTTGAATAGAAAATTATTTCTCAAATAAAAATAAATCATGCCATGATATCCCCTAAATGATATATCATATTAAAGGTGTTTTCAAATGGAGCACTTTGGAAAAGTTTCAAGGTTTTTGATTGTGGGATCACCGACAATGAGCAAAAGACCATTTTGGAAACTAGGGCATGAAGTTGGTTTTAATGGATTCCATGGAGGAAAAATATGAAGTTTTAATGGAGTTTCATGATGCAATTTTTCTATTTTCTAGTTGGGATTTTGGAAGGAACTAAAGATTTGAATGTTGTTTGTACATGTTGGTGGAAAATGAACTTTATAAATGCAAAGTGTGTTTTCCACCAAGTTTGCAATCCACCTCTCAAACATGTGCCTCATTTAGAAAAGGGTGGAGCTTTATGTTGAAAATTCATCTCCAAATTGCACCTTAGTGTACACGAGTTCCAAAAATGCACCTAGGGTGGAGAAAGTGGGAGCCACATGCAAAAACCTCTCTTCATATGCCTAGTTTTCCATTACTTTTTGACTCCACCAATCAAAGGAGACACACTTTTTCAAATGGAGATGAAAGTTGGAGAATGAAAAGTGCATTACACCTCAAAAATGCTTCCAAGCTTCCAAAGTACGCCATGCACACTTGATGACATCATCATCACAATGCAAAATTAGAACACAAAGTGCACTTTTCTCTATGGGGTCCAAATTAACTAACTGTGTGCCATACAATATATGATTTTAAATTTAAATGGACCAAAGAATTTAATGATAGAATTTATAAAACTTGAAAGTGAGTTATTCATGAAGGTTTTCTCAACTAACCACTTTTTCTAGAAGGCATGCCAATGAGTTGAAATGCGGAAGGATTTTGGAACAAGTATGAACTAAACCATCACTTGGGTCATGAAGGGTGGTTCAATGTGCTTAAAATTGGCCACTTTTAGGATCCCAATTTGACTTGAGGTGCTTGAAACCTAAAGTGATTTTTTTTTCCAGAAAGACCACCATGCTTCAGTGTTGGGAAGGTTTCATCTTTTATGCTCCCAAAACTTTGTCTTACATATTCCATCATGTAGTAGACCCCATAATATTTCCAATGACTTGGATTTGAGATTAAAACACCACTCGAGTTACTAAAACCTTTTCTATAATTTGAAACTTCTATAATGTTCACATGTTCACTTTCCCCAAAAAACGTTTGGAGAGAAAGCTTTCCTAAGACCATTCCGAAGCTCACAAAATATCTTCTAAACTATAATTTAAGAGAAAAACTATGATAATTTTCCACTAAGTGAAATCTAGGATCCTAAAATGCTCTGAGGCTCTTGAATCCTTTCATATAAATTGAATTTTAAAAATAGGCAATTTGACAATTTTGACTAGTTTAGACAAGTTTGACCAAAAAGGGACAAAAATTTCAAAAGGGTTGTCAAGTAAAATGCACGAACATTTTACATGACAAGAAATATCTTCTCTAGAATCTAATTCTTGTGGAGGGTTGTATTTCCTTAAAAATTATCAGGTCTATATGGTCAGATAATCGACCGTTCTTGTTTCTACCCCATGCCTCTGAGCCCACACCCTACTTTTCCCCCTCTAAGATGGAATTTGAATTACACGTGGCTGATAATAATTTTGACTCTCTTTTGAATATATCTAAGGAAGAAAATTTAATGTGCATGTAATTTACTAAACACAATGGACTAGATAGATGATGAAGGAGCAGGTTACGACATAAACACTACAATTAATCTCTATCTCTTAGCCTCCTTAGTTCATGTAAAATTCAAGGGCTCCGTCTAGCAACACAAGAGGCCCTTTGTAATTTGTATGTACATTGTAATATATGTAATTCAAATGATTTTTTTTTTCAAGGGATAGGTACCCAATAGAACCCTCATTATTAATCTATTAGAAATTAACTGATTTCCTAAAGCTTATAAAGAATTGAGTTAAGACTATAGCTTATTTTTTTATTGTTTTTGTCTAGTTTAATTAAGATAAAAGGTGTTTTTA
Organism: Taxus wallichiana var. yunnanensis; assembly: GCA_018340775.1. Lineage (NCBI taxonomy): Eukaryota > Viridiplantae > Streptophyta > Pinopsida > Cupressales > Taxaceae > Taxus > Taxus wallichiana. The sequence goes on from CM031239.1 coordinate 443,749,771, forward strand.
TGAAGTTGTAGGATTTCAACTATGAATGTGATTTATGATTATTTTGAAGCCTCTATGTGAATATATGTATCAATCAACTCCCTTTGTATAATATTACTCTCTTTCCTAGGTTCTTTATATACTCTTCCGTTATAAAGCATCCACATACTAATACACTCTCAATTATAATATAATTTCACAACTTAAGGGTTGTATTAGCAAGTATCTCTTCTAATTTTTGGATAAAAATAGTGTTCAATCTCTCTCATGAAATTATACTCCTTCCAATTCCTTTAAGCTTTAATTATTCTTTTACTAATCTCACTAAACAATCATGATCATACGCTTTATAAAGTATTTCTCTATTCATCTCACTATGTCTTCTTGTATTTACATACCCTATAGAATAGTTAAGGGGATTTTCAAGTTGAAAAGGTCTTGAGTCATGTGAGAGTCTAATTGTAATTATTATATAGATATTTTATTAATCTTCAACCACCTATTAGTTATGATTAAGCATATGCAACATTGGAGAGAGGATACATTTGACATGTTTGGTAAGTTTGCAAGTTTGGTGAGAAAATATTGGGATCTTGACAAGAAAAGACATTTGTTAGTATGGATAGAGATTGACCATCTATGAAGAAGCTCAAGAATATGATAAAACAGAGAAAAAGGAGAAAATCAGGTGAGAGATGGAGAGGCATAGGTGAAGAAGAAGTGGAATGCAAGGATCTTCAAGGAAAAGAATGTATGTTTGTAAGAAATTATGAGGAAATAAAGTTGTTTTGAAACAATTTCAAGGTATTATCCATGTTTGAATGTCTATTTCATTTGTGTGGTTGTGGCTACTTCTTGATCTTGCATTGGTGAATGTTGGAATGAGAGAGAAAAACCTACAATTATGCTTCTCAAGAAAAAAATCATTAGTGTTTAAGGACTGAATGTATATTTTTAGGAATATTATATGTATATTTGAGTCATTTAATTATTTACACCATTATGTTGTTCATGCATTAGTTATTTTTCATGAATACACAATTAGTTTTTATTAGATAGGGTAATAAACATGGATTATGGCTCTAAAGGCCTCACATCAACAGAGATACATCATGATTACATACAAATAGAAGCAAAAAGAAAAACATGAAAAAAAGGGTTAAAACAACTTAACTCGAAGTTAGGCCCAAAGAAACAAAACAAAAAGAAGCTAGATAAAACAACAGATCGCATGGATACACAATTCTAACAAGGTATTTTCAAACACATTTTAAAGCAAATCTTATACTATGGGAAAATTAGTACATGATCAGCCTTAGGTGTTTAAAGAGAAAAGTTGGAGCATGTAAAAATGTAACTTTTGGATTTGTAATCCATGATTTTATCAAGTTATGAATTTTTCTTGCTCACAAACTATAGTAGTCTTTACCCAGGGTTCATATCACTAAAATTACTCTAAAACCTAAACAAACCATCCAACATTGCTAAAAAATGGTAATTATTTGGAAAAATACATACTTCACATGATCAAAGTGTTTTCAAGTCTTTAGGGCCTTAAAAATTTGAGATATAAAGGACTGTATTTTTCAAGCAAGCTTAATTAGGCCTAAACCAGGGCTTTGGAATACTAAAAATGCCATATCTTGAAAATGATACATCAGATATTCATGAAACTTGGTGGGTAGGTGTACACTATATGATGATTTCCTTGAAAAGATAAGAGTGATTAAAAGTATAAAGGATCTATAAAATCATAGGTATACTTAACCGTGTTTCTACAGACCTATTAGGCCTAGTAGTCTTTCAATGGAACTTGATAGAAGAATATGAGTAGAGACAAGAAAAATTATAAGGTGTGTTAATCCACTTTGATAACACTTTACAAACAATTATTAAGTGATTTGAGGTTACTGGTTTAGTATCATTCTCTCTAAAACTTAGTTTAAGGCTTGTAACCTCTAGTAGTCTCATATAACCAAAAGAGAAGTTTGAATGTTAAAGAGTGTTTGTAACCTATTTGGGATTTTAACTTGTATTTAATATGACATTTTAATGTAATATTTTGAATTATAAGATATGGAGCGAAGCGGAAAGGATAATTTGAATTATGGTTATGAGCGGGAAAAGGCATGCAGACTGGGGGATCCGGATGGGAATTTTGGTCTTGTTGGTCTTCATGTGAAGGCTGCTTCTTGTAATGATGGGGCTTGTGGGTCCCTGTTATACTCACGTGGGCGAAATACTAGTTGGTAAAAATTTGGACTAGGAGGTGTTAGCTGGATTAGATCGATTAATGGTGATAAGGGTCTTTCCTTAGCATTCCATGAAGCTCTATTGGATCGAGCTAAATCTTTGATGGAAAATAATTTGTTTGCTAAAGTTTGGGCATCCGTCCAAATATTAACTTTGTTTCAAACTTGGGATAAATGAAAATAGTCTCCATGTGGAAATATGGAGGTAGTGACCTATGTTAATGGGTTTTTATCATCACCCTTTCTAATAGAGATGATGTGATGAAGATCTTAATGGAGGGTCCTTGGTTCCTAGGTAAGACCCACATCATGATTAAAAATTGGGAACCAAATTTCAATCCCTTTGAAAAGTTTGTTACATAGTTCCCCATCTAGGCTAGGTTGCTAGACCTAGCTATGGAGTTATGGGAACCTAAGGTTCTTGTTGTCATTTCTAAAATTTTGGGCTCATCGATAGCTATTAATCCAGTGACAAAGGCTCAAACAAGATTAACCCATGCTAGGTTCTCTGTCAAATTTCGGGACTGGACCCAAAGGTTTGAATATTAACCATCACCTTTCATTTATAATAAGTGAAAAAAATTTGGACATGACTTCTGGGTTTTCATATTTTGAGAAAGAAAAATGTGGAGGACAGCTTGAAGCAAACCCCAAAGAGAAACTTGAAGGAAAGTTTTGAGTGGAAGCAAGTTAGGAGGAATGGTAAATCGGTTAGCTCTCCCAGGAAGGTTGGTCTTAATGATGATATGAATGGGGCTCGGGGCTCTTTCTCCCCAACCCATAGGATCCCTATGGTCCTCAGATGTGGGGTTGGTTCTTGAAAGGGTTGAGGCTTTGGAAGAATTTTTGGATAAGGATTTCCAAGGATCGTAGGCATCTTATTCGAGAGTTTATTTCCCGCATCAAACTTTTAGGATTACTGCAGATGGGTGATTCTTAACCTTTAGTTTCTCTTGAGGATTACACACAAAAGGCATCCTAGGGACTCTCTCTAGAGGATGTCTCCTCTATTGGATAAAATTCATTTGGGAAAAGGTAGGATGAGAATTTATTGGAAACTTTGATTTCCTTTGACATTCTTATGGAGTAATTTGTTCCTAAAACTTAGTTAGAGGCTTCTTCTCATGCAACCATGATTAATAAAGCTAAACTCAATACTAGGAGTTCATTCCTTAAAGAAGACGTGGGAAAAGACATTTTGTCTCAGGGAATAATGAAAAATAAGGATAAGAGGGAAATATCGATGACTAAGGAAATGGAGAAAGGTAAGCAAAGATCCTTGAAGGATAGTTTTTAAAACAAAAATTTGAAATGATTGTTATATCTTGGAATATTAGAGGGTTAAAAACCCTAGTAAGTAGATAATTTTAAAATACTTAAGATTTAGATATAAACCTGATATTTTTTCATCCAAGAAACTAAGATGAGTATGGAGAGGTTGAAGGAGGTTAGTAGGTATCCTTTGTATGGGTTCCAACTCTATTGGAGCATGAGGTGGTATTTCTTGTTTTTAGATTCTAGATGTGGTTAAAGGTGAAATTTTGTTCGTATCCCCTAACTATGTAGCCATGAATTTTTAAGAGGTTACCATGAAGAAAAATTGGTTAATGTCTAATATCTATGCCCCAAACTCCATGGTTGGAAGAAGGAGTCTATGGGAGGATCTAATTAGTTTCATAAGGAAGTTTAAGGATGAGGACTGGATCATTGAGGGATTTCAAAACCCCCTCTCTCCATCCGATAAACAAGGGGGTGTATCTCTTACTCAGATGGTATGGAGGACTTAGCTAATTTCCTGATGATGAATGGTATGTTTGATCTTGAACTGGGGGGTCCAAATTCACTTGGAAATTTAGAAGAGTTGAAGGAGACCTAGTGGAGATTAAACCGATCAATTTTTAATTAATCATCAAGAATGATCGATCGATTTTATTCCCTTTACTCTCTGCAAGGATTGGTTCAGATCAATCCCATTTTGCTAAAGTTGGGATTGGGTTTTATTTAAAAGGCTAAGGCTTTCAGATTTGAGAAAATATGGCTAAAACATGATGAGCTATAAAATAAAATAAAAGAATGGTAGGGAATCTAGGTTCACAAAGTGTTCCCATGTTCAAGTTTATCTCTAAACTTAGGCATGTCAAAGCTAAGATAAATATTTGGAACAATAAGAATTTTATAAAAAATTCTTGTAAAAAAGTAAGATTGTGGAATATTTGTGGACTATTGAGGAACTTATGGAGATGGAGGGTTTGAATCTTGTTCTCAAGGATCAAGAGAAAAACATGTTAGTGGAATATCATGATTTACTAGCCAAAGAAGATACCTATTAGAGACATAAATATAGAGTCATCTAACACAAGGAGGGGATATGAACATGAAATGTTTTCATCTTATGACCACTACTAGAGAAAATTTCTTGAGGATTCATGAAATCAAGAAGCATAATGGGGATTTGACCTCCTCTCGAGGAGGAAATTAAAGAGACCATGGTCATTTACTTTCAAGAATTTTTCATTCAAGTCTCGAACCTGATGTAGTTACTAGAGAAAAGATTTGGACCTTTTTCAAAGGGAGATATTGATCGTGACAAAAATACCTTGTGGCCATTCTTGGGAGGAAGAAATATGTCTCAAAATATTTGATATGGAGGAGATAAAGCTCCGGCGAACGGATGGTTTCCTAATTTGTTTCTTCCAACACTTGAGGAGGTTATTAAACAGATGTTGTGGGCTGCTGTTCAATATTTTTTCCTCTTTGGTCATGTGCTTGGAAAAATTAAGAACACCTTTCTTATGCTTATCCCTAAAAAGAATGGAGTCGAGATCTTAAGGGTTTTCAGGCCTATTAGTCTTTGCAATACGATTTACAAGTTGATCACTAAAATCTTGTCTTTTAGAATTAGGAATGTGCTCTCAAAGTTTATTTCACCTAACCAAAGAGCTTTCATTCCAAGAAGAAAAATTCTTGATAGTGTAATTATTATGTAGGACACCATTCACCTTGTGGAAAAATTGGGAAGATCATCCATGATGGTTAAGTTGGATATGCACAAAGCTTATGATAGGATTTCATGGTCCTTTCTTTAGCTTATTCTATTAAAAATTGGGTTTGGTATTCATTTTGTTAGAATGATAATGGCCTACATCACTATGAAAAAGTTAGGAAAATTTTGAGACCCCCAAAAAATCATAGAAATTTGTTGGTGAATATGGGAAAATTGACTTTCGCGCTAATAATATTCTATGGTGATAACATATCTTATACTAACGAATGAAAACATATATTATCTTTGTCACACCGATAGTATATGATGTTAAATCAAAAATATATATAAATTTGAGAAAAATCATTTTTTGACAATAACAGTTAAAATGACCAACTCGACGAGAAATTTGTCCTCACAAAATATGGTGTAAACAAAAAAAAAAAGTGATTTTTTGTGAAAAAAATACAAATTTCGCTAATTTTGTATGTGATTTTTTAATTTTTTTTTAATGTTAGCAGTTAAAATGATTGTCTTAATGAGAAATTTTTCCTAAAATATGTTGCAAGAAAAAAAATCCCATAATTTTTTTCTCATCTTTATCAATATCACGCTAGGTATTTTACATGCTATCGGTCTCCTACAAAAAATCTATTTTGTCATCCAGTAGCATATTTATGCTACCGACTAACATCATATGTTATGTTGTCGGCCGATAGCATATTTTATGCTACCGGATGACAACATAAATATATGCTGTTGGTTGGTAGCATAAAAGTGCTACTAGCCTACAACATATATTAATCAATATTTTGTGGTAGCATAAAATATGCTACTGGATGAAAATATTAAGGTGAATATTGTGAATTTATCTTTTGCGGGGATGGTGAATAACCCCTAAAATTAACTTGTACATATATTTTTTTGGCGAACGCAAGCCTACTCCCTTCCTGTAAATATTTCCAATTTCAAATTTTAAAAACTGGAATATTCGTGAATTAACGAATATTCGCCACTAAAATTTTCCTGAGAAAGTTATCAGTTATTATTAATGGGATTCCATAAGTACTTTTTAGGCGGGAAAATGACTTAGAAAGTGATACCCTCTCTCCCATTTACATTTTTATGGTTTAGACCCTCAAACTCCAAAAGTTTCAAATTCTCGAGGACCAACTAGAGAGAGATAATGGTTTGGAGGGAAAAGGATTTGGTGGAATTTTTGGTCAAATCTGCTTATAATTTAAACTTTAAACCTTTGGCTTAGAACTGGTTCTAGAATAAACTCTAGATTAATAATATTCTTCCTAAAGTTAATATATTTTATTTGTTGGCTTCTCGAATAGGATCCTACTCAAGAAAATTTGAGAAAAAAGGCGTGACTATTCCTAGTAGGTGTATCCTTTGTGGTTAGCAGGAGGAAAACATGAACCATATGTTTATTCACTATCCCTTTTCCTCAATGGTTCTTTATCCTTTAGTTGGCCTCTTTAATCTTTAGTGGATTATTTTAGAGTCTATGGATGGTATTTTCTTTCAATGGGTTTGTCCCTTAAAATTCCCTTTACTTGTGGCTGCTTGGGACATTGATCTCCCTCATTTCCTTTGGTACATTTGAAACGCAAAGAAATGGGATACTTTTTAGGGATCAATTTGATTTAGTAAAAATTTTAGTGATCATCTTTTGTATTATATTAAGGATAATTTGAGAATTTTCAAGTGTAAGATTAAAGCTCCTTGTCCTCAAGAGAAGCTATGGTTCTTAAACATTTCATCTCTAGTCCCCCTATTAATAAAAGCTTCCACACGTTCACACTAAGTGGATTAAACCTGAAGTCAATTAGGTGAAGCTGAATTTTGATGGGGTTTCTAAAGGAAACCCATGTGCTTCTAGAGGTGAGAGATGTTTATTGGCCTACATTGGCCCATTGGGAGTTTAATCAAATAATTATGTTGAAGCCATGGTTGCTTTATGGGGAATCAAGTTGGTTAAAGAGAAAGGTTTTAGAAGAGTTTAGATTGAAGGAGATTCCCTCTATATTATTTGCATTCTGAAGGGGGAAATGAACCACAATTGGCTCCTTAGAAATATTATTCATGGCATTAAGGAGTTATCTGAAAGTTCTTGATAATTTTGTTATCCTTCATACCCTTAGGGGTGGTAATAAATGTGTTGATGTCCTTGCCAACATGGGAGTGTGTAGTAATGAGTTAAAGGTTTGGACGGAGGCAGATGAGTACCCCAAAAATGATAAGAACTTTGCATATAATAAATGAATAATTTGTAGAAGATAATGCAACACAAGAGATATGGGGGTCAAGATGCCCAAATATTCAATATATGTAGAATAATACCCTTAAGGTAGGACAACACCATACAATGCTCCTTAAGGAAGGAGTAACTCCACAATCTCCCAAGATGGGAATCCACTTCGAGGGGGACACCTATAATATACCTCTACCAAGTAGAAGACTCAACTCATACATACATGACCCTCTCATAATGATACTCACATCCTTTAAATAGGATGGGTAACACCTAATCCCAATGTAGGCTGACCCATTACCCAATATAATTAATTCCTATGTGAGCCCATATAACTAACTAAGGGGATGTGTGCCACATGTCGGCATCTCCATCAACCCATATACATTATAATATTATATCCCATGTGAACCCATATATAACTAAGGGGATGTGTGCCACATGCTGGCATCTCCATCAACCCCTATATATTATATTATCATATCCCAAGGTACATAGCATTGCCTCCCTCTTTGATATGTTTCATCCTCAAACATAAGAAGAAGCCATATAATGAGTGTGCTTTAAATTATTACACATTTATCACCATGCTCGATCATCCAACCACCCATATGAAATCCTAGTGGGTGATGTTACTCCAAACTTGATTCCATGTTCCATTGTGCTCATCTGATTCCATCTTGGTCCATATGTGTTCCTCCTCGGCATCCATGCATATCCATAATGATTATTCTTGTGATTCCATGTCATACAATTGTTGTTCCATTGATTCCATGTATAGCCAAAATTATTACTCCTCCAATTCCCTATATATCTATATAGATTGCGGACCTCATGTGTCCTAGTATGTCTCCATGATTTTTTCCTCTCATAATGATGTGGGTGTCTATATGGTTCAACCTTAATATGCTCAACCTTATCAATCTTTTCCTCTTTTTCCTCTTCCAACTTGTTTGTTATTTCTTTTTTCTCTTGAGTAGAGAAATTATTTTTGAATTTTTCATCATGTTCTTCATCCTCTCCTTCTGATTCATCCTTATTCCCTTCTTCACCATCTTCAAATTCATCTTTGTGATCCAATTGTACATTACTTTTTCCTTTCTAAGTGTGATATCTTGCAATGTAATTTTCTTTCGCTTGTACCATAATTTCATGAATTTCTTTTGCACATTAATATTAATTTTTCCCAATGTCTCTAACCATGGATATCTAGAGAATAATATCCATACCATCCATATCTAAAGCATAAAAATTTGAATGTAAAACATATTTATCCATATAAAGCTTTAAATATTCAAAAACTTGAATCTGCTTACCATCCATTTGAGATTCCTTGATATGCTTTGTTTGCACATGTAGATTTTGAGCTACATCCATATTGATGAAGTTATATTTGCTGCTAGGGTTTATGGAAACAATTACCTTTTTTCTTTGAATGCACCCTTCAAACTAAAATATTGAAGCTTCCTTCCTTGGAGATGCACTATCATGTGTAACAACTTCATCATCAAATTTTCTTTTCTTCTTCTTCTTCTTCTTCTTCTTCTTCTTCTTCTTCTTCTTCTTTTGTTTCCCATCTGTCCATGAAAACTTGTTCCAGTTCCTCCAAAGACCAATTAGACTTCTCCTTTTCTAACTCAAAAAACCAAATATGTGTAGGGCCACTAATCCACAACTTGAATAACCAAATATATGATGGTTTAGAGAATTTATCCCTAAATTTGTTCCACCATTCTCTAGCATCAATCCTGCCATCTCCAAAAAAAGTTACCATCCCCATGATCCACAAAACTAGGGTTTTAGGAATAGACCCTTTTGATCAAAACTTGTTCTAACCCTTTTGGCTAAAGTTCAGGCCAAAAATCAGAAATCACAGAATACAAACCCCAATTTAATTTTTGAGAGATTTCTGAAAATGTAAGAAAGTTAGGAAAATTCCTAAAATTGCGGCCTGTGGAGCAAAATATTGAAAAACAATAAAACTGCAATAACTCTAACAAAATAGATCCAAAAATTCTGAAATTTTAGTGGTATCACCTTTGAATATATTCACATAAACCCAAAAAAATTATTTCCTAATTCATCATTATTCAAAAGATATATATGAAACCTTAGAATTAGGGTTTTAACCCTAAAACAAACATATCTTTCAAAAAAAAACTCCAAAAATCTAAAATTTGGAGGGAAGATCACTTGAATTATTTTTATACTCCCCACAAAAAAATCTAAAAAATTCCAGGTCGATCTCCAGATATAGGCGAATCACCAACATTAGGGTTTCACCCCACAAATTACTTGATCATTACTCGATACCACTTGATAAGAACCTTGAATATAATAAATCAATAAATTACAGAAGATAATAAAACACAAGATATATGGGGGCCAAGATGCCCAAATAATCAAATATATGTAGAATAATACCCTTAAGGTAGGGCAACACCATACAATGCTCCTTAAGGAAGGAGTAACTCCACAATCTCCCAATATGGGAATCCACTTCAAGGGGACACCTCCAATAAACCTCTACCAAATAGAAGACTCAAATCATACCTACATCCATGACCTCCTCATAATGATGTCACATCCTTTAAATAGGATGGGTAACACCTAATCCCAATGTAGGCCGACCCATTACCCAATATAATTAATTCCTATGTGAGCCCATATAACTAACTAAGGGGATGTGTGCCACATGTCGGCATCTCCATCAACCCATATACATTATAATATTATATCCCATGTGAACCCATATATAACTAAGGGGATGTGTGCCATATGTCGACATTTCTATCAACCCATATATATATTATATTATCATATCCCAAGGTACATAAAGCAAACAAGCTTAACACCCTTATTAATGATGAAAAAGGAATATTTTGATTTGAGAGGCTGCTTCACCCCTCTTTCAACCTTTATTTATTTCATTCATGATAGCAAGAGGAGAAGGGTTCTTGACACGTGTGACCAGTTGGGAAATGTTGTTATTAAGTTTTGGGAAATTTATTTTACCAACTATCTTGTTACTAGTTCCCTGTTTCATTTTGAGATTAAGATCATAAGAGGAGGAATATTACGAATTGAACCCTCTTCTTTTAGTGTGCTTAAGGAGAATCCATCTCTCTAGTGGATTTTGAGAAAGGGTGGCTTCAAAATTTAATCTCTTGGCTTACGGGTTCAAACCCCTTTCTGGTGCTTGGAATTTGCTAGGGCCTAGGAGAACAAGTAGGTGGAGATTAGAGGATGGAAATTCAGGTGTCTAAACATTCTATTTCTGTGGCCTCGGGTATGGAGATGCATGGGATGAATATTTTTAAAGACAAAACGTGCAAGAATCATGAGATTCAAATTTTCTTTCTTGTAATGAGAAATTTTATTTCTTGGTGGATGGCATAACATGTTATTGCATTCCGTATCTGAATATTGTGTGCTTGCATATTATGCAGGGTATATCATGCTTGAAGGTAAGTTTAGAAAAATCTACACTCATCATCTTTTGATGTTGAACATGTTTAGACATAATGTGGACATGAGCCTTTTGTTCTTCCTCTTCATGTCTCTGTCGGTTTCCATTAAAGAGTTTGAAGATGGAAAGGTTGATACCCCTCTGCATCATGGGATTTTCTTACTCTTTTTTTGGTATGGTAATCCTATCATTTCTAAAGAGCTACAACCTGGAATGGTTGATTCAAATGATAATTACGGTTTAGCGGAGTGTATGTCTAGGTTATAGAGGATTAAATAGAATGATATTAAAGGGGAAAGGAAAGTTTGTTGGGTGGTGGTAGTGACTCTTTTGGGCATATGCGGGGGAGATATCCTCTAAAGGGAAAGAAAATTTAGAGGTCAAGAATTGGGGTTTGGCTTTGGACAAGGTCAATATTCATGTCCAAAGAAGGATGTGGAATCATTGAGGGGGTGGATTCAAAATTGGGTGAAAGTTTTAAGGAATGTATCATGAACTCTAAGGGTATATTCGGACTTCATTATAATATCGAGATGATTTCAACTATTTAAAGTAAGTGGTGATGAATCTATATGATGACTCAAGTAGTTGGAGTAAAGAAGAAAGAGACGCATGCTTAAGTTATGCCTTATCAGTTATGATGATGAGGAGCTGATGGAGGTGGGAAATTATCCTCGACAATCATGGAGAAAAGAGAAAGGGTCATGATAACCTGGATGTTGACTCACCTAAGCGTATGAAGGATGAGCTTAATCTGTGGCGGTATAAACAAATTCTGAACTATGGGCTGATTGTTGGTGACCTTTTTTATTTTCTAGGGGTGGGAGGTTTCTCTTTATTTTGGGCGTATCTATTAGTTTTGGTTTGGTTTATTGGTTGTGGCCATGTCTTTGTTTGGGGTCGGATGTTAGGTTAAGTTTTTTTAACCTACTATTGCCCATGTTTCGTTTTGTTCCTCTTGGTATCTTCTCATGATGTATCTTTTGTAAGGCCCTTTCGAGCCATAATCCAACCTTATTACCTTATCTAATAAAAATATGATATTAGTAGACATGAGAAATATCATGAATGATCAAATTAAACTCAGGTCCTTAAGGAGCTTATGGTTCTATTAAGAGCATAGAGAAAGGTAGTCTTGTTGAATGATATAAGTCAAGAAAATCAAGATAAGAAAGCATTGTAATTTTTCTATCAGTTGTTCAGTCTAACAAACAAGTATTTGAGTATCCATTCAAAGTGTTGAATTATTATATTTTCTAATAGTCCTTCCATCTCAATTCAATATCTTTTCTAGTTGTAAGAGTCTGAGGTTGAGATAGTAAATCATACATCAATCATCCATGAGGGAAAGAGACAAATATCCATCAAAATGAAATAACTATGCAAATTCAAAAAAGTGAAAGAGACAAATATCCATCTTCATTGATCTAATATCTTTTACAAAGTTAACACCTCTAAAAATAGATTGCATATAACTAATGAGAAGAAAGATGATAATATATAAAGATAAGAAGAGGATCCATATTTATCACTTCAACACAATCGATAATCTTGGTTGATCTAGATGACATCTATTATGAGAGGCACATAAACCATCCTCATAATATCTAGCCCGGAAGTGATATCACCGATCATTATCTTTAAAATTTAATCTATTACTCAAGATCTCTATCCTTTTTGAAGCATCCAAAATTATTTGATGTGAGCTTTTTGTTAACATTTGGTGTAGACACCAAAATTGGGTCACACTCCCCTTGGTCCCTCGTCAAATAATCACCTTGAACACACTCACCTAACCATGGCCCCTTACACCCCACTCTAATATTAATTTAATTAATTAAATTAAATTAATTCATGATCTCATAATATTTATTATTTAAATATCCTAATTGGGATAATGCCCACACCACCACCTCACCTATACACCTCACCTAGCCACCTCACCTACATATTCTTAGTATGTTGCCATAACTAACTAAGACCTACCTAAACCCTAAAAATCAAAGCCTACATTCCCTCTAACCACATTCCCACCCATTAGAAAGGAAGCTTCCATTCTAATCTGGGAGAAAATGAACAAGATCCAAGAAATCAAGGAGATTTGCCCATTTTAGTAAACCTAGGAAATCCCACCCTAACCGACGCCAATCACCCTAAACTATCACTGGTCAACTTGAAACCATCATCGGTTATCATTTATTCCCAAAACAACCTTATTTTGAGGTTGGCACATTTCTTGAGAGCAAGAGATGAAACCGAGCTGCATGCAAGCAAAACTAGCATTCGTACATGCATCAGAGCATTCACAGCCAGCATCAAAAGTGATCACAGAGCCATTTGCATTCACGGAAGCATCCGGGAAGCACCATCACCAAATGAAAATCCATCCAGCTAATCAACTACCATTGCCATCCATCCATCAAGCTCATACAAAATTAAGTGTTTTATTAACCAACATTCATCTACTTTCATTTTAGTAGGTCCTATTACCTCTTGTTACTAGTTTCTACTTGCATTCCCATTCTCCCATCATTCACCTTCATGAAAACTTGATCATTCCTTCACCCACACCATTAAATTGCCCATACCTGACTTTTAAAGATCTTTGAGTGCATCCAAGATCTCCATAGACCTTGCCATTGCCCTCTCCATTTCCATTTGGCCTCGATCCTGTCTCATTATTCTCGAGATTTTAATAAGTTTCCTCTACCTTGACCATACCAACACCGGTTACCCACAACCGTCGCCGGTTCACTTAAACCAACATCGGTCATACCAGACCGACATCGGTCTCTGTGTTTTACCCTCAGACCAAGAACAGAGCCTAAAATCCCCACCAAATACCCCAAAACAACCCAAAACTAGACCCAAACCAGTTCCAACACTCTGATAGTGACCTTGACCTTCAGATTCAATCATAGCCTAGCCTGTTGTGAACAAATTTGCTTATTGTAGTTGAATGAGATACCTAAATCATTTTAACTATAGTAGGATTTCATTTATTGTTGACATTGAATTATTTTAAACAGTGGATTGACAACCTTCTAGGGAGTATCACACTTCCCTAGTCATATGCTAGGTAGTCCATATATACTATTTAACTTTTTTTTGGCGGTCTTGTTTTCCATTTCAGGTAGTTCCTCCTAGGCAAAAGGGAGCTCTCATAGTCAGCTATGGATTAAGAAGTCATACACACACAACAACCTTCAACCAACTTTCACGGGTATTCCTCTTATCCCATTTACCCTCATATGTTTCCTCATTTCAAAGAAATGCTCTAAGAATCAAGTGAAACATTTGGATTCAACTCTTCTTTGAGATTTGCTTGATATTAATTATTTAATAGCTCTTTTAGAGCATGACTATTATCAACCTTGAACTCTAAACATGTTTTGTTTCTATTTATTATTTGAAATCTAAAAAGGAATATGCGTTGGTTTTGGGTTTTGTATTTTTATCAAAAACTTGGGAAATTAAATGGTAAATAGTTGAATATGTGTTGGGTTTTTATATTTATTACTCTAGATCTTGTAACTATAGACATTCTTGGTATTGATATGAGAAATATGGGAAAATTTATTAGAGTTGGTAACATATCCTTATAGAGAATTGTTGTTATTGTTCCTTCTCTGAATACATTTTTGTAATTTTTAAAATTATATTTTAGAAAATAAAAGGGATTTTTTCCTGGCTCTTTTAGAGCATTGTTATAATGATGATTTTATAGATGTATAATGATGTATAGTGTCTTATTATTATTGATCGTTATACATCATTATTAATGATGATGGGGATATTTGTCCATTATTCATAATCTAGTCAAATGACTTGTCTTACTTGAATTGAAAATGCGATATTATACTATAAAGTGAATTATTTAATTAAGTTGATTGTTTCTTAAAATATTTAATAGTATATGATTACATTAAATCATAAAGAATAATCAAAGTATAAGGAATTTAGACATTTAAACCAAAAGGAAACAATGAAGACAAAATAAATATGTTTATATACTTAATGGTATTAATGAACTATTCATGATGAATAAATGTAATAAAGTAACTTGGTATGGGAAAAAGAATAATTAACCTACACCTAGCGATAATTACTAAGTTGTATAAAAATGACAAGAGGAACTAATAATAGTTAGTAACTCGTTGAGTTATTAAGACCCTCTATGGAAAACTATTAGTATTTGGAGGATATACTTTATTAACAACGACTTTCTAAAAGAACCTTAGCTTCGTGCAAACCTAGGATGACTACGAGAAGGGTAGTGAGGATGTAATGATGGGAAATCATTACGTGGTCCATATCTTTACCATAGGAATCCTAAGATGGTATGGATGGGATTCTCCCATTGAGGGAAATAAGCTAGTAGTGGACTCTCCATTTTCTTAACTAGTTCACCTTCTTAAATAATAAAAAGGAATCCAAATAACTATGTTGAGATGGTTGTGTGGTGATGGAAGATGAGTTTTGTAGGCTTGTGTGCGGTCTCGGAACTAAGCTTGCAAAGAAATGCTTGAAACTTTGGCCAAAGTAATGTAATAGCTGACTACATTGTCTGTTCACCAATCCCCTAAATTAATAGTGCCAAATACTAGATGAAAACTACATGAATATATTCCAGGTAGGCACTTAGGAGATGCACATAGTTCTCATAACATGTACAAGGTTTAACCAAGTATACTAAGTAAACACACTTGGGCAGAGTGAATTAAGGGAGATCGTGGATATATGGATATACCCTTACAACTACACATGGTTATCGTATGTTATCAGATGGATTATGAATATTTTAATAATGCTAGATTATTTAACAATAAGCTAAATAATAATGTTAATCATTAATAACATTAATTGTACATTAAGGGTATGTTTTAAAAATCCCTTAATTTGGATGATCATAATATGGGTGATACATTTTTGTGATTATCACCATATATTTGGGCATAACATTGACCATTTTCTAGCCCTAATCATTGAAATCAATCTAGAAAAATGTAATGGCACAATTAGCATACACCCTTATGTATCTCCACATTCAAAACTGTCATATTCTCTTTTCATACAAAAATCAAGTAGGAAGCCTTGCTTTAGCACCTTTAGTCTCCCATCTATTCATCAACCTAATATTCCAATTGAATTAGATAAATATGACATTTATTTTAATCTAAGGGATTTTATTTGGTATAATAAAGAATGTATTAATTTTTGTTCTCAAGTTATTGATATGTTTGAAAAACAAGAAGAAAACACTTTTTATAACTATATATAATCCTTCTCAACGGTTCAAACTCAATGGGACATGTCAACAAAAATGGAATCCATGAAGATAAATAAATATAATACCTTTAAAAGGGAACATGTCTCTAAATTTTTATCATATTTTTGCATATTAGACCCCTATAATAAGAAGAGAAACTTCTCAAACATTTATATTAATTTTTTTGAGAGGGAGGATATAACATATTTTTGTTTGTATCTAAACCTAAAGTTTATCTTCTAAAGTAGTTGATCAAGGCAATTTATAGATTGATAACAATGAAAAAATACCCTTAGGAATAGAAACTTTGCTTCCAAAAATCGACCTCCTTAGATTCAAAGTAGTAGAAATTAGGGGATGTCATTCATCGAGGTCATGAAGTAAATTATGATTTGGGGCAGAGGAGCAAAAGAACCGAGAGGATATAAACCCTCATGATTAGAGATAATACCTTATTGATGTTGAAGTAGTATCTTTTGCATGCTAATTGTCATTATTTACAAAAAATTCCGGCTTTTAGGCCTGAGATTCCTAGTTTTTATTAAAAAAATGAAGTTAGAGAGTCATGGTAAAATCAACTCAACTCTTTAAAAAAATATTTGTGTTGTAATAATGGTAATAAATGAGAAATAAAAACATAAAAATCCTTCTTAAATTTGCCTCATCATTTTATTTCCAAATAGATAATTTTGTAAATTTCCAAATAAAATTTTGTAAAAGATAAAAATTAGTATGAGTTGATCATCTAAATGCCTCACATTTCCATTTATTAGGAGAGACAATGTACCATTTCACCATATATTTTACAAATATAAGGAAAAATTTTCCTAGAGAAGTTATACCTCCCAAAAGGTTGTATTATTTATATTACTATAATATGTTTCCTTTGAAATAGTGTCTAGCCTCGAATATAAAGACATCAAAACCTTTGATGATATCATTCAATTTTTCTTATAGTATGAGAAAAAACTCAAGAAGGTTTGATTCAAGGATAGTGGTTTAACTAGAATTTTTTCTTATAACATAGATATTCTCAATGGTATACAAAGATCGAGGAACTAAATAACCTTTGTTAAGTGAAAATTGAGTCACCAACCTTATTATTCTTCTTCTAGAAAAACTATCCATAAGAGAAAGGTAAGTTATAAGGTTAAAAGTTTATATTTCATGATTTGTGAACTTGATCAAGTCATACAAATAATATCATTTTAAAAACTCAAGAATCTACTCAAAGGAAAGGAAAGTGTTTCTTGATATTTATCTAAAAAAATAAACATGTGTAGGGTAAATCAAAATTTACAATGATTATTCCATATAGATTAGGAATAGGACCTAATAGAGAGGATAAATAATTTGATAAATCTCCGTGTTCAAATAATTTTATCCCAAACCGAACCTTCCTAGTTCGGATGTTTCATTAATTAGGATTTAATAATGCACAATATTATCCCATAAGACCAAGACTTTAACTAAACCTACTAATTTTTTTATTGAGAATGATATAGTTTATAATTTTAAAAGTTCTAAGATCATTTTAAATATTTGGGAAATCTTCCTTAAAAATTTAAAAATCCCGATACATACATAAGAATTGACATAAATCTAATAATACAATTTGTATATATGAAGAAATTAGGGGAATATGACCAAGTTATTTCACCGTATGTGAGATCCTCCAAGTTAATTTCCACCTTTCTATGTATTAGTTAGATGGTTTGAAAAAACTATTCATATTGTGTTATAGACAAGAAATATTTTAAAGACATCATGTCTAAGTTTATTATTGATTATATAGGAATCCCTTATGAATCAAAAAATAAAAAAATGTTTGGTTTTTATTTTAGATAAACTAAATCTTTAAAGAACTAAAAATTTAGTAAGTTATACAAGATGAGACAGTTAGATGTATAAGAAATGTATAAATACTCAACATCTTTACAAACTATTACATGCTTCTATTAATATATTGGTCAAAAGAAACATGTGCTTATGTTCTTATGGATGTTGCACAAGTCCCTGTAGAAAATAACATAATTTTATTACATATAGAGAAATGGTTTGGTAACCTATTGAACTTGTTCCATATAATATTATATTTTTCTAAAACAGGAATAAGGACTTAAGGTATTATGAAAGTTGACATTATGAATATTAATTATGATGATTAACATCATTATAGGATGGTTCCTAGGAATAAAATCTGGTCTATGTATTTTGTCGTGCATGCTCCCAAAATGGTAATAGTACTATGAATTTTTGTCTCCCTTGTTGGTAAGAATTTATAATATAATTTTAGTTATCTTTTGAAGCTACCAAAAACACAAAGAGAATTTGTGGCCTTACAATTCTAAGGTTAGAAAAATATTATGGAATTTATATAAAGAGGTTAGAGGTCTTAGGATATTATAAATTGGTTGTTAGGAAAGTCTAAAAAATTGAAGACAAATAGAAAATCATCTATAGATACACTAAAAAAGGCCTAGTCCATGATTGAAGTATTTAAAGCATTCAACATCTCACATATTATTCTATAATTCAATTATAGAGATGTAAAACCATCTATTTTTTCCTCAAATCCTATGATATGTGATTGTAGAATTACTAATTGTGTTCTTATTGAAGTTTTTAAACAAAATATTTGTTTTCTTGATATGAATTAGCACGTTATTTACTTGTGATGAACATATTGAATATTTTATGTAGGGTAACTAATTCAATGTTAAATATTATGTTCTCAATTGTGGGAATCATTTACAAATTTTTGGAAATAAATTTCCCATTGGTCTTATTAAATTAATCTTTCTTCTTCTTCTAAATGACCATCCCAAAATTTCAAGAGTTAAATAATTACTTAGGAGGGTTAAATAGAAGAACCAATATGAGAAACTTATGTATAAAAGATGATGATAAATATGTATATTTAGGAGTTAATTGTACTAATAGATAATATTTTTCCTTCACTAATTTTTAAAAAGTTTATTGATGTCTTCTTTAATATTACAAATACTTAAAAGGTTATGGTAATAAGATAAATTGATATGAAATTCTTATTAAAAATGGTATACAACCTATAAGGAATAAACCTTGAAGATTTATCCACTTGTCGAGGACACCATCAAAAGTATATTGATAAAATTATTGATGGGGTATCATATATCTAGTTAGATATTCATATTGGGATGCCAATTTGGTACAAATCCATAAAATGAATGGCAAATTATGTTTTTGTTCCAACTTATTTGATCTAAATCATGCTACTAAAAAAATAACTTTATTTTTCATAACATCGACCATATCTTACTTTAGGTATGTACCTTGGAAACAATTTCATTATTAAATGGAGTTTTAATGTATAATCAATTTTTTGTTAACGTAAAGAATAGGTACACAGCCACCTCTATGACATGAAATACTTTCAACATAATGCCTTATAGTTTTAATAACATTGATGCAACCTTTTAGAGGGATATTCATATAGATTTTGATGATATAATTGGATTCATTATATAATTTTATCTTGATTACCTCACTATTTATCTAAAAATGTGTAAAAAGTAACTTTATCATTTGCATGAGATCCTCATTCCCATATAGAAAATATGATATCTATCTTAATCATATAAAGTTAGTTTGTAGGGTGACTAAAGGGAATGTTTTGGGAACATAATTTCAAAATATGGGATATTTTGTGCACAATATGCCTTTACTTTATACATAGAAAATGGAGACCCACATGAAATTTGAAAGAGTATTTAAAGCCTCATTTTAAGGATAAATGTATGTTAAATCAAATGAAAAAAGAACTCCAAAAGAGAAACAAAGAACATAAGAAGAGGAAAAAGTATAAAAATACAAATTAATATAGAAGCCTCAAGTTTTTTTCACAAATTATTCACACAATATCCTAAGGTTATTTTTGCATTTATAAATCATTCTCACTATTCATGTCCTAAGATATACCCAATAAAAGTTTCTTAGAAACTTGTGAAAACAAGGCCCCTCTCTTGTATTAAATTTATCTCAAAATGAATTTGAAATTCCACACAAACTTTCCATTGTGTGATCCCCATATATATGAAGTCATATAAAGAGTATGCGAGAAAAAATGACCAAATTGGTGACCAAGAATATTGTTAAGAAATAAATTTGATAGATTTGAATATCAACAACAATAAAACACCAAAGAACACCAAAATTTAGATAAATGATCACAATATGCAAGTAGAATGACTTATCCGCTTTGAGGGAGAAACCTCCAAACCATACAATAAGACTCAAGTTCTCAATATCATGATAATATCCTACTCTCTAACTCATATATATACCCTACTATACTATCCAAAGCCCTAAGGTTGACCCACTAAGCATATGAAAGCATAAATAAATATGATATGACATGATAAGAGATTGTGCTAGCCATAGTTTGGCTATCCATATCCTAATGTAGGACATAGAGTTAAAGGTTTAACATTCCCCTCCCCTTTAAAGCAACATTATCCCCAATGTTGAAATTTTTTGGAGGATTTTTCACACAAGTTTAGTCCTTAGTATCGATGATCTCCAGATTTTGTTACAAAAATATTCCTCCTCCCATGTTGCTAATGCATTTTATTGATTCTTCCACTTGATTAGATACTCAATAATTAATCTCATTTTCACCCTCTTAATGTGCATATGAATAATTTCCTCATGTTCCAAACTGATTTGTCCTTTTTATCCAACAAAAATAACTCTATCTCGGGCTGAAAAATTTGTGCAATGAAATTCCAAAATCCAGAAATGTTCTAGGTATGTGAAAGTGGAAAAATCTCTTTGAGACAAGAGAGCTTCAATAAAAAAATCTTACCATCCACTTGAACTTCCTTTATATTTTTTTGATGGGTGCATTCTTCAAATAGAAATATAGCTCCTTTTCCTTTTCCTTTTCCTTTCCTTCTCCTTCTCCTTCTCCATGATGCATAAAAATTAGGCTTTCAAGAATAAACTCCTTTAATCAATTTTTAAGTGTCCAATTTATAAATTATCTCGGCCTTAATTTAAAAATACAGAGAATAAACCCCATTTTATTTTATTAGATCTTTCCAAAAATGTAAATAACTTTGAAAATTTCCAAAAATTGTGGCTTGTGGAGAAATTTAGGAAAACTCATAAAACGGAGATAAATTTTTAAAAATGGATCAAAAATATGGATTTTTATGAGAATCTTATGTGATATGTGTCTCCACTTCTGTAAAAAATTAGACAAGAAACTCAAAAATGTTCACAAGATATGGAAAAACCAAAAATTAGGGGTTTTGATCTAATTTTGGACAAGATTGCAGCTCAGATACCACTTGTAATGAAATTACTAAAATAGATTTAAATATCATCAACTATAGAACACCACAATATAGATAAATGGTCACAATATGTAAGTAGAATGACTTAGCCACTATGGGGGCGGGGGCGGGGTCGGGACCCTTAAAACTATATAATAAGACTCAAGTGCTCAATACCATGCTAATATCCTAATTTCTAACTCCTATATATACCCTACTATATTATCCAAAGCCCCAAGTCCAACCTACTAAGCATATGAAAGAACAAATAAAAATGATATGACATGATAAGAGATTATGTTAGCCATAGACCGACTATCCATATCATGAAAAACATGCCTTCATTGATAGTGTACACCTCTTAATGTTTTTTAAATCATTAAATTTCCACAAGAACATGAATAAAGATATATTTACACTTATTATCCATGATATTATTTATATTTCAAAACTTTGATTTGAATTTAAAGTGTAATTCATAGGTTTTATTTTGAGTGGTGTACAGATAGAAACTTGGACACATGGCACTTATTATGTAAGTCGACTTATCAAGAGGAACTAAAAAGTCAAATAAACAAAGAGAAGTTGGAAGACACAAACAAATAAATTTTGACACTTGTCTCCAATCCATATAATGTTTTACGCATCTCTCAACAAGGTCAAAATATTGAATATACAAAGACCCAAAATTGAGACATACCAACCAATCATAGATCTTCATATTCTTGGGCCAATACATAGCTGTAAGGTCAAATGATCCAAGAAAATTGAAGTCTTGAGAGACTAAAAAGGATACATGTGGTTGAATCATGTGAAAATCAAAGAGATTCACAATCGAAATAAAGAGGAGACACGTAATGAGACCTAAGAATGTTAAAATAAATGAATCAAACATGTGTCAACATCTCTAATATCTAGATGTGTAAAAATAATACATAGTGGTCAAGATGGAAATAACCCAAGAACATGAAATACCTATATGTGTTTGGTTTTTAATACCTTAAAATTTACAACCAAAAATAGGGAAAATAGGGTGGCATGAGTGTGTAAATTTCAAAATCCCATAATTATCACGAAAAATATCAAAACATTGTAAGACCATACATGTTGGAAAGATCTTGAAGAGAAATTCTAGATGGTGTGGGTTCCAATAGGGTTGTTGGAACATGTGAGGAGAATATTATGTTTTAAGTTTCAAGAAATAATTTTATCATATAGCCTCAATTATAAACTTGAGTGGGTGATTAAATTTGAATTAAAGAAACTTTTTGAGTTTGGATAGGGCAAAAATAGATTAACATGGAAATTCTACATGATTAAAAAGAGGCACAAAGTGGAAATTTGGAGACCACTATATTATCTGAGTTTGAGATTATCAATATAACCCTAGTTATAAACACAAAAAGGACTTGAATTGGCACTCAAAGCGAGGATTAAACAATTGTAGTGAATATTCACTAAAAGCTCTAATCATAGGCATACCTTTGGGATGCAATTAGTAATATAAGACTATTATAAGGGATATAATGTGATTTTTTTTTTTATAATTAGTTTTCATATAGGATTGGTGAGGTTGAAAATTAAAGCAAGGAGTCACAATATTCATTGCTCATCTTATGCACATATGCATTTTCTTTTCTCATATATTTAGATATATGTCATATTTTAATTGTGATTAATAGTTAAACATTAAAAATGTGTTTTTTTATTAATAAATGAAAATTGAGTATATGTTGATTTGTGTAACTCAAGAAAAATATATTTTTATTATAGTTTGTGTATAATTGATTATAATTGCTTAGGAATTATGTGGAACATTACATGAGTTAGATGTTAGAGTGTAATCTTGAATTGAGTTCATTATAATTCATGAATTAGGTTGAATTAGATAAATTGATTAATTCATTCATTTATGCGGTTTATAAATTGTAAACAATGAATTCGATTTATGTATAAAATTTAATATTATGCATGCAAGAACAATATTCACTTTCCTTATAATCTCACCCAAACTTTGTGACGATTTGAGTAGTGGACTAAGTTCTTTATATATTTGTTTTCATCATATTAGATTGGCGATGTTAGATTTAGGTTAATCTTAAGATATGACATAAGTTTAAATCTCTTTTCTTCCCTACCCTTCCTCTCTTTTATTTTTTTAATGATCCAAAACTCACCTTGTTAATAATACATGTGAATACACATATTCTAAAGGTTTTTTTCCTATTTAGAATCATTTTTAATATTCATTTGTGTCATAATTTAGATTTTTGCTAGCCTAGATAAGATTGAAAGATATTTAGGCACCTCCT
Source organism: Taxus wallichiana var. yunnanensis (assembly GCA_018340775.1). Taxonomy (NCBI): domain Eukaryota; kingdom Viridiplantae; phylum Streptophyta; class Pinopsida; order Cupressales; family Taxaceae; genus Taxus; species Taxus wallichiana. The sequence continues at coordinate 443,773,616 of CM031239.1, forward strand.
TAGAAATGTTATTAAGGCCGGTATTTCCTTGAGCTATATGTCTTGAGTTTTGTACTTGGATCTTGTTTCTAAAGCGGGGCCTTAAAATGAGTGGGGTTAAATTCCCATATTTTTTGGAGATTGTGTCAAAACTTACATCAACATGATATTTATTGACCTAAATTATGTTAAATCCATTAAATAGCTCCGCCCTCATAACGTTGATTAAATTATGCATTAGTTTTTCAATAAGATTAAATTTATGCATAAATTAATCACTTATTTTCTAAAAATCTACTACCTTACAAATGTTGCTTAAAAGTGATCATAATGTTTTGGGGGCTTAGAGTTCTAACATCACATTTAAAAATGTAAAGGATGTCATGTGCGCTTCTCTAATGTTTGCAAAACCATTCTTTAAAAACCTCTCATTTTATATATTAATTTTATTTATAAGTCTAGATGTGATTTTATCACACAATATGTTGAATACATAAAGGAAAATACCATTATCTATTTTATTCAAGTCCTCAAAGATGTTGAAACTAGGTATCCTTTGATAAAAAAATCATTTTTCTTTATCGTCAACACTTGGAAGTTTTAAGTATTTTTGTGGAAAAAAAAGTTATGGTGTTATCAAATGAACCTATCTTGGAATATTTTTTTAAGGAACCCATTATTGATGGTAGATTGGGAAATTTTATCTTCAAGATCCAAGAGTTTGACTTGGAATTCAAAACATTTAAAATAATAGAAGGAAAAAAATTAGAAAATTATTTAGCTAGAAACTATAAATTTATATGTTATTATTGTCATTATTATTGTTGAAAATAATTTTCATGATAAACTTCACTTTCAAAATTAGAAAGGGTTTGAAGTTATCAAAAAATTATGATTGGTATAGAAATGCAAGATTGGGATTTTTTCCTCCCAATATGATTGGTACCATGACATGGTCTATTATTTAAAAAATCATGCACATGCCTTGATATTTTAGACTATATATGGTGAATGCATTTGAGATATCAAGCCTTGATTTTTTTGATTAAAAATTTATCATTTTATCGAAATAGAGATGGTAATTTACTATGATTTTTAACATATCCAAATTGAGAAAGTTATCAAGATTTTTCACGAGGGATTTTGTGGAAAAGTTTAAGCTATGAAACAAGTAAAAATAAATTTCTAAGGATGGATACTATTGATCCACCCTATAAAAAATAATACTATCTTTTTCATTCATGTATACTATGTTAAGGTTTTACTAGAAGAGATCATCCACCATCCATTCCTTTCAATCATCTCGCTTCCTAAGAATACTTTTACAAATTGGGTATTGGCTTCATTATGAGACTCATGCCCCATATGTTTTTGGCCAATTGATACATTATGATATCCATACACTATTTTAAAAAATTTCCGAGGCTATTACACTCAAAATTTATGTAACCTCTAAGCTTATTTGATGCTCATAATCAAGCCAACATACCCACAGATTACTTTTATGATCAATAAATAATGCAATACTTCTTAAACCTCACTATGAAAATCCAAGCCAAAAGGACAAAATTCATGAAAATATGGATTCAAGGGATATCATATTGGTTCTCACTACTCATATACTCTATTTCATGATACAAACTTCCTTAAGAACTTTCATTAGTGCAACAAGACTTCATTTGTTCAATTCCAACCTTAATCTCAAGATAAGGCTACTAGCCTTAAAAACAGGAAAACCTTATTGTTCCATACTATCTTCAATGACTCAGAAGAATGTAATCACATTTTGAGTACCATTTATGGGCCTTCTACTTCAACCAAAATTTCAAACTTTGGACCTCATCTTAGTTCCTTCAAATCATCAAGAATAGTTTCCTATTAAGCCCATTCCTTATAGCCCATTTTTATGCAATACTTATTGTTTTGACCAACTCACTGACTCCCATGAGAAACTAATCATATAAATCAAAACAATCTATTTATTTCTCACTTTTTGTCAAGTTTCAAGTTCTAACTCTTGAGATAAGTTCTTTAACCAGGATATTACCATTTGAATTAGGTCTTCTTTAGGTCTTGGACTGAGTTTTAAGGTTTTAACGCCTTCATCTAGGTCATAGAATTACAAAATCACCTTATGCCTCTATAAAAAAATTCTCATAAGTCCTTGTTAGCCTAAAACTCTATACTTTCTCCCAAAAATAATAACTCTACTTTCTAGTCTTCTTATGTCATTGGGTCTAAGCAAGGGTTTTGACTGTACTTTCTTTATTCTTGGATGTAAAAATTCTTGATTTCATTATTTCTACTTATCCTCACTTGTTATAGTATTTCACACCTGTATGCTAGCTTTCACAACTAATCTTGAAACCTTAGGGATTTTCACCACTAAACTTACTCTTGATTGTTAAGAAAAAACAAAGTACTTGACGAATATTTCTTCAAATTTATACTTAAAATATCACATGCATCTTCATTAAATCAACTCTAAACCTTCAATATACCTCATTAAATATCCTATAAATGTTTGAACATGTGTTAAAGAGTCCTTTTTGAAAGATTTCAACTTTTCCATATTCAAACCCTCAAAATCAAGTTATAAGCACACAATCCATACGAGATTTTAGCTTTTTCCATATCAAAACTCTTTCATATCCCTTGAAACTTTATAAAACTCTTTATTTTACTATGTCTATCCTTTCACCAAATTTCATCCTATTCTATTAGGTAAATTTAAATTTTTCTTGTTTATCGCTTTTCTCAAACCCTGACAAGGTGTAAATCGAGACCTAAGCACGTTAGGTTTAATTTTTGTTTAATCGAGTTATTAAAATTATTCAAAACTCAAAATACCTCTTGCATAAATTCTCTCAAATAACCAAATAATTTCAATATTCTTTATTCATTGTAATCACATTTACAACCTTTAGGATCTTGCTTTACCATTCTTAAGGGGATTGTGTTAACAAAGTTTACTAGTTTTATCTCTCTTTTTCTTGGAATATCAAATTGGACATTACTTATGACTTGAAACCATCATATAGTCCTTTTTTAGGTTATAAAAATGCTTACAAATTTCTTATTTTATGCATGTATTTGGATCACACAGTAAGATGGATTAGTTGATATGAAGTATCTATATCAATGATAGTTAAAACAGAATGGGCTTATGTTGCCATTGTGAAGAGAACGAAAGTTATAGGTTCTTTCATTGAATAAAGTGGGTAAAAATCTTCCATATCTAAATCTACACTGCACACAAGCAAACCTAAAACTTATAATTTGTTTTTGGTGGTTAGAGGATCTGCCTCGATTAGATACCTAACCCTTTTAAGGATATACAAGACTTTTTATTGATTTAAAATGAAAAAATAGTAAATGGAAATGAAAAACATACCTAACTCATATTGCAAAATCAATCAAAATTACGATTCATAGTTCCAATTCCCTCATGTGTTGGAAATTTTCTAAAAAATGCTGTAATAACTTATATATATCCTTAATTCTTCAATTTCACTTCTTTAAGGCTACAAAACTAGATATACAAACAAGAGAGAAATAAAAATCAAGTATAGCATTAGTGCACAAAAGAGTCAAGGATTAAAATGATGGGGGTGACTGATATTATATAACTTTTGAGTTCTAGGGAGTGGGACACATATGGGTGCAATGATAGGGTCCATAGTGCATTGGGCATGCACATGGGTAGGTGGGATGGATATAATTAAATGTGAGTGGGTGAGGGTTAGTAAATGAGTGGTGAGGTGTCTTTTATCCCCATTTTGTGGGGTTCTATGTTTTTATATTTTTATGTTTTATGATGTTTTTGGTATTTTTGAATAAGAGACCTTATGCATAAGGTGCGTTTTCTAGTGTCTACATTTTCCCCTTTTCGGGCCGTGTGTTGCAGGTAGGCAAGATATAACATAAAAAATTGAAGACAAGATGGGGGTCATTTCACCCTATGATGGTGCTTTCTGTAGTTATAATATTAGAAGATTAACCAGATGGATAAGAACCTAGAAATGTGGTAGATGAACTTATTCATCCATAGTATGTGAAGGGATTGATAGGTTGATTTCATGAGGTGAATACTATAGATTCAATTTATTGATGATTGAATATCATATGATTCATGAGAAGGGTTTTACATGATTCCCCCTCAAGTGATAATTTTTTACGAGCAGGCGAGTTGCCCCAATGTAATGAATGACGAAAAGTGGTAATTAAATATAAGAGAAAATGAACCTTGGGAAGGCGTGATGAGTGGAAATAAGGATAATGTTTCCTAACCATGTGAAGAGGAAAAATATATGATGGGTGTGTATAAAAGTTGATGCAAGTGATAGGATGTGAAAATAGTGAGTGGAGAGACTCGACAAACTAGGGGTGAGCTACATTTGTAATCTGGAAAATTATTTGAATGATTGATGTAGCAAGTTAGGGAAAAGTACGATGAGTTTTGTGAGCGGTGAAGTGAGTTAGGAGTGGAACGACTAGTTGGGTGAGAAACTCAATGATTTGGGTGAACAATGCAAGTGACCTAGGTGAGCTAGATGATAGGTGTGGGTGATCCGGATGAGCAACGTGAACAACACATGTGAGTTAGTAGAGGCAAGATGGGTCGGTGAGATGGGAGAGGCGAGTGGGGTTGATAATATAGGAGAGGTGAGTTGGGTTGATGAGATGGGAGAAATGAGACATGTTAGTGAGCTCGAGAGAGGTGAGAGGGTCAACGAGATGGAAGAGGTGAGTTTGGTTCTTTGAGTTAGGAAAGAGAAGTCATAGTAGCGATTGAGGGGCATCTCGGGAGAGAGAGGTTGGTGTGTATCGAGCTGGTGAGTCACATGAGAGACTTAGCAAGCTGGGTCGGTGAGGAATGTGAGCTTTGGAGTCGAGTGTGAAGCGGAGGGATCTCGGGTGAAGGATTTAACACCGAGTCGTGAGTTGGATAGGATAGTGAGGAAGTTCATGTGATGAGTAGGTCATGTGGTGTCAAGTGAGATGCACATGGAAAGGGGCCAAAGAGTGGAGATGTGGTACGGGGGTAACTTAGTAGGTGAAATAGAGGAGGCATCATAACCGCAAGTTAGGGGGGAGGCATCAAACTAGGGGAAACATGAATGAGTCATATTTGTGACTTGGCCATGATAAACTCGGGTGGTTGGGAAAGGTTACGGAGATAGAGGTTAAAGTGAGGTTGAACTCAAGGGGTGTGAGTGGAGAGTCTTTCATATGACTCATGTTAGAAGTGAGTTGGTTATAAAAAGATGGGAGGGGAAGAGACCGAGTGAGTAGGGAGGAGGGAGCGATAGGAAGTGACACCGATGACCAAGGGGGCATGAGGTTGCGGGACCAAGGGAAGAATGAGGTACATAATTGACTTGTAGGAAGAGTACCAATCACAAGTGAGATGAAAATTAGGTGTCGAATTAGTAAACTCATCGGGGAAGGGTTGAGTCGATAACTCTTAGGAGTGGGGAATGCACGATGAGGTGGTAGCAAGTCACTCATGGGACTTGGGGGAAACAATGGGGAAAAGGGAGATAGGAAATAGACATAAGGGTTACAGTGAGAGAGGGGTTAGCTTGGGAAGAGCGAGCTAGCTAGGATACTTGTGGGACTCATGTGGGGTTTAGGTGGATTGGTTGAGTCGTTGATGCAACTTGGTGGGGTGGGGTGTAGGTTAATTAGGTCAACCAATTCACTAATGCAACTCGTTGGGATGGGTGGGTGGTTAGTTAGTTTGGCCGAGTCGCTAATGTGACTCGACGAGGTGGTAGAGTGATTAGTTAGGTTGGATGAGTCACTAATGTAACTCGATGAGGGTGGGTGGGTTTGTTCATTAGGTCGGTTGAGTTAGAAATTTGTCTTGGTGGTGGTGGGTTGGTTGGGTATGGAGAGCGGTTCGAGTGAGTCACTAGGCGACTCACCGGGTGAGTTGAGAAGGATCGGGGTATGTGGGAAGGGTTAGAAATTAGGTTGAGGTTAGGACTATGATAAATGGTAGGACATCTGATGCTCTACATAGATCAATGAGTGTTAGAGAGACAAGGTTGGGGTTGAGTCACAAGTGTGATTTAGATGGGGTGGTGAGTTGGGAGGCAACATAATGGCAAGCTTAGGGACAAGCTATGTGGAAAGATGAGCCGACGACATGATGTGGTGGTGACTTGACCTTGCTAAAGGTGAATGTGATCAACGAACAATCAAATCAGTAAGGTTGTAAGGAAAATGATATGAAAAATAAAATGAGTGCAAATGCAAATTATATGGAAAGTGGTAACTATGCAATATGAATGACATAAAAAGTGATGAATTGGTGTGTAGGATGTAGCATATGCCCATAGATGTTCATTCCAAATGAAGTAGAGCTTAAGTATGAAAATGAAATGGTTACAATGATGTAATGTAAGAAGTGTGTGGGGATATGAACTTTTTTTGAAACAAGAGTTTTAGTCAACACATGATTTAATGGAAGCAACGATATATGAGACCGAGAGGTAAGCTAAAATAGGGATTGAACAAGATATAAACCATACAAAGTGGCATACTATCCCCGTGATTCATTGATATCCCGAGTTCATGTGAAAGTTAATTACTACTTGAGGCGAAGACCCATAAGACAATGAGTGAAAACACAAGCCAATGTAGGTGTGAGTGAAACAAGTGATTGGTGATTAATGAAATGGAAGGTAATTGTAAGTCATGTGCATTACTCTACTTCCAAGAAGGAATTTATAGCCCCGACCAAGATACATTTGAATCTAGTTGAAACATTAATATAGTGCAAGAAAACATCCATAGCCATGGTAGAGATACTGGAAAGACTCTTGAGAGAGAGTTTTTATATTTCTCTTTTTTCTTTCTTTTTGTTTGAATTTTTCTGGATTATTTTAATTTTTTTGACATGCTATGCAACTCTCTCTGTTTTCTAAGGGGCTTAGAACCACTACTGGGCTTAATGGATGAAATGGAAGTGATGATGGAGATTAAAGTTCAAAATCATCAACAAATAATGCCCTAGGGTCTTCACAACAAGTTGTTAAGTGTGTAAGCATGTGTGGATCTCAAAGAGGATAATCATTCTTAATTCACCAAGTAAGGAGAGACCAAGTTCAAGAAATTGTACTAGAGACTATTGGCTCACAAAATATGACAACAAGATGATCAAGAGTTCACCAAAAGTTATGAAACAAACCAAGACATGGAATGTGAATGAATTGTAAATGAAGTGTGTAGTAGTGAACGAGAATTGGAATGAAATATGAATGAATGGAGAAAATGCAAAAAAATTCGTGAGAAGGTGTCGTTTATTGTAATTTTTTGGAATATATAGATTTTTTTGGATTTTGAAATATGTTTAGTTATGCGGATGTGTGGGTTTTTGTGTCAATGGTGATATAATGGAATGTGTGGAGAATCTATCCGTGTTTCAATCCAGGACAAATGAAGAGGAGCGAAATGTATAGAGTTCATAGAATGTTGTAATGAGTCAAAGGATGTAGACATGCTATATATAGAATAATTTGTAATAGTGTGGGTAGTGTGGGAAGTGATGGGATTGGTGTTAGTAGGTTAGGTTGATGGTAAGGGAGGATCAACTGCAATGTCCCCTTGTCGAGAATGTATTGAAGGATATTGTAAAGTTAGGGACATGAATTAGTGGAATGAATTTTAATACGATGATAGGAACATGTTTCATGGGAGGCATGCCATAATGGTGGGGATAGTTTGGGAGGGAGAGTGATGAGATTGGCATCAAGCAACTTGTGGAGAATAGAAGAAAGTGGCTTGGTCAATGGAGTGAATTTGCAAGGTGATTGGATGAATTAATGAGCTCTATTAAAACATGACGGATGCAAAGATGTGTGTGTGAAAGTGATGAAATGTGAGGAGGATGTGATTGGATGAAATTGTGAACATGAAAGGGTGATGATGTGGTAGGTGGAGGAGCTGAAACATGTGGCAAGGAAGGAGGATGACCAAGATGGACATCCTCAAGGTGTTGTTGTGCCATGTGCACAACCTTGTCAAATGTGTGTAGTGGATGAATTTGTAAGTGATATGAGATGTGGGGGACATAAATTTTAGAAAAGAGTTCAATGAGATCAGATTGTGGGAGTAGAAATGAGAGGTGATGAACAAGTGCACGCCAACATGCAATAAAGTCAACAATAAAATTGTTATAGGAATACGAAGCATGTGAAGGTTAGTGAGAATTGCTTTGGGTGCAATGTGGATGGAGAAATGAGATAAGAATGTGTTCGCAAGTTGTGTGAATGTGTAAATTCTATGTTGTGGGAGGTGGGAGTACCAATCAAGTGTTTGAATAGTAAGTGAAAGTGTGAAAGAACAGATAGGAGAGATTCCTCATGTTGAATGAGGTGGCATGCATAATGAAGAGATGCAAATTGTTGATCAGAGAACACTTGACAAAACTCACACAAGAAGTCCACGTGGGAAAGCAGGCTAGGTTTAAGGCGCAAATGGACATGAAGAACACACATGTGGAGGGAAAGTTCAACATTCGGGACTTAGCCTATTTTGAGCATGAAGACCTATTTTTAGAAGATGGCGTGTGAAACACACCAACGATGTAGGGACGTGCGCGCCACACATTGTCTATCTTTAGAGGATTAGATCGAAGCTTGTTTTACATGGAGGCGAGCTAAGAATAGGATTGTCACTTCAGTTAACTACAAGAGGTCTATAGATAGCACACTTGCATGTGTGGCTATGCCTGTAAATGATGCGTGGCTATTAATAGCATGCGGCCTATTTTTGGAATAGAGAAGTGGTGAAGGGCAAGTCCCCACCCTATATATATGATGTGAAGCACATAGTAGAACACACACACTTAGAGAGAGATATATGTATAGAGAGGTATACGATGGGATTACTTGTATCAAATCCATACGTGCATTAGGTATAAAATTCCATTATTGTAAGGAGTTTCGAGTTTATTAATATATGGAAGTTATTGGCTGAATCTAAGTGTTATTCTGTGTGAAATCAAGTAGTGCATGTTCTTGATTCAATCATGATTATTGTTTAAACTTGTTCTTTCATAAATTTGAATATGGTATGCATTTTAGAATGATGGATTAGTTATGGATCTATATGTTTATTCCATCATCATGCTAACATCTTGCAACAACAACCCTAAAGAGGGACCTGGTACCTTTGCGCGCTTCGGGTGAGTGCTCAGTCTAGGCTGAGTGATGTGCTAGCATGACTAGGGTGTTATCTAGTAATTATAGGATAAATCATTTTTTCCATTCTGAGACCTCTTTTTAGTTATTTTCGGGATGGTTCACGATGAAGACATATCAATTAACCCTAGCTAGTATTAAGGAGTGGATACACGATATGGAGGAAGAATATGCATGGTGGTTTAGTATTGGATCTGAGTTTAACACACACACTTCTCAGTAGAACATAATCTATATGAAAAATTATATGAGAGATTTTTCACCATCTTTGTAGTAGAATTATATGAGTGACTGATTGCGTATGCATCTAAGCGGAATTGGAGGTATCACGCACTTGTTTGGACACAAGAAGAATTTCAGGCCCTTTATGATGCTAACCTGATCTAGACTCGCGTTGTGGATACATGGTTTCATGGTGTTCTAAATAGTTATATTATGGAATATTCAATTTGATTTATTCTTTCCTAGAGGTAGCTGAATTCTAGTTTTTACAGTATCCTAGAGGAACATATCTGCAAGGCATTCCACTGGTGATCAAGATCTTGATGGTAACTTTGAACCTGAGAGAGTAAACCAATGGCTAACTAAACCTCACCGTGCGCGAGGGTAGGAACAGGTTTGGTGAAAGATGGAAAACCTAGTAGTAGAAAGGCAAAGAGAGAGGAAAGGTGGCTTAAGTATAATGAGGTGTGCGAGAGGGAGATAGAGAAGCAATGTACCGTTGCAAAAAGTATGGCGTTGAGGAGAGAGATGGCTCGTGAAGGATTTAAAGCTCACATGGAAGACGTGGATCCAAAGCATCAGGAACTCCCCCATCTTGGAAATCATGACAGAGATCCCCCCTTTGCCTCACGTAGAAGTATGCCAGTAGAGACTACTTGGGCTGTGAGTGCGCATCTTAATCCACTTGGTGACCTAGTCCTTATGCTTGGTTTTTTAGAATCTAGTACGTCAAATAATCAACAAGCATGTTTGGGAAGTAAAAGAGAAAGTACATCAATGACAGGACATACAACTTCAATATTATTCAGAGGTGTGTTTTTCAGTGCATCGTCATGCGTAGAATGTAAGCACGCCAAATGTTGGGTTCACCTCTGGAAGTGGAACTACCTCACGCACCGTAGGGGTTCGGATAGTACTACTATTGAAGCATAAGTGAGTACATCTACGAGGTCCTATTCTAGCTACTCTTGTGGAGGGTCGGGAGGTTCGGTGGTTCTAGTTCGGTGGATTTGGTGGCGAGGAAACATAGAAGGTTCTAGATCAGGTGGTCAAGGTCCACAACAACCACAAAACATTTATATGGAGATGTCTCTTTGTCTTCCAGAGTATAAAGGTATAGAGGATGTTGTTGAGCATGTGCACATGTGTGAAATATTATGGCGCGCGAAAGGGATCATGACTGAGTGCAAGGCAAGTCAATTCTCTACTACCTTATAGGGACAAGCATATAACCGGTATAAGAAGTTTGAACCTAATCAAACTTGTGTGGATTAGGAAACGTTGAAGGATGCTTTCTTAAAAGAGTTCTATATCCCATAATTTTAGCAGAAAAGTAATAGTGCGCTCTAAGAGATCAAAGCGGGAACCATTGAGAGTGTAAGTGAGTATGATGCTCACTTTAAGACACTTCTATCTAATATTTCTTATGATATTCACGCCAACCAAAGCATGTACAATGGTTTGTTGAGGATTGATTACACCATTCGAAGAGCAATATCACACAAGACATACACTGATCCATGCGAAGCACTAGAAGTAACTTTGCATGCTGAGGCAGTTGGGAGCATTGACACTAGCGTTAGTCCATTCTTAGAGGCACAAATTACAACTATGGCTAAATAATTAGAGAAGCTATCAACAAATTCAGCCCATGAAACATGCTCAGGAATTTGGTGTACAGATTGTGAAGTAGAAGGTCACACCAAGTATTGTTGTCCTCACAGAACATTACACTTATTACTATTGGACTGTGAGATTTGTCATTTGAATCATGATGCTTAGTCACTATCCTTTGTTACAATATGTGATAAGGAAGAATGTATCCAACTTTTGCAAAATTTGTAGGTCCACGACCCATGATACTAAGGATTGTCGATTGATTGGTCGAGATCGAGATCTTTATAGACATTGGGGTATGACAGAAAGTAAGATAATTCTAAGGGTAAGAATGAGCCCTAGGATCATGATCATAATCAAACATGCTACGATAGGAATGATGGCCGTTTGAAGGAGGTCATAGATATCGAGGTGGATATGGAGGATGAGGCCGTGGTGGAGGAAGAAGTGAGTTTCCTTGAGGAACGTGCTATACATGCGGATCCCCTGATCATTATAGGCGCGAATGTCCCCAGAATGTTACATGTTCTTTTTACTGGGAAAGAATCATAGCTATGAGGAGTGCCCGGACTTATATGAGCATATCAGTAAACAACATAAGTAGGAGAACAAAGGTGCAGGGATGGTTAGGATCCAACGCGTGGAGGAAAATCAGTGGATGCCCAAGATAGCACCGAACTCACGAGGCCTTAATCGTCAAGATTACCATATGCGCTGAAGTGACACGCATAAGAGAGGCATCATACCGAAGCTTATGATCACTAAGGGGAGGTTTTGCATGCAAGGTACCCAAATCTAGCTCATCGAAGGAGGTTTATCGAGGATACCATGGAGGTGATAAGGAATCTTCAAGGTGAAATACGATTACTTAAAGGAGTAGAAGAAAGCATCGGAGATAATCCAAACTGATATCAATGATCTGAGATAAGTATGCAAATGTTGTACTAGGAGAACATCATCCCACTACTAGGAAGTTGGTTTAAAGGGAACACTCCATGCACAAGTATTCCCTTGATAGCATTGACTATGACAAGGAAATTTCTCTGTCTTTATTGTGGATGGATGGTTGTTGAGCAATATTATAATAGATACAGTGTGTGGAAGTAAATGTGCTTACATAAGATGTAATGGTAAAAATGGGGAGACCCCATTGCAGCCATCATGTAATGTTTTGTTAATGGCAAAAGTGAACTAAGGCAAGTCCCATAGGAGTTTTGAAGGATACATTTATAACCAAGTTCACTGGGGATTTTGAGGTATTAGCACTTGTGGAAGAAGACAATTTTCTAGCCTTCTTGGATGCCCTTGGTGTTATGTGAATAATCTTGCGCTTGAGATTCAATAAGGAGTATATCAGCTTTGAGAATAAGGAGGAAAGGGTTGTGATACCTTTGACAGATGGGAAGTCTACACCATATGTTGAGCCTCTAAGTGAGGAGGACTTAAATAGGATCTATGTCCATGCTTTTCAAGATCCAGAGGTCAATGAGCCATCAAAGGAAGGCATTCTATAGTGGGAGGATTCTCATTCTATCAGTGATACTATGAGTATTGCTTGTGACAATTGGGCTCATGGTACATATGAACTAGTAGGATGCGAGGTGAAAAATGTGGTTGCAAGAAGGGACTTCATTCTATTTGATGGATAGGTGGTGCAGTACCCTGGTATATAGGAGCAGAAGATCTTCCTATATTTTTGGAAGCCATGGAGGCATAGTGCATAGACCAGGTCAGGAGAAGAGACATGTTAGCATATGTCTTGCGCAGGCAGCAACGCGCTAGTGGGTAGTTCATAGAGATAATCTTATAGAGTGAAAGGAGATCAAAATTTCCCTATCTACCGAGGTTTGTAAGAAGCAATGCACATACAAGATGTGCACTTATAGAGGTGATCAACCTGCTCAGCATCACATTCAACAGTGTGAGAGACTCTAGATAGTGGGAAAGGAAGCATTACCACCTTCACTTTGGGTGCATAGACTGTATTCTACTCTACAAGGATGTGCATGCACCTAGTATGTATATGCAGAACTACATAGAGAGACTGGGAATTGGAAAAATTGAATACAAGAATGATCTAGACCTTTGACTATTTTTCTTCCCAACCTTCAATAGAAGAGGCATTAAAATTTGTCAAGCGGTTAACCATGGGAGATAGTGCAAAGGCAGAGGAACTCATATAGGAATTAATGGGTGAGATAGAATCAGCGTGCATTTTGAAGAAGAAGGAGAAGACCCCATATTGCTTGATCATGCTTGTCTTAAGAAAGAAAAAGGTAAGATGGTGTACATCGTGGATGATGAGGAATTTGAAAGTTTAGATATTGACCATTCACGGGGTGCGTCAGGTCTTGGATAGTGTAGATAAGGATACACATGCATACCATGAACCAATGAAGACCAAAAAGGTCAATATAGGATTAGAGGTTGAGCCTAAGGAGGTCATAATTGGAGACTACTAGTCAAACTCGGAGGTGGCAAAGATCATTGAGTTACTAAGGGATTATCAAGAATTATTCAAGTCGACGGTATCATGAACTTAAAGGCGTGCATGAATCACTTGGGAAATGAAGATAAAGCTTAAGGAAGGTGCACGCCCCGTGAGAAAGAGACCTTACAAGAATGAATCCTAATTTATGTGAAAAGGTAAAAGAAGAAATTGATAACATGTTGAAATATGGAATTATCAAGCCCCTTGATGAGCCAAAATGGGTTAGTCCGATGGTGATCGATGCTCAAGAAGGATGGACGAATTAGAATATGTGTGGACTATAGGGCTAAATGCTAAATGCTGCTATGTAAAAGAACTATTCCTACGCTATTTACGGAGGAAATTCTAGAGGAGTTGCAGTGTGTGAAATATATTCCTTCACAGATGGGTTTTTGGGTATCATCGAGGTTAGGATTGCTCAGGAGGATCATGAAAAGACTACATTTACTACTGAATGGGGTAGATTTTCCTATACTATGATGGATTTTGGATTGAAAAACATGCATGCTATATTCGCACGTATAGTTGTTTAGGCATTCAAAGATTTTATTCACAACAATGTTTTGGGTTTATCTAGATGATTGGATAGTATATGGGCTTGTGAAAAATCATTGTCATAATGCACTTAATGTTTAGACAATACGAAAATTGATTATCTCTTTAAACATTAAGAAGTGCATATTTCCTACACCTTTTGGAATATTGTTAGGGCATATAATATGTAAGGAAGGGTTGTTGGTTGATCAAGATAAGGTTGTAGTCATTTTAGGCACAGGAAGCACCTACTAGTCAAAGTGAGGTGCGCATATTTTTGGTCATATGGGTTACTATCAAAAGTTCATCAATGGGTATGCCAAAATTGTTGCACCCTTGGAAGAATTACTAAAAGGGAAAGGTACATTTTATTGGGAGAACTGCAGGTAACATGCATTTGAGATATTAAAAGAGAAACTTACTACCGTGCCCATTTTGCATTTTCCCTCATGGGATAAACCATTTGATGTACACGTGGATGCTTCGGCATGGTCGATGGTGCTATGTTAGCTCAACCTAAAGAAGGTATTATAGATCATCCAATTTGTTTTGCTAGTAGGAAGCTAACTCCTACTGAAAGGAATTATACAACTACAGAGCACGAAGCTTTGTCAATGATCTATGCATTGCACAAGTTTCGACAATACTTGTTAGCAACACCATTTTTGTTTTATACAGATCACATGGCATTGAAGTATTTGGTGAACAAACCAGGTCTTGCAAGGGCACATATGCAGATGGGTACTCCTATTTCAAGAGTTTGACTTCACAGTTGTGGTGAAGCTAGGGAAAAGTAATTTTGGACTAGACCACTTGTCTAGAATTCACTTAGGAGAAGAAGCACAGAAAATTGAAGAAACCATGCTAGATGCACAATTATATAGGTTACAACACGTGCCCATGGAATTAGAAGACATTGTTGTCTTTCTACGAACTGGTATGGCACCAGAAGGAATGAAGGCATTAGAAAAGAAACAGCTTGCTATACAGCGCAACACCATTTATGTTAATCAATGGTGACCTTTACAAGTTAGGAAGAGATGAAATATTACACCACTTGTGTATTAGAACATGAGCACAAGGATATTATGGAAGAAGCCCATGGTGGTATTGCAGGTGGCCACTATGCAGGTGATGCGACTACTCGAAAGATCCTACTCATTGGATTATGGTGGGAGACATCTGTATAAATATTGTAAGGCATATTGCAAGGCATGTGACCATTGTCAGTGCCTAGGAAAACTAGGGTAGAGAGATGAGATGCCTTTGAGATCGATTACTAGTGCTGAACCATTTGAGAAATGTGCCATTGATTTTGTAGGAGCTATTTCGCTAGCGTGCACAAGACTAGATCACGCTATATCATTACTTGCATAGATTATCTCACACAAGTGGGCAGCAACACCTATGAAGGACCTCGTACAATGGCTACAAATTGCTAGGTTTCTATGGGAGAATGTTCTTACAAGATATGGATGTCCTTTAAGCTTAACAAGTGATAGGGGTACATTCTTTTGAATGATACAATTAGGATCCTATTAGATGAGTTTATGGTTGCACTCCATAAAACTACACCCTATCATCCTCACAAAAATGGAACTGATGAGGCCTTCAACAAGATTTTGAGCCAAACTTTAACAAAATTTTGTGATGTTGGGAGAAACGATTAGGATGATAAAGGGTTAGCTATTCTTTGGGCATATAGAACAACTTATAAGAGATTGAACAAAACCACACTTGTTTCATTTGGTGTTTGGCGCGAAGTCATTTTCCTGTAGAATTTATGCTAGCTTCTTTGCGCATTGCACACACCGGGAGGTCTAGTTGATGAGAAGGCTTTAAAAGAGTATATTGAGAAGATGATTCAAGTGTATGAGTGATGAGCCATAGCACAATGGAGTCGAAGCGAGAAAAGGCGGAGAAAGCATGACATGAAAAAAACATAGGGGATAATAAGTTTGAGATTGGAAAAATGGTATTTCTTTATGACTCTAAGTTCTTGCGCTGAAATCTCAAAGTACATTGGTTAGGGCCGTATGTCATCACTCACATACTTGAAATAGGTGATTTTCGATTAGAAGCATTTGATGGAACATGACCACATGGTTACTTCAACGGGAGTAGGTTGAATCCCTACATAAATAAATCTTGTTGGTGTTTGTAATAAGGCAATATTGCCATTTAGATCAGGTTTTCAATTATGTATTTCCTTAATTGTCATTATGATTTGTCAATTTAGTTGTTGTTCTTGTGTAATAAGCGTGCTTGTGCACATGAAGCTACTTACTATGTGAAGAATGTTTATGCGTAGAGGACTACACATAATTTTAGTGTGGGGTGGTTGTTTATATCTAGGTACAAGATAGTGGGAATTGAAAGGATAAAGGAATAAGATGCTATGGGTGTGCTTTAAAGTCAAAGAAAGATTGCTTCTCACAAGTGACCAAGGATGGAGATGAAAGAAGGAACAATATAATGCGAGGTAAGCGGAGGCCATGATAACTACCAGGAGAAGGTACAGTGATGAGGTACTCGGGTGCAAGGGCACACACTGAAGAGAATTCTGTGACTAGAGGGTAGGGAGGCACACTAGAAGGTTATAGCTGGGGCACGAAGATATACCATGCAAAACAAATGAATTTGGTCAATGAATGAGGGGATATTTGGTAGGTGAAGGAGTAATAAATGCATCAAAATTTGAAAAATATATATAAGGATGGGATGCAGATTCATTTTTACCATTGTGAGTAAGATTATTTGAAAGAAGCTAAGTGTGAAGAGCCAAGTGATCGTTTTAAGGTGTGAGAGGTGTGTAACCAAATGACCAAGGGATCTCGTGTGTAGAAGAAGATTGTGTCCCCAGTGGTGAAGGGTTTGAGCAAAGCGAGGTGATGGAGATGAGTTAGGGGCATGTAATTTCACCTAGGTCATGTAATTTCACCTAGGGCATGCTGAATCGAACTAGGGTTTGCTTTGCACATTGCAGAATTTGAACGACAAGGATCTACAAAGGATTGCAAGGTAAAAATGGCACTTTGGAGAAGGCAGTGTAGTAGTAAGATTAAAAGGAAAGAAGAAGGTGGTCATCGAGGAAGAAGAAATGGATCCGTAGTAATGAGGTCTAGAGAGAAATGAAGGATGAAACATTGGGCCATGCGAAAGGTTGTCAATGGTTAAGTAGAAGCGTGAGGCCCTGGTAGCAACACAAGAGCTGCATAAGACTTGGCTGGAAGAGCTTGGGAAGCTCATTGCACAAAAATGGATCTTTTAGAAGGAAGAATGACATCAATGTCCATTGTGTTGGTTCTGTAGAATGAAAAAGGAGAGATTGTGAGGGATGAGTTAGAATCCATTGTTGTGGACATTCCAGAGAAAGCAAAACAAGCACTCACTGAATGATAGACCTTGGAGGCCAAAATAAAGGAGGAGTATCCAAAGTTGATCCTTCAAGCTGATATAGAGGATGTTGCCTCTTAAAAAATTCTTTATTCATCTGCATTATTTCTTATTCTTTCCATTTAATATTCTTTACTTCAATTTTTTTGGAGATACCCATTAACAGGGCCACAATGCAATTAGTGTGGGGTAATGTTGATCAGAGAACACTTGAAAAAACTCACACAAGAAGTCCGCACGGAAAGAAGGAAAGGTTTAAGGGCATGAATGGACAGGAAGAACACACACATGGAGGGCAAGTTCAACATTCGAGACTTATCCTATTTTTAGCATGAAGACCTATTTTTAGAAGATGGCATGTAGAACACACCAACGATGCAGGGACATGCACGCCACATATTGTCTCTCTTTAGAGGATCGGATCGAAGCTTGTTTTACATGGAGGTGAGCTAAGATGAGGATTTTCACTTGATTAGCTTAACTGGCAGGTCTATACAGATAACACACTTGCATGTGTGGCTATGCCTGTAAATGGCGTGTGGCTATTAATAGCATGTAACCTATTTTTGGAATAGAGAAGCGGTGAAGGGAAAGTCCCCACCCTATATATATGATGTGAAGCACATAGTAGAACACACACACTTAGAGAGAGATATATGTATAGAGAGGTATACGATGGGATTATTGTATCAGATCCATACACACATTGGTATAGAATGCCATTATTGTAAGGAGCTTCTGTTTTTATTAATAGATGGAAGTTATTGGCTGAATCTAAGTGTTATTCCTATGTGAAATCAAGTAGTGCATGTTCTTGATTCAATCATGATTATTGTTTAAAATTGTTCTTTCATAAATCTGAATATGGTATGCATTGTAGAATGATGGATTAGTTATGGATCTATATGTTTATTCCGTCATCATGCTAACATCCTGTAACAACAACCCTAAAGAGGGACTTGGTACCTTTGCACGCTTTGGGTGAGCACTCAATATAGGTTGAGTGATGTGCTAACACGACTAGGGTGTTATCTCGGTATATTCTAGGATGCATCACAAATGATGTTTTAGGTCCTTGGTGTCATCCAATTTAAATGTAGGAAGTTTTAAGTGTAGTGGATAGGGATGAAATGGTACCATGGGGTGGATATGATCATTATAAACAGATCGATAAGTTGGTGTGGGTGGAAGTCCCCCAAGTGTTGGGAATCAAGCTTAACAATGTGGTCAAGAAGGTGTTGATGAAGTAAATTAGGGTGTGAATAAATGTGGAAATGAATAGAATCCATAGGGAATAAAAGTCACACAAACTTTGAAACATGAATGGAAAAATTCAACAAGATGGTATGACTAGAAAATCACATGTCAGTTGTAGTTATGACTAGCTTTGGGATAAATTAGGAATCATAACATAATGTAGAATGGATGAGTTGAAAGGTTACGGAGTTAGTAATAGTTACAACTAACTTTGGGAAGAATGTGGGAAGGGATAATCATAGTCAATAGCAGTTCTGAACTAAGGGTGGGAAAATCAGAACTCATAACGGATGACATAAATAGATACGACAAAGTATGAGAAGGGTATATGAAGAATAAAAAAATAGTCACGGTGTGAATCAAAAATAGTGTTGTTTTTTTGTCTTAAGGTGGAATATAGGATTGATTTGTTTGACTTACTATACAAGTATCTCTCTCTAAATACTAAGGGTTATCCAAACAAGCTCTATGCACTATAAAAATTTCTAGTTGTAGGATTTAATTTACCCCTTGACTAATGAAGCTAAGTTTTACCCCACTTGATGAATTAAACCGGGGCATCCACTAAGGATAACCTTGGCTATACCTCACAGGTGGACTATGAAATCATGTTGGGTGACCATTTTCACTAGCGAGTCCTCTCAATGTGACAAATATTTCGGGGTTCATGTGGTACTCCTCACAATGAGTTTTGGGGATATGCACAAGAACTTCCCAAAGTTATGCAAATGAGTATTTACCCGTATCCCAACCTATATTTAGTGTGTGATAATTCTTGATTCAGTCCCTTAAAAATAAATATATATTTTAATGTTTTTTAGAAAAATAATTATAGAACTCTGTAGCTGTGATTATGACTAGCTGCAAACTAGATTATTAGATTTTGGCATAAAATCGTAACAAATCATGCAATTACAATTGATGTTCGTGACCAATTTTTTTACCTTTTGTTTTTGTTTGGATTTTCAGTAGACCTACAAAACCTAATGTCAAATCTACAATAGAAACGTTAGGAAAAAAAAGAATACAAAACCCTAAAGAAAACATTGTTAGATTTAGAAAAAGAAAAGAGTTACCCACAACCAAAATGGTCCCACCATGGTTGCCAAAATGTATGCCTAGATTTGGATCACCGAAAGATGAATTAGTTGATATGAAATCTCCAAATCAATGCTACTTAAAACAGAATGGGCTTATGCTACCATTGTGAAGAGAATGACAATTATAAGTTCTTTTATTGAATAAAGTGGGTAAAAATCTTCCAGATCTGAATCTAAACTTGTAAAAATACACACTTGAAAAATGTTAATTATTTTTGATGGTTAAGGGACCTACCTCAGTCGAATTCCTAACCCTTTTAAGGAGATAAAATAAATTTTATGGATGTAAAATGAAAAAAGTAAATGGAAATGACAAATATAGCAGAGTCTCGGATCGTAGGTTAATCACAATGTTGAGATTCACTAAAATCACATGAAGATCACAAGCCAATCGCACTTGTAATTCCCTCATGTGTTGGAATTTTTCTAAAACAATGTTGCAACAAGTTGTATATATCATTTATGCTTTGCTTTTAGTTCTTTAATACCCGTGAAACTGAGATATGCAGACAAGAGATTAAGAAAAATCAATTCTAGCCTTAGTACACAAAAGAGTCAGGGATTAGAATGATAGGGGTGACTGATATTATATAGATTTTGATTTCCTAGAGGAGTGGGACACATATGGGTGAAATGATAGGGTCCATATTGCATTGGGTATGCATATGGGTAGGTGGGATACAAAAAATTAAATGTGAGAGGGTGAGGGTTAGTAAATGAGTTGTGAGGTTTCCTTTATCCCCATTTTGTGGGGTTATATATATATTTTTTGAATTTTTCATATGTTTTATGATGTTTTTGAATAAAAGACCTTATGCACAAGGTGCGTTTTCTAGTGTCTACACTTTATCTTTCAATAATTCCTTATATTGCTTATTTATTCCCAAATGAACATCAAATATAAAAAAATTAGTATACCTCCTCCAATATGAACTAAATCAATTATCCATGGAATTTATATGTTAGAACCATGATTCTCCTATTGTTGATTCCCTTGCACACTTTCCTAATCCTGATAGTCATAATATATTCAAAACATAGAGTTTTTCTTCTAAACATGTAAATATGTCTTAAATGCCACCTAGTTTCTAACCAAAATAACAACTCTATCCTTTAAGTCATTCCACCATTCATCAATCTCACTAACTTATCCATATAAATTATTCAAAATAGGAGGAATATGAATACATAGCTATTTTATCATAAATCCATTATTCAAATTCTTAAGCTTGTATTTACAAGATCTATCTTACAAGATAATCATGATCTCATAAATATTATTCTCCATCCTCCATAGCTCTCAAACACCTTCTCTAGGCTATTTTCCACCTTCTCAAAACCTTAAAACTCCTCATAATTTGATACCTCCTTTAGAATTCCCTAAAGAGATATTTTCACACTAGTTAAACTAACTAAACCATAGTGAGAAGTAACCATGGTTATGAAACCTTACAGGAAGGATGGAATATAAGTGATTACATCATGTGAGGATCTTTGATAACAATTACACCTTTTCAAACTTTCTATCCTATCACCCAAACCTTTAAATTCTACATAGTGAATTCAAATATTTGAATGGCTCATTTTGGAGGGAAAACCCCAAATGGCCTTATTACAAACATGAAAGGGCCTAAATGAGTTAGGACCCACACTAAACACTATAAACATGCCCCTAAACCTATCTCACTGAAAAATTTCAATGTAAAATAAAATGCATATTTATAAGTGAATGATGCTCTTGCATCATACTCCCTAAGTGGGAAGATTTGAACTCCTGTTCAAATAACAATTTTCTTTAGTTTCTTCCAATTGTATTTCTTTTTAAAGATCCTTTATTCTGCTTTACTTTTCTTCTCTTGATTAAAAACATGTTTCATTTTTATTCATCTCTTGCTTTCATTTTTCTCACGTATAAGTTTATCCTCCAAATGAGGATATAAATTTTCTTTCTCTTCATTTGAGCTCTCTTAAGAGATTATTATTCTATGAATTTCACCTCATTATCAAGTAAACTTGCACACACACAATTAAAAAAACCTTATATGAAAAACATAAAGACTTTTAGTCTCTTCATGTAATTTTTTTCACTTCTACTTGTTTCTCCAACCTACACTTCATTTCCACAACTAATTTGTGTTGTTTTCCTTCATTTTAAGCTTTCTCATCCATCAACTCAAAATTTTATCCATCATACCTCATTGAATCACAATTTAAATTACACTCAAGTTCTTGTATCTCAGTTTCTATTTTTTCTTTTCTCTCATGTACAAACTTATAATATGAATTTTATTGCTTTCTCACAAATTCTTGTTCATGTTCATCCCCTACAAGTATAATTTCTTTGAATTTATTTTTTTCCTATTTACCTATCCACTTATTCATCTTCCTTTTCATTCTTTTCTCTTCTCCTATCAACACTCTCAACTACATTCTCTTCTTCCTCTCCATAAAAAAACTTATAGGCCGTTATCCCTCTTCCTCATCACTATTTGAACTTCTTAATACTATTTTTCTCTCACTATTTCAATCAATGCTAGCATCTGCTTCATATCTTACCTTAGTTCCTTTATCTCTTGTTTCATCTCCATTTCTCTCTTTTTTTCTAATTCCATCCTTTATTCTTTTATCCTTTTCTCTCTCTCCTCTTTCTATTTCTTTGTATGACATAAGAACTTCATAAATCCCTTCACTATCTTCACTCTCTCTTCCTCAATTTTCTTCTAGCATGTATTTTTCACCATGCTTAAGTCTCACAGTTTTATTTCACACATAGTCTCTTGAATTTATTTCTTATATACTTCCTTTTACTTCTTCTTGGGATTATATCGATTTTATATGCCTCTTTCTTAACTTTTCTCTATCAATTTTACTTCTTTCTTATGTTTTCCAAGGAAAAAAATGTCAAACTTCATAAAAGTATTATAAAATGTGGAATAATGGTAGTTAATCTAACTAGGAACAACAATAAATAATAGTAAATAAAATTAGTAAATAAATGTAGAAAGTGACCCAAACAACTAGGCTAATGAAAATAGAAACCTAATATGTAAAGAAGGGTTGGAAGGATCTTAGATGATTTGAAAAACTTGTTGGAATGTGTTGCAGAGATGACTAGATAAATAGGAGGAGGAAATGAATATCTTTGAGATCTAGAAAGTTTCATATCTAGGTAATATGAGTGGACTGGTGTGTTTAGGAGAGGATCACGGTGCTGTGGGTGCCCTAGTCTACGTTCTGGTGCCCCTGGTATATGCAGAGGTCCAAAAATAGGATTTATAGGGTTGCTATATGATCCAAAGCCTTTGCCACATGTCACACTAACTTTTATGCACTACACCGTATGTCGTTGGTAATCAACGATGAAGATAAAACCTCTGAAAACCTTAAAACAAGCATGAAACCCTAAAAATAAAGATGCATATGAAGGGGTCGACATGTCCTTAACTACCACAATGGTGGACTTACTAACTGAGCGCTGCACTACATCTTAGATCTGATGTATTTCTATGTGCAAGTGTGTGTAATCATACCCTAGGTGCTCTTGTGTTAGTCCAACTTTGTGAAAGTAGAGATAAATATGTGTAGACAATGTAATAGAATGGTGGATGGAATAGAATAAAATTCCATCCTATGCTTGTGTGATGTAGATGAACCAACCTTATGCCTTGTGATGGAGCTAGATGGATGCAAATGAGCTCTAGAAGCCTTAGATGTTGTAGATCACAAACACCGAGGGGGTGAATTAGTGCGGATTAACACTTTTACACTCTGATTCAATTTTATATTCTTTACCAATATATATATATATATATGTATGAGCTACATCAATCAATCAAGTATTCATTAAACACAAAAACACTCAACATAGAGATTTCTGTGGGAAACCCTTTCGGAGAAAATCCCACCAAAACCATTGCTTATATTACACAAAGTAAGGAATCATAAGAATATAACACATCTTACAAGATTTTTTTAGTGAGACACTAATACCACAAGGAGCACCCTAAACCTATGTTGAAATTACACACAATAAAGGACCCAAGTGAATATTACACATCATAAGAGAATTATTTCTGCAGGGTACCCACCTCCAGGAAGCTATAACTCCCGAATGTGCTAAGATAAAACTTAGACTTCTTTACATATACATTTTGACCATGTAGTTACAAAAATTGCTTATATAATGGATTATGATCACTTTCCTCACTCGATATGTGTTATGCATTTGTCACTCGCTTTGCTCATTCAAAATGCCCCCTTTATGCTCTACTTATCTAATCATGTTCTTCATTATTTTCTTGATCTCACCCATTCTATATGCTTCACCATTGTATATCTTCTTAGCTTGATTGCATCGTGTTTTCTTCTCTCTACCTTTATTACTCTCTTGGATCTAGTGCCTTAGTTTTCTCTCATGAGAAACTTTCTCAAATAACTTCAAGTTTTTCTTTTCATTTCAAAAATGGCCAAAATGTTTGTTTTGGGATTTACATTACGTAATCTTCCCGATCTTTCACCTATGAATCAAGATCATTAAATTTTCCAAGCTGAGTCAAGATTTTATTCTTTTCTTGTTCTATTTTGTTCCTCCTTCCACGCATCTCGAAAAAATGATTTATTAGCGAATTTTAAAAAAAAAACTTGCATTGTTTAGAATTTACATCGTGAAATTAAAATGGCGACCCATCTTTGTTGAATTATTTTAATTCACCTTGACATCGAGAAAAATCCATCGAGCTTATAACCAAATTTCCTTGAGGTCACATGTATTAAATGTCGAGTTTGGAACAAAGAATTTCATTGGTCTATGCAAAGTTCTAGTTGTACTTGAAGTTGTAATTCTCTGTCAATAAAATATCCTTCAAAATATGAATGCAAACATTCACTCTTTTAATTTGAACTCTAACCGATTATCCTTGATCCATTACAACTCCTTTGAATGTTCCATTAATTCCTTTTGCATCTTTGCTATTTTCCTTCATGTCATGGCTTCTCCTTTTTCCTTTGGATTTTCCCTTCTTTATGTGGATTTTTAGTTATCCATGACATCTGTATGCATTGTGTGGATTTTTCAACTTCTTGCAGCTTCCTCCTTGTTTTCTACCTTTTGTGGATTTTTTCATTTTCTAGTTCTTCATGGATTTCCTTTTATTTGTGGAAAACTTCTATTCTTAACATTTTTTCTGCTTATTCGTGGTTTTGCATTCTACCTTTATACGTGAAATTCTCCAAATCTTCATATCCATGGCTTTACCTTCGACCTTCTTCACTTTGTGGCACTCACACCGCCTTCGGTGACTTCTTATGGAACTTTCTTTTTAGTCCACAGTTCCTTCCTTGAGCTTCTTTACTCCATGGCTCTCTATGTACTTGGCGGCTAACACCTTATATCTATGGATTTCTCAAATGTCTTGTCTAATTTATTTAGGGCTTATCCTTGATCATCTCAAAGCCTCTGTGGGTTAACGAGTACCAATCAATATTCATCTTTTCAGCTTGCTCATTTTACCAAATGAATCCTTTTTCCATCAATGCAACTGGATATCAACTCATCCATCTTGACATCAATGACAACATATATAATAATGAAAAATATTCAACAATCTCCCCCTTTGTCATTAATGAAAACACTCCAACCTATATAAACCTTTATAACCTTATAACATTATAACCTTTTGATGGAAAAATGATTGCATACCTGAATCCGCCTTTCTCTTGTTCTTCTATGTCCACTGGACTGGTTTCTGGTTTCTTCATTTCTTCCCCTTTTGTTTTGTGAGCCATTGGTTTCTGACTTCCAACTTTTCTCCCCCTTTGAAAACAATGACAAAGGGCCATCTATGCCGCATATAGCTGAATATATTGGTAAGACTGGTTTCTTCATGTGCTTACCTCAAGAATCTCCCCTAGGATTATGCTTCTTATCCATATGATATGGTGTTTCTGTGGTAATTCTCCCCCTGAGCTAATGCATACTTTGATAAATTTGAGCTAATAGATTAGCTCCCCCTCACTTTGGCACTTTTTAGGAGATACCATTACTTTAGAATGCTCCCTTGTATTTTCTGCATGCCCTCTAGTTGTTGGTGGGATCAGGAATGACCCCTAATTCATTCCTTAAGTGCTCAAATGTTGCCTTTGGTATGACTTAGTCATTATATATGCAATTTATTCTTTAGTGCTCACATATTATAGAATGATCTTCCTTTCATTCACTTGTTCCCTTAAGAAATGATACCTTATTGGTATATGCTTTGTTTTTTGAGTGGAACATTGGGTTCTTGGAGACACTAATTGCACTTGTACTATCACACAATAAGGGAATTGGATGTTAAGATTTTACCTTATAATCCTCCAATGTCTGCTTCATCCATAGAACTTGTGTGCAACACATCGCGGAAACTATATACTCTACTTCACATGTTGAGAGAGCCACTGATGATTTTTTCTTACTGAGCCAAGATACCAAGCAATTTCCAACAAATAATGCTCCTCCGCTTGTGCTCTTTCTATCATTAACACTTCCTGCCCAATCTGCATCTATATATGCTTTTATACTAAAGTCATTGCTTTTGGGGTACCAAAATTCATATTCAACTGTGCCCATGAGATATCTTAGAATTCTCTTGACCACCTTGAGGTGTGTTTCCCTTGGATATTCTTGAAATCTTCCAACCAGTCCTACCACCTACATGATGTCTAGTCTTGATGTTATGGAGTAAAGTAGACTTCCTATCATTGATCTATACAATGTTTTGTCTACCTTTGGTGAGTTATCATCTCTACTCAGCTTGCATCCAACTTCCATTAGTGTCCCAATAGGTTTGCAATCTTCCATCCTAAATATTTTCAACATCTCTTTTATATACTTTCTTTGGGAGATGAATATACCTTGATCTGATTGATTGATCTGTAGTCCCAAAAAGAAAGACAGATCTCCCAGCATTGACATCTCAAATTCTTCTTTCATCATGTCTGAAAACTCGTATGTCATCTTGTCATGATCTCCACTGAAAATGATGTCATCCACATATACTATTACAATGAGCATATGTTATCCTTCTTATTTTATGTATAGATTTTTGTCTACGACTCCTTTTCTAAAACCTTGCTTAATGAGGTATGAATCTAATATGTTGTACCAAGCTCTAGGAGCTTTCTTTAATCCATACAAATCTTTCTTCAACCTGCACACATAATCTTTATCTTCAGTCAGTGAGAATCCATCAGGTTGTTCAATGTATACCTCTTCATTCAGAAACCATTTAGGAAGGCTGATTTCACATCCATCTGGAATACTCTGATCTTCTTGTATGCTACGTGAGGTAGAAACAACCTTATTGGATTCATTCTTGCAACTATTTCAAATGTCTAATCAAATTCAATCCCTTCCATTTGCATGTATCATTTGTATACTAGTTTGGCCTTGTTACATGTAACTTCTCCTTTCCCATTAAGTGTATTCATGAAGTCCTAATTGGTTCCAATCACATTCTTGTCTTGTGTCCGGTTACTAGTTCCCATGTCTCATTCTTTTTGATCTGATCCAATTATTCATTCATGGCATCTACCCAATGTTGATCTTTTCTTTCTTCAACAATATTCTTGGGTTCTATCATGGACAAGAGTGCTATATCTTCATGACTCTGTTGCTTTGTCTGAGTCTCCTTCTTGTTAGGATGCCACCATCCTTGTTTCCAATGATCTGATTTGCAAGATGATCCTTCTTGAATTTCTTGGAGGGTTTCGAGTGTATCATATTTCTTCTTCTTCTTCTTCTTACTTCTTCATGTGGACTGTCCAAGTCTTCATCATCTTCTTGTTCTTCATTTACTGCTAGTGTGCCGAGTGTTGGTTTTCCATATTTTTCCTCATCCACCTTCACATTAGTGATTTCCAATATCTTTTGCAACCTCTTGTTGCTTAGCCACCGTAGGCCACACTAATCGCTAAGTATTCAAGGAAAATTCCTTCATCACTCCTTCATCAAATTTTCCTAATTTTTCTTCATCCCTTTTAATGTAGCATTTTCTTCCAAATAATCGATGTGCTTCACATTTACAGGCCTCTTCTTCCATAGTTCATAAGGGTCTTATCACTATTTACTCTTAGTTGAGCTCTGTTCAAAAGATAAACCGCGGTATATACTACTTCACTCCAATACATGTCTAGGAGTTTGGATTCATTTAACATGGTCCATTCCATCTCTTGCAGTTTTATGTTCTTCCTTTCAAAAATCCATTTTGTTGAGGAGTCCACATGGCTGAGAATTGTCTCTGATTCCATGTTCTTCACATAACTCATCAAACTCATTTGACTAGAATTCACCGCCTCTGTCTGATCTTAGGCATTTGATTTTCTTGTTCTTTTCATTTTCAACTAATTCCTTAAAACTCTTAAATCTATCTAGGGCTTCAGAATTATTCTTTAAACATGCTACCCAAGTCATTCTTGTATAATCGTATATAAACAACATAAAATATAATTCACCTGGTATTCCTTCAGTTCTGGTAGGGCCGCACAGGTATGTATGGATAAATTCTAACGGTCTTGTTGTAGAGTACTCCTTTGACTTGAATGACCTCCTTGTCTATTTTCCATGTAGACATGCCTTGCATAGTGTATCCACAGGTTTGATAATATTAGGCATGTGTCTCACACACCCTTTAGCACTTAGTTTAACCAAATTCTCAAAGTTCATATGTCCAAGTCTTCGTGCCACAACCAGATATAATCAACTTTACCAGTGAAGCATTTCTCATTTTTTATCTCATTCAACACATACATGTTGTTATTTGTTCACTTGGCCTTTGTAACTCTTTTTCATGTCTTGCTGTTGATAATATCACATCCTCGGTCATGGACTATGACATTGTATCCTCTTTTACACATTTGAACAAACTCAGTAGGTTATGTTTCAATCCTTCAACATATAGAATATTTTCTATAATAGTCTTTCCATTATCTAAACTTAATGTCCCTTTTCTAACTATGTTGGCAAAGTTGTTGTCACCGAATATCACAAAACCTAATGCATTATTAGACAGAGAAATAAATTTACTTTTATCACCTATCATGTGACTGGAGCATCCACTTTGTCTAAATACAAAATTTTATCTTCATTTTGTACATGGAATGCGGTCTGTACTATTGAGCAACATTCTTTTCTCTTATTCGCATCTTTCTTCACATATATCCACTTTTTTTAGGAAGATCTTATTTCCTTCTTTGGTGGATTATTTATTTTCTTGTGATAGGTGTATTGAGAAGCATTAAATTTTGAATTGGTGTAAGATGGGCCAAAATTTCTTCTATAGCCTCTAGAATTATTTCTACACTTCATGGCTTTATGTCCAAACTGATTACAAGAGAAACAATACCCATAAAAGGAATGTGTGTACCTCATTACATAGGTGATCCTAGGAACAATGTTTCTTCTTCTCGCGGATTTGTGGAAACCTTTATTTGCAGTAGAGGAAGTACTTGGTGTAGCCGTAGACTTATTTTCTTTAGTTTTTGTTGACTCTTTCTCCTTGCCTTCTCCCTTGAAGCCAATTCCAAACTTATCAGTTGTATCATGTTGGCTTCTTAAGTATATCAGTTAGCACAATAGAGCTCTTCTCTATCTTTTCATACATACTTAGTTTGTTTGAACATTTGGTCCATCTCTGATTTCAACTCCTCCAATTTTGTGTTCAACTTTGAGCACTCCTCTTTTTATTTGTAGGACTTAGAGATCTTCTCCAGCTAAGTTTCAAGTTCCTTTAGCTCATTAGCCTCCTCTTCTTCTTTCTGTGCTTGTATTTTCTCAAAGATGTGGATTTTTTCCTCATAATCCTTTAATGTGCATCTTAGTTTCTAATTTTTCTTTCTGCATAGTTGTAGTTCTTCAAGTGCACTTACCAAATCTTCTTCAAGATTTACCTCAGCTTCCTCTTCATCAGAATCTTCATATTCAACTGAGTTCTTCCCTTTGGAGCTACTTTCTTCATCCGTGTCCATAGCCATAAACAAACATTCTGATTGATCTTCATTATCTTTAATTTCTGAGTTTTCATTTAACTTAACCCCGATTCACTAGATTCTTCTTTAGAGTAGAAGTTTCTTTTGTTCTTGAAGAATTTCTTCTTGTTATCTTTCTTTTTATACTTAGTTTCTCTTCTATTATGTTTATGACTATGCTCCTCATGTTTAGACTGATTTTCCTTATTCTTGTTTGGACATCTGCTGGAAAAATGTCCTACTTATCTGCAAGCAAAGCATTTAAATGAAAGTTTTCCTTTGTACTTACCAGAGCCTCTTTTCAATTTCCTTACGAACAATGCCTCAATCTTTTCTTCATTCGGATCATTTGCAAAACACCTGATTCTTATTCATCTTCTTGACTGGACTTTATTTCTTTCTTGACCTTGAAAGCCACTTATTTCTTGGTGGTCTTGGTTCTAACATTTATCATCTCGTATGCGGTAAGGGTGCTATGTAACTTGTCTATTGTAAGATTTTCATGTCCTTTGTTTCCTCTATCACATAAAACTTTGCATCATACTTGCCCAGGTCAGGATCTAAGAATCTTTTGGAAAATGACGATTCTTATAGCTTTAATGTCATGCCTCTAATCATGTTTATGACCTTATCCATGCTCTGCATTTATCTATGATGCTCTCATCATCCTTCATTTTCAGATCCTCAAATTGAGCTCTATAAGTTTTCAATTTTACCAGGTTTAACTTTCTCAAATCCTTCATAGATGCTCTATAATTTGGTCCATATTTCCTTTATTTTTGTGTAGTGCATTACCTTAACAATTTTTGTCTCGGTCAAGCCGCATAAATTAGTTTTCATAGCTCTTGAGTTGCACTCATATTCTACCTTATCTGTTGAAGAGGTGATCGGTGTGGGTGGAGCTGTATATCCTTTCTCAATGCATTCCAAGATGTCAAACCCAAGTGACATCAAATATGTTTTCATCCTTATTCTCCAGAATGCATAATTTGTTCTTGTGAACAGAGGTGATATGGATAATGATAGACCTCCTTTGTCGATTTGATGCCATGCTTGTGATAGGAGTATCTCCTTGAAGATGTTAAGCTTTTATAACAAGGACTCACTTTGATACCAATTGTTATAGATCAAAATCAATGAGAGGGGGTTGAATCAGTACAAATTAAAACTTTTACACTCTTGATTCAATTTTATATTCTTTACCAATCTATATGTATGAGCAACATACAATCAATCAAGTATTCATCAAACACATAAACACTAAACACATAGATTTACCATGGGAAACCCTTTTGGGAGAAAAAACCACCAAAACTGTTTCTTATATTACACAAAGCAAAGACTCAAAAGAGTATAACACATCTTACAAGATTTATTTAGTGAGACACCAATCCCATAAGGAGTACCCCTAAACCTATGCTTTGGCATTACACATAGAAAAGGACTCAAGTGAATATTACACATCATAAGATATTTCTTTCTACAGGCACCCACCTACAAGGAAGCTATAACTCCCTAAATGTGCTAAGCTATAACTTAGAGTTCTTTACATATACATTTTGACCACGTAGTTACAACAATTGCTTATATAATGGATTATGATCACTTTCATTTCTCGATCTTTGTTCTTCCTCTGTCACTCTCTTCTACTCATTCAAACTACCCCCTTTTTGCTCTGCTTATCTGATCATGTTCTTCATTATTTTCTTGATCTCACCCTTTCTCTCTGCTTCACCATTGTAGCTCTTCTTAGCTTGATTGCATCGTGTTTTCTTCTCTCTACCTCTATTTCTCTCTTGGATATGACCCAAAATGCTTGCTTCAATATTTGCATCATGTACTCTTCTTGATCTATCGCCTGTGAATCTAGATCATTAAATGTTCCAAGCTGAGTCTAGATTTTATTCTTTTCTTGTTCTACTTTGTTCCTCCTTCTATACATGCATCGACAAAATGATTTATTAGCCAACTTTCAAAAATAAAAGCTCACATTGTTTAGAATTTGCATCATGAAATTAAAATGGTGACCCATCTTCTTTGCATTATTTTAATTCTCCTATAAATCGAGAATATCTATTGAGCTTATAACCAAATTTCCTCATGGTCAACATGTATTGAATCTTGTAGCTAGAACAAAAATTTCATTGGTTTGTGTGAAGTTATAGTTATACTTGTAGTTATAATTTTACTCACAACCAAATCTCCTTAGAAATATGAATGCAAACGTTCACTCTTTTACTTTGAACTCTAACCGATTATCCTTGATCCAATCGAGTTCACTTTGAATGTTTCATGGTTTCCTTTGGTGTCTTCGATCTTTTCCTTCATGTCATGGTTTCTCTTTTGTTCTTCGGATTTTCCCTTCTTTATGCAAATTCTTAGTTATTATGGCATTTTATGCATTGTGTAGATTTTTCAATTTCTCATGGCTTCCTCCATGTTTTCTACATTAGAGACTTTTCTCCTTTTCTAGTTCTTTGAGGCTTTCCTTACGTATGCGGCATACTTCTATTCTTAGCGGATTTTCTACTTATCCATGGTTTTGCATCTTTTCCCTTTATACGGCATTCTCCAAATCTTCATATCCACGGCTTTACCTTCTGACATTCTTCACTCTGTAGCACTCACCTACCTTTGGTGGCTTCTTCAGAGCTTTCCTTTAGTCTGCATTTCCTTATTTGAGCTTCTTTACTCTACGGCTCTCTATGTACTTGTGACTCACACCTTATATCGTGGCTTACTCAAATGCTATCTAAGTCCTTTAGGGCTTATCCTTGATCATCTTAAAGCCTCTGTGGGTTGACACTACCAATCAACCTTCATCTTTTCAGCTTGCTCACTTTACCAAATGACTCCTTTTTCCATCAATGCAACTTGATATCAACTCATCCATCTTGACATCAATGACAACATATATAATAATGACAAATATTCAACATTAGATGGATACAACCTTAGATGATGATAGTAGTGACTAGTGCTTGGTCCATCATTATGGTTTCATAACTTTATATTTATATGGTTATCTTATTCTAGTTTAGTAATTGACCACGAAAAGGCCAACCACAAGAAAGATAAAGTGTTCAAATGGCCGAGAAAGTGCCCAAAATGTGCCGGAAAGTGGGAAAAGGATTAGGCACTTGAATGGGACCAAGGTGCCCATCGATGCCCCAATACTAGTCTGAGCACCTCCATCAAGAGATAAAATGTTGGGAAACAAAAAAATAGAGTGGGAAAGTATGAGTGAAGGTTGGAAATGACGATAGAAAACAAAGTAAAATGGCCAAAAGATGAGGGTTAATTAGTAATTTCTTCACTAAAAAACCATATGAAGAGTAGCATGATACGGATTAAGTAATGTCAAAAGTGCATGATTTTGTGTGTACATTTTCCCCCACTTTATGTTGTGAGTGGAAAGCTTGGAAACATAAAGTAGATAGAGATGCATACTTGATGTCCATAAAGATTGTAGTAGAAAATGTGCCAAAGGACTAGACAAAGCGTGGACTAAAAAAGGATGATGGAGCGTGGAAACTAAAGATGAAAAAGTGCAAAAAAAGTGATGAGAGTGAACCTAGGGATGAAACGTGTGTATAAATGCCGGTGTGTGTAATGTACCTACATGGTTAGTATGGTGTGTGCTACCACAAAATGTTTTTATTGTTGCCCCCATTGTTGTGGTTATTGTTGTTGATTGCTTACTTCTCATATGGTCAAACCAATAAGGACATGACTACCAAGTAGTCAAATACACATGCATATATGTCAAAAATGCATGTAAAAGACACATGCATATGTGATGATAAGACTAAAATGAAATTATGAAAAGTGTAAAAGGAACATGTGCACCTGATCCATGATGAGAGAAAGGTTTTAGAAATAGGATATCTTGTCCTGGGGTTTTGGGTGATTTGAAACCATAGGACAAAGAAGTGTAGGGAGAAAGTTTCATTATTCTCTAACTTATAACTACTTCCACGACTATGTGTGAAGAGATCTCTAAAGCGCCTAGTTTTTGGGAGATCTCGCGCCACTAGCTAAAGTAGTGTAACGAGGAATTCCACTATATCCTCTAAAAATGCAACTTCTCCCTAGAATGCTAAGGACACCATGTATTGTAAAATCCGTTGTGTACGGGGTTCGTAGACTAGTCTGAACCCACTCACTATATAACCCACAATGCGAGGAGGAAAGCGAAATGAACTATACATATAATGCGAAGGGCGGCCGAATTGAAGCTGTACCCATAATGCAGTGAGAAGAAACTAAACGGACTATAATGATATAGAGATATGTATATTATGTAGACCCAAATGATGCCCCCTTTTTGGGGGTGCATGCGACATCGTTGATAGGAGAATGCGGACCCAAAAGAGGACCAACCACATGAACTCTATAACTTTTCCTTGTGGGGAAAGAAAGCACTTTGTAGAAACCAAGGTGTGCACAAAACAAATGCTAGCAAAAAAAGTGTCGAGTATAAACAAGCATGCATGTAAAAGACAATGTGTAATCTATGCAAACAGTGTGTGAGCTACCAAGAAATATAGTAAAACACACAAAAGACAATGTAAGCCATAAAAAGTGGGGTACATAAACACAGTACATCACTCACGATGTTGTAAAACACATAAGGAAATCATGGCCATATAAAACAAATAAGTGTGCACACTAAACATAGGGCAAGAGCCCGCATATTATAGCAAACAAATAAGAAATTACAAAAAGCAGAGATAGTCATGGAAGAAAATAGTCGTGCAAAACAAATGTTGTACATGAAGAACCCATTAACATATTAGAAAGATAACTAATATGTCAAAAGTGTGTATAACCACAGTAATATAGAGTGCTAATTATAAAATGAAACAATAACACCTATGAGAGACGGATGTGGATACCCCCGATGACCAATGTAAGATGGGTAGAAGGTGAACATACATACTATGTGCATAAGAATTGTATCTACGATCACCACTAAGAAAAGGCATGAACTTGCATGTGTGTATAGTATAGATAAATGACACACAAGAAATATACCTAGCATGTGTAATAAAGAGACCATATAAAAGAAAATGTAAGCAAGAGTAAAAGTAAAAACATATGCAATATGTTATAGATGAATGCAATAGAATGCAAGATGGATGATAGGAGTCACGTGCCCCCAAGTGAATGGAGTTGTATGCATGAGGTTTTATTTTATTTATCCCCTTGTTGGTCTGAAAATCTGTCAGGTGGGTAGATCTATGGATAGACAGGCCAACAGTGTGTAGGGCATAGCCCCTCTTTGAGATAGCAAAGCGAAACTAGTTTATTACTATTCTACCGGCGGAATTTGTGCAAGTCTCACAATATTCACGCCTTGAGAGGGAGTGTGGGATCTCATCTGGTAGAGTAAGTTCGACAAAGAACAGAAAGGAATGAAGGAAGGAAAAGAAGAAAGATGGATTGAAGGGAGAAAAGAAATGAATTCCAAAATAGAAAGGTCAGAGGGTTTATGTTTTGGGCCGGTAGTAAACAGAGCCAAACTTACTCACATAAACAAACAAAGAAATATTGTTAAACAAATGAAAAAAGCATAGGTGAATCCAATAAAATAAGCATGCAGATCTAACTTAAGAAAGATCTAACACATAACACAAGAATTCAACACAAAGTCTCAATTTTTGTATTAATAAGTTGTTACTACATAAAAAAGCTCAAAGTATTTCTCTCCTCACTTCTATTTTTCATACAAATTTTCTCACACTTTCAATACTACAAGTATCAAGTATTTATAGAAGGAGAAGGAGAAAAAAGACAAAAAGGAGCCAACAACTATTTACAAAATATCTAAAAGTCAAATGTTGACTTTGGGGCAATTTGGTGGATGAAAAAATCCCATGGTGCAACATGGATGATGTCATCATTTGTGCCAACATACTTTTACAAAAAGGATTAATCCCGAAGGAAGGAGCCTATTTGTCATCATCCTTTGGCTTGAAAGGAGTGTCTTGCTTACGCTTAGGGAGGTAATGTGAAACTGAGCTCGATACTCCATGAACTTGCTGACCATCGCTTGAAGTTGATCTTGAGTGGACCCTTGGTGTGATCCCTGATGACTTTGCAAGTTTCCCGTTCATCTCTGAGTCTTTCCAGAGTTTGAAGTATTCATTGCCTACCTCCATCAGGTATCCAACAAAGTCGCGGCAGGCCAAAAGGTTGTTGATAGATTCTATATCAAAAGTGGCCTCTGACGCTAAACCCTGTGACGTGATTTCCTTGAAAATTTGAATAGTATCATCTGCCTTCCTCAAGGTGTATGATACACCAAGCAACCCTAGAGACATTCTTAAGATGATCTACTCCATTTGATGCATGGCATCTAGGGATTCCTCCTTGATTTTTTCTATTTTTTCCAAGACAAACTCCATTTGGTCAACCCGATAGTCTAAAGTAGCAAGGACTTTGTTGGGTGCTCGCGGGTGATCAAAGACACCAAATTTCACCAAGTCATCGACTGGGCAGTCAAGCATCTTCTAGAATGTCTCATGTTACAACTGACATGGTCCAACTCTTTAGAGATAGGCCTTGCTATTGCTTGGAGTTCCTTGTTAGCTTGATCTATATTTTGATAGAGCTCTGTGAACTTTGTAATCACTTCCTCACTATCTTTGAGGATTTGCTCTCTCAGTGGACACTATTGTACCTTGCTCACCGATCTTGGCATACTCATTTATCTTCTCTTGACTAAGAACTTGGGAGGATCAACGACAATTATAGGAGGGCATTGTCCATCTTTTGCAGGGCTTGGAGAATATGCTTGTTTTGCTCTTTTAATATTCTATTCTCTTCCTTTGCTTCTTGAAGCTTCTTGCTAAGGGCATCCACTGTGGATAAGGCCTCTCCTTGTAGGATCTCTGATGATGTTCCCATGGTGACTGAGTCACTATAACATATGTAGGACATAGGTCTTCTTTCTTCTTTATGAGATCAGGGTATGCGATTTCCATAACCCTTTCACCTGAAGTGCTTTGAGAGAAGTGGGTTATAGCCTTTTGCTTCTTAGGCCCTTTAGCTGGAATAATAGAGAAGTCCATGGGTGCAATAGGGAATTTCCTCTTGTGTTGGCTCAGGTGTTCGGAGATCCATTATGGACTTAGTGGAGTGGGACCAGAGGAAGTGGAGGAAATAGGGATGGAAGAAGGAGAAACTACAGTGGACACGGGAAATGTGTCAAGACACTTGGTGGTGGCATTGAGAAAGAAGCCAACACTCCAATGCTCACGGGGTTAGGAGTGACTGCAGGAGAGGAAACCGTGGGGGCGGAAGGGATCTGTGAGATGAGGGAAGAAATTACTGGGGGACAGATCTGCGAGGGAAGAGAAGATGGAGGAAGAGGGAGGGGAAAGGTAGAAGATGGGGAGAAGACATAACCAAAGGAGTGGTTGGTTGAGTGACATGAGGAGGGGAAGGAGGAGCAAGAGAGGGGATGGTTGGGACCTCACCAGTTGTAGTAGTGACGACATCCTAAGTGGATGTGTCCATTGGAGCACTGACCGCTTCTTCTTTTCTTGGGGATACCAGGTTTACTACCTACTCCTCGGTGGAAGGAGGGCTCTCAGGAACTTCCTCCTGAGCAGTGGTTACCTCTCCTTCTTTACCTTTTCCTTTGCCTTTAGGCAAGTGTTTTGGCTTGGTGGGTGCATTACCCAAGGGAGACATGGTAAAGTCTACCCCAAGGTAGATGATACCATTTTTCTTGCACCAATGCTTGGTGCATTGCAGAGTGCCCTTGACCCTTTCCTCTATAGTCTAAGGGGCCTTGTTTATCAATTTCAAAAATGGCCAATTGTCCCCATCTGTGTCTAGATAAACCTGATCAACTTCTTGATCAGTTTCTTGGAAATCCTTTGGGATGATAGCCACACCATATTGAATGATCTCTGCCAGGGCCGGTGGGAGTGATCCTTTCGTCTGAGCTCAACTTCATGATATAGATCGATGTAGATATCTTCGATCTGAGGGATGTGAATTGGATCGATCTTTGCCCTTGGAAGGCAATCACGAGGATCAAAGGTTGGCCTTGCCAAGAAATTATGCTTCAAATTGAGCAATTCAAGCTCTGTAAACATCTCCTGGGCTTTGCTCTATGAAGTGCAGGTGTACTTGCCCACTTATGAGGGGGAATGGAGTTCCACCCTTCTTCCTTTTTAAACACTTCTCATGGTATGTGATGAGCTGTCTAGACAGCTCCAATAGGATCAATTTGGGTCCCGCATACCTCGGTAATTTGGTGGGCTCTCCCAAGAAGTTAGCGGCTTTGAGATAGGTGAAAGTGGGGAATTGTCGTGAATAACGCTCCCCACTTCTTTGTGGTGGTGACCACACTTTTGGTCGTCTGACCATAAGTCATGTTGGGCCTCAAGAGGTAGATGATGCCATAGAAGAAGACATCGTTGACTTTACTGAATTAGGCTATCTTTGTTCTCCAATCTTAACTCTAGATAGTACTCGTATATTTTGACCTAGGGCCATACCCCATACCGATTCAATGCTGGGTAGTCCCTCTCTGAGGCAACAACATATACTACATAGGAGTTCATATAGAACCTCCCAGTTGTTGAAATTTGTTGAAGGCTCTCGAGATTGTGCTTCTGATAATCTCTCCCCATTCAAAATGCTTGATCGGAACATTTTTATTCATTGTTTCTAAATACCTGAGCATCCATTTGTGAAAGTAATGGGCATCGGGGAGCCCAAATACCCTGCTCAGGAAGGTGATTGTGTCACTCAGCTCCTCTGAAAAGTCACTGCGATGAATGACTTGTGGCCACCTGCTTATCACCTTCTTATTTTTGAGGTACACCTCATTCATTAACTACATACATTTGTCTTCATTTTTAGTCCATGTCTTCATGCAGTCCTCCTGGCTTACTACTACAAAATGTCTATGGTGAGGGATGCCCAACATGATCTCAAAATTTCGGGCCGTGAGGTTGATTATCACCTCACCCTTCTCATTTTTGACACATCTTGTGTCCTTATTATAACAACAGCCCACCAACATCATAAATTCATTATTGATTGCACTCAGGATCCCTTCACCAAAGTGCGGACCCTTCTTAACCAATTTATCCATCCATGGGCTGCCTGTGACCTTCTTTGGTTCTAGCCCAGAAGTCCTCCATGTCAATGTGCCCGAGTTTTGAATCTCTGATATCAAGATCACACTCTGCAAGAGATTCAGGCATCCTGACCCTTTGGTATTTATATTTCATTTCTTCTTCTGTTAGCTTGGCTTTACCCTTCGAATTAGTTGGCTTCTTACTCGATGAAGACATGTGTGATCTGAGTTCGATTGTTGATCCGTAAGAAGAATCGGGAAGTCCATCGCGAGAAGAGACATGTTAGTCATTAAGTCATCCATCAAAGCTTACAAAATGAAAAGTTAGCAATTTATGAGCCTCTCAGGCGCAAGGCGCAACTTCTTGTAGGCTGCAGGGACTTAGAAAAGCAAGGCGCACTTTGGGAAAGTGTTGCGTGGGAGAAAACAATGCCAAAAGGGCATAGGGCATAGAAAGGCTACATAAAAGATTCGATGTTGGTGTTAAGGGATGTGCACTGCGCACCATTGGAAGTCTTTTTAAGTGGGGTGCAAATATGATTTGTGTAAAGAGGTCCCGGATGCGCCATCGGCAAAGATGTGGTAGATGCTGCATGAGAGTGAGGTGTGCCAAGTGGTTTAGTTTGTGCAGCGTGGGAAAGTTTCGTACAACATTCAAATGTTGTTGTAGTTGTTTTGGTGTTAGCACTTTTGCAGGGAATTTTACAACAATGTTTATAAGGTGCGGAGAAGGCTTATGCCACATGTAGGGACAGTGTGCATTTGTGGCGCGACTATGTTTGATGTAACAAGAATGAAGCTTGTGCCGAAGGAAAAAAATAGTGGGTTGTTTGCAAATTTTTATGATTTTCACTCTTTTGGCTCAGATTTTGATGTCCAGGAGGAAAAATTAGCAAAGCAAGGAATAAGGGACAAATGAGTTTGAGTTGTTTTGTGGCAGAGTCTTCCAGATTTGCAGATTTAGAAGGAGGATGGAAAATGGTTTAAAGGTGGGTTTTGCGATATATGTTGGGATTGTGTTATCTTCTTAGGTTCATTGTTATTTTCAACAATCCTAATCACCTAACCCAACATAAAAACCACAACAAATCCATAAGAAGGGCAAGGGCCACTTACTAGGAATATATAACGATAAAGGGGATGAAGTGGGGTCCATGAACATGACAAATGGCAACACGTAGGGCTGACAGGAATGCTGAAAAGTATAGAGGAATAAATTTTTCACATTTTTTTGAATTGTGAAAATGACAGGTCGACGTGCCTATATATAGCAAAAAGTGCAATAAATGTGCCACCAAATTTTCCTATGGTGCACTTAAGTGGATGTCAACACGACAGATTTGCACCATGGCGTAATTTTGGGAGTGTCAACACTTGCTTTTTCAGCACCCACTCCGCACTTCAGTGATAACAAGGTGGCATTTGCGCTGGCGTAGCTTTGAGAGGCGTAACATTTGGAGGCACAACATTTGGAGGTGCAACATTTGGAGCGCAACATTTGAAGGTGTAACATTGGAAGGCTCAACATTGGCGGTGTGTAACATTCGTAGTGTTGACACTTGCCTAGAATGCACCAAAGGAATAGAGGGGCGCAGTTTTGGTTGATGTAGCGTCGATAAACTGTGCCTAACCCAAAAATGTTGAAAATGACCAAGTTCTAAAACTAGATTTTCCGGAAAGGGATTTTATGCCATTCTGAACGCGTTAAGAGACCTTAACGGGGACCAAAATGGAAATTTTTGGTATGGTTACCTATAAAATTTCCCTTGTCAATTTTACAGGATAACACCCTCACTAGTCAAGAATGAACCGTAAACGAGAGTGCGTCATCAGGAAATGGTCGAATAGTGTGTTGTGTCTAACACTCTATGATGAATGTTTATGTATGTGTTGAAATGATGTGACCTAGAAATGAAATATGTGTGTGACCCTATAACTGAAACGTATATCATGAAAATATGATCAAAAGAGTGATGATGTATCCTAAAGAGTATATCACTACTAGATGAATAGAAGGGGTGGTGATGTAGCCTAAAGCATATACCACTATAAGATGAATGAATAGGTGACCATTTAGCCTAAAGCGTATGTCACGAACCTAGTAATGTTGCATGATAGAAGGTCAAATGATGAATGTGTGAGTATAATAAGGTCAATTTCATTGGTAAACCCTCGAAAGTCGAGTATGGGTAGAGGAACTCAAGTGCATCATAGGGTAATGAGTGCAAACACATATAAGACACTTCAGTAGTATGTGTGAGGATAATAGATGACCATATGATGTGTAATATGAAATGTATAGTGTGCTAGGTAATATGTGTAGATAGCCTACTAATATGAGATGCATGCTATGTATTATGTGGTATGAATAATGCTAAATTCTAGGAAAATAATAGTGTGACACATGAATGATGAAGACTAATATGATGAATAATGTGTAGATGTAAAAATGTCAAAATGATATAGACTAAATATAATGTAAAGTGTAAGACATATGATGTAATGTGTTTAAAGCTATGCAATGTGTAATACCTATTATGCAGTGTGTGGGGTTCATGTGTAGTATTCCCTCAACAATCAAGTGTGAAATGAAGCACAAGAGTGTGTCATCGAGTAATAATTACACTAACCATATGGTGAGTATGTCTATGTGAGAAAATTTATGTATGATGATGAATGTTTGAGAGATGTGTTGATGATTAGTATGAGGATGTAGATGTGTTGGATGTTATTCCACCTAAGTATGTAAGATGATGGGTGCGAATCATGTAATTTTATCTAGAAGATCATCGCTCTTAGGATCATAATCAAATGGATAAACATTGGTGACTTGATAAGCAATAGTGTTTGGTTGATAACGTCTTGATCCATTGAGCCATAAGTTACATATACCCATGGAATATTCCTCATCAAGCAAATGGAGGAAGTGGAAAACTGTACACATACCAACGAGTGATATTTTTTGTATAACCAAGAAAAGAGCTATTGCAAATGAAGATACATCCAAAAGGAATGGGGAAAAATATATCTATATGATTAGAATCTAGGGTGCCCCCTATGTATTCAAGAAAATATTTTCATAAGATGAGTGGAGAATTAGAAGGAGCATGTTGAAAAAAAGATAGTAATATAAAATACCCTAAGACCACAAACAACAAGATGTAGCATGAACAAAACCATGATATAAATGAGGGTCATATGGTGGGGGTAGATGTCATCAATAGAAAATCCTATTCGAGTCAATCCCTCATGAGTGCATATAGTTTCAGGTGAAGTAGGATCAAATGGTATATGTTCCCAAAATGAGTCATTCATAAAGAGTGTGCATGTAAATGGTGGGTGGGCTAATGATGATGGTGC
The DNA here is from genome assembly GCA_018340775.1 of Taxus wallichiana var. yunnanensis. NCBI lineage: Eukaryota > Viridiplantae > Streptophyta > Pinopsida > Cupressales > Taxaceae > Taxus > Taxus wallichiana. The sequence continues at coordinate 443,815,889 of CM031239.1, forward strand.
TTGTGAAGGTATAGGTGATAGAGTGAATTCAAGTGGACTAGACGAGGCCCCGATATGGAATCATAGTAGTAGCATTAGTAGGTGGCATGGAAGAAACTACATCTATCGAGATATATGACACCCTAGATTGGTGATAAGTTAGGTGGTTCATCCATAGACTGAGAATAATTTGTAGTTGTGTTAAGATTATGGTCATAATATTCGAAGGGATGAGAGTCATGAAAGATAGTATATTCAGTACCTTCATGTAAGAATTTAAGACCTTGGTATACAATCATAACTTGCATGGCATAAATCCATGGCCTACCTAGTAAACAATTATAAGGGACTGGGAAATCCATGATAAAAAACATAGTGTTAACAATTTTAGGCCCAAGGGTAATGGGAAATGTAATGCGACCAAGGCATGGACGAACCAAACCATCAGATGCACGTAGTGAAAGGTGAGATGGACTAATATGACAAGTAGAAAGTCCTAAGTGTTCTATGAATGACATGGGACATAGATTAAGCTTAGAGTAAATGTCAACTAAAGTACGTTTGACACCCATATTGTGGATGCTAATCATGACATACAAAGATGGGTCATTTTCTGGAGATGTAGATATGATGGGATAAGAAAAGGAATATTCAAATTCTTGATGTAGAAAATAAGGGTTCGTATGAAGGCGATAAGTAGTAAGGAGCTGTTGGAATTGATGCAGTAAATCAGGATGCTTAAGAAAATAATCATTAAGTGATATAATCATGATGAAAAAACCCTAAGATGAAATGAATGAAGATCCTATAAGTGTGAAGATCGAGTCGGGTTCACCAAAATGATTAACTAAAATGTGGAATAATGGTAGTTAATATAACTAGGAACAAAAATAAATAACAATAAATAAAAGCAAAGTAAATAAATATAGAAAGTGACCCAAAAAACTAAGCTAATGAAAATAGAAACCCTAATATGCAAAGAAGGGTTGGAAGGAGCTTAGCTGATTCGACAAACTTGTTGGGATATTTCGTATAGCCGACTAAAGAAATCGAAGAGGAAATGAATCTTCTCGAGATTTAGAAACTTGCAGATCCATGTAATTTGAGTGGACTAGGGTATGCTGAGAGAGGATTAGGGTTCCTATGGGCACCCTAGTCTATGTTCAGGCACCCTAGTCTATGTAGGAGGTCCAAAAATAGATTTAGGGGTTGTTATATGATCTAAAGCCTTCACCACCTATCACACTAACTTCATTGCACTATGATGTATGTCACCGTAATCAATGATGAAGATAAGACCTACAAAACCCTAAGAAAATCATCAAGTCCTAAAAATATGCATATGAAGGGGCCGGATTGTCTCGCCTTCCATAATGGTGGACTTACTAATCGAGCGCCGCACTACATCTCAGACTCGATGTATTTCTATGTGCAAGTGTGTGCAATCATGCCCTAGGTGATCTGTGCCAGTCACACTTTGTGAAAGTAGTGAGCAATAAATATGTGTAGAAAATGTAATATAATGGTGGATGGAATAGAATAAACTTGCCATCCTATGCTTGCGTGATACGATGAGCCAACCTTGTGCCTTGTGATGGAACTAGATGGATACAAATGAGCTCTGAAGCCTTAGATAGATGTAACCTTAAGTGATGATAGTAGCGACTAGTGCTTGGACCCTCATTATGGTTTCATAAATTTATATTTATATGGTTCTCTTGTTCTAATTTCATAATTAACCCTGAAAAGGTGACCAAAAGAAAGATAAAGTGTTCAAACGGCTAGAAAGTGCCTAAAAAGTGGTGAGAAAGTGGGAAAAGGATAAGGGTGCCTCGATCGGAACTAGGAACCCATCTGTCCCAAGATTATCCTAGGTGCCCTAGTCGGGATAAAATGACAGAAACACCATTTAGAAAGTGGACAAGTATGAGTGAAGTTCGGCAACGACGATAAGAAGCAAAGTAAAATGGCCAAAAGATGGGAGTTAATCAATAATTTATTCATTCAAAAATGATATAAATAGTAGTATGATGAGACCGGAATACATAATGTCTAAAATGCATGAATTTGTGTCTATAGTTAACATAAACAAATATTCAAAGATTCACACACACACACATATACAAATTATTATTAATCAACAATCAACTCTTACTTTCTTTACTTTTATAACTTTATTATTTTTACCCCCAAAGATAAAACCTTATTTGACACCAAAATGATGCCGAAGATGAACAAAATCAAGACAACATACCCATAGTTACTTTCATGATCAATAAGTAATGCAATTCTTCTTAAACCTCACTATGAAAATCTAGGCCAAAAGGCCAAAATTCATAAAAATATTGATTCAAGGGCTATTATATAGGTTCTCACTCCTCATATAATTCATTTCATGATACAAAATTACTCAATAACGTTTATTAGTGCAACAAGACTCCATCTATTCAATTTCACACTTAACCTTAAGATAAGGCTCCTATCCCTAAAAAAAAAAGAAAAGATCATTTTTTCACACCATCTATAATTTATATGAAGAATGAAAACACATTTTTACTACCATTTATGGGTCTTACACTTCACCAAAATTTAAGACTATGTACCTAAACCTAGCTCCTTCAAATAATCAAGAATAGTTTCCGTAAGGCTTATTCCTTGTAGCCTTGTTTTTATGAAAACCTTATTGTTTTGACCAGTTCACTAACTCCCATGCAAAACTAATAATATATCTTGGTAAAATTTATTAAGTTCTCACTTCTTGTCAAGGTTCAAGTTCCAACTCTTGATATAAGTGCTCTAACCAAACTCGTTACCATTTGAATTAGGTCTCCTTTAGGTCTTCTTTAGGTTTTGGCATGAGTTTTAAGGTTTTAATCTTTGTCATATGGGTCATAGAATTCAAAAATATTATACCTCTTAAAACAACTTCTCACAAGTCCTTGTTGGCCTCAAACTCTGTACTTTCTCCCAAACATAACACCTCTACTTTTTAGTCTTCTTGTGTCATTGGTCTAAACAAGGGTTTTGACTATACTTTCTTGATTCTTGGCTCTAAAACCTTATTGATTTCATTCTTTATACTTATTCTTACTTGTTATAGACCTTCCCACCTGCATTCTAGCTTCCATAACTAATTTTTGATACTTTATGGAATTTTACCTCTAAACTTACTCTTGACCGTAAAAAAACAAAGTAAGAGGACATTTTCTTCAAGTTTATACTCAAAATATCACGTGGTTATTCATTCAATCATGTCTACACCTTCAATCAACCTCTATAAACCTATTACAAACATTTCAATGTGTGTTAAAGAGTATTCCTTGTAATATTTTAACTGCTCCATATTCAAACCCTAAAAACTGGTGTTGGGATGATGAATTACAGCCTAAGTATTGAAGGCGCATAATGATTGGGCATGTAGACATGGGGCACATAGGGATGCAAGGAAATGTAGTAGAAAAGGGTGCACCTAGGAAAGTATGACTTCGTGACTTAACTTTTTTCATGATGAGGCTAAAGATAGATGTTGAGTGTGGGGCACGCATCAATATGAAGACTTGGAAGTGAAACAAGGCTATTTTGGACAAGTGGAAGATCAAACGACATGCATAGTTTTGAGCTATTAATAGGATTAGATCTACAGTTTATATTATTAGATAGTCTATTATTAATGAGCTTGCATGATTTTTTATTTATCTTGTAGTGGCGCATGGCTATTCTTAGCATGTAGCCTATTTTGAGGATGAATGAGTAGTGAAGGGCAAGTCCCCACTACTTATAAATATGTATTAATTTGCAAGGTTTAGAGAGAGTTTTGTAGTAAAGTTATCTTGTTTGTTTATGTGCCCGTATGACTCATGGTGACATTATTTTATATGTATTCAGCTTTTGGGTTTTACATAATTAATATAATGGATCTTTGTGGTTGGATATTGATTGTTGACATATCTGTGACTAGTTCTTGCATGGTAAACTTAATATTGATTCTTGTATAAGTTATTATTGCATATGGTTGAGATCTAAATCCATTTATGAATTATCATTGCATGTTTCTTATGGATCTAAATTATGTATGTGTTTATCATGTTAACTCCTTGACAAATCTTGCATAAAAGAGGAACCTGGTACCCTTATGCACTTCGAGTGAGCGCTCAAGTTTTCCTGGGTGATGTGGTAGCACGCTTTGGGCTATTTGGTAAAATAAAAGACTACATTTTGGTTCTATTTCTAGGACCTCTTTTCAAGATATTTGCAAGGATGTTGCATGATGAAGACGTATCAGTTGACTTTGGCTAGTATTGAAGATTGGGTAGAGAATTTAGAGGAAGAGTTTTCTCATAGATTTAACATTGGACCTGAATTTGATGCACACACATGGGTTGAACATAATCTATATCATGAGATCTATGAGACATTCTTCTCTTATTTTCCTATAGAGCTATATGAGTGGCTAGTAGGATACACATCAAAGAGAAATTAGAGGTATAAAGCACTTGTTTGGACACATGAGGATTACAAGAATTTACATGATGATGATTTGAATTATATACACGTTGTACATCATTGGTGGAGTGGTGTTTAAAAGAGTCACACCTTGGAGTATGTTGTTTCTAATTATTACTATTTAGAGGTTTCTAAGTTCCAATTCTTCCACGAACCTAGGGGATCTTATTTACGCGTTATCCCTTTAGCAATTAAGATCTTGATTGTGAGTTTGGATTTGGAAGAGTGACCCATAGCTATCTAAACCCCACCACGTGCGGGGAAGGAGCAGGAGCGAGGTGTGGTGAAAGATAGTAGACCTTGAGACAAAGAGACAAAGAGAATAAAGGTGTCTTAAGTTTAATGAGACATACAAGTGGGATTTGGTGAAGTAGCGTGATCTTTGTGGAACAAATGGTGTTGTAGAGGGAGATGAATCTCGAAGGATTTTGAGCTCACATAGAAGACATGGAGCCGGAGAATCTTGTACTCCCCCATTTGGGTAAGCATGGTAGAGAACTCTCTTTGGCCTTAAATGGGATCACACTTCGATACCATAAGGACCGCATGCATGTATTTGATCCCTCCGCAACCTAGCACTTGTGTTTGGTTTTCCAATTTCTACGCCACAATTGTTGATAATTAAGGTAGTGTGGGTGGTAGAGTAGTGACAGATAGATTTTGCTTTCTAGTAAGTTCAGGAGTTAGTCGGATAGAAAATTCATCTATGACAACACATGCATCATCTCGTGCTATTTGGGGGTCGAGTTGGAGGTATATTTTCTGGTGCATCATCAACATAAACCATGGGCACGTAGAACCTTTGTATTACATCTATAAGTAGTACAACTTCATAGAACATGGGAGTTCGGTTTAGTACAATTGTTGGAACACAAGGTAACACATCCTCTAATCCCTTACCTACCACAGAAGGGAATCAAGAGGATCAGGTGGTTCAGGATCTAGTGGGTCTAGTGGTTCTAGAGGAGGAGGTAATCTGGAGGTAATACAGGTTCTAGATCTGGTGGGCATGGTCCACACCATCCCCAAAAAGCCTAGTTTGATATGTCTCTTCACCTACTTTAGAGTACTGAGAGGAATTGAAGATACAACTGAGCACATGCATATGTGTGAGATACTATGACACACTAAGGGGATTATAACTCCAAAGCATAAGGTAAGTCAGTTTTCTACTACTTTGCAAGGGCACACACATAGTTAGTACAAGAAGTATGATCTGAACCAGACTTGTGTAGATTATACCACACTACGTGATGCTTTCTCAACGAGAGTTTCATATACTTGATTTTGAGCGAGAAAATCATCAGTCTTGCTGAAGGACATCAAAAAGGGAATGTATGAGAGTGTTAGGGAGTATGATGCCCACTTAAAAATTTTATTATCAAAGTTGTCCTATGATATTCACCCCAGTCAACATGCTCAATGGTTCATTAGAGGTTTGATAACACCTTTCAAGAGGGTGCTCTCACACAATACTTTCATAGATCCACACGAGGCACTCTAGGAATATTTTCTCGCTGAGGAAGTTGGGAGCATAGATGTTGGAGTTAGCCCATTTCTGGAAGCTCATATTGCATCTATGGACAAACTGTAATGTCCCCTTTCCTATGCCATAAGCCTAGGGGCCAACTCGAGTGTAGGCCTTGGTCATACCCAAGGGGTTATGGAGGCTAGGAGCTATTGGGTATGAATATCTAGTCAATTTTATTATTATTCTTCATTGACATGTGTATAAGTGGTTTTGGAGGGCTAGATGTTATGTTTTGTCGTTAGGAGGGGCCACATGGTAATTATGTTCTAATTTTGCGTTGGGGTCACTTATGGACCATATGGTGACTTAAAAGGTGAAAAGTAACTTAATTTAATTATGTTATTGGCCCATCCTAAGGAAAAATGTGACTAGGACCTTTTAGGGTTTCTTTTGCATTGAAAACGTTATATAAGGAGTTGAGGGGAGAAAGGAAAGGATACTTTATGCATACTCAACTATTTATTTTCATGTGCAACTAGTTGTTTGCAAATTTTCAACTTGTGGAGTGAGATCCCACATGAACCCTAGCTTCGGTGTGAGAGATCCATCCCTAGCTAGCAAGGTATTCTTCGGTAGTGAGAGATCTACCCTAGCTTGTCATTTTGGAGCTGTTTTCAAGGCTGATTCACAAAGATATTTGTAGGGGTTTTAGAGATAGGGTTTTGAGGGTTTTTGAGAGGTTCGGTGAAGATAATCAGTGAATTTTCAGATCAGATTTATGGCAGCAATAAAGGAAGGGTTTGGCATCATTTTCAGAGGATTTTGCAAGGGTTTCAACCACCTACCAAAAAAGGTGACTTGTTTTGGAGATTGCAGCCTTTGTTTGGAGGGTTTCTAGTTGTCCATTTTCAGATCTGAAGGTTGGAATATCATCTTATATATTTATAGATATTATTTCCAAATTTTTATATTTTTGCACTTGTATTCAAGGAGATATAAATTTTAGAAGGTTTCAATTTTTAGGGCATCTTTGTAATTTTTGGCGATTTTCTATTATCCGAAAAATTCAAAAATAATTTCCTAGTGTTAGTTTTATTGTTAGCAATCTCTATAAATTTTCAAGTGATTCGGGCAAGTATTTTGTGAGTTATAAATTTATTTCTATTCGCTGCCCTAGTTTTATTTTCTGCAAAAATCAGAATTCTATTTGGCTGCAAATTGTCAGTATTTTGTGCATTTCTAAGTGGTATCCCACAAGGGATATTTCAAAAATAGTTAGAAAATTGTCAGCTAATTCAGCTCATGAGACGTGCAATGGTATTTGGTGTACGGATTATGAAGTGAAAGGACATACTAAGGATAGTTACCCTCATAAATTAGTGTGCACCATGTTTCTAGATTGTGAGATCTGTCACTTAGATCATGATTCAAGTAGGTGCCCCTTGTTGCAACGTGTGATAAGGAAGAATGTGTCTTGTTATTGTAATATTTTTAAGTCTACCACTCATGATACAGAGAATTATAAATTGATTGATTAGATTCATGATGTCATTGAAACTAGTGTACATCAGACTAGTGTTGCAAACAATTCTAAGGAATAGGGTGAGCATCATAATCATAATCACAATGAAGGGCACTTTGATGGAGGTGGTAGAGGTAGAGTTTACGGGAGGATTTAGTGGATGAGGCCATGGAGATGGAAGAAGTGAGCTCCCCATAGAACATGTTATACATGCAGATCCCTTGATCATTATAAGCACGAATGGACTTAGAACATTATTTGATCCTAGTGTGGAAAAGATCACAAGTTTTAGGAATCTTTAGATTTATATGAGCACATGATAAAACAACACAAGCATGATAAGGGCACCGAAATAGTTTGAGTACAAAATGCTTGTAGAAGATTAGTGGATGCCAAAGGTGGCACCCGATCCTAAGATTTTTCTGTATTGATTACTGCATGTGCTAAAGTAGCATGCTCCAGGGGAAGTTCCAAAGTAGAAGCTTGTTATTATGAAACATGAGGTATTACATACAAAGTATCCAAACCCTACTCATCAGAAGGAAGTTTATCAAGAAAATATGGAGGTTATTAGAAATTTACAGGGTGAGATACAATGCTTAAAAGAGTAGTTGCGGAAGTTGGAGTAGGAAAAAGTAGTTGAGATTCCTCATAAATATGTTGATGACTTAAAGGAGGTTTGTAAGTTGTTGTGCCAAGAAAACATCATTCCTTTGTTAGGAGAATGGTTAAGAGATAAGATAGCGTGCATTGGAGTTGAGTGTAAGAGATAAATATTACATGTGAACTTACCTCCTCATAGTCTTGATTATGATAAAGAGATCAATTTGAATGTAGTTATTGACAAATGGATGTTGAGTAATATTTTGATTGATACAAGTGTAGAAGTGAATGTACTCACTTTGGACATGTGGAATCAGATGGGGAGACCACCATTACAACCATCTTCAAATGTTTTGTTTATGGAAAATAGGACTAAAGCCATGCCCATTGGATTCTTGAAGGATGCTACTATTACTATACAAGGGGCCAATTTTATTGGGGACTTTGAGGTCTTAGCACTTGTAGAGGAAGAAAATTTTCTAGAATTTCTTGGGCGCCCTTGGTGTTATGCGAATAATGTTGATCTGTGCTTTAATAAAGGATATATAAGTTTTGAGAATAAGGAAGAGCACGTCATTATTCCTTCGATAGAATAAAATGCTGCACCCTATGTAGAACCTTTGAGTGAAGAGGATTTGAATACAATTTATGTGTGCACCATTACAAATCTTGGAGTTCTTGAGCCATGTTATTCAATGGGATGATGCATAGTCTATGAGTGATACAACTAGTGTGGCATGTGACAAATGGGCACATGGGAATTATGAGATGGTTGGACGTGAGATGAAATGTATAGTAATGCTCATAGGTAGGGCACACTTTGTGCTAGGAAATTAGGAAGTAACCAGTACAATTGTACACGATGAAGGAAATCTGATGTATATTTGCGCGCTATGGAAGCCCAATGGGAAGATAAAGTGGAAAAAGATAATATGATCATATATACCTTGTATGGGATAAGAGAACGATGGTGGATGGTACACAGAGATGATCCTTTATAGTGGTGAGAAGTGAGAATCTCCTTCTCTACTCGATTTCTTAGGAGTAATGCACCTACCAAGACATGTGAATTTCATGGAAAGGATTTTACCTTGCATCATGTTCAAAAGTGTTAGAGACTATGGATGGAGGGGTAGGATGCCTTACCACCTTCAATGTGGGTGCATAAGTTTTACTTCACTCTACGCGGTTGCATGTGTGCATGGTATTTGTATGCGAGTTGAATAGACAAACATGGAATTGGCTAGAACTAAATGTGGGTATGTTTCAGACCTTTGAATATTTTTCTACTAAACCTCTAGTGAATGAGGCATTATAGGTTATGAAGCACTTAACTATGGGAGATAGTGTAAAGGTTGAGGAGCTTATTCAAGAATTACTAGGTGAGTCAGATCTGGAGGTGCACTTTGAATAAGGAGAGACAGATGAAGAACAACTTGGGTACACTTGCCTATAAAAATAAAAAGGAAAGTTGGTTTACATGATTGATGATGAGGAAGTGGAAAATATAGATGTTGATCATACTTTGTGTGTACACACGAGGTCTTACACAAAGTGCAAATGAGAAGGTGTGCACATATTATAATCCTATGAAAATAAATAAGTTCAACATTAGGACAGATGCAAAACCAAAGGAGGACATCATTGGTGATTATTGGTCTAACTCATAAGTTACAAAGATAATTGAGCTTCTACGTGACTTCTAGGACTTATTTCTTAGATACTATCATGAATTTAAAGGGTCACATCACTCTTTGGGCGAGATGAGGATCAAGTTAAAGGAAGGTCTGAACCCGGTTAGAAGAGGCCTTATAGGATGAATCCTAATCTATGCATCAAGGTAAAGGAAGAGATTGATAAGATGTTGAAGTCTGGAATCATTGAGCCCATTGAGGAGTCAGAGTGGGTTAGCCCTATGGTGATAAGCATAAAGAAAGATGGTAGGATAAGGATCTATGTGGATTATAGGGAGTTAAATGTTGCATGTATAATAGATACTTTTACCACACCGTTTACATAGGAGATTTTGGAAGGCATTGCAGGCGCGAGATCTATTCGTTTCATCGATGTATTTTCTGGATATCATCAGTGCGGATTGTGAAAGAAACTTAAGAGAAGATAAATTTCACCACTGAATGGGGAAGTTTTGCATATATAGTTATGCCTTTTGGATTGAAGAATGCACCTATAGTCTTTTCATGCATTATTGTACAAGCATTCCAGACTTCATTCATAAGTTTTTGTAAGTTTACTTGGATGATTGGATAGTTTATGGGCTAGTGAAAGATCATTGTGATAATTTAAGACTTACGTTTGAGAGGTGTCAATAGTTGAGAATCTCCTTAAAAATTAAGAAGTGTGTTTGCTACACCCTTTATGAATCATAGCTAGGACATATTATCTATAAAGAAGGCTTGTTGGTAGATCCTGCTAAGGTTTATGTTATTTTGGGCCTAAAGGAAACTACTAACTAGAGTGAGGTGTGCAGATTCTTGGGGCACATAGGTTATTATAGGAATTTTATCAAAGGTTATGCTAGGATTGCCACACCCTTGGAGGAATTTTTGAAGAGTAAGGGAAAGTTCCATTGGGGTGAAGTACAACAATGCACATTTGAGACATTGAAGGAAAGGCTTACTTCTACACCTATTATGTGCTTTCCTTCTTAGACCAAACCATTCCATGTGCATGTGGACGCCTATGGCATGGCCATTGGTATAGTATTAGCCCAACATGGAGAAGGTATTGTTGATCATCCTATTTTATTTGCAAGCATGAAGTTGAAACCAAATGAGAATAATTATACAACTATAGAACATGAAGTGTTGTCCATGATTTATGTGTTGTATAAGTTTCAACAATACTTGCTGGAAAATACTTTTATCTTTTATACAGATCACATGGTAATTAAGTAATTGGTGAACAAGTCCATTTTGTAGGGGAACATATGTTGTTGGATTCTATTGTTCCAGAATTTGACTTCACAAATTGTGGTAAATCTAGGCAAGAGTAACTCAAGGTACGATCATTTTTCTTGAATTAACTCTAGTGAGGACGCCAGAGAATTGAGGACACAATGTAAGATGCACAAATTGAGTATTAAACCATGCACCCTCAAACTTAGAGGATATTACTATATTCCTTCTTATAGGTGTGGCACCTAAAGGGATGAAATCTTTGGAAAAGAAACAACTTACTTGTTGTACACATTGTGACTTACATGTTAATTAGTGTGGATTTATACATGTTAGGATGAGATGAGGTTTTGCGTCGGTACATACAAGGTAATGAGAGTACTACCATTATGGAGGAAGCTCATGGTGGAATTATAGGTGGAAATTATGCAAGAAATGCTACCGCATGTAAGATTTTATTGGTAGGCCTATGGTGGGAAACAATTTACAAGGATTGCATTGAATATTGTAAGGCCTGTGACCATTGTTAGCACCTTGGAAATCCTAGGCATAGAGATGAAATTCCTTTGAGGCTTATTGCTAGTGCATAACCTTTTGAAAAGTGGGAAATTGAATTTTTGGGTCATATTTCCCCACCCACATGTAGGACTGGATTACGCTACATTATAACTTGTACAAATTATATTATAAGGTGGGAAAAATCAACACCTACAAAGGATTACATAAAGAACTATGGAAACAAGGTTTATGTGGGAGAACATTATCAATAGGTATGGATTCCCATTAATTTTGACAAGTGATAGGGGTACTCATTTCCTTGATGAGACTACCGGATCTTATTGGAAAAATTTATGGTGGCACACCATAAAACAAAACCCTATCACCCTCAAGCTAATGGAACTACTGAGGATTTCAACAAGATATTGGGACATACATTGACTAAGATTTGTGATGTTGGAAGAAAGGATTGGGATGATAAAGTCTTTGTTGTACTTTGAGAATATAGGACAACCTATAAGAGGTTGAATAAGGCTACACATTTTCAATTGGTGTTTGACATATAGGCTATTTTACTAGTGGAATTTATGTTACCCTTCCTGTGTATTGCATGCGCAGGAGGATTGGATGATGAACAAGAACTTCACAAGTGCTTTGATAAACTGATGTAGTTGGATGAAAGGAGCGACATTTATCATTGGAGTCAAAAGATGAAAAGGGCCAGGAAGAAGGAATGACATAATAGGCATATTAAGGATAAAAAGATTGAAGTTTGACAGATGGTTCTTCTTTATGATTCCTAGTTTTTGTGCCACCCTAGAAAGTTCCAAGTGTATTGATTGGGACAAGTATGTTGTGACTTACATACTTGATTTAGGAGCTTACTAGCTATAAACATTGGATGGGACATGGTTTTTAGTTACTTCAATGGGAGTAGGCTGAAAAAAATACTATAAATAAGTCTTCTTGGTGTTTGTAATAAGGCGGTATTGCCATTCGATTAGATTTTCCTTAATGAATTTTCTTTATATTTGTTTCCTTTCATTGTTACTATGCTTTGTCAATTTAGTTCAATATTTTTTGTAATAAGTGTGCTTGCACACCAGAAGATGATTACTATCTATTGAATTCATGCACAAAGGACCGTGCATACTTTTAGTGTGGGGTGGAGTGTATATAGGATAAATGGACCAATTTTGAATGTTCTCTAGAAGATGGGTATGCATAGAGAAATATTGTGCAGGTGCTTAAAGTAAGGGTGCATATAGAGAAAAATTGCTTAGGAATAAAGACCACATGTGGATGAATGGACGCATAGTGTAACACGAGGTAGGATGTAGCATGGGAAACTAATTGGTTTGAGGCACATTAGATAGGCACTTCAGGCGCATGAATGAGCTTGTAAGGTAATATGTGGATGAAGAATAGTGGGTGCACCAGAAGATTATGAATGGGGCATGGAAAAGGAACAAAAAAAACATCATTCAATGCTAAGTATGGTGGTAGGTGGAGAGAAATAAATGTGGAAAAATTGGCAAATGTTATAAAAGGTGGGTTTGTGAAGTCATTTTTACCTTGTGATTGTGAAGAATAAGTGTTTGAGTGAGTTGAATAACGCATTGACAAGTGAATTACATGAGAAAGTGTGAAAGAGCTTTGGTAAGAGACTAAACATACAATTTATGCATTGGTTTTATTGGTGCTCCATTAGAGAGAGTGTTTGAGTGAAGAAAAGGTGTGTGGGGAGAAAATACGTGAGTTAGGTTTATAAAAAGAGCTAGGGAAAGGAAATTTGAAGCTAGGGCACACAAGTTAGAGTCATATAGCTCAAATCGACCGAAAGAACGCTCCTTTATCATTTCACCATGACACCTAAGTGAGCACTGGAGTGAATACAAGGGGCAGGAAGTAGAAGGAAGTAGAAATAGAGGTGGAAGATACCCCCAAAATTTGGTTTTCCGAGATGTAGTATCTAGAAGGTGTGTACATGGGCCGTGATTAGGAGTCACACATTAGGTAGAGTAAGGTGAGTGACTACAACCATCGGAAAAAGGATAATAAGGATGAATTGGAAAACTTCTAGTGGTGAAAACATCCTCGTGAATGCAAAAAAAATGGCACATGGCGGTATCTGATGAAGGGGAGAAAGTGTTGTCACAAGTGGGAGTTTTATAGCTCTATGAGCTCCCATATTTTGGTAATCTAGAGAAACTTTACCAATGGCTGATGAGCCGAGTCCATGAGGAATTATTTTATTTTTTTGGGCAGCATATGAGACTTACCATGCCCTTGATTGGGAGATTGATAGGGTTTAATAGCTTGGACACACATAAATCAATAGTGATGTTATTGATGATGAAGAGATAGAGGAAACAAATAAGGCACTATATTATGTGAAGGGAGGGAAAAAATGGATATATGCAAGCTAGAAAAATACCCGACATTCAGAAGCAATATTCCTCCTTACCAAGTTGAACAATCAAGAGCGTTGGTTAGAAGTGAACAAAAGATGGTTGCACATTGCTAAGAAAATGATGACAGAGGGATTCATTTATAACTTTTTAGCCTTCATTATTGAGACCATCATCGTAGAGGTGCACTAAGGAGATAAGATAAGTTTTGGTGCTATCCTTTTTCAATTGTGTTTGTAGAAATTGGAGTGTTCGATGTGCTAAAAGACAATATGTGGAAATAACTTGAAGAAAATAAGTCCTCACGAGAGATTTTTCAAATACACATGTGATGGATCCATGAGTAGACCCTACAAGAAGAGGAAAAAACTTTGGTATGAGCACCTGCACATTGCATTTGAATATGAGTGGAGGATACCCAAGGATCTACCTTCGGTATTAGACAAGTAGGCTTAGTTTGTTGTTTACCAACATTTTTGCATAGGGCGTTTTGGAATGAAGGATGGAAATTGGGGTCCTTGGTGTAAGCTCCCATATGCCTTCACCGTGCGCTATTTCTAGGCATCTGTACACAAGTTTTCCAATGTGTGTAGGCTAATATTTAATGTAGAAAAAGTGGATTGTGACTATCATACACTCGAAAGACATATGTCTACCCAAGTAAGTCTGCTTACATTGAGAAGTTGATTTTAGATGATATTAATATCAAATATATGAGTTTGGAAATTGGGAAGTCTGGAAGGCTCTGGTATACATCTACCTTAAGCCCAGGTTAGAGAATGGAAAATACATTGAAAACAATTTCAAGCTCCCCAGATCCACATAAGAGGAAGCATACTATGGGCGTATTATAGGAGGAGGAGTCTACTTTGCCCCATGATGATGATGAGGAAGAAGAGGAATCAAGGAAGAAATGAAATCTTGGATCATGGAAAAATAAATTAACCCAATGTAGGAAAAAGAGAATGCGCCACCCTAATCCTCTAGGAAAATAAGAAGGTGAGGAAGAAAAAGTGGTGGAAACTGGTTCGATAGGGAAAAATATAGAACATGGTGCTAAGGGCCAGTAGTATAGAAGAGTGTTTAAAAGAACAAGGACTCAGGATGTGGGGCCATCACTACCATCGAGGAGGTCACCGAGAAACCTGTCCTATGAAAGAAGAACTAGAGAAGAAGAGAAGGCACAAGTACATTCCCACTAGGGATAGTGAGGTTTAAAAATATGAAGAAAACACATGGAATACTCCTGTTAACACCGAAGATGTAGAGTAGCCTCAAAGTGAAGAATTAAACAATATGTAGAAGGATTGGAAGAATGGGAGGTAGGGAGTGCCACCACCGATATAGATGGGTGAAGATAAGGGAAGCCATCTAATGTGCCTACTAGTGAGGGACCAATGCTTAATTAGGGCATGCGCACATTCCAAAAAGTAAGTGCTATGGAAAGGAGAAGGATGGATAAATGTATGAGATTCCAATAGTAAGGTATAACAATGATCTAACCAAGATCATTTGCGCTAGGTTCCAAAGTACCTTGGAACCCAAGGACCTTTATGGATGGGAATTGATGGATTTTGAGATGGAAACCACATGCACTCGTAAGAAACTATCATGGAATATGCAAAATCACATGGATGAGCTTGATTTTGATGTATGTGAAGAGTCTTGCGTCTCTAGGAGAATGAAGAAAGCACCACATTCATGCCATGTGATAGTCAAGCTGACTCAAATGTCGGATGAGTAGGTAAGTAATGCATTGATTAAGATATCTCAGAGAGGTTGCATGTAGAAACATTGATAAGGTGGAAACTATTTGTGTTTTGTTAGAAGATAGAAAGATAAAGACACATAGATTAAGCTACCGATAGAGAAAAAGGGGATAAGCGAGGAAAAGGTGTGAGTAATACTTAGTATGGAAGAGTAGATAGGCAATGAAATTTTGAAGGCAAGGCTACATCTGGAAGAGAAAGTGGTGGAGAGGTTTCCATCTGTTATGCATTACTTACGCACACTAGTTCATATGGTGATGGATGAAATTACAATAAGGATGCTGAAACCAAAGGATGCTACAGCACAGGTGGAAAAGAAAAAGGCAACCATCGCGTGCAAGATAAGTGGGTATGATTCTTTATTGCAGACATTGAAAGATGAATTAAAAAAGGAAGATTTGGCATTGAACATATGTGTGGATCCCAAGATAATAATAAAAACAAGTACTCGATGGAAGAGAACGTAGTCCTTACAGAAAAACAAAATGATACACTTGGGCATGAGGAGAGGATCAATTTAGTATTAGAAATGCGTGATGCACTTATAACAACTCAACACCCTCATAAGGAGAAGATCAAGGAAATTGGGGAAACTCACCGCACAGAGGATGGATGTGATGGAAGGGATGGTCTTAGGTCTAGTAAATGTCCTTAGAGTATTACAAAATGAGGGTGAGAACATGACCCTAGATGAGATGGGCAAGGTACTCATAGAAATCCCTGATAAAACCAATAAGGCGCTTAGGATTAGAACAATTTACAGAGAAGAGATTAAAAGTGAGTATCCGAGTTGATCCCGCCTTTAGAATGGTAGAGTGCCCATGTATTCTTTCATTCTTTCATGCACATAATATTCTTTTGTTCCTTATTCTTTATTCATGGAGAGATAAGTCATGGTTACCCATTTCCAGGGGTGGAAATGAAGCAAGTGTGGGGTAATGTTGGGCTGATGAATTACAACCTAAGTACTAAAGGCACATAATGATTGGGCATGTGGACATGGGGCACTAGGAGGCGTAGAAATGTAGTAGGAAAGGGTGCACTGGTAAGTATGACTTCAGACTTAGCCATTTTACATGATGAGGCTAAATATAGATGTTGAGTGTGGGGCACGCATCAATATGAATACTTGGAAGTGAATTAAGGCTATTTTGGACAAGTGGAAGATCAAACGACATGCACCAACTTCAGCTATTAATAGGATTAGATCTATAGTTTATATTATTAGATAGTCTATTATTAGTGAGCTTGCATGCTTTTGTATTTATCTTGTAGGGGCGCATGGCTATTCTTAGCATGTAGCCTATTTTGAGGATGCATGAGTAGTGAAGGGAAAGTCCCCACTACCTATAAATATGTATTGATTTACATGGTTTAGAGAGAGTTCTATAGTAGAATTATGCTTCTTGGTTTATGTGCATGTATGACTCATGGTGACATCATTTTGTATGTATTCAGCTTATGGGTTTTACAAAGAATTGATACAATGGATATTTTGGGGTTGGATATTGATTGTTGACATATCTGTGACTTTTTTTTACATGGTAAACTTAATCTTGATTATTTTATAAGTTATTCTTGCATATGGTTGAGATCTAGACCTATTTATTAATTATCATTGCATGTTTATTATGGATATGGAGTATGTATGTGTTTATCATGTTAACTCCTTAACAAAGCTTCCATAAAAGAGGGACTTGGTACCCTTGTGCACTTCAGGTGAGCACTTAGGTTTTCTTGGGTGATGTGTCAGTGTGCCTTGGGTTGTTTGGTTAAATAAAAGACTATAACTAGGTTGCATGCACACATTCAATATGAGATTTTTAATTTTTACCCATTAAAACACATCCATATCCCTTAAAAATTCATGAAACTTTTTTTTGTTCCTATATTCATCCTTTCACCAAATTTCAATCTTTTCTATTGGGTAAAAGTTATTTTTAAATTTTGTCACTTTTACTCAAACCTTAGCTAGGTACCAACCGAGACCTAACACTCTTTGTTTAATTTCTATTTGACCTATTCTTGGACTTATTCAAAACACAAAATTTTTTTTAGATCATGTCTCAAATCTACCAAAGCCTTTGAAGCTTCTTTATTCACTCGTAATTGCATTTACAATCTCTAGGATCTTCCTTTTCCAATCTTAAGGGGATTGTGTTATCAAATTTTTGTCATGCATTTTTGCTAGACCAAAAATTCAAATGTATAAGCATGACGACTAAGCCCAAATTTGAAAATTCTATCCTAAGTCTTCCCAAACTCCTCTCCTCATCAGTTTGTATCCTTTTCCATGTCAATATTGACCTTGTAGGTACTTCCAATATGATGAGCAAGTAAGTGTAGGTTTCGGAATGATTTGATAAGATTAACTCTTTCATCCAGTTAAGTACTTCAAGACAAGTTCCCGACAAGCTTGGAAGGCCAATATTGTACATTTCATGGAAGGTGTGAATCCTCTAGAAATGAATTGAAATCCCATAATCATCTGGAGGTGGTATTGGAGAGTTATGAAGGTGTTGGAAATTTTTATGAAATTTTAGGAATGTTTTGGTGGTTTTGGAGTAGTTTGTTCAATAGTGGGTTTTTCATGTGTAAGGAGCATAGAAATAAATATGGAACTTGATATTCACTAGATGATTTTGGGAGATCCATAAGGATTTTAGAGGAAATCAATTAGGAATTGGAAATATAGATGAATTCTACACATGGTGGAATCATCAATTTTTCTTAAGACCTGATGACTTCTCAAGGAAGCTTGATTTTCATAGACACACCCTACCATGCCAAAGGAAAAAGTAAGTTGTATAGAGAATTATGTATAATAAGGTAGTGAAACATATCCCATTTTTATTTAAATGGTCTTGGGAGTAAAAATCATATTAAATTTTCAAGAGAATACCATCTGAGATTTGGGAATCAGTGTTTTCAAGTTCCCATACTTAGTCAATTTTTGGTTTGGCTCCATGGAAGAATTTCTTGTCCCTCTTGTACATCTTGTACCTTTTTTACCTATGAAAATGGGATAGAGGGGACATAGGGAAAAAAAAAATGGGCCTCACCTATTTTCCCCTGGTTTCTCATATGACCTTTCTTCAACCTAAGTGGAATTTTTCATCCCTTGTGTCCATCTTATCCCTCTTGTTCATGGGATAGAGGGTAGAAGGGAAAGAGGGGAAAAAGTGGACAAACAATTTTTCCCGATCCCAATGATTCTAAAATCCTAACTTGAAATTATTTCTACCTCATCCATGAAGAAAATTGATTGTCAGAAGCAATAAAACATGAAAAAACAAACTACTAACATAACTCCTTCACACAGCTTTGACCTGTCATCCATTTTGAGGCCATAAAACCTTAAAATTTATTAGAGCACAGAAACCACGCTGCCCTAATAATTCTGGAACAGCCATGATTGCAAAAAATAAATCTTTTCTCATAGTTCTTCATCCAACAACCTAATTGCACCAATGTTTGAACTATGTTTTCTTCTTCCAGAATCCCAGATCACTTTAATTTCAAGCATCCTTTAATGGATTCCATGACATAACATAAAAACATGTAACTTGTTCCCTATAATTTTATTTTTATATTTCCAAGAGTTCCAACGGAAGGTTCACAACGAAAATTGGAGCACGGACCACGAGCCAAACCAATCCAATGATAATGATTTCATCATAAGACATACACATGTATGTGAAAATTATAAAAAGATAAAGTGTTATGCATAATGGATTAATAAAAATAGCAAATCCTTCAAAATCAAACTAGAATCACTCAACATATCTTGAAATAATGCAAAACAACAAGTAGGTAAAACATGTGATTTCCCAAAATAATAGGTTCCGAAAAAGTAACTTACTAAAAATAAAAACTTGCTAAAAATGGTAAATAATCATCAATGGAGGTGAATCAAGTGTTCTAGAGGATTTAGAATATAAAATTTACTAAAAAGGAAAAATTTTTTTTAAAATTATAGCTCTAGTCCCACTTGCCAAAAATAGAAAGTTTCAGTTTTTAGTGTAGAAAGTTGTAGTTGGATCCATTTTCACTCATATCGCTAATTTTTGACATCCTCACATGTTTTTAAGGTGATTTCATAGCTCAAAAAATAAATTAACTCTATATAAGGATCCAAAGTACCATCTTGAGCATACTTGTGTCAAGGAATAAGGCAGAGTAACTTTGAGGTGCAACATGTGAAAATCATATACATTATGTTAACAAAGAGTTCAAAGAGATCTAAAAACCCCATTAGAAAAAATGATAACTAGCAGTCATCATGATCATAATAACATCATTGGGTCTTGAAGCCATCTTCATATCTCCAAGGTGAGATGGTCTGAGGTGAGCTAAGGCGAGTTAAGCTAGTTGAGCCGAGTGAGTTGGTTGAGCTAGCCAAGTTAAGTGAGCTAGTCAAGAGCTCATCCTTTTTACATGGAGCTACAAAAAAATTGAGATCATTCTAACCAATGACCACTTCTCAAGAAATCCATTCAAGGGCCATCCCTTTCTCACATGTATGATGAAAACACATTTTATTAAGTGAAGGACAAACATCGAGGAGTCTAAGCGCCATGGAGTTGTACCTCATGACTAGGGAGTCACTTGTGAAAGCCTAAGGAGAAAGAGAGTAATCCTCACTAATCAAAAATGGATAATCATAAGTGATGCTCATGAATTTCTCAATATCACAATAGAAGGTCTCATAATAGTGTTCCTAAACACTCATTCGATAGTCCGAGGTGTCTCAGCATCTTGCATAGAAAGGAGGAGATTTCAAAACAATGCCTCACATCATTAATTTTTTCATCAACAAAGGATTAATCAAGGCCCTTCTTCTCCTCTCTTCATTCCTCCTATTCTCTCCCCATTTCTAATTCTTCATTGTACACAATCATGGTATTTTTCCTATTCACTTAAGAGACTATAAAATATTTGTACAATGTAAAAGTATTATCCCAAATTATAAGAGGAGTAATTAATTTGTCACTTCCTAGAAATATGAATGGTCATAAGTGATGTGTATAGGTGAAGAGTCATGTGGGGGTAGATGAAAGGACAAATTGTAATGCTATAAATTGGAATGGATTATCCATTTTGGGTGAAATTGAAATGTATGTTTGATATTTCCATTTCTATATAAAGCAATAAAGTTGTAATTCTTCCATTTCTTGTCAATGTTCCTATACTTTCTCTTTTGACTTCACATATATAATAATATTATAAAACCAAGAAAGGTGGTTGCGCCTTTGATGAAAGAATCCCTAAAAGTACGTGTTTATGATTTTTTTGTCTCAAAATGGTTTACATTTTTTTCTTCTAATTGAATGTGGACATACTTTGGTTATTGTGTGTGTACTCTTCTAGTTCAAACTCACAACAATAACCCTCTCTCTCCTAATTTCTATCCTTTATCCCTCATCACTACAAATTCTTCCCTTCTACCCCATACAAACACTTTTCCATAGGTTCGGAGAAGTGTTCCCTTGTTATCTACGACACATTTATCCACCCTAAAAAATTAAGATAGTTTACATTCAATAATGGGAGCCTCACCATACACAAGAAGGAGGGACTTAGCCCATATCTTGTTGGTGAAAACTCAATAATTTTCCGCACAAAAATTATTTGCCAACAGTTTTTGGAGAATTTGATGGAGAGATATTTTCCCTCGTGTACCCATAAATATATCTAAAAATACAAAAAAGTTAAAAATTTAAAATACAAAAAAACTATTTGAATGATCAAAACCATTTTTGTAATCCTGTTGAGAAACCTACACTTTTCAAGTTTCTTTCCTTCCTAAGTACTTGAGAAAACCTGGCTGAAATAAGATATACCAGATTAAATAGATTGAGAGGAATCATTGACCCTTATTTTGAAGCTTTACAAAATCAGCAAGAGCGAGTCAAAGATAATCCATATTACTTCTCTCAAGCTTCATCCCCATCTAATTCATCAAGTGGTACCCCTAGAAATCCTATCCAAACTCCTACTCGATACTTCCCCCACAGTGAAAATCCTCTTGATTTTCCTTTCACCCACCATTAAATTTTGAATCTTTATAAGAATAATAACAAGAAATAGATGAAAAACTAGAAGAAGAAAGAAATGGCAACACAAGCACCTGTGACATGGGGAAAGAACACTGGTCCATTGGCTTTGACTCCTCCACTTCATAAACTTCCAAAAGGGTCAAGAAAGAAATTTTTTGAAGTTCTATGGAGATGGAAAACAATGTCCTGATGATCATATCAAAACCTTCATCACATCCTGTGGAATCCTTGGAGTACAACATGAAGATGCTATAAGTACGACTATTTGTGGAAACATTTCAAGATGCTTTTATGAATTGGTTTCACTATTTTCCATCATGCTCAATTGCCAATTGGGGTAATATGAAAATAAAGTTTGAAGCGATATTAAATATTACAAAAGATGTTCATGCCCTCATTTCTCAATTAACTCAAATGAAGAAAGAACCGAAAGATTCCATGAGAAACTTCGTGGAAAAATTCAACAAGTTGATCAACTAGATTTTCATTGTTGCTCATCCTACTATAGTGAAAATGTGAAAAGGTTCTTCGTGAATGCTTAGTTTCTTGAATTTAGTTTCATTATATAGAGATTTCAACCAAGATATTTGGAAAATGCTCAAGAAATTTCCATTAAAGTGGAAGATGACCTTGTCTTGTTAGGAAAGATCAAGAATCATTCAATGAAGGATAAGGCCAAGGTTTCCAAAGATGAGAGAACTGATCCATTATTGCAAAAATTGTCCAATGATTTGATAATGTTGAAGAAGGAAGTTTCCCAACATGCATCATACAAGAACCAGTGGCACAAACTAAATTACATGAGCACCTCCAAAGGCTTTCCTCGGAAGCTCCACCAGTCAATGTACTATGTGAGGATGATGAAGATGAGGGAGAAAAATTTATTAAATAAGAGATTGAATATGAAGATTGTGCTAAGATTAGGTATTGTGAATTCTCATTTGATAAATACTTTGAAGAATCCACATACAAGTACTCCTATGTAGTTTCACTTGATCATAAACAAAGAAAGAGGGATATTATCCTACTTCTCAAGAAAAAAATTCAGATCCTCAAGTGTCGAATCTACAAAAAAATAAAATAAAAGGAGGATCATCTAAGATCGATTCCATTAGGTCATCTAATAAGAAACATGAGACTAATTCAACCAAGAATCCTTCTGCCTCTTTAGGTAAGTCTCATTCAACTTCTCTTAAAAAATCAATTTCTTGTTGATCCTAAGAATAATAAAATTTAAAACTTCCATAATCCTTGATGTTCCTAACACTTCCTCATCCTTTGATTTCATTGACCATTGCAAAAAATCCCAAAGTTCAAATTTCTAAGTATGAGTACTTGAAAACCCATCCCAAGCAATTTGATAGGCTTGTTCAGTATATCAAAGGAATTAGTTTTATTTCATGTTCCAAAAATTCTATCACAAAATAACTTCCTCATGCCTCTTACTCTACTCTTTAGAATTGTCTTGCATCTATACCTTCTACCTCTGCAAAGATATAAGATTTCTATATAACCTTGTTGGTCAATGGGTACAAAATGAATAATTGCATCATTAATTTCAGTGTTTCGACAACATCATACCTGCAAAATTTACTAAATCTCTCGATCTCTCTCTCTCCCTACCAATCAGACCAATATTTTTCTATGGAAATGAAAGATGTGACTATGGTTGGAAAATTCAGAATTATCGGTGGAATTTGTATATTTTTATGAAAAGAAGATCACGATGAGAATTCTTGTAGCGGATATACTAGCCTCATATGGTATGTTATTGAGCCAAAGATTCTTTCGAGATGTTGGTGGAGATATATAGATGGATTGGTCGCATATTGTCATTCCATTCAATGGTAAAATGAAGAAAATTCTTCCCATCAGAAAGATGAAGTACATCATTCAAAGGCCCATGACCCAAGGTAGATATCCTATTTCAAGACTCAAGGTCTTTCAACTTTTTCATGACTTTGGTTGAAGATGGTGAACTTCCCATGTTGGTAGAAGAGCATCCAAGCGTCATGGAGCCGGTCAAAGATCATCATGGTGACTTTTTGGAATAAGAATTTGAAAGCATGTACTTCCCACTGGATATGAACATGAATGTAGTTTCTCCATTGGATATTGATGATTTTGGGTGAGTCATGAATTACAAAATAGAAATCTTGAGGAGACAAGTAATGTGGATCGAAAGAAATGATGAAACCCAACAACTTTTTATCATGTGAATTCAATGTTTCAAACCATGTTCTCAATGTTCAGCATGAGATTCCATCCAACGAGTATATTTGTGAATATGAAGACTTCTCCTTCTCATTGGAAGAGAATGACAAAGGATGTAAGAATGAAAAGATGTTTCAGCCCTTTGAATTCAAATCCACTCAAGAAGATGATGATTTCATCACAAAAATGGACTCCCTAGTTCTTGGTGATCAAGATTGGGAAAATGACAACATAAATATTTCAACTCCAATTTTGTGCTCATTCCCCTTTCATGAGGATAGAGACATTGTCAAAAAAAATGGAGAGATGGGATGGTGCATGGTCTCAAATCCGAATTTTTTTCAAAATAAGAACCTCCCCGACACGAAATGCATGAAGAATAATGTGCTTAAACCTTTTAATGTTCAATCTACTCAAGGAAAAGGGGCTTTCACCATGAAGATGGATTTCAAAGCTCAAAATGAACAAGATGGAGAAGATGGTGGTTTCCATGTTACTTACCCAAACTTGATATCATTCTCTTTCCAAGAGGAAGAAGAAATAAAAATGCCAAACTATATAGGGAATCATATCAAGAAATATCTGGAGTATGTGTTGGACACAATTTTCTCTTTCCTACTCAAATAAGTAAAATAACAATAAAAAGAAATAAAACAACTAAGAATATGAAGGGTTTATGGACCTTGAGATGAAATGATGATATGGATGGGAAAACATTATGAATCCTTCTTCGTAGCTAGCTAAGTGAGCTATAAATCAAGATAACTTGTCGAGAAAAATATTGGATTAGTAGATAGGATGGGAGGGTTGCTTGAAAAATTTAGTCTCAAGCGCAAGAACTTCCTAGGATGGATGTCAACCGTCATTTTGATATATATATATATATATATATATATATATATATAAGTAAATATTGATAAGTTTAATGTAGCTAAGATCTGGATGATATGCAGTAAATATGAGATAAACAAAATACTTTGAAATGGAGAAATGTAAGGAAAGTACATATATGATCTAAATAGATGTTAAATAAATAAAACCTACACATGTTGATGGTGACCTCGAGGTTTGAGCAGAGGGCCATTTGACAATGAATGAGGCAAATGGACTGAAAAAATGATGTAAAATTAAGATCTTAAAACACTAATGGTAGATCTGGAGCTAATGTAGCACTGTAATGATGATTAAGAACCCGTAGAAGATTTTGAGACAAGGAGAAACATAAAGGATGTATGAAAATTAGAGATCTAAAGGAAAATAATGAAAATATGGGCCAAGTCGACAATGACTAGGCTAGGTCCTGGGCAGAGACCCAGTTACCGCATAATAGACCTAGGATGACATAGAGGAAGAATGATTGATCGAGGTTAGGTGGATGCATGAATAGAAAACAAATGGCTAGAGATCCGGATAACAAGGAAATTGATGAAATGGAGGTGGCATTTTTGGTGATCATACGGGGTCAACGGAAACTAAGGATGAAATAGGCTTGATGAAAAGAGGTGGGTTGAAACAAAGACCCATATATAAAGGAAGATGGTTGGGAAGGATGAAATCGAGTCTTCGATGACAACTAAACATGCACAAGATGTTAGAGACTGATATGGATGATAAAAATAATGATGAAGAAATGCATGAAAAAGGTAAAGGATATCTCCTTAAAAGTCACTCAAGGATGAAGGCAAGATCACTAGAAGGTGAAAGTATCAAAATCGCATCCCGAACAAGGATGGGTGAATGTAGCTTTATAGGGTCAAAGATGACTGGTATGTCGCCGATGACTCCAGAGAGACGTCCCTTTGGGCGGTGAAGTGATATTTAACTCGAGGAAAAGAGGCCCAAATGAAGTGGGATTAGGGTTTATATGGATAGGGACGAGCTAGGGTTACATATGGAAGATAATTGGGTAGTGGATGGTTGAAATGAGTAAATAAAGGCAAGGGGTGACTAAAAGTATTAAAAGAGGGTGGTTGAGAACATAGAAATGATAAAATGGAATAATATAGAGACATAAAAAAATTAATGAAGGGTTATAATTAATTAAGGATGATTAAGGGTGATTAGGAATGATTAATGATATTTAGGAGAATAAATTAATGAGGCGCTGGATAAGAGCTGATTAATAATAATTAACATAATAAAATGGTTAAAGGTGGGAAATGATAAATTAAATTTAGGAGGGGATATGAAATTTGAATGGATGGCTATGAAGAAAGAGAGTGAACACGGGGTGGAGGGTAGTGATACAAAATATTGGTGTCTATAGTATGTGAAAGAAAGTTTCTTGACTCATCGAGAAGCATGGAACATCAAGAGGCTAGTGATACTATCAATCTTCCAAAATATCTCGCAATCACGAACAATGATCGAGAAAAGGGTCACGATAAGAGAAGAGGGGTGGGGTCAAAACATATGCGTCTAGGGTGGGATGGAAAAGTGGTGTAAAATAATGATGTATTAAGAGGGAACACAAGGATGGCCATAAAGGCAAAAGAATGAAAATATAAATGCAAATCCTGGTCGTACACAAAAATGATGCAATAATGTAGCTATGGATGAGAAAGTGATTTTGATATGGATAGATAGTTGTTAATAACAGATAATGGACACAAATGATATAATGGATCAAAAATATATTTAAGCATGGATGATATGGATGTGAGAAGTTGTATACTTGAAAGAAAACACTTAAACATGGATAAAATGGTTAGATAGGGAATGATGCGACCCGATAAAAGGTGACCAAAATAAGATAAAAGACACATGATTGTAGCAATGAGTGCATGAGGATATGATTATTCAAATTGGATTAGAGGTAAACAAGAAAAGGATCCCCTTAAGGCAATGTACTCGTAGACAATAATAGGTGTTAACACATAACCAACGATAGTTAGCTATCTTAAGGATCATGTGGAAAATATGGAAAGTGGACTTATAAACCTAATATCAACATGACATAAGGGGTTTAGATGTGACTTGTACATGGGAAAATAAGTTCTCTCGTAGGTGGGTGTTCCTAAGCCTATACCCCGATCTTGGTAATGGGACGAAAATGATCAATGCAGGGAAGCCTTTCACGCCATGATATAAAGGGAGTAGACATCCCTTAAGGAGAGTTCTAATTTTTTTCTCTTTTTTACTTTTGAATTTTGATTTTCACAAATGGTAGGGATAATAAATGCATGATAGTTTTCCATCTAGGGATCAACCTATACTTTTTAACTTTTTAATGCTTTTATGAACAACTAGGGATCAATCTATTTTATTTTGAATTTTCAAGGGAAAGAGATGGGGATAGCTAGATAGACCACTTAGAGGGGATAAATAATGTACAAGTGACACTTGTGGACCCTTAACATGGTTCTTATAGGTGAATAAGAGGGTAATGTATGTAATGATCACAGAGTTCTCACCAAGAAGGAATAACCTATCCATAAGGAATATGCTACTTTAGTAGAGCTGTGGTTCCCATAATTCTAGGTCATCACGATGAAAGATGGAATGGATAATGATGGAGGTATAATCACTAGGATGAATAAGTGCATGATAGTACATATGCTAATAGTAGAATGACTACAAGTGTAATGCGTTAAGAGGTTTCATTTCTAGTTTACCATCAAGGAAAGCCAAATGATAAGCCCTGCACTGTAGTTATGCGTGATAATGTAATGTAGTCTTTTATTTGTACTCAATTTCCTAGGTGCACTAGAAATTCATTCAGATAGATTTGAAAGCTCCCTAAGTGTGTGAAGCCTACTGTGTCCCTCCTTTGAGATATCTTGTTAAGATGTTAGCACATGTGTTCATGATTACCATTATCAAGCATATATTCAAATGTAGTTCATTACAAATATCATAAGGAAACACATGTAATAAGGAAATATAACAGATGAAATTAGTACTAAGATCAATTACAATAGGTGATCACCATATTAAGATACATTGATTACTAGAATCCATCCATAATAATCCATTACATTAAGTCATCAAAGAACATAAACTAAATACATTACATTCACTTTCAAAGAGTCATCCGAGCTTCTATATAGGGGCAACATAACTTTCATTACATTACATGATCATGGTCATCGTGTTCAAAACTATGCAGATCAATACATATTTATAGGGGTGGGGACTTTCCCTTCACCTCCCACGCATCATAAAATATACTTCATGTCCAAAATAGCCATGCACTAACAATCGCATGCTTTTATAAAGAAGATAATAATAGATTAAGCTATAAATATAATCTACTTTAATGCTATTATTAGCATTTTCTATGACGTTTGATCTCCACTTTGGTCCCAAAATAGCTCTTGCTTAATCCGCGAAGTCTTCCTAATTTTATCTTTACTTGGGCCACACTCCAACCACTTTTCCTATTTTTATCTCGTAACATGCAAAATTGGATAAGTCTTGGGATTTTCTTTTCTAGGTGCACACCTCCTCAACCTACTCTTGCATGTGCTTTTGCACCTCACTTGCATGCCTCAACTCTCCATGTGCGCTCTAAATACTTTATCAATTTTCATCAACCTAATATTACCCCACACTAATTATATTTTCATCCTCGGTAATGGGGTTACTAATCTCTCCCAATAATATAGAAGAATAATGAATGACTATGAAAGAAGGAAAAGAATGAAAGGGTAACCCACACACATTACTCTTTAGATGACAACAAGAGTTCAACGTAATCCTTATTAATATTAGCCTCTAATTCGTTCCATTCTCCTGGCACTTTTTTGGCTTTATGAGGGACATCTCCAAGCACTTCATTCATCTCTTCCAGGGTCATATCTTCACCCTTATTCTTCAATTCCCTTATCACTCCAGCCAACCCTGAAATCATGCCCTCCATGAAGTCCATATTTCACGTGAATAACTTCCCCATATCCTTTATTATTTATTTGTGGGGGTCCTTGGTTGTCTTAAGTGCATCATGATTCCTTTTACTACAACTAACTTCTCTTCCACCTGGGTTTCATCCTTCTTATCTGCAAGGACTTCATTCTTGTCTTGCATTATGCTTGTCTTGAGGATCTATTATGGGTCCTCATAGTTTCCCAGTGCCCAACCAACCTTTTTCAATTCATCATTTAATGTCTAGAGTACAGGGTCATACTCTACAACCCTACACGTAGTCAATGTATTAGTTCTTTCCTTTTTGGCCACAAAATTTTCCTATGTCTCCTCTCATGCAACCGGACTCTTTTTGAGAAAAAGGTGGACGAATCCCGTAAAAGTGTAAAATTGAGGGATAGGATCTATTTTTCTGCTTCATCAAATTCTGGATGTTCCTCTAAAATTTCACCTCCAATCTCTCAGAGAAATTCCAGAAGATCCAATTTTCATTTCGTATCCTTCCTATGTGCCTTGTTAATTGCTTAATTTATTCCTTCATATTATTATTATGCTCAAGAAATTTCTAGGTTTATGCATGCCAACTCAGCCACCACCTTTGTTAAGGAATTACTTACTTATTCATCTATAAATTCATTTTACTTTACCGTCATATGTGCTTCTTGTGCTTCCTTCTTCGTCTTCCTCCCCGACACATGCTTCTTCCTTCACATCGAATTTAGGCTCATCCATATGCATCTACATGCTCCATGACAATTGCTTCCTTGTGTACATATTCACACCCTTGGGATCTATCAAATCCCATCCATATAATTTTTCAGCGCAAGGGTGCTCTGAAACCTTGTGCGGATGATCTTTGAAGGATCATTAACATACCCTAAGTTAGGAGTATTTAAAATTTCTTCTCCCTTATCCTTACCAATATTCCTTTCCTCGGGAATATGAGTCAATTTATCTAAAATAAGACCTCCTCTTGTTTCTTCCTCATGCCCTCTCGACGGCTCACATGCACTCTTCTCTTTCTCCTCCTCTTCTCCTAAGGGTAATTTTTCTCATCCCGATAATTATTCGCCTCCTCGTATCAAGTGAGTCTCTTATTATCTAGGCTCATCTTCTCCTTCCACATTAATAACTAGTGTGGTCTTAATATTTTGTGTAATCTCATCTCGAAACTTCTTCCTCACTATCACCCCTAGGAACATACTTGCACCTTCTCTTTGTCTTCTTCATTAGAGTTTATTTTGTAGGGGATAGTCTTAGAGATATCCTTAATGGCTGAGATGTTCCCATGCCAATGACCGACATCATAGTTCTTCTCAACACTCTTCTGAATCCCTAGTCCTCCACATCACCTTCTTATTTCTCTATCTCTTTTGCATTGGTTTTAATTCTTACTTCCTCTTCTTATTCCTACATGGGAGGGGTAATTTTTGCGTGACCTCTTGACACATGTAGTTGGTTTTCTCCTCACACTATGTTCTAGTGTGCCACTATCTTCCATTTCCTCACCAAATTCTTCCTCTTCTCGATCCAAAAGGGATGGGCTCATTCTTCTCTATATTGTGCCAACCATATTATTTCCCTTGGTGGCTTAGGAGTTTGAATTAATTCTCAATATATTTCCCATTCACCAAACTATGCTTAAGGTTAACGTATACCTTAGCCAATCCCACCTTTCCAATCATTGAAGTCATGGAACTGATAAAAATATCATCGATATCATGGTTTTAATGTACATAAACTTTCCCAGGATATACGTAGGTCTTCCAAGAGTGTGATATTTGTAGTCAACCTTGTCTACATCAAATATAATTTTATGCGAGTCCGAGAATATGTTAATAGAAGCTGAAATTAGCACATAGTGATCGCATAGGAGCTTGCACCAAGGGCCCCATTGAAAAATTTTCATTTTGAACCCGCCAACATAGTAGTGCTTTGAAAAACGCGATGAATTCTACTTCTCCACCAAACATTGTAGTCAAATCCTTAGGAACACACCATTCCTAAGCTCTTTAACCTTGTAATTCACACCTACTTTATCATCTAGGTCACTGATGATTTCGATTCCTAAGCTCTTTAACCTTGTAATTCACCCAATGAATGGTGCGTTAAGTCGTACTCATCTACCAACGAAGAAAAATAAGTCCTCATGGAACCTTGACATCAACCATAAATAGAGACCTTCTAGTTTTCTAAAGTATGGTAGTTCATAAACCTACAAGAACCGAAATTTATCTAACATCCTTTTACCTTCATTTTCGTAAATGGGTTTGTCATCCGTAGTCCTCAAATTTGTCTTCTTAACCGAGATCTTTCTTAATCTAGTCCAATTCATAGTGGTACAATGATTGTAATCACTCACCTTGATTTTTTCTGACATGGGAGTCCTAGTCGTGTCCCATGATGACTCCTTCGGGTATTACATCTCGTAAAACCTTCTTTCTAGGAAGTTCTTGAACCTGCAGTTTCACTTCATTCTTATTTTTCCTCTAGTGAATGCTTTGGGTGCTCTCTTAGGTGCCATTTGAATCCTTTCAAATTACAATTACATTTGTCTACCTTTGTAACTCCAAATTCGTGTACCCTAGCCGTAGTGTTGTTTTCTCAAAACCTAACCCTTAAAAATCTATTCTCACACTCCTTTAACTAGATCAAACACCTTATTGATTGAGCTTCACCATGGTCATGTCCAAGAATCATCTGGTTTGATGTTTAAATTTTTACACTCGCACTTCATGCTTGATCACAGCTCAAATCACACTTCACATCTTGAAAACTCAAATATGCAAGGAAATAATGAACTCGCATGCACCCCTTTTGTAGATTTTGTAAAAATTCCTACATTAATTTCTCCTTACCTACCTCCGTACTTTAACTTTAATGATTTTTTTTCTTTTTCTGTGCTAATTGCTACTTTCTTCCATGCCCCAGTCGTAACCTTCAAAGTGCGCATACTACTTCTTAGCCATAGGCCTCCTTACACATGCCTCCATGCGCCAAAGTAAATAAACCTCTATACCTCATACCAAGTAGTTTCCCATGCTGCTTCATACCTCACATTACAATGTGTAATTATCCTCTTATGTTTGGTCTTCAATCTGAACAAATCTCTTCAAATCCTTATCATCACCATCTTTCTCATTATTTGTAACACCTTTCCCTCTAACCAACATTGTCATCAACGAGTGTCCCTCGGTTCTTAATCAACCTTCAACACTAACAAATTTAATATTTTACACGTAATTGCAATCCACCCCACACTAAAAGTATGCGTGTTCCTCTGCACATGAAATCAAAAGATAGTAATCATTTTTGGCACAAAAACACGCTTACTATAACAAAACACATAACTAAATTGACAAAACATAACAATGATGAAAGGAAACACATAAAAGGAAATCTAATTTAAATGGAAATACTACCTTATTATAAACACCAAGAAGATTTATTTATAGTAGGGTTTGATCCTACTCCTATTGAAGTCACAAGGAAATAAAGTGTCATCCAATGATCGCAACTAACAAGTGCCTCGATTCAATTCTCTTTATTACTATAAAGGTCCCAACCAATGCATTTTAAATTTCCTTGGGTGGCACGCAAAGTTTGAATCATATAGAAGAACCATCTTCCCCACTTCAAATGTTTATTTCCTTATGTTCCTGTCATGTCAATACTTATGCCTTGCCTTTTATATATTTTGGATCCAATGTGCAATGACGCACCGATCATCTAACCGCATTAGTTTGTCAATGCACTCCTTAACAAATTTCTCATCAATTAATCCACTTGCATGCTTAATACACAAGGAAGGAAATATGAATTAGTCAGAAATACTTCCTCTGTGCCAAACACCAACCTAAAGGGTGTGGCCCTACTTAACCTCTTATTAGTATTCATGTATGCCCAAAGTATATCCGATACTTTATCATCCCATTCTTTTCGTCCAACATCACATATTTTTGTCATTGTCTATCCCATAATCTTGTTGAAGGATTTTGTAGTTCCATTGGCATGTCGATGATAAGGTGTAGTCTTATTATGTGCCACATTAAACTCTACCAAAATGATTCATATTGTCTCATGAAGGAAATGATTTCCTCTATCATTTGTTAAGCTCAATGGACAACCATACCTGCTAATAATGTTTTCCCACAAAAATATTGTTGTAGTAGCTACTATACAATCCTTTGTAGGTGCTGCCTCAACCCACCTTGTCAGATAGTTTGTATAAGTAATGATGTAGCGCATGCCATTCCTACATGTGGGTGGTGAAATATAACCCACAAATTCAATCACCCACTTCTCAAAAGGCTCAATGCTTGTAATAGGATGCAACAATATATCATCTCTATTTTCAGGATTTCCAAGGAATTGAAAATGATTTCATAACTTGACATATTCCTTAGTATCCTCATACAAGGTCTTCCACAAAAGTCTAGTCGTTAGAATTATATGTATGGTAACATCACATGCATAATACAATTCCACCATGAGATTCTTCCATAATAGCCTCGTGCTCATGATCCAGAACACACCGACGTAAAATTTTATCAAATCCCATCTTGTATAAATCTCCACCAATAATTTGATAAGGTGTCATGCGTATTGTAAGCTTCTTCTTCTCTAAAGTATTTATTCCCTCATGTACGTGACTAGTGCGTAAGAACACTATAATGTCCTCCCGCCTGGGCGTGTGGTTCAATCTAAATAGTTGTGCATCTGGAATTGTTTCCTCAATGCTTTGTGTGTCCTCACTAGAATTTATCCTTGATAAATGATCAGCCTTGAATTAATTTTTCCTAGATTTACAACAACTATAAACTCAAACTCCTGAAAGAGTAGTATCCACCTGCATATGCGCCATTGCAAAATAGGCTTGTTGACCAAATACTTGAGTGCCATATGGTCTATATAGAAAATGAATAGTTTTTCAAATGAGTATTTTCTAAACTTGTGCAATGCGTAGATCATGGAAAAATCCTTGCACTTAGTAGATGTGTAATTCTACTCCATAGGGGTCAACTTCCTACTTGAAAAGAAAATAGGATGATCCAAAATCCTTCTCTAGGTTGTGTCGATATCTTGTGCAATTTCCATGTCAAGTATCAATATGGACATGAAAGGGTTTGTTCCATAAAGGAAAGTGCAAAATAGGTGCAATAGTCAATATTTCCTTTAATGTCTCAAATGTTTATTGCTGTTGTCATAGCACCCTAATAGAAATTTCCTTTAACATTCAATAATTCTTCCAAGGGTGTGGAAATCTTTGCATAACCTTTAATGAAATTCCAGTAATAGCCTCTATGACCCAAGAATCCATGTACCTAAATTTTATTGGTAGGTTCTTCTAAACCCAAGATGACAATGACCTTGGCTTGATCTACCAATAATCCTTCCTTACAATATGTCAAAGTAAATTTCCAAAAGGTGTTGCAAAGATACACTTCTTAATGTTAAGGAGATGCTCAACTCGTTTTCACCTCTCAAACATGAGCCTTAATTTTTCACAATGGTATTTAACTCACCCATAGATTGTTTAGTCATGTAGATACACCTACATGAAATTATAGATAAAGTCCTAAAATCCTACACTACAATGCACGAGAACACTGATAGCACATTCTTTAGTTGACTCACCCAAAGGGTATCATTGTATATACAAAAATTCCCACTTAGTGTTGAAATTTTTCTTCTCCTAATCATCATCTACAATGTGCACCTAGTGATAACCTAAAAATCCAACCGTAAAAGAGTAAATCTTGCATCAAACAACTCCCCTAAGGATATCCTCTCAGTGAATGGGGTGGGAAAAGGATTAATGACACATGTAACACTAATTTCTATATCATCCACACAAATCCTTATCCTCCCATCCTTCTTAATCATTATTACCATGGGGTAACCCAATCAAATTCCTCAATAGGTTCAATTATACTAGAGTTGAGCATTTTGTTGATTTCTTCCTTTACCTTCATGTGTAGATTAGATTCATCTTGTAAGGCATCTTCCTAACCGGGAGCATGCCTTCTTTTAGTTTTATTTTCATCTCCCTAGAGAAGGGTGTAATCCCTTTAACTCATGAAATATCCTCATAAATAAGTCTTGAAAGTCTCCCAATAACTTGATAATCTTAGCCACTTCCTGCCGCTCCGACCAGTAATCCCCAATAATGGCCTTCTTAGGCTCTACCTCTATACCAATGTTAACCTTCTTTGTTTTCATAGGGCCATGATACATGCGTGCCTTCTCATTTTTGTGTCAATTACCTTATGCTTTCCTTTAATATGGTCAACAATGAGGTTATCCACTTCCTCATCATCTATCATGTACACCAATTTTCCCTTTTATTTTTCTTTCTAGGTGCGTACCATCTCTTCTTCATATGTTTCCTCAAGATCTAGGTGCACCTCATGATCAGGTTCTCAAAATAGTATCAACATAAGTTCTTTAGCCTTCATGTTATCTCCCAACATAAGGTGCTTCATAATATGCAGTGCTTCATTGACTAGAGGTTTAGTAGAAAAATAATAAAAGTATGAATCATACCTATGGTCATCTCTACCAAATTTATGTTTCTCTTTTCATTTCAACATGGACAAACCGTGAGCATACATATAGCGCTTAAGGTGGAGTAGAAGTTATTTACCCAAAGTGATGGTGGTAATGCCTCCTTCCCTATGCCCAAGATCTCTCACACTCGTGGATGTGATGTGAGGCGGAAGAATTCCCACGAAATTTACATGTTTAGGTAGGTGCATTGATCCATAGAAACCTCGTAGAAAAGGTGATTCTCACTTCTTTCCATTGCAACAATTTTTCTCTGTGTGTGTCACCCACCAATGCACCTCTGCTATCTTGCGTAAAGTATAGACTAGCATATTTCTTCCACCCCCTTCATCCTCGTCACCGCATCTTGATAACGCATGTGCATAAATGTATAGGATTCCCTTCACCAATATACCTTGATACCCTATTAAATCCCAAATGCCTCACCATGTGTGGTCTAATCATCATGGTGACTTATCCTTTCACTTTGCACCCAACCATTTCGTATGTTCCATGAGCCCAGTTATCACAAGCAACACTTGTAGTGTCACTTACAAATTACACATCTTCCCAATGAAGCACACCTTCTTTGGATGGTTCTAAATTTTTTAGATCATGTACTGATTGAATATAAATTTTATTAATCTCTTCTTCACTCAAGGGATCAACATAGGGCTCTTCCTTCTTATTCAGCAAGGGTATAATCACGCACTCTTCCTCATTCTCAAAGCTAATGTATCTTTTATTAAAGCATAGATCTTCCTTATTCGCATAGCACCAAGGCCATCCAAGTAATATTGGGAAGTTTTCTACTTTGGCAAGATCCCATACCACAAATTCCCAAAGAAAACTTGGCTTTGTGAATTTTGTAATCATTACATCCTTTAGTAACCTAATTGGCATGGCCCTACTCTTGTTTTCCATAGGCATCACATTTTTTTGATGGATGTAAGGTCGATCTATCCACTGGTTCCAAGCATCCAGAGTCAATACATTTACTTATATGCTAATATCAATAATAATGTTACACAATAACCAACCATCAATTACTACATCAAGTGTAATCTCTTTGTCAAATTCATGATTATGAGGTGGTAGATTTTCATGAAGTATCTATCTTTCGTGCTCAGATCCAACGTGTGGTACCTTTTCTCATAGCCATTCCCCTAGTAGAGGAATGATGTTCTCTGGCGCAACATTTTGCACACATATTTCAAGTAATTAACATCCTTCTATGGGATTTCAACCTTTCTTACACAATCCATATTACGCATTTTCTCCTTTAAGAATTGTATCTCTTCCCGCAATGCACTAATAACTTCCATCATATCCTAATAAACTTCTTTTTGGTGCACAACATCTAGATAATTAGCATGTATCAATTATTAATTTGTAATAAGTGGCTTAGCCTTCAGATTCTCACGTGTGAGCGCTACCTCAACACGTGTGGTAACCTTTATAGTATGAAATTTAGGATCAAGGGTCTTCTTCGACATCCACTGATCAACAAAATGCACTACACCTTAATCATTCCTGCACCCTTCTCTTGCTTCTTATTCTTACTCATGTGCTCATAAAAATTTGGGAATTCTTCTAACTTATGAGGCTTTCCACACCATGAGAAAGTAATTTTCTGAGGGAACTCATACTGATAATGATCAGGGAGATTCCATAAGTATAAAAAGTTCCACATGGAAATCTATCTCTACCACTACCATGACATCGACCTCTATATCTTCCTCTCAAGACACCATTCCTATTATTTTCATTGTCACAACCTTCATGGTCATGAAATTCATGCTTCTTAGATCCACTAGCCACACTCGTCTGACGCACTCCTATCTCAATGGCTTCATGAATGTGATCAATCAATTTATAGTTAGTGGTATCATGGGTGTGGATTTTTAAATTTTACAATACATAGAAACCTTCTTTATAAGTGAGTGTTGTAACAGAGGGAAATCTCAAACATCATGATTCAGGTGACATACTTCATAATCTAATAACAATGTGCACATTGACCTGAATGGGTAATTATATTTATTATTTCCTTCACTTCAAAATGTGTGCACCAAATTTCACTACATGTATCATGAGCCAAATTAGCGAAATATTCTCCACTCTTTTTCCATAGCTATAATTTGTGCCTCCAAAAATGGCTTACTCTATTATCAACGCTCCTAATAACTTAGACATGTAGAGTGGATTTTAAAGCCTCAGTGCAGATCCAAAATTTTTTATGAGATATTGCTCATCGGTAAGGAGTAAAAACCCACCAAAAACCACTATGCATGTTGACTCATATGGATGTCATACGATAATTTCGACAATAGGTCTTCAAACATGTGTCATACTCCTGTACACTTTCAACCATTCCTTAATTAATATATTTGAGTGCACTAATACTTTTCTACTCAAACTCTAGAATATGGAACTTAGCTAGAAACGTAGAGCATAAAACATCACAATCCATTGGAGTATGATGTGGATCATAATTTTTATACAAGTTATGTGCATTCCCTTAAAGAGTAGTAGAAAATTGACTAGCCTTCCTATCCGAGGCCGTAACTCCTTTAAGAAGCCATAGTAGCTCACACTTGTGCATATGATCTTTTGTATCTTCAATTCCACTATATTATTTTAAGTGGAGAGACGTCTCATAATACACTTGTTGGGGCTGATGTGGGGTTGTTGGAGATGTGGGCCTTTTCCTCTAGATCTAGAACCATAACCACTAACAAAGATTTCATTCACCTCTAGAACTTCCTGATCCACCGACCCTCATGTAGTGGGTACAAGACTAGTGGATGTACTTCATTTACATCCCTATTATAGTGATAAACTGAAATCCAATAGTCTATGAAGTTGTAGTAATTTCAGACATATTCCAAATATTTTGCATGCGCACACTCTGTCCTCATGACGTGCCTAAAAATATTCCTTCTATCGTACCTCCAAACAATGATGCTAATTGTGTTGCCATAAGCACACTATTAACTCTATCTCTTGAATTCAACACAAAAATACCTACTTATCTCTACTTTCTTGCTCACACTAGTCCATTTATCAATGACTACTTCTAGAACTGAAATACCATGCGTAAGGGCTAGTTTATGAGGAAGGATTAGATGTGCGCATGTGGTCCTCAATATTTCCTCCTCGATCGTGCTCTCATTTGAATCCAAAGGGATTCTCTATCACGTTACCCAATGTCGAAAGAACTAGATGCTGCAACTCCTCATCTTCCACAATAACTTCAAATCCTTCATGAGGTATCTCTCTCCTAAACCCTAGGATTCCTCAATCTCCCTTTGTTTCAAAATTTCCCTCTCTCACGCTTCATTATATCTGAGCTCTCTTTCCTCTCTTTCCTTTTCTACCGCTAGGTTCACCAACTTCACCACACTTGATCCTACCCCTATATGCATTGGGAGTTTAGATAACCATAGGGAGGCACTATAAATCTAGATCTATCATCAAGATCTTGATTGATAAAGGTATAGTGCACAAGTAAGATCCTCTAGGTTCATTTAAGAACTAGAACTCAAACTTCCTTAAGACATAGATAATGGAAATAGTGTACTTAAAATATAACCGTGCACCACTTCAACCCACCAACAATCTATAACTCTTGTCCACTCCACATCAGCATCAACAAGAGTTTGGTAATCTATCTATGTCTGAAGATTCAACTTGTAACTCCAAAACTTCCTTATTGCATATCTTGTGACCACTCATACAATTCTACTAGAAAGATGCAAAAGAAAGTCTCATAAAGTATATCATAAAGGTTGTCTTCCACCCATCTGCGTGCATTGAAATTAGGTCCAATGTTATATTTCTACGCAAACTTGTCTTGTCCATCTTCTACCCAACTTTCAATGCTCTCTAGAGTCAACTGATATGCCATCTACTAAGCAACATCCTGAAAAACAACTTGAAAAGAGGTCGCAAAATGGAACCAAAATGTAGTATTTTATTTGTACTCAATTTGCTAGGTGCACCGACACTTCATTCGGATAGATATGAAATCTCACCCAAAGCACGCAAAGCCTATTAGGTCCCTCCTTTGTGCTATCTTGTCAAGATGTTAACATGTGTGTTCATGATTACCATTATCAAGCATACATTCAGATGTAGTTCATTACAAATATAATAAGAAAACACATGTAATAAGGAAATAAACATATCAAAATAGTACTAAGATCAATTGCACCAGGTGATCACCTTATTCAAATACATTGATTACCAAAATATATCCACAATAATCCATTGCATTATGTCATCAAAGAACAGAAGATGAAAACATTACAATAACTTTCATAGAGCCATGAAAACTTCTATATTAGGAAACATAAATTTCATTACACTACACAACATGGTCATCATATTCAAAACTATGTAAATCAATACATATTTATAGGGGTGGGGACTTACCTTTCACCACCCATGCATCTAAAAATAGACTGCATGCCCAAAATAGCCATGTACTAACAACTGTATGCTTTTACAAAGAGGCTAATAATAGATTAATCTATAAATAAAATCTACTTTAATCCTATTATTAGCGTAGTTTATACCTTTGATATGCACTTTGGTCCCAAAATAGCTCTTTCTTGGCCATGAAGTCTTCCTGATTTTATCTTTACTTGGAGGCCACACTCAAATTGCTTTTCCTATTTTTTACCCCGTAATATGGAAAACCGGATAAGGCACGGGATTTTCTCTTCTAGGTGCGCACCTCCTTGACACGCTCTTGCACATTCTCTTTTGCGATCCACTTGTGTGCCTCAACTCTCCATGATTTCTCCAAATACTTAGTCAATTTTCATCAACCCAACATGTAAGGTCCAATC
Organism: Taxus wallichiana var. yunnanensis; assembly: GCA_018340775.1. Taxonomy (NCBI): domain Eukaryota; kingdom Viridiplantae; phylum Streptophyta; class Pinopsida; order Cupressales; family Taxaceae; genus Taxus; species Taxus wallichiana. The sequence goes on from CM031239.1 coordinate 443,856,098, forward strand.
CAGTTGGGAGAAAACTTTCCACGTTGGCTCTTTTCTAGAGTAGTGACATTTTGATATTAAGGACAAGGCCACCGATGTTAAAGTTGTGTTCTTTTAGAGGTGATAGCGAATGGGATAAGATGACCATTTACGAAGATTAGGTAAGAGGGTAAAATATGTGTTATCTTTAGAGTAAAAGGAAATATGCATCCATGATGAGACAAAGATGGCCACAAAAAGTGGGCTTTGGATGAGATATGACACCGAGAGAGGAAAAAGATAGCCAAAAGGGTGGACTTATACTTTGAGATGCAATAAAGAGATTTGGATAGGATGAGATAAAAAAATTAGATGAAAGATAAGTATATTTAGATGAGATTAAAAGAGATGATGTGGGGATTTAAGAGGAGAGGATTAATCTAACAATATACCACCCTCTAACTCCTAAAATGATTGTGGAGATTTAAAGAAGTTAGGGTAAAAGGTACAATGTCATTGATGTTCATGGGATGGTTAGATGAAGGAGGAGATGTGAGAAGAATAAGAGAGAGGAGTGAATTCTCCCCCAACGAGAGATGCTACATCACATTAGGTAACTTAGATACAGATGTGGATAATATAGCAAATGTAAAAGAGGATTGTATAAGATCGTTATAAGGAGGAGTGATGATTCCTCTAGGTTTTGATTGGATAGATGATTGAGGACCATGAGGAAGAGGAGGAATAGTAATATGGATTGTGTTGATGAAGACAGGGGCCTCTCTCTAGGAGGAACAAATATTAGAGGAAGGATTATGACGAATGATTTAGGTGAAGAACCCAATTTAGATGTGTTAGGAGATGAGGTTTGATTGGAGGACTTGATTGGGATGTGGATGACATGGAAGGAGAAGACATGTATTTTTGGATGAGGTCACCCTATGTCATTAAGTTATGGATTAGAGTTTTTAGATCTCTAAAATTTTCAATGTCATGGCACTGAGGTGTGATGATAAGTACATATGATATTAGGATTGAACAAAGGAGGTCTTGGAGCATGTGGATCAAAAGACCTCGGGATAGGAGGAAGCATAATTTTTGAGGTTTGGAGGAGACAACTCAAATATTTTAGTATAGAACCCAATGGGGTTTTTTGAAGAAGAGGTTATAGATGTGTTATTCAGAAAATTGACAAGGGTAATTTTGCGAGGTAACCATACCAAATTTTTGTTCTGTTTCCTCATTGAGGTCCTCGGCAGATTCAGAATGGTGTAAAATTCCTTTGCGAAAAATCTAGTTTCTCGAACTTGGTCATTTTGGTCCTTTTTAGGCTGGGCGTAGATTTTGTCCATGCAACACAAAGCTTATTTGCACCCCTTTTATTCCTTTGGTGCACCCTTTGGAGTGTTAACACAACAATTGTTGCACCTCCCATGATGTGCCTTTCTTTCCTGCGTCGAGCGCATGCGCCATCCTATCAACAGTAAAAATGTTGCGCCCTTAATTGGTGTGCCAAGGCACTCAAAATCCCATGTTGATAGTCCTAAATTTGCGCAAGGGTGCAGATATTTATTCTGGACAGAGATGTATACCTGTGCCAAAGGGTGCAAAGGTTTTCATGTCGACACGTATTTTAGTGCGCCCTTTAGAAAAAGTGGGTGGCACATTTATTACACTTTTGGCTATATATAGGCGCATCCGCCCTGTCATTTTCACAATTGAAAACACGTGAAAAATTTATTTCTCTGCACTTGTTAGTGCTTCTATCATCCTCATGTCATGTTCGTGGACCCCACCTCGTTTCTCTCATCCTATATATATTCTGGGTAAGTGGTCCTTTCTCTCTTGTGTTTTTGTTTTGGTTTAATTATTTGTGGGATGTAATAAAATGAATCAAGAAACCATAAACCCCTCTGCGGCACATTTTGCATTTTTCCCTCCTCGACCATTTGTAGATCAAGAATTTCGTGCTTGTTACCTGTCCAAGTTAATGTACCAAACTAAACACAAAAACCCTGAAAAACTCCAATGAAATCGATACCTGATGAAGATGTAGACGGATGAGGAAGCTGATGTAGACAAGACGGGCGCACACGAGCAATTTGCACAATAGCTCCGAGTAACCTGCAAAACATCGATGCTTGACAGAAAAAGATGGCGTTAGAAGATATTTGGGTGGACTGCCCGAGAAGCGGGTCCGGGAAGCGATGAGCTTCCTTGGCGGATGTCAGTCCACGTTTTCAATAAAGAAAAGAAGCATACATGATAAAAGATGTAAATAAAGACTAGATTTTCTGATTGCAGTAATAAAACAGAAACTGAACAGCAGACAGAAAGTACAGAAAACAGGGAACTGCGAAATAATGCTGGATTTGTGTTACCTGTGACCTTTTACCTGTCTGCAGTGAAATCGGCGTCGACTGGGTATAATCGGCGGCGACTGATGTGATCGGCGTCGACTGGGACTGATCGGCGTCGACTGGGTAAGATCAGTGTCAACTGAAGGCAGACTGACCAATCAGGGACTGTGCGATGAGATTCGGGGATTGGAAGGTGAATGTAGTCTGCAGGATGTGCCGAAGATGGAGAGACGCTGGAACAGAGTCACCAGATGATAGATGGTGGTGTATGATGTTGATATGATACGGGCAGAGTAACGGTGCTCCTCTCAGGGATTGATTAGGACAGGATCTGCCCTAACTGAGACAATTGATGCTAAAAAGATCTCTCTTTCTTGCAACCTGAATCTTTCTCGCTCTCTGTTCGTGCGTAAGTGCTTTCTTTCGCTCGTTAGTCTCTTTTTCGGTCCTTCGAACTGAGCTATGGACCTGCTTTTATAATCGGCGCTGCTATAAAAAATCGGCGCCGACCATATGGGTCGGCGCCGATCGCGGAGAAGACTCCCGAGATGGCCAAATTGATCGATTCGAGAAAGACAAGACTTATCCCGACCACGGGAAATATCCCGCTTAGGGAAGATTAAAAATGGATGTGATGCATAGATAGAATAAATTTGGGGTAGATAAGTGATTAAGATGCATGGGAAGAAGCGTAATTAAATATTTAATATTTAATTACTCATGGGTAAGATGTGATGGGATGAATTAAATTTAGAGTAGGTGATTAAATCACAAATTGGAAAACTATCCCAAGGGGATAGTTGGTGATGTAAACGTGCCCTAGGTTACCTAGGCAAGTAAACGGATGAGAGGGGACACTAAATTGGGTAACCAATTTTAAGTGTCTACATTTTGCCCCTTTTTGTCAAGTAACTTGCGATAAGCAAGGTTATGAGACAAAAACAAAGGGATGGAGGAAGAGAAGAATTTGTGGTGATGTGATCCCCCTCAAACTAGGGATGGGATGGATGATAGAACAGACGATCCCGAGTTTGAAAGAGGTAGATGAAAATGCAGGATGCCCCAGTTGGATGTCTGGAGTAGATCTGATCATTGATGACGCATAAAAATAAACACAAGGGCAGCAACCTAAGGAACTCACATTGGTAGGGAAAACTAGCCGGTCTCCTCATGAGACGACGTTAGTGCCTACAGACCCATGAGTGCAAGGAGAACTGCAAAAAAAGCCAGCATCTAAAGAGAGACACATTGGTAGGGACAACTAGACGGTCTCCTCATGAGACGACGTTAGTGCCTACAGACCCGTTTAACTCTAAGCTGCCGAAAGATACGAGTGTCCCACGCAAAGGGAACAAACCCGAAAGAGACGATGACATCTAAAAGATGCGTCAAAAGGCAAAATTCAGCACATCACAATGATCAGATAGATAAGCCAAGCATCAACACTATGGCAAAGATATTAGCAGATGGAAGTAAACGACGTGGAGAAGCGATACCGCAATCCACGGGAAAAAATGAGTATAAATCGATAGATGATAGATGATGATATAGACATAGACTGATAGATGATGAATAGATGTGATGGGATAGACATAGAGGATAGATAGACGTGATGTAACTTGATGTGATTGATATGTGGATTTAATTTGGATGAGAAAAATAGATATAGATAGATGGAATGTTACTTGGATGTACAAGTTTTTAGATGTTTTGATGGATAGATAGACAGATGTGTTTGATGTATGGATGTAATTGTAATGAGAAATGAATACAGATAGATGTTTTGATAGATAAGATGAACTTAGATAGAAGATAAATTTTGATTGAATTAACATGTGAAATGCCAATTTAACAGGATGCAAGACAAAGAAATGGAGAATACTCCCTGCAAGAGCCAAAGATGAAAGCGAAACAACCGTGACTTAGAAGAGAAGATACTCGGAGAAGAAGAAAAATGATAAGTTGGACTTCCAACCGACCATAGATAAAATCCAGAAAGGAAACCAAAAGACCAAGCATATAAGGCCCTATATAAGATTAAAATAAATCTGACACTAACTAGTCGCAAACCAGATCTAGGATAGAAACGGAAAGAAAAGTAAGTAAGTACCTTGTCGGAACTTATAAGGGACAGAATACATGTCCATAGTGGGGAAATAGGATTCTCCATATGATCGACAAAAGGTCCTAAATCTCAGCTTCATGACTTTGACAGATAAGCAAACTGATCAATGCGGGAAGTTTGCTTGATATGGAAAGACTGATCGATGCGGGAAGTCTTTCAGTGATGCTAAAAAGTGTATAAACTGACTGGAAGGCCGATTAATTACAAGAAGCCTTGAATTTTTCTTTGAGAAATAGCCGTCCTTCAAGGGAGCGGTCTGTATTGTGAATTTTAATGATAGCCATCCTTCGAGGGTATGGTCTATTTTCTTTTTGATTCACTTGATAATGTATGGATAGCTGTCCTTCAAGGGATCAGTCTATCTTTTGGATAGCATCTTCTCTTTTTTTTTTTTTTTTTTTTTGGAAACTTTTTGGAAGAAGCTGAGTTTAGACCTAGATAGATCAGATGGAGGGGAAGAGAACATAGAAGAACATGCACTCATGACCCGAGTAGATCCGATTAAGATAAGTACTTGGGACAGATGAAGTGGTGATTAAGGTATTCCTACCATGAGGAGGAACATATCCAAAAGAAACGTGCAATGAGTAGAGCCGCGATACTCATATTTAAGGTAAGCGAGGCAATAGGCGGAGAACCACACAATTTCAAATCACCACGAAAGTAGATGACTGGTTAATAGGACGGATGAAAGATCTGAGTTGCGACTAGATTTGTGTAAGATAGATTTTAACAATAGAAGGGCCGTAAATGCAAAGCATTAAGAGGTTCCGCTTCAGGGATACCATCCATGGAAGATAAACGATAAGCCCCAGACCCATATTTATGAGTGATAATGTAGGGGCCCATCCAGTTGGGAGCAAACTTACCACGTTGACTCCTTTCGAGTGTAGTGACATTTTGATTTTCCTTAAGAACAAGATCACCAATTTTGAAGTCACGATGTTGCAAGTGCTTGTTATAAGCACGTTTGACACGCTCGAGATAGACTTGATGATGCTCAAGAGCGTTAAGACGCCGCTCATCTAATAATTCAAGTTGTGCCAGACGATTTTGACGATAATCCTCATCGGAGACAAATTCTCTGAGAGAAACACGGAGAGATGGGATTTGGACTTCCAAAGGAAGGACAGCCTCAGACCCATAGACGAGAGAGAAGGGAGTAGCACCAGTAGGAGTACGAATGCTAGTCCGATAAGCCCAGAGAGCAAAAGGGATATGTAGATGCCAATCCCTACCAGCTCGACTAGTTACCTTTGCGAGGATATTACGCAAAGTTTTATTGGAAGCTTCGGCCTGACCATTAGCTTGAGGGTAGTATGGAGAAGAAAAACTGAGCTTGATATTGAAAGCATTGCAGAGATTCTGCAAATCAGCATTTTTGAAAGACTTACCATTATCTGTGATTAGCTTGTGTGGAACGCCAAAGCGACAAATGATGTGTTGATAGACAAAATCAACTATGGGTTTAGCCTTTGTTGAAGAAAGGGGGATAGCTTCTACCCACTTAGTAAAGTACTCAGTGGCGGTAATGATAGAATGATGACGTTGTGAAGAACGAGGATTGATGAGACCAATAAGATCAAGACCCCACTGCGAAAAAGGCCACAAATCCGCCGCAGGTTGCAAAGCCTGACTAGGGACGTGCGTGAGATTGGAATGTTGCTGACACTTGACGCACTTCTTGGTGTATTCACAACAATCTCGATTAAGAGAAGGCCAATAATATCCCAAGCGTAAGATGCGCTTGGCTACAGCTAAACCACTAAAATGTCCACCACAAGATACCGTCATGGACCTCCTGAATAGCTTTAGATGATTCATGGGTTTTGAGGCATCGAAGCAAAATACCATCAAAGCCACGTTTGTAAAGAAGGCCACCTAGAATAGTATAGCGGTTGGCGCGTTGGACAAAAGACCTTCTACCATTGGGAGTCAGATCTGGAGGAAGGACCGAATAAGATAGATAATCAACTATCTGTTGATACCACTCATCCTGAGTATGGGTTGTGACAACATTGATTGGCGTTAGTTGCCCAAGATGAGATGGTTGATCCAATCGTTGCACAGCCACATAAAGACGTGAGTCTTCGGTAAAAGGCGGGATAAGAGAGGCTAAAGAAGCCATGGTATCCGCGAATCGATTTGCAGTACGAGGAATGGCTTGGATAGTGAAGTTATCGAAAGATTGGAGTTGGGCAAGAACGATGTCGCGATATTTCTGAAGGATATCATTCTTGCATTGATAGACACCCGTGACCTGGTTAACGATGAGTTCAGAATCACCAAAGATGTCAATATGACGAGCGCCGAGATTAATGGCATTTTGAAGACCTAAGACAAGAGCTTCGTACTCAGCCATATTATTGGTGCACTCAAAGTTTAATTTGTGTGCGACTGGGATGGGCGTACCCCAAGGAGGAATCATCACAAAACCCGCACCTCCCCCTTGCTGGCATTTGGATCCATCAAAGAAGAGCTTTACTTTAAATGGAGATAGACCAAAATCGATTTGTTGGATAAACTCATCGGGAAATTGAGCAAGGGGGTCTTGAGTGTCCGGAAGAGGAGCATCAGCTAATTGATCTGCAATAACCTGACCCTTGATAGCCTTTTGCGGGATAAACTCGAGGTCAAACTCAGTCATAAGCATAAGCCAACGAGTGATGCGATCATTGTGATAAGGTTTTACATGGATTGTCTTGAGGGATTGACACTTGTGACAATGTAAGTTTTGTGATTAAGGAAATAATGACGAAGCTTAGAAGTTGTGAAGAAGAGAGCACAACATAGTTTTTCAGCTTCGAGGAGTAACGTGTCTCATACTCATGGAGGGTGCGATCGATGTAATATGACAGCTTGTTCTTTACCACAAGCGTCCCGATGCAAAATCATGGCTCCCGAGCATGGTCATTCTGAGAGATATAAAGATAGAAAGACTCCCCCTCGCGTGGAGGTGTAAGCACAGTGGAGAAAGAAGATAAGCTTTAAGATCATCAAAGGCCTTTTCGGCAATGTTCATCCCATTCAAAATGAACATTCTTATGGAGAAGGTGGTGAAAAGGTTGACAACGGTCCGACAATTGGGAGATAAAACGACGCACTGATTGAAGACGTCCTTGGAGACTGCGGAGTTGCTTTAAGTTAGACGGGGGAGGCATCTCAAGAATAGCTTTTATTTTTGCGGGGTCGACTTCAATACCCCTGATGGAAATGATAAAACCTAAAAGTTTACCAGTGAGAACGCCAAACACGCACTTAGCTGGATTTAGACGAAGACAGAAGCGGATAAGCCTCTCAAAGAGAGGTGCAAGGATGAAAAGATGATCCTGACGGCGTTTGGACTTGCCGAGGAGGTCGTCAACATAATCCTCTACAGTTTTGTGTAAGAGGTCATGGAAGATGTATGTCATTGCTCGTTGATAGGTTGCCCTGCGTTCTTAAGGCCAAAAGGCATGACACGATAGCAAAAAAGGTCCCCCAAGGGTTATGAAGGAGGTCTTATGTTGGTCTTCTCGTGATGAGGATTTGATTATATCCAGAGAAACCATCCATAAGAAAGCATCTCATGACCCGCAGTTAAATCTACGAGTTGGTCGATATTAGGAAGAGGAAAATCATCCTTTGGACAGGCAAGATTAAGATCCCGGAAGTCGGTACAAATTCGAATCTTCCCAGTAGCCTTAGTTACTGGTACTACATTAGACACCCATTGCGGATAATCGATGGGTTGGATGAAGCTAGCCGAGAGCAAGCGTTGTAACTCTTCTTTGACAAGAAGGGCTACTCTAGGGTGCATTTTACGCAATTTTTGCTTGACTGGTTTGATGTTGGGAAGGGTAACGATATTGTGGACCACAATATCGGGATCGAGTCCTGGCATATCTTCATATGACCAAGCAAAGGCTTGACGATGTTTGGAGAGAAAAGCGGTAAAGTCCCCTAATTCCTGTGGATTAAGGGATTGGCCGACCTTGATGATGCGAGGGTCTTCAGAAGTCCCTATATTAAGGTCGATAGTGGCTTCGTTGAGAAGGGTAGACGTGTCAGAAGGAATAGTCTTGGGAAGGTATGAATCCTCTGCCCCTAGATAGGTGAGGACAGAATCATCATCCGCACAGTGGATAGTGTTGATAGTAGGAGAGTCGTCTCCAACTATTTCAGGGAAGATTAATGGTATAGAAGCGGACCGATTGTTAGTCTCATAGACCAACGGCCCTAAGGAAATGGTATTGATCAAAAAAAAAAGTTAGGTGGGATGGAAATGTCATCGTCCACATCAAGTGATGCTTCTGACTTGGTGGGGGAAGATGGTTCTTCAGTAGGAAGAGACTCATCAAGAATAGTGACAGTGGCCTTTGAAAGAGGTTTAAATCCCAAACCAAATTTCTGATGTGGCATGAGAGTAGGAATGGATTTGAGGTCATGTATACCTTGTTCATATTTTCCAAGGCCAAAACCTTTCCACGCGCATCGATGTAGATAAGTCTTTGCAAACGTGGGATTCTGTAGGTGATCAAACCCTGTTAGGTAAGGTTTGGCTCTAGGAGGAGAATCCGGGCGATGATGAGGCGTATCAAGACCACCGTAGATGAAATTGGTCTGTTGATTGGGCAGACCAATGGTGACGATGCGACCGAGACCTGGTTGATATTCAGGTTGTTTGTCTGGTCTACCATACTCATTAGGTTTGAGATGGGCATCGAAAGAAAAGAGAGGAAGCTCTCCTAGTGAGAAACGCTGCAATGTCTCTTCCAGATTTTGTAAATCCGGTAGTTTGGTTGCAGGCATGGAAGAAGATGAGGCCCCATCTGGAGAAGATGTATTTTCTTTTAAAGGGGCAGACCTAGTGGTCATGTCGCATTGTGCGTGAAAGGAAAAGGATCTCCGGATGAGTGTATATTTTGCCCTCATATTGATATTTTAGGCATCGATGGAGGTGGATGGGACACAATGCATTGCGCGAATCCGGAGCGTCTGAGGATCATGTTATAGTGGAATTTTCCTTCGACAATATAGAAGAGTTCATGGAGCAGCTTCTTACCTACTCGGATGGGTAAGACCACGGTTCCCAGATTGACTTTGCTAGGCCGATCGTTAAATGATCGAAGGGCGAAGGGTGGGGGTGACACCACATTCTTTGGTAACTTAAGTTGTTCGAATGTGTGCGAGGAGATGACGTTGAGTGCAGCTCCACTATCGATCATAACACGTTTTAAGGTAGTGTTATTGATTTGGACTGTGATGAAGAGGGGAGCCTCCAAATCCTCTGAAGAAAGAGGAGGAATTTCTGAATCCTCAAAAGAAATGGTGGTCGATGGACCATTCAGTCCAACAACCAACTCAAAGGGCTGGGGCTCATCGGAATTTACTGCGATGCGACGCAGATTATCAATCAAAGCTTGGCGATGTTGTGGAGAGGATTGGATGAGGTCAAAAAGAGACATTTTGACCGGAGCCTGGGTGAGTTGTTTCATAACACTCTCCTCAACAGACACGGGAACTTGAGCCCGAGGTGCAGCACGAATAGAGACTCTAGGTCGTGGGGCTGATGAGGAAGGAGAAACGTCTTTAGGGGCTGCAGAAATGACAACCCGTGGTCGAGATGCTGAAGATGAAGATGGGTTATCATAGTGTTGGGTTCTAGTGGCGATATGGATTGTGTCAATTTGGGAAGGTGGAAGATCAAGTGGGATGGAACCACTAGAGGTCTGAGTGGATGGTTGAGGTTTGGATGGGGCTAAGATGACAGGAGGTAATTGTTCCTCCTCCAGCAAAAGGTCACTTTCTTCCAGAAGGTTCTTGATAACGGCTTGGAGAGCTTTACATCCCTCAGTATCATGACCCGGAGTACGGTGGTAAGCACAAATCAGATCAGAGTTAAACCAAGTAGGTTTCACTCCTTTAGGATTATAAGGTTTAATCGGAGGAAGGGTTATGGATGAAGATTGGATGAGTTGATGAAGGATTTCGGTATAGAATCCGGTAGACGAAGAGGAGGATAGAGATGATGAAGATGGTTCTTTTACCTTAACCGACTGCCGAGGTAAAAGAACTTGCATGTTAGGTTTAACAGTTTCTTTAGGGATCCTCTTGTTTGTTTGGACATTTGGAGGAGCAGTCTTGGGTGCTTGGGATGGGAGTAAATGAGACATGATTGACTTTGGTGGAGGGGGAGCCCCTAAGATAGATTTTGAAGATGAGGGATATGCGACAAATTTTGCGGTCTTTGGAGACAAAGGGGGTTGCTTAGTCGGATTTACGGATGATTTAGATAATGTTGATTTAGATGAGGAAGAAGTCCTCAAGGTAGGTGTAATAGGAGGAATATAGGGTGCTTTGGTTTTTGGTAATGAAGATGATGATCCTGATAGAAGAGGTGCCGTCTGTTTAGTAGGTAAGTCTACTTTTAGGGGTATTGATGAAGAATGTGTTGTGGAAGAAGATGATGGCTTTGATGGATGTGTAGAAGAAGACGCCTTCTCCACGGGCAAATCCAATCGTTTATGAGGCGTGGAGAGAGATTTTTGTGGAAGAGCACCAAGAGTTTTGATGGTCCGAAATATGGGCTTTCCTTTTTCAGGGATGGTGACGACTTCAACGGCATAAGGTGATTGTAACCTTTTTGGGGGAAGCAAGTGGGGAGGTACTGATGGTATAATGTTAGATTTTAGTTGTCTCGGTTTAGGTTCAGGAACCGAGCGTATAGATGTTGGTGCTACTTCTTTTGATTTTTCCTGAATAGGTGAAGTAACATTGGTGATGGAAGAAGGGGGTGATGACGAAGCAGTTCCTAGCGAAGGGACTACTTCTGATGCAGTAATCATGGGTGAAACTACTGCAGGAAAAGAGATAGGAAGGGTCAAAATTGAAGACGCTTCCGTTGAAGTTGGCACAATGATAGGTACGTTCACCAAGGGCATAGTTGCAGCGGGAATGGGAGCAACAGAAGTGGATGTGTCCGAAGTGGAAACTCGGAGGGATGTGATTGCCTCGAGCATTGAAAGAATGTCTGATGATGAGACAGATGAGGATGATACTGTCTCGGGTATAGATGGAAGGTCAGACAAAGGAGCGGAGAGAGATAACTCCGTGCTTGATAATGTAGGGATATTCAAAGATGGACTATCTGAAGATATTGGAACTCCCGTGATTGATGAAGAGGAAGGAGGATCTGATTCGATTGATGTGTTTGCAGATGGATTGGTTTCAGAAGAAGAGTCCTCGGTAGAGATGAAATTAATAGTGTGGGTGTTTGGTTTTTGAGATTCCGAAGAATTATGATTTGGGGCATGATTGGGGAAAGGTTGTTTAAAAACGTCCAGTGCTTGATTTGGGGGAGCATTCGGATTATCCAGGATGAGCTCGCCTTTGTCAATGAATTTTTGGACAAGATTTTTGAAAGTCTGACATCGTTCGATGTCATGACCTTTGGTTCTGTGATAATGACAGAAATCATTTTCCCTATACCAGAAAGGGCGTTCTCGACTTTCATCAATATCCCTAATGGGTGGAAGTTCGATCATGCGAACTTCCAACATTTTTTCTAAGATGGAGGCATATGATTCCCCCAATGGAGCGAAGGATCGAGAAGATGAAGGCCCTTTTCGAGTAGATGAAGGGTCTCTTCGTGATGGTTGATTAGGAGTACTATCGGTTCTTGGTGTTTTTAATACGATAGCATTTGTGGACCCTTGATTCTTATCTTTAGGAGGGAAAGAATTTGGTTTGGTGAACCGAGAGAAATCTGGTTTAGATTTGGAGCGAAGTTTTAGTTTTCCTTGTTCAATGGCACGAGATTCAAGTTTGCGTGCCATCGTAAAGGCCTCTTCAAAGGTATGAAAAGTTTGGATCCTTAGAGTGGAAGAAATGTGATTAGCACAAGATCGGGTGAACAACTCGATTTGTTGGGATTGGGGAAGGGAGAAAGACAATTGGTTGATTATCCCTCTCCAACGAGCGACAAAGTCTGCTATAGACTCATCGTCGAATTGGCGAATGTTATAAAGATCTGTGATTGAGATCTTATGCGCAATATTTATTGAAAAATTTTCAACAAACATCTGGGCCAATTGAGAGAAAGAAAATAAGGAATGTTGAGGAATATTATTGTACCAGTCCAAAGCGGGACCCGCTAGAGACATAGGAAAGGTACGGAGCATGAGTTCCTGATCCTGGACGATAAGGTAGCAAGCATGTTTGAATGCTCGCAGATGTTGTTGGGGGTCTTCCCGGCTATGAAATTTTGAGAATTTGGGAAGTTCCCATTGGGGAGGATAAGGCTTAAAAGCCACCGAAGGATGAATGGGTTCATTACACACCTCTTCAAAGGAATATGAAGGACGAGCTCCTTTGGTGGAGGCTTCCAAGTCTGCAATTTTCTTGAAGAGAATTTGAACCACATCAGATTGAGGAGTAGGCACATTGGTATGTCCTACATAAGGAGCAAGTGATGGATGTTGTTGAGGTGTCAATGGGGGATTGATCTGTTGATTGGTGGGATGGTAAGAGGAATAACCAGGTGTTTTGGGTGACGCCTGGTGAGGTATTTGTTGTGAGGTAGCTTGCGTATAGGCAGGCTGTGAGATAATAAGGGATTGGGAAAATGAGGGTTGGAAGACGGATGGAGCCTGTGATTGATGGACTCCCATGTTTGTTGATTGGATAGGGACAGATTGAGGAACGTGAGTACCGACTTGATTGGTCATGTTGGGGAACAAGACCTGAAAGGGGCCTTCTACCGCCGGATTTGGTACCAGGGGTGCCGATACTAGGGGATGGGCGAAGGTCGCGATTCTTTGGAATATTGGAAGAAAGATTCATTGGAGGACGAAGTAGGAACCAACCGACTAGCCGAGAGGGTTGGCTCATGAAGAGGTACTGACCTTGGGACACAATGGAGGGCATAGATGAATTAACAGCAACATGCGGGTGTGCAGACGCATTCATTATAGCAAGGGCAGAAGACCTCTCAGAAGTAGGTTGTGGAATATTCGAGGTAACTGCGGTGTTAGGGATAGGTAAGACTAATTGAGAACTAGTCGACATGGTAGGTGGAAGAGAAAAGGGAGGCATAGGGGCCTCGCCCTTCTCCGTGGCTCGAGGCAAGAGAGATGGTGCAAACTGCTCTACAAAGGCTTGGGATGATCCACGAGGATAATTGTACACTTGTCGGATTGGTGGGTCTTGGTCAGATATTTGGATCGACTTGTGTACTAGGTAGTCCATGAGGGCTATTGGATTGCGATCGAGGAAAGCCTGAAATTCAGGATCCCCGCGAGGGACATACTCCGAGCCAGATGATATCTCGGAGGGGCTAGGAGAAGCTGGACGTGATGGGATTGTTTTGGCTTGATGGAAAGGATTATACGACCATGAGGGGGAACCAACTAACAGTGGTCCCGAGGAAGATTGGAGGGGTGCCGAAACATCCACGCTGGTGGTGATTTCGGAGGAAGAAGGAACCGTTGGGCCATTTTCCTAGATTGCGACCGGGTGATAACCGTATAAGCAAGCAAGAAAGAAGATTGTCCTAGCTAATGCACAAACAATTCAAGCGTACAAGTGATTATCTCCTTTAAATTTTGATGCTTTTAAGAAAAGAAAAATGTTAGGGAAGGCTTTTTAGAAGCAGAACTACTCGAATAGCCAAACTAAGGATGGTTTGGGTAATGTTTGGTGAGGAGTCCCGAAGGCACTTCAGTAAAAGACCGGTACGTGGCTTGATATAGGGGCCTACCCCCGCACTTCACACACCGCTGCGATAAGGGAGTCGGGTGCTTTGCCAATATATACCAAAATCTTCCGTGAATTTATAAGCGCGCCCGAGTACCGCGTAGGCTCTTCCTCTTGGATATCACTTCCAAGTAGGCGAGGCCAGGGAAGGAGTTTTGTTTAGATGCTTTATACCTAGTGATTTTGGCTTTGTGTGCAAGGGTGAAAAATAAAAATCAAATAGTGTCACTACCGATTTTGATCAATTTTCCAACCTAATTAAAACTAGATGAAAAAGCATGCAGCAATGACAAAGAAAAGGTTCTTTTTAAGCACTTAAAACAAAATGTTTGATTTCGATGAAGACAAATCAAACAAGTTCTTTCCCAAATGCGATTAAGTTCCTTTTAAGCACCAAAAATTGAAGTGTTTGGATGTGATAGACAACCAACAAAGAAATCCTAAAAAAGGAGAAAACACCGTAAAAGAGGAATACCTGTAGATTTAGCTCTCCAAGGTGTGTGGACTTCAAAAAGCACGTTGTTGAGCTCTTCCCCTCGAACAATCCCACGATCAAGCAAAGTGCTCCGCAAGAAAAGATCAAGCAAACAACAAACAAGATCCGGAAAGATACATCCAGATAGTGGTGAAACGAAAAATTTCTATTTAAAGGAAATAAAAAATTTTCAAGATAATGATTTCGCTAAAAGCAAGATTGAAATGATGAACAGAAATGCTCAAATAGGACTGATAGAAATCAGTGAAGAAAAGGAACAAAGTTCAAAACTAGAAAAGAAATGAACTTACCAATAAGGGACTTTGGTTGGGTCCCACCGGGCGTGCCAGAATGTAGATCAAGAATTTCGTGCTTGTTACCTGTCCAAGTTAATGTACCAAACTAAACACAAAAACCCTGAAAAACTCCAATGAAATCGATACCTGATGAAGATGTAGACGGATGAGGAAGCTGATGTAGACAAGACGGGCGCACACGAGCAATTTGCACAATAGCTCCGAGTAACCTGCAAAACATCGATGCTTGACAGAAAAAGATGGCGTTAGAAGATATTTGGGTGGACTGCCCGAGAAGCGGGTCCGGGAAGCGATGAGCTTCCTTGGCGGATGTCAGTCCACGTTTTCAATAAAGAAAAGAAGCATACATGATAAAAGATGTAAATAAAGACTAGATTTTCTGATTGCAGTAATAAAACAAAACTCAACAGCGTGAGCGAAAATACGAAAAATAGGAAGCTGAAAATAATCTTTGGATTTGTGTTACCTGTGACCTTTTACCTGTCTGCAGTGAAATCGGTGTCGACTGGGTATAATCGGCGGCGGCGATGTGATCGGCGTCGGCCAGGACTGATCGGTGTCGACCGGTAAGATCGATGTCAATCGAAGGCGGTCGACCAATCAGGGACTGTGCGATGAGATTCGGGGATTGGAAGGTGAATGTAGTTTGTAGGATGTCTTGAAGATGGAGAGACGCTAGAACAGAGAGTCACCGGATGATAGATGGTGGTGTATGATGTTGATATGATACGGGCGAGAATAACGGTGCTCCTCTCGAGGGATTGATTAGGACAGATCTGCCCTAATCGAGACAATTGATGCTAAAAAGATCTCCCTTTCTTGCAACTCCGAATCTTTCTCGCTCTCTGTTCGTGCGTAAGTGCTTTCTTTCGCTCGTTAGTCTCTTTTTCGGTCCTTCGAACTGAGCTATGGACCTGCTTTTATAATCGGCGCCGCTCCTATAAAATCGGCGCCGACCATATGGGTCGGCGCCGATCGCGGAGAAGACTCAGAGATGGCCAAATTGATCGATTCGAGAAAGACAAGACTTATCCCGATCACGGGAAATATCCCATTTAGGGAAGATTAAAAATGGATGTGATGCATAGATAGAATAAATTTGGGGTAGATAAGTGATTAAGATGCATGGGGAGAAGCGTAATTAAATATTTAATATTTAATTACTCATGGGTAAGATGTGATGTGATGAATTAAATTTAGAGTAAGTGATTAAATCACAAATTGGAAAACTATCCCAAGGGGATAGTTGGTGGCATCGTAAACGTGCCCCGAGTTACCTAAGCAAGTAAACGATGAGAGGGGACACTAAATTGGGTAACCAATTTTAAGTGTCTACACCATTTCCACCCTCCTTACAGTTTTGTTAGCCTAGAGGGCTCTGTCTCAAAAAATGAACCCAGATCTCTTTGCTATGACACCGTCTAAATCCATGTCGAAGGGACCTGCTGCAAACCCATCAGGAAGAAAGAAAACCTAATAGTTATCAGTTTTGGGTGTAGTTTTCTCTTGGTGCAATCACCTACCTTGTTACAAAAAAACATAGTCATGCCAAGAGGGCGCACTATCCCCAATTACAGACACATCCTTTACTCCTTGACCGCTCAAAACCAAGTAAATCCTAACCCCGGCGCAGGTGCAATCCTACTTACACCAACAATGTTTGTTATGCAATCCTTTCCTACGCTGCGCCAAAGGCCCCTTTGACGCACATAAAGTTAATGATACACGCATTGATGTTGCGCCCTTGGTGCACCAAAATTCCATGCAACATGTTCCATATATGTGCCATTGGCGCATCATGCCCTCATGCAACACCAAATTTATTTGCACCCAATATAAAACCTCATATAATGGTACAGGCGCACATCTGTCTACAACAACAATAATGTTATGTGAAATTTTCCAGCCGCACTATGCCCTTTGGCACTTTGCTTTCTTCCTTGCAAAGACTCCACTTGATGTGCCATAGTTTTAATCCTGCACTTTGTAATTTTTCTCGCACCTGCACTCCAAAGGCATTTAAATTGCTAACTCGTCATTCACGCAGAGCTTTGATGGAAGATCTAACAACTAACAAGGCTCTTATGTGTTAGACTTCACTCCTTGCGGATCAACAGGCGAACTTAGATCAAAGCAACTCGAACTTAGATCCGCATATGTCTACATCAAGCAAGAGGCCAACCAAGTCAAAGGGTAAGGCCAAACTCATAGAGGAAGAGATGAAATAAAAATATCAAAGGGTCAGGATGCCCGAGTCCTAGGCAGAATGTGACCTAGACATCAAAGATTCCAAACTTGGCCACATCGACATGGATGATTTTTGGCCAGAACTAGGAGGGTCACAGGAAGTCCTTGGATGGAAAAAGCTAGGCGGTGGTCCGCATTTCACGAGGAAATCCCGTCGGTGCGGTGAATAATTAATTTATGATGGTAGTGGCTCGCTATTATAACAAAGACACAAGGTGTGTCGAGAATGAAAAGGGGAGGTCATAATCAACCTCACTACCCGACACTTTGAGATTATGCTAGGTATTCCCCATCACTGGCATTTTGTGGCTATAAGCCAAGAGGACTGCAGCAAAGTGTGGGAGGAAAATGAAGAAAAGTGCATGCAGTTAATGAACGAAGTGTACTTAAAGAATAAGAAGGTGATAACCAGGTGGCCATAGGTTATTACCCGCGCGACTTCTCTCGAGGCCCGAGTGATACCATCACCTTCCTAAGCAGAGTATTTGGGATTTCTGATGCCCATTACTTCCACAAATGGATGCTCAGGTATCTGAAACCATGAATAAAAATGTGCCTGACCAGCGTTTTGAATGGGCAGAAATCATAAGCAAGCACCATCTCTGAGCAGCTCCAACAACTCACCACAACGGGGAGGTTCTACATGAACTCCTACGTAGTCTATGCTGCAGCCTCAGAGAGAGACTATCCAGCGCTGAGCCGATGTGGGGTTTGGCCTCAGGTGAAAATATACGAGTACTACCCAGAGTTGAAGCTGGAGAACAACATCCCACAGTTCACCAAGATCAATGATGCCTTTTTCTATGGCATCATCTACCTATTGAGGCCCAATATGACTCACGGTCGAACGACCAAGAGCATAGTCATGGAAACCGAGAAGTGGGGGCGTTGTTTACACAATTCCCCACTTTCACCTATCTCAGGGCAGCTAACTTCTTGGGGAGCCCACTAAATTACCAAGGTATGCAGGCCCTAAGTTGATCTTGTTAGAGCTATCCAGGCAGCTCATAACATATCACGAGAAGTGCCTGAAAAGGAAGAAGGGTGGAACTCCTTTCCCCCTCATAGTGGGCAGGTACACCTGCATTTCCCACACCAAGGCCTCGAGAAATGTTTGCAGAGCTGGAACTGCTTAATCTAAAGCACAATTTCCCAACAAGGCCAACCTTTGATCCAAGAAATTGCCTTCCAAAGGAAAAACTCGATCCGATCCATGTTCCATAGATCGAGGACATCTACATCAACCTGTATCACGAGGTCGAACTTAGGAGAAAGGATCACTCCCGCCTGGCCCTAGAGAGAAATTATTCAATATGGCATGGCCATTGTTCTAAAAGGTTTCCAAACAACCAATCAAGAAGTTGATCAGGTATATCTAGACACGGATGGGGACAACTGGCCGTTTGCTGAAATTGATAGGACAAAGGCACCTCAGACCATTGAGGTAAGGGTTAAGGACACACTACGGTGAATAGAGCATTGGTGTAGAATGAATGGCCTTATCTACCTTGGAGTAGATTTCACCACATCCCCTTTGGGAAACGCACCTGCCAGGTCAAAGCATCTGCCAAAGGGAAAAGGCAAAGATAAAGAGGGAGAATTAAGCTCTGCTCAAGAAGAAGCTCCTGAGAGCCCTCCTTCTGCCGCACAGGAATAGGTTGTAACTCTGGTATCCCCGGAGAAAGAAGTGGTAGAGAGTGTTCCAATGGGCACATCCACTCAGGATGTTGCCACTACTACAACCATGGAGGTTCCCACCATCCCTTCTCCCCCTCCTCATGTGACTCAAGCGACCATTCCTTTGGTCATATCCTCTCCCCCATCTTCTACTATTCCCCCTTCCTCTTCCTCCATTTTCTCTTCCCTCACAGAGCTGTCCCCCACCATTTCTTCTCTCATCTCTCAGCTCCCTTCCACTCCCATGACTACCTCCCCTGCAGTGTCTCTTCCTCCCGTGAGCACCTTTGTCTTTGTCCTCTCTCTCGATGCCGCCACCAAGTGTCTCGACCAATTTTCCCTCATCCACTGCAGCTGCTCCCTCTTCCACCTCTGGTACCAATTGCTGAAGTCCAACATGGATCTCCCAGCACTTGAGTCAACATAAGAGGAAAGTCCCCATTACACCAATGGACTTCTTCGTCATCCCAACGAAGGGGGCTAAGAAGCAAAAATTGATAACCCACTTCTCTCAGAGTGCATCGGGAGAAAGAGTAATGGAGATCACGTATCCCGATCCCTCAAAAGATAAAAAGGATCTGTCCCCTATAGATTATACAGTGATGCAAGTCACAATGGGAACGTCATCCGAGAGCCTTCAAGGAGAGGCCCTATCTACGGTGGATGCCCTTTGCAAGAAGCTTCAAGAAGCAAAGGAAGAGAAGAGGCTACTAAAAGAGTAGAATAAGCATCTTCTCCATGCCCTACAGAAAATGGGTAGTGCACCTCCTACAACTGCCACCTGAAACTCCTGAGGTCCTAAGCCAGGATAAGATAAATGAATACGCCAAGATTGGCGAACAAGGCATGGCAGTATCCACCTGGAGAGACCAGATCCTCAAAGATAGCGAGGAAGTAATTGTCAAGTTCACCGAGTTATATCAGAACATTGGTCGGGTGAACAAGGAACTCCAGGCGATTGCAGGACCTATCTCTAAAGAGTTGGACCATGCTAGGTTACAACATGAGACATTCCAGAAGATGCTTGACTGCTCAGTCAATGATTTAGTAAAATTTGGCATTTTCGATCACCCAAGGGTACCCAGCAAAATCCTTGCTGCTTTGGACTACCGGGTCGATCAGATGGAATTTGTCCTAGAGAAGATAGACAAGGTCAAGGAGGAAGCCCTAGATGTAATGCATCAAATGGAGAAAATTGTCCTAAGGATGTCTCCGGGCTTGCTCACTCCTTCATTCACCTTGAGGAAGGCAGATGAAACCATTCGGATCTTCAAGGAGATCGTCTCTCAAGGGCTAGGGCCAGAAGTCACTTTCGACACTGAATCCATCAATAACCTTCTGGCCTGCTGTGATTTTGTGGGGTACCTGATGGAGGTAGGTAATGAATATTTCAAGCTCCCCGAAAAACTCAGAGATGAGTGGGAGACTTGCGAGGTCATCGGCGATCATACCAAGGGTCCTGCCTAGGATCAACTGCAGCCGATGGTCAGTAAATTCATGGAATACCGGGCTCAATTCCACATTGTCTCTGTCCTGAGCAGAAGGTACTCCTTTCCAGCCACAAGATGATGATGAATAGCCTTCCTCCTCTTGGCTTTCTTTTTGTAAATATCTAAAAGTATGTTGGCACAAACGATGACATCATCCATGTTGCACCATGGGATGTTGTCATCCACCAAGTTGCCCAAAGTCAACAGTTGACTTTTAGATATTTTGTAGATATTTTGTAATTAGTTGTTGGTTCCTTTTTGCCTTCTCTCTTCTCCTCCTTCTATAAATACTTGAATACTTGTTGTATTCAAGTGGTGGACACTTTTTAGATAAAAATAGAAGTAAGGAGAAAAGGCTTTGCACTTTTTGTAACAGAAGAAAATACTAATACAATATTGAGACTTTGTGCTGAATACATGTGTTATGCATCAGAACTTTCTTATGTTAGATCTGTATGTTTATTCTGTTGAATCTACCTCTACTTTTTGTCATTTGTTCATCAGTATTGCTTTGTTCATTTATGCAAGTAGGTTTGGCTCCATTTATTACCAATCCCAAAACATAGACCTTCTGACCTTTCTGCTTTGGAATTCATTTCTTTTTTCCCTTCGGATCTATCTATCTTACCTTCATCTTACCCCTCTTTCCTTTCTTTTCATAGTCGGAAACACCCCAACTGGGATAAGATCCCAAACCCCGAAGGTGGAATATTGTGAGACTTGCACAGATTCCTGCTGGTAGAATAGTAATAAACCAGTTTCACTTCTTTGTCTTAAAGAGGGGCTATGCCCCATGAATGTTGGCTCATCTATCCATAGATCTACCCACCCGAAAGATTTTGGACCAATATTTTTTGGTGACTCTACTGGGGAACGAACAGATCTATTTGATAAAACTGTAAAAATCACTACCTATTTGCAAATCTTAACTTTTGTTCAAAATTTAAATTTTTGCAAAAGTGATCCAAACTGAAAATTTTCTTCAGGGATCCATAGATCTGGGCTAGTTAGAGATCTTTAGTTCACTGAGTTTTTATAAAAACCCATATATCTCCATAGATCTGAGTTTTGACTGTTTTACAAAATTTCAAACCCTTGCAAAAAGTCAACTCTAAGATCTGAAAATCAGCTTACTAAGTTGGCCATTATTTTATCCTCGTTAATATTTGTCATTTAACCGCAATCGTTTTCAAAAAAGAGGATAAATTTAAATATTTAGAAAAGGTACATGCTGCTGATTTTTATTAGAAAAATCAGAAAATCAGCAAGTACAACTAAAAAGAGTTTTTAAATCTACTCCAAAAATATTACAGATCTAAAAGGTACACTGGCGGGTGAACCATTTACTCGTAGCAGGAGAGCTCATGGAGAAGTTGATCCTACTTTCGATCTACTTCAAAGGCACAACTTCAGTGTTACACCAGCACGCTTCTCATTGCTGAGTTCAACTGATCGATCGAGCCAGAAGTGTCTCACCCCACGAAGGAATCATTCTTCACAAGGAACATCCACATCCCTTTGCAGTGCTTTGCTACTCAGTGGAATCGTCCTCCCGCTTGCGTCCTTTTTCTAGATTTTCAAATGGTAGTACCATGGGGAAATGCTATGGGCCCACTTGCCTTGCCACATCCTATTCATGCGCTTCCTCACGGAAACCGAAAGAATTTCCCCAAATTTGATGGAAGTGGAAACCAAAGTATAGATTCACACATATCTGCATTCATCATGTCATGCAGTATCCTGGATGTGACCCATGAGGATGTGTCAGTTCACCTCTTCCTGGAAACCTTGCAAGGACCCACAACGGAATGGTTTCAGCATTTTCCGGCCGGATCTATCACTAGTTGGGCCACATTACAGACTGCATTTGAAGAAAGGTATAAGCCTTCAGAAGATGCGTTTACGTTACTATCCAAGATCACTCACCTGAAGAAGGAGGTCAATGAGACCATGCGTGATTTCATCACCCATTTCAATTCACTAATCAATCGTGTTCCGCCTACCATGCTACCAACACCAGAAAATCAGAAGTGTTTCTTCATAAATGCCATGAGCTCAAAAGTAAGTTTCTTACTCTTGCAAGAACAAGTCACTACCCTGGTTCTTGCCCAAGCTACTGCCATATGGATTGAAGATAACTTGCTAATATCTGGCAAATTAAAATGAGAACCGTCCAAGCCTAAATCTTCAACTCCTTCTTCCGCCCCTTCATCTGATCCGACATTTCAAAAGATGGCAAATGACTTGCTCACATTAAAGAAGCAGCTAGCTCAGGCTTCTCCGAGCTCTTCATACCGAGATATCCCATGAAGGAATTTCACTTCCAACAATGTCCCACAAAGGCCACGCCTACCTGCAGCTGCTCCACGGTTGGCGCTTGAGGCCCCTCCGGTTAATGCTTTAGCCGAAATCAAAGAAGAGGAGCAAAATTATGAAGAACCTTCATCACCAGGTGAAGGTGATCAAGATGTCGGCGAACCGACTGGCGACTCTACTATTGGGTATATGGAATTTGATGAGGAGGAATCTGATGAAGAAGAGGGTACCCAAGGATATGCAAGCGGGTAGTCATATGTTGTTTTCACCCGCTCACAAGGAAAAGAAGTAGAAGTTGCTACCAGGATGCAAAAAGAGAAGGCCGTGTCAAACACGCCTCCAACCATCGCTAAAAGAGGTAATCCCCTTCCTACTCAACCTGTTATTAAGTCTTTTTCAAAGAAATCTTTTTCCCTATCTCCCCTCCGAATCAACCCTCTCATATTCCTATCAAGACCAGTAATCCTACCCTATCATCGTGAAATGAGGGACTCATTCCTTCATCAACGCAACCCTTGGCCACATTTGACATAATTGATCATGCGAAAAAGACCAAGATCCAAATGTTTGAAGCCGAGTATCTTCAGTCAAACCCCAAACAACTTGTAAGGTTGACCAAATACATTCAAAGCCAAGCTGTCATAACTTCTCAGGTCCCCCATAAAGGAATTCTTTCTACTCCCCTGCATCTCGCATAAATGTTGCCTCGACTTCTACATCAGGCAAAAATAGAACCTTTCTATCTCTCCCTCCTAATCAATGGTCACAAACTAAGCAACTGCATAATTGATTCTAGGGCTTCTGATAATGTCATGCCAGAAAAAGTCACCCATGCTCTGGGCCTCACACTTACCAAGCCTTTCGGCAGATGTTACTCCTTGGAAACTAAGCAGGTTCCGTTGATTGGTCAAATCAAAGACGCACAGTTCGCATTTGCAGCGTTCCCAGAGAAAAGAGTAAAGATGACCGTCCTCGTTGCCGATATTTTGGCAAGCATATGGAATTCTACTAGGGAGGATCTTTTGTAGTGAGGTTGGTGGAGAGATTCATATGGACTGGTCTAAGGCTAGAATCCCCGTCAAAGGTGTAATGTAAACATTGGAGCCGAATCACAAAAGAAGTACTTGGTCACTAACTCCGATGACCCCAAAGCCTAGATTCTCTTTGAATCATCAGGGATGGGGAATTATTTATTATCTACTGAGTCTAACAAAATAGATGTTCCCATTCGGGAAGAGGATCTTAACAAGGTTTGCACGCTGCAGGTTTGACGGTAGTTGTGAAACTAGCGGATGCGGCGCTAGAGTTGTGTTAATTTCCCCGGAGGAAGAGATTATTCCTCTCTCTTTCAAGTTGCAGTTTTTCAACATGAATAATACTGTTGAGTATGAATCCTTGCTACTTGGCATGCAAGCCGCGAAAGAAAGAGGAATCAAGAACTTAAAAGTGCAAGGTGATGCAGAGTTGGTCATAAATCAAGTTAAAAGGATATACCAAGTAAAAATGAAAGGCTCGGGCATTACCGCAATGTGGTATGGTAAAACGCCGAGAGAGTTTGAAGCTTTTTCAATAAAAGTCATTCCAAGAGCTCAGAATGACATGGTCGATTCATTAGCCATCTCAACATCCCTCATGCTCCCCCACCCAGGGTTGAAAATAGACACATATACCATTGAGGTAGTTTTCCGCCCAAGTGTGCCGGATAACTCTCATCACCGACAGTATTCAATGACGATAATCAACTTATTGCCTTCTTGGAAAAGGCAGAAAATTTCAGTGAGCTTCATTTTGAAGGATCTACTTCTACATGTTGTGAATCTGTTACTGATCAAGACAATGAATCAAAAGGAAGTGATGGCATATGTCAGCTCAAAGGAAATAAAATTCCAAAAGGTTTGGTTTCTCTGGAACGTTTTTGATAGACATGATCATTTTGTCAGGAAGAACAGGCAAGATAATCCTAACTCCTCTCTAGAGACCGAACCGGTCAATCTAGGTTCGGCGGAGTGTCCGCAGTTTGTGAACATCGAAAAATGTTGCACACCCAAAGAAAAGTGGAAGTTTGTCAAATTGCTGAAGAAATACATGGATGTATTGGCATGGTCCTATGCCGATCTAAAGTCTTTCAAGCCAAAGGACATCCAACATGACATCCCGTTGAAAGAAGGTGTCAAACCCTTTCACCAGAAACAGAGGCACTATAATCCTAAGATCTCAAGTACCATCTAGGCTGAAATACAGAAGATGTTGGATGCAAGGATCATTTTTCCTATCCATCACAAGATGCACTGGTTGCGAAAATTGTGCCAAGATGCGTAAGAAAAATGGTGAGATACGCATATGCGTAGATTTTCGTAACTTGAATCAAGTGTCCTTGAAGGACAACTACCCGCTTCCCATAATGGACCAGGTTCTGCAGGTAGTAACTGGTTTAGAAATGTTGTCCATGCTTGATGGTTTTTCGGGCTATAATCAGATTGAAGTCTCACCTGAAGACCAATTCAAAACAACATTTACTACCCCCTGGGGCACATTTGCCTATAGCAGGATGCCTTTTGGCCTAACCAATGCTGGTGCCACTTTTCAGTGGGCGATGGACTTCACATTCAAAGGAATGATGGGAAAGGTTATCATAGTCTATTTGGATGACTTAACTGTGTTCTCTAAACAGTGAAATGATCATTGTGATCATTTGGAACAAGTATTGACTAGATGCTCGAGAGCACGGATCTCCCTGAATCCGAAAAAGTTTGTTTTCGGGTCACGGAAGGAAAGTTGCTGGGACACGTTGTTAGCAAAGAAGGGACAAAGATAGATGCCGAAAGGGTTAGGGCTATTCAGAGCCTTACTTTACCCACAAGCAAGACCGACATTCACTCTTTCTTCGGAAAAGTGAACTTTCTCAGGTGCTTCGTTCCCGACTTTGCTGAAAAGACTCACCACATATCAAACATGATGAAAGGGTCACCAAATTTCTGGTGGAGTGAAGAAGGAAAGGTGTCATTCAAGGATATAAAAGCCTCTGTCACTCGCGCACCAGTCCTGGTATGTCCCGATTTCTCCAAGGATTTTATCATGTATAGCTATGCATCTGAGCATACTGTATCGCCATCTTAATGCAAAATAATTCTGAGGATGTTGAATCCCCAATTGCGTTCATGAGCTCTCCCCTCAAGCCTCATGAATTGAAGATGTCTCAGTTGGAAAAACATGCCTTTGCCGTTGTCAAAGCAGTCAAGAACTTCAGGTATTATATTCTAAACTCTCATACAGTGGTGCTAGTCCCTGACACGGCAGTCAAGTCAATCTTAACTCAACAAGAGTTAGGGAGTTTGCAAGGAAATTGGATTACAAAGGTTCAAGAGTATGATCTAGATATAAAACCAACCAAGCTAGTAAGAGGCAAGGGCCTATGTCAGCTCATGGCTGAAAACCAAGATTCAGGAGACCCTGAGGAAAAGGATGATTGCATCGATGGAACACAAGGTTAGCTGGAGAAAGCTGATTCTCTACCCATGGTTCTATTTGTCACGACTAGCGACGAATGGTATTCTGATATCGCTTTCTTTCTCACTTACGGTGAGTGCGCAGCTCATCGACTTCAAAGGAGAAGTGTGCTATAAAGATCAGAGCAGCTAGATACGTCATTTGGGATGACGGTTTGTACAAACGCAGAATTGATGGCATTTTCTTGCGATGTGTTAACAAGCCACAACAGATAAAGTTACTCGAAATTTTTCATGATTCAGCATGTGGTGGTCATTTCTCCTCTTCTATGACAGCACACAAGATCATCTGGGCCAGGTACTATTGGCCAATGCTATTTCAGGATACAACCACCTGGGTAGCAAAATGTGAGCTCTACCAACAATTTGTCGGCAAACCAAAATTGGCTACTTTTCCCCTCAGGCCGGTCGTTATTGATGAACCATTCAGGTAGTGGGGAATTGAATTTATCGGAGCACTCCATCCCCAATCGAGTGTCCTGGACATAGTTATGTCCTGACAACAACAAATTACTTCACCAAATGGGTGGAGGCCATACCTGTCAAGAATGCCACCTCTGAAGTTGTTTGTAATTTCATCAAAGAGAATATCATTGTAAGGTTTGGCGTTCCAAACAAAATCATTGCTGATAATGCTTCCAACTTCTCCTCATGAGAAGTTATTGGTTTTTTCTATGAATATGGGATAATCTTGGCCCATGCCTTGATTATTACCCCCAGGGAAATGGTCAGGTAGAATCCAGTAATAAAAACTTAGTGACTATCATACGGAAGCTAGTTGATGAGAATCAAAGGACGTGGCATAAGTCATTATATGACGCTTTGTGGGTGGACCACATTACTCCCAAGAGGTCCTCGGTATGTCTCCTTTTCAAGTGTTATATGGAATCGACGCCGAACTCCCCATTTCGCAAAACTTCACTCTCTGCTTGGCAGCAAGCAATTGAAAATGAAACTTTCTAAAATTCTCTAGAAAAGAGGATGATGTGTCTAGCAAAGCTTGAAGAAAGAAGAGTATGAGTGTTCGACTGAGACTGCCAAACATCGAAAAAAATTCAAGAGACTATTCGATAAAAGGGCCAAGCAGAAGGATTTCTAGGTGGGAGATCTCGTCCTTCTATGGGACAAGCGAAGAGAGCCGAAAGGCATGCATAGAAAATTTGATTCTCTATGGAGGGGACCTTTCAAGATCAAGTGGCTCAATGGAGAGTATAGCTTCTATCTCTCATATCCGGATGGAACCGAGCTCCCGCTTCCCTATAGCGGGCAACATCTCAAAATATTCAGGAAGTAGAGCTTGCTCTCTTCTTTGTACAGTTTTCTTTGGTTGTGTGTTTGTTTTGTCATGTGTTTGCTTTCTATTTGTTGTGTGTTCCCTGTTTTCCCTTTTGGTCGCCCTTGTTTTGACTATGTAGCCCAATGGATAGGCACATGTTGATATGGGATTCTCTACCCTTAAGCTTCACTTAAAGATAGTCCCCAGAAAGAGCCAGCTTGTTATCCTGCAAAATTGACAAGGGCAATTTTGTAGGTAACCTTACCAAATTTTTGTTTTGTTTCCTCGTAGAGGTCCCTCAGCATTCGGAATGGTGTAAAATTCCTTTCCGGAAAATCTGGTTTCTCGAACTTGGTCATTTTGGTCCTTTTTAGGCTAGGCACAGATTTTGTCCATGCAACACAAAGCTTATTTGCACCCCCTTTTATTCCTTTGGCACACCCTTTGGAGTGTTAACACAACAATTGTTGCGCCTCCCCATGATGTGCCTTTCTTGCCTGCGCCAAGGTGCATGTGCCATCCTGTCAACAACAAAATGTTGCGCCCTTAATTGGTGCACCAAGGCGCTCAAAATCTCATGTTGATAGTCCTAAATTTGTGCAAGGGCGCAGATATTTCCTTGCTGACAAATGTATATCCACGCCAAACAAAGACAAAGTTTTTCATGTCAACACGTATTTTAGTGTGCCCTTTAGAAAAAGTGGGTGGCACATTTATTACACTTTTGGCTATATATAGGTGCATCCACCTGTCATTTTCACAATTAAAAACACGTGAAAACTTTATTTCTCTGCACCTGTCAGTGCTTCGTCATCCTCGTGTCACATTTGTGGACCCCACCTCATTTCTCTCATCCTATATATATTCCGGGTAAGTGGTCCTTTCTCTCTTGTGTTTTTGTTTTGGTTTGGTTGTTTGTGGGATGTAATAAAATGAATCTGAAGAAACCATAAACCCCTCCAACCCGTTTACATTTTTCCTCCTCAGCCATTTCCACCCTCCTTCCAGATCTGCTGGCCTGGAGGGCTCTGTCTCAAAAAATGAACCCAGATCTCTTTGCTATGCCCCCTTCACTGTCTAAATCCATGTCGAAGGGGACCTTAAACCGTAAACCCATCAGGAAGAAAGAAAACCTAATAGTTATCAGTTCTAGGTGCAGTTTTCTCTTGGCGTAATCACCTACCTTGTTACAAAAAACACAATCGCGCCAAGAGGGCAGCACTATCCCCAATTGTAGCATGCATCCTTTCTGCGCATGCAAAACTAAGTAAATTCTAACCCCAACGCAGGCACAATCCTGCTTACACTAACAATGTTTGTTATGTAATCCTTTCCTATGCCGCACCCAAAGGCCCCTTTGATGCACATAAAGTTAATGATACACACATTGATGTTGTGCCCTTGGCGCACCAAAATTCCATGCAACATGTTCCATATCTATGCCATTGGCGCATCATGCCCTCATGCAACACCAAACTTATTTGTGCCCAAGTAAAAACCTCATGTAGTGGCACAGGTGCACATCTATCTACAACAACAATAATGTTATGTGCAAATTTCCTGCGCCCTGTACCCTTTGGCACTTTTTTTCTTCCTTGCAGCACTCCACTTCAGTGTGCCATAGTTTTAACCCTACACCCTAGCAATTTTTCTGCACCCTACACCCAGAGGCTTTTAAATTGCTAACTCCTCATTCTGTAGAGCTTTGATGGAAGATCTAATAGCTAACATGGCTCTTCTACGTTGGACTTCACTCCTTCTTCTTGCAGATCAGCAACTAAACTCAGATCCGCATATGTCTACATCAAGCAAGAGGCCAACCAAGTCAAAGGGTAAGGCCAAACTCATAGAGGAAGAGATGAAATACAAATATCAAAGGGTCAGAATGCCCGAGTCCTAGGCAGAATGTGACCTAGACATCAGAGATTCTCGAACTTGGCCACATCGACATGGATGATTTTTGGGCCAGAACCAGGAGGGTCACAGGCAGTCCTTGGATGGAAAAACTAGTAGGCAGTGGTCTACATTTCACTGGGGAATCCCCATCAGTGCGGTGAATAATGAATTTATGATGGTGGTGGCCCATTGTTATAACAAAGACACAAGGTGTGTCGAGAATGAAAAGGGGGAGGTCATAATCAACCTCACTGCCCGACACTTCAAGATTATGCTAGGTATTCCCCACCACCAGCATTTTGTGGCTATAAGCCAAGAGGACTACACCAAAGCGTGGGAGGAAAATGAAGACAAGTGCATGCAGTTAATGAACGAAGTGTACTTAAAGAATAAGAAGGTGATAACCAGGTGGCCACAGGTTATTCACCGCAGTGACTTCTCTGAGGAACTGAGTGATACCATCACCTTCCTAAGCAGAGTATTTGGGATTTTTGATGCCCATTACTTCCACAAATGGATGCTCAGGTATCTAGAAACCATGAATAAAAACGTGCCTGACCAACATTTTGAATGGGTAGAAATCATAAGCAGCACCATCTCTGAGTAGCTCCAACAACTCACCACAATGGGGAGGTTCTACATGAACTCCTACGTAGTCTACGACTGCAGCCTCAGAGAGAGACTATCCAGTGTTGAGCCGATGTGGGGTTTGGCCTCAGGTGAAAATATACGAATACTACCCAGAGTTGAAGCTGGAGAACAACATCCCACAGTTCACCAAGATCAATGATGCCTTTTTCTACAGCATCATCTACCTATTGAGGCCCAATATGACTCATGGTCGAATGACCAAGAGCATAGTCACGAAACCGAGAAGTGGGGTGCATTGTTTACATAATTTCCCACTTTCATCTATCTCAGAGCAGCTAACTTCTTTGGGGAGCCCATTAAATTACCAAGGTATGCAAGCCCTAAGTTGATCTTGTTAGAACTGTCTAGGCAGCTCATAACATATCACGAGAAGTTCCTAAAAAGGAAGAAGGGTGGAACTCCTTTCCCCCTCACAGTGGTTAGGTACACTGCATTTCCCACACCAAGGCCCGGGAAATGTTTGTAGACTGAACTCGCTTAATCTAAAGCACAATTTCCCAACAAGGCCAACTTTTGATCCAAGAAATTTCCTTCCAAAGGAAAAAATCGATCTGATCCACATTCCACAGATCGAGGACATCTACATCGACCTATATCATGAGGTCGAACTCGGAGAAAGGATCACTCCCACCTGGCCCTAGCAGAAATTATTCAATATGGCGTGGCCATTGTTCCAAAAGGTTTCCAAATAACCGATCAAGAATTTGATCAGGTATATCTAGACAGGATGGGGACAACTGGTCGTTTGCTGAAATTGATAGGACAAAGGCACCTCATACCATTGAGGTAAGGGTTAAGGACACATTGCGGCGAACATAACATTGGTGCAGAATGAATGGCCTTATCTACCTTGGAGTAGATTTCACCACGTCCCCTTTGGGC
The DNA here is from genome assembly GCA_018340775.1 of Taxus wallichiana var. yunnanensis. Classification (NCBI taxonomy): domain Eukaryota; kingdom Viridiplantae; phylum Streptophyta; class Pinopsida; order Cupressales; family Taxaceae; genus Taxus; species Taxus wallichiana. The sequence goes on from CM031239.1 coordinate 443,887,009, forward strand.
AACACACTGCGCCAGTTAAAGCATCTGCCAAAGGGCAAAGGCAAAGATAAAGAGGGAGAATCAAGCTCCGCTCAAGAAGAAGCTCCTGAGAGCCCTCCTTCCACCGCACAGGAATAGGTTGTAACTCTGGTATCCCCAGGAGAAAGAAGCGGCAGAGAGTGTTCCAATGGGCACATCCACTCAGGATGTTGCCACTGCTACAACCATGGAGGTTCCCACCATCCCTTCTCCCTCTCCTCCTTCCCCTCCTCATGTGACTCAAGTGACCATTCCTTTGGTCGTATCCTCTCCCCCATCTTCTACTGTTCCCCCTTCCTCTTCCTCCATTTTCTCTTCCCTCGTGGAGCTGTCCCCCACCATTTCTTCTCTCATCTCTCATCTCCCTTCCACTCCCATGACTACCTCCCCTGCAGTGTCTCTTCCTCCCATGAGCACTTTCTTGGCCTCTCTCTCGATGCCGCCACCAAGTGTCTCGACCCATTTCCCCTCATCCACTGCAGCTGCTCCCTCTTCCACCTCTGGTCCCACTCCCTTAAGTCCAGCATGGATCTCCCAGCACTTGAGTCAAAGCATAAGAGGAAAGTCCCCATTGCACCAATGGACTTCTCCATCATCCCAACGAAGGGGGCTAAGAAGAAAAAACCGATAACCCGCTTCTCTCAGAGTGCATCGGGAGAAAGAGTAATGGAGATCGCATATCCCGATCCTCAAAAGATAAAAAGGATCTGTCCCCTACAGATTATACAGTGATGCAGGTCACAATGGGAACGTCATCCGAGAGCCTTCAAGGAGAGGCCCTATCTGCGGTGGATGCCCTTTGCAAGAAGCTTCAAGAAGCAAAGGAAGAGAAGAGGCTACTAAAAGAGCAGAACAAACATCTTCTCCACGCCCTGTAGAAAATGGGTAGTGCACCTCCTACAACTGCCACTGAAACTCCTAAGGTCCTAAGCCAGGATAAGATAAACGAATACGCCAAGATTGGTGAACAAGGCATGGCAGTATCCACCTGGAGAGACCAGATCCTCAAAGACAAGTGAGGAAGTAATTGTCAAGTTCACCGAGTTATATCAGAACATTGGTCGGGCGAACAAGGAACTCTAGCAATTACAGACCTATCTCCAAAGAGTTGGACCATGCTAGGTTGCAACATGAGACATTCCAGAAGATGCTCAACTACTTAGTCGAATGATTTAGTAAAATTCAGCATTTTCGATCACCCCAGGGTACCCAGCAAAATCCTTGCTGCTTTGGACTATCGGGTCGATCAGATGGAATTTGTCCTGGAGAAGATAGACAAGGTCAAGGAGGAAGCCCTAGATGCAATGCATCAAATGGAGAAATTGTCCTAAGGATGTCTCCGGGCTTGCTCACTCCTTCATTCACCTTGAGGAAGGCAGATGAAACCATTTGGATCTTCAAGGAGATCATCTCTCAAGGGCTAGGGCCAAAAGTCACTTTCGACACTGAATCCATCAATAACCTTCTAGCCTACCGTGATTTTGTGGGGTACCTAATGGAGGCAGGTAATGAATATTTCAAGCTCCCAAAAACTCAGAGATGAATGGGAGACTTGCGAGGTCATCGCAATCATACCAAGGGTCCTGCCCAGGATCAACTGCAGCCGATGGTCAGTAAATTCATGGAATACCGGGCTCAATTCCACATTGTCTCTCCCGAGTATAGGATACTCCCTTCCAGCCACGAGATGATGACGAATAGCCTTCCTCCTCTTGGCTTTCTTTTTGTAAATATCTAAAAGTATGTTGGCACAAATGATGACATCATCCATGTTGCACCATGGGATGTTGTCATCCACCAAGTTGCCCAAAGTCAACAGTTGACTTTTAGATATTTTGTAATTAGTTGTTGGTTCCTTTTTGCCTTCTCTCTTCTCCTCCTTCTATAAATACTTGAATACTTGTTGTATTCAAGTGGTGGACACTTTTTAGATAAAAATAGAAGGAGAAAAGGCTTTGCACTTTTTGTAACAGAAGAAAATACTAATACAATATTGAGACTTTGTGCTGAATACATGTGTTATGCATCAGAACTTTCTTATGTTAGATCTATATGTTTATTCTGTTGAATCTACCTCTACTTTTTGTCATTTGTTCATCAGTATTGCTTTGTTTGTTTATGCAAGTAGGTTTGGCTCCATTTATTACCAATCCCAAAACATAGACCTTCTGACCTTTCTACTTTGGAATTCATTTCTTTTCTCCCTTCGGATCTATCTATCTTACCTTCATCTTACCCCTCTTTCCTTTCTTTTCATAGTCAGAAACACCCCAACTGGGATAAGATCCCAAACCCCCGAAGGTGGAATATTGTGAGACTTGCATGCATTCTTCTTTGGTAGAATAACAATAAACTAGTTTCGCTTTGTTGTCTCAAAGAGGGGTTATGCCCCGCACACCGCTGTTGCTCGTCTATCCATGATCCGCCCACTCGACAAATTTTCGACCAACAAGATGAAGTGGATTTTTTAGATGAAGGAGAATGAGGTGGGTTGCTTTAATGATGTCTCATTAGAGCATTTGGTCCAACTTTAGAAGGAGGAGTGTGTATATGTGATTTAGTTTTAATGGCTTGGAACTTAGTTGATCTTAAAGGGGGTAAAATTTAGGAGGGTTAGATTTCTTAGATTTGGATTGGTTGATGATGGGTTTCTTAGATGAATGGCCTAAACCTAAGATGGAGGGAGGTGCTCCCAAGAGTGATGATGTAATATTTGTTTTCTTAGGTGGGGAGGTGAGGTTTTACCCTTAGCAAGAATTTTTACAATTTAACCAGGTTTCGTAGAATCGAAACAAATGACATAGATGTGGATAATGAGGTTAGAAGAGGTTTTTAGATGATAGGATTGATGAGATCATTAGGAGTTGTAGATCAGTATAGATTTCAAATTTTGTGGTATGGAGACAATTGGTTTTATAGATGGGGCATGGATATCATTTGTGGTTATCTTAAGTTGGGGTGTTTGTGTCATAAACATTTCAAGGGGTATCATAGATATATGTGCAAATCAAGATGTAGATATAGGTGTGGTTATGTTAGAAGATGTAATTGATGTGGAAGTGGATATAGATGTAGGAATGGTAGATGTTGATGAAGAATTGGATATGATAGATTAGTATGTAGTGGTAGTGGGTATAGTTGAGATAGTTGTAGATATGGGTGGTGCGAGATGCGAATGTGTATATTTGATATAGATGTGAGTGAAGGAATAGATGTGATAGGTTGAGATATGATAGGTGTGGAGATATGCGTGGATGTTAACCAGGTTATTGTTGTAAAATAAGTGTCTAAAGTAAAGGTAGATGTGGTAGACAATGGGTTAGTGAATACATGCAATAAAGTAGGCTCTTTATTTAAGGTGTTAATTGTGTGAGCATTAGGTTCATAAGATGTGGGAGGTGGCATCTGATTTGTTGATGGAAAGTTGGGAATGGTTTTTAGACACATCAAGGGGTTGATTAGGTGATGTGTTTGGATTTTCTACTTGAATGTCCTCTTGATTTATAAGTTATTGGACACGTTCTTTGAAAGAACGACACTTATAAATATCGTGACCTTGGACTTAATGAAACTTACAATAATCCCCCTCGAGATACCATATAGGTTTGGGTTGTGAGTTGTCAATGGATTAGATGGGGGAAGTTGAATGAGTTGGAATGCCATCAACTTATCAAATACAAAACTATATGATTCCCCAGGGGCTATAGTTAGGAAGTGGTCTAGAAGCTCTTTATGGAGGTTCAATGTGGGAAGTGGTGGCTATTTTAGATTTTTCACCATGCGTGGAAGATTTGTGAACTGGTATTTGGGCTTGCTTGATCTAAGCTTAAGGTGGCCTTGCTTAAGGGCACAAAGTTCAAGTTTACGAGCCATAATAAATGCCTCTTCACAGTCTAAAAATATTGAATTTAAATATTTAAGGAGATGGGTTGGGAGTATGTTGGTAGTGTTGTCATTTATGTCAAGTGGTATAGGTGATTTGGGTATGTTGGTTAAGTGATCTAGGTTTATTGGCTATGTGATCTATGAGTCTCCAAAGGTGCATATGTATGTTTTAAGTCTCTCAAAGGTGGTATGAAGGTCAAACAAGGTTCATGAGGTGAGTGGGATGTGTCAATAATGTCAATAACATGTCCAAATGGTTTAGTCATGTAATGTTTGGGTCAAGTTAAGTCATGTTTTAGGCCTTGGCCTAATGCAAATATATGGTGTAAATAAAGAAAACATGAGAATTCACTCAAACCAAAGTAGAGAAAGCAAATTTTGGATCACTATGAGGTAGAAAAAGAAGTGTAAAAAAAATAACAAGAGACAAACTAGGTGAATGAGACTAAAACAGGTCAATATGGAGCTTTCTTAAGTCAATCCACAAACAAACAAGGTGTGAAATGTTGACCCAATGTGTGATGATGAAAATAAACATGGTGTGAGAATGGAAATGATGATATATGATGTGTAAAAGGCCTCATATGTAGTTATTGAAGTGTTTTAGGCACTTCTAAAGGTCAACATAATACAATAGTTGGGAATCAAAGACCAAAGGGAACCTAAATGAGATGGGATGGAAATATTAAGGATGAACAAGAAAAAATATCACTTGGGTGTTATAGGGATGTTTCCTTAAGGTGTGAAAAAAATTTCAGAAGTTGAGGATGAATATTTTGCAAGGTATGCAAGTATTTCCAAAACCAGTTTTTTCAAAGTATGTAAATTAAGCACCAAACTTCTTAGTAGTCAAGAAAATTGTGGAGTCTCCTTTAGATAATTCATAACATAAAAAAATTGAGTAAATTTGGATAAAATTATGGTGAAAAAAGTATTTTTGTGATTGGTTGAGTATTTTAGAAGTTCTATCCATTTTTGTAAGCATGTATGTAGCCTTCCAAACCCCAATTCGGACTAGTTTTGAGAATTGAGTGTTTTAGGTGACCAAAATCTTAACTCAATTTTTTTCTCTTGAAAACATATTTAAAATGAAGAGGAATCCTTAGGGAAAATTTCCATGCTATTTTGAGTTCATGATGCATGGTGGGCCCCACTAAAAAACAAGTATTTTGTGAAGATTTTAGTGCACAGAAAAATATTGCAAAGGAACAAATGCTCAAATTTGAGGTGGATGATTTTGGTAATTGTTATTAAACTTAATAAAGTCACTTGGGTTACTATTTTGGAGAAAATTTGAGTAATGGTTGCATATTTTGGCATACCAACAAAAGAAGCTTGTTTTGAGAAGCTAGTGAAGAAGAATGAAGGTAACCATGTTGAATTGCTTTGAATTGATGTTGTTTCTTACCTTGATCCATATTTTAATGTGTCATATGATGTTTGTAAGTTTTTGTTAGTTTTCATAAGTCATTTCTTGCTTAAAGGTGATTGAGCCAAAATTGCTCCTTTAGGCCTATTTGAGAAGCATGTCTGAATGGGTATGAAGATGAGACTCTCTTCATTTGACCTATGGGTATGAATGCTTGAAATATTTTATACATCCAAATTTGAGTGTTTTATGTGATAGGGATCTCTGAAAATTTATTTGGAGGTGTTTGACCACATTATATGGAAGACTAGTTTTTGTGTTTTCAGACTATCCATTTAGTTAAAGATCCAAGTTTTTGGAAGCCTTATGCCATGAATTGGAGAATTATGATAGGTGTATGAGATATTATACTTCATGATATTTCCATTTATAGGTTACTTTCTCATGATGAAGAGATTTGAGGTATGTATCATCTTAATTCTTGAAGACCAAATTCAGAGATGCTGAAACCAGCCAAGAAAGTCTTGAAAAAATGGTGTTTCTTGATGTGTTAAGCCTTGAGTTGGATCTTTCTAGTAAATTTTAATGAAATTAGACATCATAATATTATTTTTATATATTACTTGGGTCATGAGGATAAGTGGAAGTGGTCTAGTTAGATGGTTTTTCAGACTATTTTTGTAGAAGTTGATTTAGGCACACCTATGAGCCTAAATAAGTATCTTGGCTAATGTGGAGAGTTTCCAAGCATACAAGAACATTATTTGACTTTTTTGGACCATGAACCATGTGAATAAAATCTGATATACTTGTGGACAAGTTTGAAGAGCTAGAAGACAAAATAATGAGTGATTTGAAGAGTCATGGCAAGTGGAAGGTCAAAGGTCATGCCTAAGAGGTATATCTATTCATGTAAGCTCATTTGTGAGATGAATTTTGAAAAACCCTTTCTCTTATTTTAAAAAACTTTTTTTGTGCAATAGCCCAAAACCCCTAGAAGTCTCTTCTAGGTTTGTAGTTGGTTGGAGTTTCATGAGGAGGATGTGAATGAAGAAAAATTGGTGATATATTTGTTGGCTGTAATATGATTTGATGAGTTGTAATATGATTTGTATTCCAATAAAGAAGGTTTCTTGTGTTATTGATATATATGCATCTCTTGATGAGTTTTATTTTGATCCAACATTAATGTATAAAAGTATATGTTTGATGTTTTGAAATAGAAAAGTGAAAATATTTATTAAAGGACTAATTCACCCCCTCTCAGTCCCTTGTCAATTCTAACAATTGGTATTAGAGCATGCCCTTGGAAGTGGTTTAACAAGCTAAAGGGAGATATTTGGTGACAAGGATGGGATATCTTTATCATAAGAATTGGAGTAGAGTTCTATAAATAGAAGCTAGAAAAATTGTGTAATCTCAGAGGAAGTTATCAAGTGTACAGACTCAACTCAAGGAAGCCTTAAAAGAAGAAAGAAGAACTAAAGAAAGAGAAATGAAGAACTGAAGAAAGAGCTAAGCATCATGACAAGTAAGTTATCATCCTTTCAAGAGAGCTCAAAAATTGATAAGATGTTAGGAAAACAAAAGGCATATGGTGATAGAAATAGGTCTAGGTTTCATAGAAAATTCATGCAGTATAGAGAAAATGAAGGTGAATCAAGTCAAGGATCAAATGGAAAAATGTAGTCAAGAAAGGGAAATAGTTTAAAGCTTTCATCTCATAAAATCATCTATCAGGAAGCCAAATGCATTTAAGCATGTTTATTTTCATGGTAATTGCTACAAGTGTGGTGCTTATGGACACATGGCTAGTATGTGTAATCCTAATGTGGAAAAGAAATAATATTCTAAAGAAGAAACTCAAGAACATCACTCTGAAGAGAAAGAAGAAAAAATTTGGACAAAGATATGGAGCTGAGTGTTATCACTGTCATGAGAAAGGACATCTAAAAATATTGCAAAAATGAGCCATCAAACACAAGAAGGTATGTAAGAAAATTCAATGGCTATTGCTATTCTTGTAATGAATTTGGACACAAGGATTTTGAGTGCAAAGGAAGGCAAGTTGAATGCTTTAGGTGCCACAAGGTTGGGCACATTGCAAGGTTTTGTGATGCAGGTCAGCTGAAGAAAGAGTTTCAAATACCCAAGCATCAAACTCAGACATACAAGAAGAAGGGAGAAGCTAGTCAAGGTGTTAAAGAGGATTCCAAGAATGTGATTGATCAAAAGAATGGTTTTACAAATGAAGAATCAAAAAAAATAAAAATCAATTCAGGTGCAAAAAGAGGGTTTGAGACCTTCTTAGGTCTCTCATCAAGCTCCTCCATGGTATTTAGGTGCAAAAGAAGCATTGGAGTGAGGGGGAGATGTCTTGGTCTATATGAGTCAAAGGTAAATGGTGTTGAGGTCATATAAAGGTAAAGTTAACAGAGTATGTCTTCAAAGTTCATAGTATCTATATATGTGTGAGCAAAATCCATTAGGCTTCTAAGCCCTAAGAGTCAAATGGAAATGTTGCACAAAAGTTGGTCTTGAGAATTTAGTAATAAAAATGAGAATACTTCTAAAATTTACATTCACCTTTTCTAGAAAATCTAAAATTGTGGGTATGCTGAAAGAAACAAATTAGTGCTTCATGAGTGAAATTCATTAGATTGGTATGGGAAGATTGAGATAAATTGTGTTTTTATAAAATAATTGTTTATTGAAAATTAATTTTGAAATGCTATGGTAGCTTGTAATTTCAAGAAAAATATTGATATCAACTAATAAATCATAGAATTTTTGGATGTAAATTTTCAAGATAAATCATGTGCAAAAATAATTTTCTCAAAAGGAGGTGTAGTTTGTAAAGATATGAGCATTTTTTTAAAGTGTTTTTCTCTCAGATACATTTGGCCCTAAATTTTGAAAGAAGGTAAAAAAAGTGATTTTTGTTTCCTCATTTGCAAGTGAATTCTTTTCTAAATCTCTAATATAGTAGGATTTTATAGCTCTCAAGCTGATCATTCATAGAACCATGTTTCCCAAGATTTATCATATGATGATAGCAACATGTTAATAAAGCATTAGTTGTGAAGTTCATCATACAAAGAGAAAATCAATCACAAGAATGTTCATTGTTCTTGTCCATAGTGTTTTAGTTGTTTTCAAAGGATTCTTAGTATAATAAGTCTCTGAATCATCTTCAACATATGAAATGTGCACAAGTATGGATCATTGTTAATTGTCTAAAATGTTCCTTTTCTTAGTGGGTTTAGGTGCTCTTTAAAGAGATTTTCCTTAGGATAAATATCCTTTTCCTTAAACAATGCACCTCAAAGCTTTAAATCTACAAGAAATTCTAAGTCTTGAATTTCAAATAAGATTTGATTATTCCATTTCCAAAAAGGATGATTTTGATAAATGGGATTTTTGAGTTGAAATTAATAAGAAATTAATCTTGAAAGTGGTATAAAATGGTCTAATAGTGAAGGCCCTGGAAAGTTCTCATTATTCCTAATGAAGTTTAGATATTTCTCTCAAGAACCTAATTAGTAATTTCAAGGTTCAACATGTGTATTAAGAGAATTTAAAATTGTGAGTTAAGTGTTGAGTTGGCTTCAAAATGGTGTCTGTCATATTCTTGGAGGTGAAACCTTTCAAGGTTCATCAACAAATGTTCAAAAAAGAAATGGTATCGTTTAATATCTCTCGGTCATATATAGAAAACTCAAACCCATGTTAGGGTTTCCAAATGATCAAAATTTCTCCAATTGAATTCTTCCAAATATGGTTAAAGATCAAACCATTCTTTTCCATAATGTTAAAAATGTGAATAAAGATTTTTTTCCTTTCTAACTAGGGAAGGTGAATTTGAAAACAATTCTTTGAAATTTATGTTCAAGTCATTTTTTTTGAAAAGTTAGAAGACTATTTTATCATTTCAAAAAATCAATGAAGCCCTAGATTTTCATGCAAAGCTTTCAAGGTATTATTAATGAAAACTTGAAGCAATGAGTTAAAATGTGAATTCTAATAAGGATTTAAACTCATTAGGTTTTCACTCATTGTTTGCAAGAGTTTTTTTGAATAAAATAAGAAGATGAAAGATACTAGGTGTTTGGACTAAGCAGAGTTTCAAATCATGAATAAAGTTTTCTTGGGAAAATTTTCAATGAAGAAGCTTCAAGAGTTATTGAGTAGTTATAATTATTTTCATTCTAAATCGAGTTGAAAAAATGTGAAGATGTTTCTTGAGTTCAAATAAAAAAATAAAGAATAAGTAATAGGAGTTGAAATATAATTGTGTTTATTTTCTTTTATTCTAATCTTCAAATTTTGTTACTTGATGCGTTAAGGATATAAATTACTCAAGAGCAACTATCCTAAAGAAAGAACAATTTAAAAGATGGTCATTACAAGAGTTTTTTGCTTTTTCACTTAAACAGGATCCCTTCATTTAATGGTTAAAGGTATCAATATAAAATTGGTAAATCTTCTATGGTTATGAAAAGGTGATCTAGTTCTTTAATGATCTAAGGTAATCAAAGCCTAAGGAGTAGAAATAGAAAATCTTAATGTTAGAGAATTTGTTCAAAGAAAAAATCAAGGAATGAAATACTAAAGTTAAGAGGTCTAAAATTACTTGAGTCAAGTGAACAAAAGAAGATAATAGGTGTTGTATTATTTTAAGGCAATAAGATGTAAGTTGTCTCATCTAAAATACTTGAGTTGAACTGTGAATCATCTTAAGAGAAGCATAAGCATTTTAAAACTGTGCATGTGTCTCAAATTAGGTCATGATAGTTGAAATTAAGATAAAGAGAGACTCTTCTCCATGGGTGAATTAGCTCAAAGGATAAAGGTATGAAGTGCTCAAGATCATTGAATTTAAGGTGTGAGTCTCTATCAATTCAAATTCAAGAGATTTTTTTATATCAAGATTGAAGCTATTCATTCATTCCCATATCAAGATCAAAAGTTAAAAGTTTTCAGAACCTTAAGTGTCATAGAGGTCTTTTAAAAAAGACTCCTATAGGTAAATTGAAAAGTTTGAAAATGTATAGTAAAAAGTGTATTAGAAGAATATTAAAATAACAAAGTGTATGAGGATGCTGAAGAGCTGTGAAATGACCTAAAAGATGAAAAAAAGAAATGACTTGTACTTCTTGATGTTATACTTGTGCTGTAATTATGTTCCTAATAAGATGAGGAAAAAGATTTATCATCACATTAAGAAAAAAGAAATGACAAGAACAAGAAGTTGTAAGGTAGAAGGAAATTTCTCATGTACACCAAGATTGTGAAGATTGATTGCTTCTTAAAATGTACATAAAACATGAGAAGGATTGAAATAGAGTAAATGTGTCTCTACTTATCACAGGATAAAAGAGGAAGTATATAGGTATAGGATTGAAAGGAATATATGGTATCAAGATAGTAGAAGAAAGTTTTGAGTTTGGTGAATGTTTTTAGACCAGGAGTCTATGGATGATGATGTTTCAATAATCAAAACAAATGAAAATGTGCTTGAAGGTCTTTAATAGTTATGTATCTGAAAAGTATTTGGTTAAATGCTTAATAATTGAATGAATACACCATGATTTAGGAAAGTTTTTCAAATGTGATATTAAGTCAAAGTAACCTCAAGAGGATTTTCAAGGGCATGACTACAGTAGCTCATAGTATGAAAAGGCTCAAGGTGGTGTGATGACTATGCTTGATCAAAAATGTGTGTAAGAGAGATTAATAAAGATGTAGAATGCCAATGATAAAGTATGTTCTAAGTAAAAGTGTCTCGTAAGAACCTTGGTTAAGAGTGGAGTAAAGATGGAAGATATAAGAAAATGAAGAAATCTATAAATTAGTGTATCTTGGATATGAATATAAATGCATTATTGTATCTTGAAGACAATGATTGATGTTTCAAATGACTATAAGTAAACCGTGATTAGATATAGGAGTGAGGAAGTTGTAGATATGAAGATATGGATATGTTGTTGAATAAATAATGGTAAACTAGACTATTCATGATGTATCTTTGGTCTTGAACATAGTAAGAAGGTATGGAGTCAAATCTAATTTAGATTGGTAAGTTGGAAGAAGGAAAGGTGTTGAAGTTTCCACAAGTATGAAGTTCTCATTCAAAGACTATCCATTATTGATATTTGAGTTATATTATCTCAAGGTGGAAAGAAGTAAGAACAAGTACTTGAAAATAAAAGGATATCAAGAACTAGGAGGAACAAGCAGTGATTCTAGAAGATGATATGAGAGGTGGCATTGAGGTCAATATTATGGAGGTCACTTAGAGGTAAAATTGAGTTCTTGACCTGAAATAGTCCAAAAGTGATGTAAACCATAGAATGAAATCCAAACAAGGTGTATTAGCTCTCATGGAGGGGGAGTTTTCAGATCAGTCCATCAGTTCATTTACTATTGTTGGAGTCAAGAGAAAAATATATTTCAGTTCTAAGGGGGAGCCATATTCATGTAAGTTGTCTTTATCTTGTTTTGATGAGTTTGGTTGTCATTGTGAGTCACTTTTTCATGTCAAGTTCATGAATTCCTTTTTCATAGATGTCAAAGGGGGAGAAGTGTGTCAAGAAACATGTAAATGAGGTCATCCAAGTGTGTGAATAGTCATGGTTGCCATCAATGTTTCTAGAAGGTTGCCATCAATGAAAAAGGGGAGTTTTTTTGGGAGTGTGTGTCACTTGTAGTGTTGTCATTGATGTCAAGTCCATTGATGTCAAGTGGTCTAGGTGATCTAGGTATGTTGGCTAGGTGATCTAGGGGTATCCAAAGGTGCATATGTGTGTTTTGAGTCTCTCAAAGGTGGTATGAAGGTCAAAAAGGTCCATGAGGTGAGTGAGATGTGTCAATGAGTCTGTAACATGTCCAAATGGTTCAGTCATGTAATGTATGGGTCAAGTCAAGTCATTCTAGGCCTTGGCCTAATGCAAATATATGGTGTAAATCAAGAAAACATGAGAATTCACTCAAACCAAAGTATGGAAAGAAATTTTGGATCATCATGAGGTGGAACATGAGGTTCAGAAATAGTTACAAGAGACAAACCAGGTGAATGAGACTGAAACAAGTTAGTATGGAGTTTTCTTAAGCCAATCCACAAGAAAAAGAAGGTGTGAAATGTTGACCCAATGTGTGATGATGCAAACCAAACATGGTGTGAGAATGGAATGATGATATATGGTGTGTAAAAGGTCCTCACATGTAGTTATTGAAGTGTTTAGGCACTTCTATAAGTCATCATAATATAATAACTGTTGAGAATCATAAGACCAAAGGAAACCAAATGAGATGGGATGGAAAGATTTAGGATGAACCAGAGAAAAATATCACTTGAGGTGTTATAGGGATGTGTCCTTAAGGTGTGAGAAAATTTCAGAAGTTGAGGATGAATATTTTGCAAGTTATGCAAGTATTTCCAAAACCGGGTTTTTCAAAGTATGCAAATTGAGCACCAAACTTCTTAGTAGTCAAGAAAAATTTTGGAGCCTCCTTTGATAATCATAAGATAAAAAAATGGATTAAATTTGATAAAATTATGGTTTAAAAATTATTTTGGTGATTGGCTGAGTATTTTAGAAGTTCTATCCATTTTTGTGAGCATGTTTGTAGCCCTCCAAACCCCAGTTTGGACCAGTTTTGAAAATTGAGTTGGATAGGTGTCTTAAATCAACTATTTTTATTGAAAACATATTTGAAAATGAATAGGACTCCTCAGGTCACATTTCCATGCTATTTTGAGTTCATGACGCATGGTGGGCCCCACTGAAAAATACAAGTATTTTGTGAAGCTTTTCAGTGCACAGAAAAATATTGCAAAGGAAAAAATGCTCAAATTTTAGGTGGATGATGTTGGTAATGTTTTATTCAAACTTCATGAAGTTAATTGGGTTATTATTTGGAGAAAATTTGAGTAATGGTTGCATATTTGGGCATACTTCGACAAAAGAAGCTTGTTTTGAGAAGCTAGTGAAGAAGAATGAAGGTAACCATGTTGAATTTATTTGAATTGATGTTTTTTCTTACCTTGATCCATATTTTAATGTGTCATATGATGTGTGTAAGTGTTTGGTTCAGTTTTCATAAGTCATTTCTTGCTTAAAGGTGATTGAGCCAAAATTGCTCTTTAGGCCTATTTGAGAAGCATGTCTGAATGGGTATGAAGATGAGACTCTCTCCATTTGACCTATGGGTATGAATTCTGAACTATTTTATACATCCAAATTTAAGTTTTGGAGGTGATAGGGAGCTCTGAAAATTTATTTGGAGGTGTTTGACCACATTGTATGGAAGACTAGTTTTTGTGTTTTCAAGACCAATCAAACCAATTACAAAGATCCAAGTTTTTGGAAGCCTTATGCCAAGAATTGTAGCAGTATGATATTTGGATGAGATATTATACTTCATGATATTTACATTAATATGTTAATTTCCTCATGATGAAGAAATTTGAGGTATGTATCAGCTTAATTCTTGAAGACCAAATTCGAGATATGCTGAAATCAACCATGCAAGTGTTGTAAAATGGTGCTTCTTGATGTGTTAAGCATTGAGTGGGATCTTTATGGTAAATTTTAATGAAATAAGAAATCATATTCTTCATTTATATATATTACTTATGTCATGAGGATAAGTGGAATTGGTCTAGTTAGATGGTTTTTCAGGACTATTTTTGTAGAAGCTGATTTAGGCACACCTATCAGCCTAAATAAGTATCTTGGGTAATGTGGTGAGTTTCAAGCATAAAAGAACATTATTTAAATTTTTGGAACCATGCACCACGTGAGTAAAAATTTCTATACTTATGGAAAAGTTTGAATAGGTAGAAGACAAAAGAATGAGTCATTTGAAGAGTCATGGAAAGTGGAAGGTCAAAGGTCATGACTAAGAGGCATATCTATTCATGTAAGCTCATTTGTGTGTTGAATTTTGAAAAAAAAGCTTTAATCTTATTTTGAAGAAAACCTTTTCTGCAAAGAAAAACCCCTGGAAGTCTCTTCTAGGTCAGTAGCTAGTTGGAGTTTCATGAGGAGGATGTGAGTGAAGAAAAATGGTGAAGTATTTGTTGGCTAATATGATTTGAAGAGTTGTAATATGATTTGAATTCCAATAAAGAATATTTCTGAGTACACCTTGTGTTCTTGATATGTTTGCATTTCTTGATGAACTTTATCTAATTGTGATCCAACATTAATGCATGTAATTTATGAGAGTGTATATTTGATATTTGAAATAGAAAAGTGAAAATATTTATCACAGATTGATTCACCCCATATCAGTTCCTTGTCAATTCTAACAAGATCTTCCTTACAAAATACCATGATAAAATCTCAATGATTTTAGTTTGAGGAAAAGAGAATGATAGTTTGGTAATAATGCTATGCCATCGTGTGTCAAAATCTGCAATATATTTGTCATCATAATATCAAAAGGCCTAGAGGTCGGAGATGGTAATCTTACGCGCATTGTTGATCAAGAAATGTTCAAGGAATAATTATGCTAGTTGAGTGAAGGTGAATAATGATTGTTTTGGGATACTATTGTACCAATGCAATGCGGTATTGACTAATTCCATGGGAAATGTGTGAAGAATAAGATCTTGATCATGGACGATAAGGTAACATGCATGTCTAAAAGATCATAGATGTTGTTTTGGATCCTCCTTGTTGTTTAGCTTAGAGAAATTTGGAAGTTCCATATGATGAGGATATGGCTTAATAGGAAAGAATGGGTTGATTGATTCATTTCAGATTTGTTCATATGAAAATGTGGTCTTAGACCCGAGGCTATGACTTCAAGGTTAGCCATTCTACTTAAAAATGCTTGTAAGGGATCATTAGATGGTTGAAATGTTGGATTATGAGTTTGAGATGCATAAGAGGTGGATGAATTAGGTTGTTGATATGTTTCATAAGTTTGAGGATGTGATGGATTTGGTGGAAGTGGTTGTGATTGTATTAATTGAGATAAAGCTTGATGTTGAGATGTGGGGATGTGGTAAGATTGATTTGATTGGGTTTGTCATGAGATGGGCATGTTTGATTTATTTTAAATGGGGTTGGTTAGGATGTAATTAGTAAGTGGTTGCGATACTTGGATAGGTTAGTTAAGAATGCATAACTAAAGGCATCTTGAGGAGGATATTGATGTGTTTGAGCTGATTTGGATAGACAAGGTTGTGAGGTGATTAAATTAGCATGGATATGTGAAGTAGAGATAAGGGGTAGAGTTATGTTATGTTGCAAGTATGATTGTTGAGATGGTTGAATAGGCATACTAGAGATAGTAGTGGATTAAGTGGTGATAATATTGATATGAGGTAAGATGCTTTCAATGGAATCCACCGATTGAGTGGATTGAAGGGATTGTGGAGGAATTACGAAATAGATAATCATAAAGGGTGATAGGATTATCATCAAGGAGTTCTTGAAACTACGTAGATCCATGAGGGATACTAGTGGGTCTAAGAGTCTCTGTGGGAGTAGGAGATGAAGGTGAAGGTGGTCTAGAAGGATTGGTTTTGATATGAGGATCATTTTGAATGATATGGTTTTCATGAAGTGAGACAATAGAAACACAAGGTTGGGAGATCAATGGTGTGGTATGAAGTTTAGAAGCTTGATAGGAGAGATCATTGGAAGGAGGGACTTCATTGGATGAGGTGTATTGCCGCATTTTCTTAGCTTTGAGGAGGAGTGATGATAAACATGAAGTAGATAAACATTTGTTTATGTAGTTTATTAACAGAAAAATTAAGAAACAAATTTTTTATCACCATGATTATTTAGATGTGAAAAAGAAGTAAAAGGGGCTCAAAGGAACCTATGAAATGGTAATCTATGGATGGTTTTAGGTGGTTTTGGTTGTGGATTCCTCAATATACCTAAAGGTACCGTAGGTCCAAATTTGTATAGAGTTTATAATGTGATCGAACACCACGTAAAATTTCATATTGGGTGATGAAATCCCAATAGTTCCACCTGGTAAGGGATGTTTAGGCATGTAAGTTGTTTATGTGTTTGGATGTGTGTGATGGAGTGAATACAACGTGTTAAACCCCTAGTTAGACTAGATTCTCAAGCAAGAATGAAATGGTTATTTATAGATCTAAAAAAAAATATAGAGATTCAACGAGAACAACAAGCAAAAAGGAAATTACGATGCAAAAGGAGCAAACAAAAAAAGAGGAATGCCTAGAATACACTTTTCCTTTTATTAGATCTTCAAAGTGAATAAGAAAGAAAGTGCAATTCCAATCAATCCACAATACAACGCAAATAAGTAAGATAGCATGATCCAATGCAACTTCATTCCTTCCAAGATTAATGGAAATGGAGTAAAGAAAATGAAAATGAAAATAAACAATAAGACTCACCTTGAAATGGTGGGTCCCATTGGGCGTTCCATAATGTTGGATAAGATTTCCTCTTTCCTATTAGTGAACTAGTAATAAGGAAATAAATCAACTCAAAATATGAAGGGTTTATGGACCTTGAGATGGAATGATTATATGGATGAGTGCAAATGATGGATCCTTCTTTGCAGTGAGCTAAATTACAGTAAATCAAGATAACTCAACATAAAAATATTGGATTAGTAGATAGGATGGGAGGGTTTCCTGACAAGTTCAGTCTTGAGAAGTAAGAACTTCCTAGGATGGATGTCAACCCTCATTTTGATAAAGATAGATAAAATTAGATATTGATAAATTTTATGTAGCTAAGATTTGAATAATATGTAGTAAATATGAGATAAACAGAATACTGAAATGCATAAATGTAAGGAAAGTACAAATCTGATCTAAATAGATGCTAAATAAATCAAACATGCATGGGTCAAATGGAAACCCAAGGCTATAGAGAGCTAGTCGATGACAACTAAGGTAGATGGATTGAAAAAATGATGTAAAATGTAGATATGAAAACATTGATGATAGATCCGGAGTGGTGCAACACTGGAATGATGATCGAAACCCGCAAAAGAGTCTCGATATAAGGAGAAACTGAAAGGATGCAATAAAATTAAATATCTAAAGGAAAATACTAGAAATATGGATGGGTCAATGGCAACTAGGATAGATTAATGACAACTGGTGACTGGAAGAATACACCTAGGATGGAAGAAAGGTAAAATGATTGAATCTAAGGCATGGTGGATGCAAGAACATAAAAAGATGGTTGGATATCTAGATAACAAGGAAAATGATGAAATGAAGGCTAGATTTTCGGTGACTAGATAGAGTCAATCATGAATAGAGCTAAACTAGGCTTGGAAGAAAAGAGGTGGGTTGAAATGAAGACCTACAGACAAAGCAAGATGGCAGGAAAGGGTAAAACCGAGTCCTTGATGAAAACCGAACCTACAAAAGTCGTTTGAGATTGATATGGATGATAAATAGTAATGATAAAGAAATACATGAAAAAGGTGAAGGATATATCCCTAAAACTCCAAAATAGAAGCACAATATCTCCAAGAGGACTCCAAGATGATTGTGGTAGCTGCAAAGGAACTCAAGGATGAAGGTAAGATCACAAGAAGGTGAAAGTTTCCAAAAGTACATCCCGAACAAGGAGGGGTGAATGTAGCTTTATAGGGTGGATAGTGACCTAGTTAAGTCACTCGACGACTATGGAGAGACATCCATTTGGGTGGTGGAATGATGTCCAACTTGAGGAAAAGAGGCCCAAATGAAGCAGGATTAGGGTTTAGATGGATAAGGATGAGCTATGGTTGCATAAGGAAGATAAATGGGTAGGTGGATGGTTAAAATGAGTAAATAAAGGAAAGGGGTGAATAAAAGTATTAAATGGGGGTGGTTGAGAACATAGAAATGATAAAATGGAAGAATCTAGAGATAGGAAATGAATTAATGAAGGATTAGAATTAATTAGGGATGATTAAGGGTGATTAGGAATGATTAATGATAGTTAGGGAGAATAAAATAATGAGATGAGGATTAGAGATAATTAAGAATAATTAACATAATAAAATGGTTAAAGGTGGGAAATGATAAATTGAATTTAGGAGGGAATATGAAATTCAAATGGATGACCATGAAGAAAAGAGAGTAAACGTGGGGTGGAGGGTGGTGATACCAAATTTTAATGTCTACGATATGTGAAAGAAAATTTCTTGGACCGGTTGAGAAATATGGAAAATCAAGAGGCTAGTGATACTGTTGAATATTTCAAAATATCTACCAAGAATAAACTTCTGAACACAATGGTCATGAGGAAGATGAAAATCAAACAACAAAATTCTAATAAAATTTCATAAGCCCGAGTTTGAAAATGATAATCCGAGTGTGACCAAAACTCATCTTCACGAAGTGAAGGAGAATCGACAATGGGAATGAACTTGGGAGTCAATGAGAAGATGGAAAGAATGTGTCAAGAGACATAGGAAATGAACTAAATAAGTGGGTCATCAATTGCAATAACAATCATGCTAGATTTCTCAAGAAGTTGAGGAAAGGTTCATATTTTAGTGAGTCTGTCAATGGATTTGCAGAAGAAAGGCATTCAGTGATACTTGTATACGGGTAAGCACATAGTTTGAATTAGTGTTTCAATTAATGTGGGTTGTCCCCACATGTACATAGGTGATTTAAGTTGTTTTCTTGTTATGTGGTGGGTTTCCCTTACCAATGTTCGAGTTTCCATTCATGTGGTGTGTTTCCATTTTTCATCATGTGTTTTTTCTTGTTGTTCTTGTTTGTGTGGCTTTTCTTGTTATACGGTGTAATAAGGATTTGAATCTACTACCAAATTTGAAAAGGGCTAGTCTGCCACCCAAGAGTGTTGAGGTTATCTATTTCCCTTTATAGTCCAATGTCCCCTAGTTAGATCTAGTTCTTGTCAAGCATTTGTGCTAGACTAAAAATTCAAACTTCCAAGCATGACAATTAAGCCCATTTTTTTGTGATTTTCTCTTGATTCTTCCCAAAATCCTCTCCCAATCAATTTTCTCCTATATCATGTCAATATTGACATTAAAGGTACTTCCAATATGATGAACAAGCAAGTGTATGTGTTTAGAATGGTGTGACAAGATCAACTCTTTCATCCAGTTAAGTACTTCTGAAGACTAGTTCTCTAACAAGCCTAGAAAGGCCAATCTTGGCCATTTCAAGGCATGTGTGCATCCTAAAAAATTAATTGAAATACCATAATCCTCTGGAGGTGGTATTGGAGATTTATAAAGGTGTTGAAAATATTTTAGGAAAGTTTAGGTGGTTTTGGAGTAGTTTGTGTAACAATGGGGTTTTAAAGTGTAAGGAGTGTAAAGCTAAATGGAACCTAATCTTCATCAAATGATTACGGGAGCTCTGTAAGGTGTTGAGAGGCAATAAATTAGGAATTATAAATCTGAAGGAATTATATACATGGTGGAATCATCACATTTTTCACAAGACTTGATGAATTCTCAAGACAACTTGATTTTCATAGACACACCCTACTATCCCAAATGAAAATGTCCATTTTTGGAGATGTAGTTAGAATCATATCCTAAAACCTAACCCATTCTTCTTTAAATTTTCTTGGGAGTTCTAATCATATAAAACTTTACAATAAAATACCATCTGGAGCTCTAGGAATTTCTTTTACAAGTTCTCATACTTAGTTAATTTTTGGCTTGGCTCTATGGAGGAATTTTTGTCCTTCTTGTCCCTATTTTCCTAGGAAAGAGGGGATATAGGGGACATATGGGGCAATAAAATTTTCCCCACCCCACAGCTCTTCCCCCTAGTTCCTCATATGACCTTTCATTAACTCGATGGAATTTTTCGTCCCCTTTGTCCCTCTTGTCCCTCTTGACCACAGAGACAAAGGGGAAAGAAGGGATAGAAGGGGCAAAAATTTCAACACATCCCCATGCTTCAAAAAATATAACTTGAAATCATTTTTGCTACCTCATTCGTGAAGAAAATCGATTGTCAGAAGCTAAAAACATGAAAAAACTAACTACCAACTTCATTTCTTCACACAATTCAACTTGCCATCCATTTTGGAGGCCATGAAACCTGAAAATTCATCATATCACAAAAACCATGCTTCTCTAATCATTCCATACAAGGCATGATTGCTAAAAACTAATCTTTTCTCATAGTTCTTCATTTAGAAACCTAATTGCACCAATGTTTGAACTGAGTTTTCTTCTTCCAGACATCCTTGTGATCACTATAACTTCAAGAATCCATTAATGTATGTCATTACACATCATCAAAAACCTGAAACTTGTGTCCTATAAGTTTCCTTTTTAATTTCCAAGAGTTCCAACGAAGGATCACAAAGGTGAAAATTGAGCACACACAGGACCTCAAAGTGAGCCAAATCCAATGATGATGTTTTCGTTGCAAAAAGACACCAATATGTGAAAATTATAAAAATAGAAAGTTTTATTCATAATTAATTACTTAAAATATCAAGTCCCTAAAAACCAAACTCTAATCACTTAGCATATCTAGAAATAGTGTACAACAACAAATAGGGTAAAACATGCAATTTTCCCAAAATAACAGTTTTGAAAAAATAACCTACTAAAAATAGAAACTTGCTAAAAATGGAAAGGAATCATCAATGGAGGTGAATAAAGTGTGTCGAGAGGCTTAAGAAGATCAAATTTGAGTAAAAAAGGCAAAAATTCCCAAAATAGCAATCTCCTGGTCCCACCTATCAAAAATAGAAAGTTTTAGTTTTGGTATAGAATGTTGCGGTTGGCTCTATTTTCACTCATCTCGCTGCTTTTGACATCCTCATAGGGTTTTAAGGTGATTTAATAGGTCAAAAAGGTAATTAATGCTTTGTAAGGATCCTAAAATACCATCTTGAGCATAATTGTGTCAAGGAAAAAGGTAGAGTATTTTTGGGTGCAACACGTGAAATTCAAAGAAATTGTGCGGTTGAAAAATAATTCAAAGAGATACAAGAACCCCATTATAACCTATGATTTATCATAGGATATTATCATCCTCATAATAATATCATCGGGTCTTGAAGCCATCTTCATCTCTCCAAGGTCAAATGGTTAAGGTGAGCTAAGTCAAGTTGGCTTGTTGAGCTACTTAAGTTGGCCAAGTCAAGTGAGCTAGTCAAGAGCTATTCATTTTTCCATGAGGATACACATAAACAATGAGATAATTCCAAATGATGACTTCTTGTCAATAAATCCATTTAGGATCCATCCCTTTCACCCATATGATGAGAACATTTTTCAGTAAGTGAAGGACAAACATCAAGGAGTATGAACACCATGGAGTTGTCCCTCATGACCATTAGAACCACTTGTAAAATCCTAAGGAATAAGAGAGTGACCCTCAATCTCATTGTATGATCAAGAAGGTATCATCTTAAATTAAGCTCATGTTATCTCAAGATCACATTGAAAGGTATCGAATAGCATTCCTAAACACTCATTTGATGAATGCCCGAGGTGTCTCGGTATCTGTATCTTTCGAAGGAGGATATTTTAATCGCCATGACTCACATCAAAAAGTTATTCATTAGAAAATATCAATAAAATCCCTTCTTATCCTCTCTTCATTCCTCCTCTTCTCTCCCCCTTTCTAATTCTCCATTGTACGCAATCGTGGTATTTTTCTTATTCACTAAAGTGATGATATTTTTTTGTAAAATGTAAAATTATTCTCTCAAATTAGAAGAGTACTTAATTTGTTGCTTCCTAGAAATATGAATGGTCACAAGCGATGTGGTTAGGTGAAGATTCATGTGGGGGTAGATGAAAGGAAAAATTATAATTCTATAAATTGGAATGGATTTTCCATTTTAGGGGTGTGAAATTATTGATTTAATGTATGTTGTTGATATTTTAACTTCTATATCAAGAAATAAAGATGTAATTCTTCTATTTCTTGTCAATGTTCCTCTACTTTCTCTTTCCAACTTTGCATATATGATAATCTTGTAAAACCAAGAAAGGTGTCTGTGCCTTTGATGAATGAATCCATGGAAGTTCATGCCTATGATTTGTTGTGTTTTATCATGGTTTACATTTTTTCTTCTAATTGAATGTGGACATACTCTAGTTATTGTGTGTCAACTTTGCTAGTAAGTGCCTACTCACAACTTTGCCATAGGTTCAATCAAGTTTTCTTGTGTGATCCCCGACCTATTTGGCCACCCCAAAGAATTAATATAGTTTACATTCAATAATGGGAGCCTCCCCATAGAAAATAATGAGGGGCTTAACCTTGTACTATTTGTGAAATCCTAATAGTTTTCCACACAAAGTTTACTAGTTTTGTCTCTCTTTTACGTGAATATCAACTTTGACATTACTTATAAATTAAAAACATCTTATAGTCCTTTTATAGGGTATATACATGTTTTTAAAGTTCTTACCATCCAACAATTCCTTCTATTGCGTATTTCTTCCCAAATCAACATGAAATATCACAAACAATTGGCATACCTCCTCTAATATGAACTAAATCAATTCTCCACGGAATTTATAGATTGTAACCCTCCTATTTTTATTCCCTTACACATGTCGTGAAAAATCACAACACCCCCTAATGCCCCGGTGTGAAGTGGGGCATTCGGTGTGATTGCACAACATGAGACCATCTCTCAAGCTATGTGACTTACAAAAATTAAGATGGACCTCTGGAGAAACCCAATTCTTGCTTCCTAATCTAACCGCCACAAGCTACTCCAAAGCAGGCAAAACCTAATCTAACCATTCTAAGGGGATAGAGAGAGAGAGAGGGTGAAAGAGCCTACATTAAGCAAAGCGGTGATACACTAGAAAAAGAAGTGGATGGTCATAGACCCAATGCTTGAAACAGAGAGAGGTGAGCAGAGGAGAGGGTGGATAGAATGCACCATAGACCAGAGATAGATTTCACATAGACACCACTTTGAAACCCATTAAAAACAACTCCTAGGACTGTAATGACGAGAGGTAAGAAGAGACAAAAAAATAAGCCAAGGATGGACAGATGCATCACAAAATAGATTTTACTACTACAAAATGTTACACGTTACACCATCGGTGGGAAAGAGGTAAGAAAATGCCATTACAGATCCATGAGAGGAGGATTAGACTCACATTTGACCCTAAGGAAGAAAGGGAGAGGGGAGAAAAAGAAACAATGACCAACCATTTGAATGTGCCCCTCTATTACAATATATAGGAAGAATGGTAGAGAGAAGAGGGAAGAATTTGAATCCTGCTCCAACCACCCTGAGATATGCATTGAATCCCATTTTGAAAGCTCAACCACTGAATATCAATGCCTTTTGTAAATCTGCCCACAATATGTCACTGGGTTCCTCGACGTGCATCAAATCGAATCATATCTAGTAGTTGAAGAGATCAAATTCTGTGTTAATGGCACGGAAGATGTTTTCCTAGTTTTGCCGAGATCCTTCCCAAAATGATATTTTATGTTCCCAAGGCATAGAGGGTGTCAAGACGTTTCCAGAAAGTCTTCTCCACCCAAATCTGATTCTCTAGTCGAAAGATATGGCCATTTGAATATTAGGGTTGCGGGGCACAATATTTAAAGAGTCTACCCCTATAGGGTCCATGTGGCGGCCTCGCACACCTTGGAGATTTGGCCCCTACCCTTCACTCTTGAAATAGTGCTAGGCCGACATATGGTGGAATCCGTGAGATCCTTAGGGTTCCTTATATTTTTCTGAGTCTTTTCTAAGCGGGCCAAAAATTTGACCCTAGACACGTGAAGGCTTGGTGCTTGTTTGAGAACTTGCCCCAATTTTACCTTTGAAATGGCGCCATGTTGACACTTGGCACCTTCCATCACCTCGCCTTTGATTTGAATATTCAAAACCTGAATCTTTCCCTTTTAAAAAGCAGGACATGGAGCGAGCCCGCACTCATTTGAAAACTACCTCCAAACTTTCCTTTTGACAATGCACCGGTGAGACATGTGGAGGCCTCTGCAGGGTTGGAGACTCAACCAATTTTGGGGCCACTCTCCTTTCAACCTTTGTTGACCATTAGATATGTAGAGGATGGCACAAGTTTGAGTCTCCGCTCAATATTTTGCCTTTGGGGATGCGTCGAGCTGACGCGTGGCAGCTTCCACTAGTACTTCTATACTTAGTCTTTTTGAGGCCCGCCATCATCCGTATTTTTACTTTTATCTTTGAATCTACTTCTATTTTGGACCTAGGACATGTGGGATCTTGGCACTTGTCCGAGTCTACCTCTTGGGATTTAATATTTGGAGGTGCGCCACTTTGACACTTGGTAGTATTCGCTGTCTCCTCCATACTTAGTCATTTCAAGGCTCGTTCTGAGTTGTTTGAGAGCCCAAAAAATTTAAACCTTCATTGTTTCTTTTATTTGAGCCTCTTTCACCTTTAGCACCACTTTCCCTCACATTCTAACTTTGCTATTTCATTTTAGAGCCTACCTGAGTTTGTTTGCTTGATTTTAAGCATGAATTCACTCGATAGAGCCATTTCTCAATTTTTTTACTACACAGGGTCATTTGATCTTTTGCAGGCCTCGCCACTCCATTTTAGAGTCCCTATGCAACTTGTTTTCAGAATTCAAACACGATTTCATAGGTTATTTCGTGCAGGGTTGTGGCTGATCCAATATTTTGTCGGGGAAAAATATGGATAATAGTTTTGGTGACTTGCAGGGGTATCTACCTGCTTTAGATGAGAGGACCAGTTACCTTGTTATGTCCATTGGGTATGGAGTCGAGAATGATGGATTGGTAATGATCCCGCCTCTAAAATGGACCCCGATTGCCCATCTTTGTTGCCTCTGCTCGACCCTAAACTCCGCCTGTGTGTCTCAGACTCTCAATTTTCATAAGAAAGCTTAAAATAAGGATTCTCATAGTAGAAAATTGTTTGACCTGGGCTTTCATCCGTCCCACGAAATGGACATGTTTTCAAGATGAATTTTATTTTCTCTACATTTTCTTATTTTGGAACTAGCAATTTGTTAGAAACAACTATGAGTCTGCTTTCCATGAATAGTGAAGGGCTTGTCCTCAGTAGCTCTAGAGCAATATGAACAAAACTTATCTACAAAGATAAAATCATATATGCCTCAAATGAGACATGCAGAGTGTGCACAAACACTTCTTCCTGCTGGAAAAATGTCTACTCCTACTCCTAAACTAACCGAGAGAAAAGGGGGTAAATAAAGCTTACTACAGTGCAAGAGAAGTAGCTTCCCTTTCTCAAAAGGGGCAGCCATGCAAATGACTTGACACTAAATATAGCTACTTGTATGAGTGAGAAACTAACAATAAACTAGTCCTCCACCCAAATCATCAAGGTATCAACATTAATGGAAAATACCTCTTCAAGATGATTAACATTGAATTTCTTTGGAAGTATTGATGGTGACCCTTAGTACTTTGATGCTCATCTTCATGCCCCAAGTAGGCATGACTAGTTTTTCCTTCTCCCTTGGCTCTAATGAAGCCAATTACCTGATTGGGCATGGTATGATTGTTCCTTTGAGTTGAACACGGTATGATGGGTTCCTCGATAGATCAAATCGAATCAAATCTAGTAGTTGAAGAGATTAGATTATGCGTTAATGGCATAGAATACTTTTTCCTAGTTTTCACCTACCATATTCTTCCCAAAATTATATTTTATGTTCCCATAGCGTAGAGGGCATCGAGACATTTCCAAAGTCTTCTCTACCCAAATTTGATTCTCTAGTCAAAAGATATGGCCATTTTATATTAGTGTTTCTGGGCACAATATTTAAAGAGTCTTCCCCTGAAGGGTCCATGTGGCGGCCTCACACACCTTGGAGATTTGGCCCCTACCCTTCACTCTTGAAATAGCACCAAACTGACATGTGGTAGCCTCCATGAGCTCCTTAGGGTCCCTTATATTTTTCTGAGTCTTTTGCTTGGCGGGCCAAAAATTTGACCCTGGACACGTGGAGGCTTGGCGCTTGTTTGAGAACCTGCCCCCAATTTTACCTTTGAAATGGCACCGTGCTTGACACTTGGCACCTTCCACCAGCCTACCTCTGCTTTGACTATTCAAACCCCGAATCTATCCCTTTTAAAAAGTTGGGACACGCGGTGAGCCCGCGCTCATTTGAAAACTACCTCCAGACTTTCCTTTTGACAACGCGCCGGTGAGACACGTGGAGGCCTCTGCGGGGTCAGAGACTTAACCAATTTTGGGCCGCTCTCCTTTTGACCTTTGTTGACCATTAGCTACATGGAGGGCTGGTGCAAGTTTGAGTCTCTACTCAGGATTTTTCCTTTGGGGATGTGCCGAGATGACGCGTGGTAGCTTCCGCTAGCACTTCTATACTTAGTCTTTTTAGGCCCGCCCTATCCACCTTTTGACTTTTAGCTTTGAATCTACCTCTATTTTGGACCTAGGACACATGGGGGCCTAGCGCTTGTTTGAGTCTACCTCTTGGGATTTAATCTTTGGAGGTGCGCCACTTTGACACTTAGGGTGTCCGTTGTCTCCTCCATACTTAGTCGTTTCGAGGCTCATTTTGAGTCATTTGAGAGCTCGACGGCTTTGAACCTTCACCATTTCTTTTCTTCAAGCCTCTAGCTCCTTTGGCACCACTCAACCTCATGCTCTAACTCTAATATTTAATTTTAGAGCCACACTGAGTTTATTTGCTGGATTTGAAGCATGGATTTGCTCGTGTAGATTCGTTTCTCAATGTTTTTACTACACAGGTCATTTGATCTTTCGCAGCCTTGCCACTCCATTGTAGAGTCCCTCTGCAACCCGACTTTGTTTGCAGGATTCAAATGTGATTTCTTAGTTTATTTTTGTGCGGGGTCATGGATGATCAAATATTCTTCCTGGGGCAAAATAAGGATAACAACACACTTTCTTAAACATGCACAATCATAATATATATCGAAAACATAGATTTTGTCTTCTAAACATGTAAATATGTCTCAAATGCCACCTAGTTTGTAACCAAAATAACAACCCTATCCTTCAAGTCATTCCACCATTCATAAATATCACTAACTTATCCATATCAAGCATTAAAAACATGAAGAATATGAATACATAGTTATTCCATCATAAATCCATCATTTAAACATACATTCAAATTCTCAAGCGTGTATTTACAAGATATGTATTCCAAGATAAACATGATCTCATATAGATTAGTCTTGAGCCTCCATGGCTCTCAAACACCTTCTCTAGGCTATTTTCCACTTTTTCAAAACCTTAAATCTCCTCATACATTAGAATACCTCTATTATAATTCCTTAAAAGTGGTAGTTTCACTCTAGATAAACTAACTAAACCATAATGAGAAGCAACCATTGTTATCCAACCTTAAAAGAATGATGGAATACAAGTGATTACATCATGTGAGGATATTTGAGAACCATTACATATTTTCAAATTTCCTATCCTATCACCTAAACCTTTAAATGTTACTAAGGAAATTAAAATATTGAAATAGCTCATTTTAGAGGGAAAATTCCAAATGTCCTTATTATAAACATGAAAGAGCCCAGATGAGTTGGGACCCACACTAAACACTAAAAAATTCCCTTAAAACCTATCTCACTCCAAAATTGTAATGGAAACAAAAAAATAATATGTATAAGTGAATGATTCTCTTGCACCATTATTTCCTTCTTTAAGAATCAAACTTAATCTCATTTTGGCGTTCTTTATGAG
Source organism: Taxus wallichiana var. yunnanensis (assembly GCA_018340775.1). NCBI lineage: Eukaryota > Viridiplantae > Streptophyta > Pinopsida > Cupressales > Taxaceae > Taxus > Taxus wallichiana. Next base: position 443,914,954 of record CM031239.1, read on the forward strand.
ATTATTTTATACAATGGGTCAAAATTCATTTCTTATAAGTATTAAAAATTAAATACATTTTATTATATCATCTCAAGTAATTTTTCCAATCACAATCTATAAGGTAGTATACAAGCTAAAGATCAATGAATAAAATCCTAATTTCTATCATCATGAAGATTAATTTAAAACAAGAAAAAGCTGACATGTCAAAATCCTTTAAGCTCTTTGATCTAATATGAAAACCATAAAATTTGGATCTATTTTCTCACTTTGTTTATGATTTCCTATGGTTCTAAGTGACTATGCTAAATGAATTACAAATATATTGATCTAAAAATGGCTTGGAATATAATTTTGAAAACACATATTTATTATAATAAAGGTTATATGATCTCTTGGCATTAAAAAAGGTGACAAATGTTAGTATAGGTTATTATATATCCTTTTATGTTTACTAGGATAATTCTTGTACTTGGGTTATCCATACACTTGATTTAGCTTACTTAGGTGTACTAGTTATTTGGAGTTAGTTTGCTTAGGCTTGTGGAGTTAGCTTTCTAGTCTTGTGGAGTTAGCTTAACTACTAGAATCGGTTAGTGAGGTTTCTCACCACTTATCTAGGTAGTGATTTTACTTCCTCCTCCTATCTATACATTCTTATTATTGAGCTAATATAAGAGAATGTAATTCAATGTATGTGATGTTCTATTAACATATGAGATCTTATGGCTTGGAACAATCAATCAATCGTTACTTTCATGGTATCGAGTGGTAGATGTTGTAGAGATCCATACCATATATTTGTGCATGAAATGGATAGCAAAAATGGATCCGAGAGGTGCCAAAACCGTTATATTGATTGTAAACTCAACCACAGGTGACAAAACACAATTTTGAAGCTATCTAGTTTTTGAAGAGTTGGTGATGGGTACAAAATCTCATACAGATCTATATGAGAAGCTACATAGTTTACTAAAGGAGTCTAAAAACCCATTTCAATATTTTCTCGGTTAGTTTTATGTTTTTATACATGTTACATAGATCAACGTGGAAGACGGTTATTGGTGAGTAGGAAGAAACACCTCTTTTACCTATGTAAACAATGTTGTTGTAGTCTACCCTTTGTTCTCATCGAGGGCTTAACCATTTCTAGATTTTTTTCAAGGAAAATAAAACTTTATGTGTCTTTTGCTGACTCCAAGTGGTTTCAGAGCACTACACTTCCTTTACCAAAATGGTAATCTATGGACTGATTCATGGAAATAAGATGAGACCCATGAAAAATCTAGTAGTTAGTCACATGGTATTCCCTCTGAGTGCTTAAGTGTAGCCACCATTGCATCTTTTTCTTGTGGTAAAAGGAGAACAACAATTTTTTTAGTTTTTTGCAAAAGAAAAATAAGTATTTTAAATTTGAAAAAACAAAACAATGCATTTTTAATTAAATGGACCATTACTGATGAGAAATAGTTTCCTTCATATCTTTTGATAAGTAACTCATAATTGAGTGTTATTGTTTTGTAAAAGTGGTTTTTTCCTTTATCCATTGATACCATTTAATTTGTAAAACACACTAATTTATAAAGTGCCAAAATTTGGGGGTGTTGTAATCACACACGGATGCATTTTTGGCTAAGTTCGACATCCTGTTGTAATATTTTGTGAGTGTTTATTTTATAGTATGTATATTTTCCCATCGAAAGTGAGATGATTTTCTCCAAAGTGTGTGGAATTCTTAAGAATATAATAAATTTTATGGAAGAAAACAGTTGCTTGATAAGCAAAAAATCTTCTACATTCTCTCATTCATGGTAAAGATGACCTCATATACTCCCTACAGTAGACACTTGCTCACTTACAACATCATCTTCATATTGTGGACTCTCATACCCTTATTCCTAGTCCACTTGCAATTGCTTCTCCCACACCTACTAAACTTGAATTTCTAATTTTTGATCTTGCTTCTCAAGCTTCGATGCTCTTAAGCCTATTACACTTATTACTACATGTTCTACTTCCAAACATATACCTAATGCAGAACACACACTATGTATCCAACTTCAGCTCTTTTTACTCATATGCATGGATCTTTTGAGAAGCATACCACTGCATTCGGTTCTTGCATGCTTTGTTCTATGGGTTTCACTGACCGAGGTGTTGGTAGAGATTCATAGGGTATTGTTTCCCCTATTCATCCTATTAAGTGGAATTGTTGCCATGGAATTGGTTTTCAGGAAGGTAATTCATTGGAATCACTCATTGACATAGCTCCTAATTATTTTTTCTCGACTCTTTCTAAGGATCATGAGCTACACATGAGTTCTTCACCTTCACTCGGGCCTAAAAGACCGAGATTTCAGGTGTCATACATGATCGACCTAACACATATTCTCGAAGTTCCTTTGCATGTCCCCATTTTGCATTTCACAAAAATCATATGCAGCATATTCATCATCCCCGTGTTTATTTGGGGTGGGTTTAATAGCACTCATGGCGATGACATGGGAATTCGTTGAAAAGAATCTACAAGTGTGGCTCCTCCACTATTAAACTTCTTTTTCCACTTTATATACCATGTGCATTATAACGATCCTTTTTGAGCTATTTTCATTAAGCAGGTGTAGTGTATCTCTCTTGTTTGTTGAGATATTTAATATCTATATTTTCAACACTTGTTAGGCATATTGATAGTATATTTTTTATGGAGCTATTCTAGTGAATCCCAATGTCATATTATTAGTGTTTGAGTAGTGGTATGGCCACTCATACATATTTTTAGTGTCAATCCACCCATTTAACATATAAAAGGTTGTGGTGTTGATCATTCTTCTTCACATATCATTTCCTTGCATTGGTTGTTATTTTTTGTTTTTGGCACACATTTTTCTAGTAGTAGATCGAACTATTTGGTTATTTCTTACACTTTCCACATGACCTCTTAAAGTCTCCTTAAGTTATTTTTATCCTTTTATCCTTATGAAGGGTAGCTATTCTATTGAATTATAGTTTGAGAGACTTCATTGATACTCCTAGTATGTATTTATTCTATTACTTCACAATGTCATTTGTTTTTTATTTTTTGACCAAGCAATGGATCTGACCATTACTGCACGTAACAAACTTCTTCTTGAAAAGTACAAGTTTTTATCCTAGTTTCTTGGGATGCCTTATAGAAGGTTTTTTCTCCCTTTAATTTTTTGTTAGTGGTTTTGGGTACCTTGCATTGATTTTTTCATCCATGGTAACTCCTTTGTTCCTAGTTATTGTATGTGGGTACCTCATCAAGCCTTGTTCCGGGACCCACATTATTTTCCACCCAAGTTGTGCTTACGAGGGTGTTAGTGTAGGTTATTAATTATCCTTTTATTTTTTGATTAGGATACTTATTGTACTTGGTTATACCTACACTTGTTGTCAGCTGAGTTAGTTATCTTGCTAGTCTTGTAGAGTTAGCTTAACTACTAGTATTAGTTAGTGAGAGTTCTCACCACTGATCTAGGTGGTAGTTGCACTTCCATCCTCCTATATGTACATTCTGATTATTGAGATAATGTAAAAGAGAATGTAATTCATTGTATGTGATGCTCTATTAGCCTATGAGATCTTATGGATTGCAACAATCTAGCAATCGTTCCTTTCAAAAGATACCACTTTATAAAAATTAGAAAGTATATATAAAAAAATCATGATATTTTTTTATAATAAGGTATCCAAATATACTTCTAAATTTGGTGGTTTTCTCCTATTTTGGGATAAGACGAGAGAGACCTTAGAAAAACCATAAGTTTTTCTCTTAATGGCTTAGTCCTTGTAAAATAATGTCTATTGTGGTATAAATGTTTTACATTTACAAGATTTAGATGGAAATTAGTTGTATCATATGATTAATAGACATCACCTTAAGAATTTTCATAACTTATATCTTTTTCATTTTCAAAATTTAGTTTATTTTTTCACTTGCTTTCCAATTTTTGTTTGATCTAATTTTTTTATTAGATAACATAATAAATAGGGATTAGCTACTAAAGGCCTTAAAAGACAAGATACATCATGATAACAACCATATAGAAACAAAAATTGAGACAAGACCAAAAAGAGTTAAAAGGCTTAACTCGAGAGGAAACAGTCCAAAATACCAAAAACCGGAGAAAACAAAAATAACGACTCTGATTCCTGGGCACACACACTTCACATATAGTTAGTAAAAATACCTAACCAACGAAAAAAGAAAATAATTCTTCTTTTGGAAATTGGGATGGGGAAGCCGAGGGTATTGGTGAAATCCTACTGATTGATGATCTTGATTCAAATCCTTCAATTATTATCCCACCTTCATCATCATTAGAACCGCTTAGGTGAAGTTGGAAATTTCTTTTCTTCGAGACTTGATTCCATAATGTCCAATATCTTATGAATTTCCTTGACCAAATTCTCTAACTCCATCTCATCTTTTTTTGAGAAATGCATATATTTTTGGAAGCACCGATGCAATCAATCATACCATCCCTCATATAAAAGCTAGCTTCTTCCATTGTTTACAAAATCATTTCTAGTTACTAAATTCTACTATTTAGTTTCTCATAATTATGTTCCCCTTCCTCCTGAACTTTTCCTTTCCCCTTAGAGAGGCCTTCGTTTCCCATATCCTGAAAAACCCAGTCAGGGCTCTCCTCCCCAACTAGGTTTTATGGTTCCTTTCTTGTTCGCATCTTGGATAAACACTTAGCTAGGGTTATATCATCCTCCAACTCATACTCCATAGAAGCAACCTCCTTAGGCATAATGGGTTTTCCATTCTGATAAAGGAGGATAATAATCCCTTCATGAATGGGAGAATCCAGCTTCCCATTCTGAAAATCCTTTACAAAGGCAGAGAGTGACATATACAAGAAGAAAGGAATGCTCATCATAACATGATGCCTAAACATATTCAACAGAGATAGGTGATGCGTGTATATCTTTCAAAACTTTCCTTCAAGAGTGATATAATGCATGATATGATAACACACATATTTCCAAACACTAGGAATATGGGACCTCGCAATGCCATCAGTAAGAAAATAGAATTTTTCCTTACCTTTAAAGAAAGTATGGATTTCATAATCCTGCGATTCCGGTCCTCAAAATATTTAATCCTTCCGTGTCCATGCCCGTGACTTGAGCAATAAACTGCTTTGAGACTTCCAAATCCATCCCCACACCACAACCCTTCCTTTATCCCAAGCCTTGCCAAATTCCATGGTGAGAGAGGGATCATGACCTTTAAGCTTTGAAATGTACTCCCTGAAACCACCAATTATGAGAATGTGCCAAAGCGAAGGATTGTTAACAATGGCCCCTCGGCTGGGCAGACAGCTTTAACACGAACTCTTCCACCACCCATGTCTTATCTTTTTCCAAAAAAACTAGTCTAGATGAAATATAATCAAAAGGCTTGAAATGAATGAAAATCCCCGTAGTGATTTCATGGAAATTAATCTCCTTGCCTTGACAAGCAAAGAAAAATGATATCTCTCGTGTGACAAATGACAACAACATTATGACCTTTCATGGTTAATAATATTATTAATTGGGAAGGGAACTTCATCACCCTTAACCAAAACTTTAAAATCATTACAGGAAACCCCTAGATTATCCAAAACATTAGTGCATTTATTTCCATTTGGGGATTATATGTGATACTATAATTATCAAATGCTTTAAGATGTTCCCTAACATCCTGTAGAATGTTTCCAAGTGTCTAGTTCTGGATGAGGTTCCTTTTAAGGGCATTCACTATGATCAATGAATCACCTTCAATTTGAATATGTCTAACACCCTTCTCCCTAGCCAAGTTAACACCCCACAACAAAGCTCTAGCTTTAGAAACATTTTTGCTTTTAAAACCCAAAGGCCCAACATATGTAAATATCCAATCTCCCTCATGATTTCTAAGAATCCCCTCCCCCGCCAATTGTGATCGGGTTTCCTTTCAAAGCTTCATCAAAGTTCGAGTTTAAGGTAGTTATCCTCTGGTTTAGATGATTTGTTCATAGGTTGATGAACTTTAACGAGGGGGAATAAAGGCCAACTGTTTAAGAACTTCTATCTCAGTCGTATGACAAGGGGAGTTAATCTTTTCCTTGAATAGTATGATATTTTCCTTGATGGAAGAGAAAAATGAGCACCGACCCTTTTGATATTAGCTTTCGATCCTCAAAATATGACCATTCATTTCTTTCCACAAAATCCAAAATAAGTGGTGAAGCACCATCCTCCATAAAGCAACCATAATAGGATACTTGAAAGGACAATCCCATTGAAAGTAGAAGCCTTCCATGGAATTATGCTGCAACCACCGAACTTTGAAGAGTTCATCATAGAAGAAAAAAATAGCCCTAGAAATGGGACAAAAGATAAAGAGATGGTTAACACTTTCCTCCTACAATCCACATAAAGGACATGTATTGGGTATAATAATGTCACTCTTCCTTAGATTATCCACCATAAGGATCTTATTATGAATAACTAACCAATAGAAAATGTTAACATTAGGTATAAGGTCCTTTACCCAAAGTAGATTCCAATGCTCCTTTTGAATAGAATATTTAAAGTTTATAAGATAGACAGATTTAACCGTAAATTGTCCGACCCTTCTTCCTTCCACATGATAGAGTCCTCTTGATATATTTCCTTGAAAATGTTTGGATCTAAAATCAATGAATGATTTCCTTGAAATGTTTTGTATAGTAGTCCACATATTCATTTGTAAAGATAAGCTATAATTAAAGGTAGGATTTAACTCTATAAGTATGTTATGTTTTAAATGAAGTATTGGGATTGAAAATGTAATAAAAATATTTGATTACTTGATTTTAGGATTATTGAGTGTTGAAGAAGGTAGGTATTTGTTCGTGGAATGAAATTTCTCTTCTTGACAATAATTTTATAACCCTCGTTTTATTTTCTTTTCTTGTTTTCATTTCTTGGTATTCACATTTATATGAACATCCATCCATCAAATTTATAACACAACGAAAGGGGTTCATGCATAGTGATTAAAGATATAGATGACTTTGGTTATACTCTTGAGAAATCTAGAAAATCTAATAATGTATCTTTATTGCATTCATAAAAAAATGCCAACATGGTTTCAAGTGTTATTGCCTAATATTGTACCCATCCTTTTATTAATTCTTCCTAATCAATGTGTTCAAGTATCTCAAATTTTTCCACTAAGCCAACCATCACCAATCTCATGGTGGGTGCTAATTTCTCTCTTAGTGTTGATTAAATGTATGTTTTGTATAATTCAACATAATTAAGTATTTTGATTTTTTCACAATAAATTACTAAAGTGGATTTCTATTTTCTCATTTTGAAGGTTTACCAAAAATATTAGCTAATCAAAAATCATTAATTTAATTTTGATTGATGTTCCACATTGCACAAAAATGTTGTGCTAAGGGTAAATGATTAATAATTTTTGATGGATTGAAATCCTTTGATTAAGAAAAGAGTCATTGTTAAATAAGGTTCTTGAGAATAATCTGCGTATAAGTGGCCTATATTTTTAGCTTACCATATTATGGGTCATAGGGTGGTTAAGCTGCATGGGATTGAAAACTATGTTTTGAGGCTATATAACAAGGTGGGGACTTGATGATATAATGCATTACAATATGGATTTGTGGTAATAGTAGAGGTACAAGGATAGATTTTGATCTCCATTTGACCATCATTATTTTAATATTTTGGATAGGTTTATAATTATGATATTCCTACCATTATGGTATTAATGGCTATTTTTCTTGGCATTTAGAGTGTCTTTAGTAGAAATGTGTTAGTGTATTCATAAATTAGCCACATAAATTTGATATCGTAGTTCTTGTTTGAGGTACCTCTGCAATTATTGTTTTTATCTCTTTAATCCTTTTGAAGTTGGTTGTAGAAGTTATATCAAGTCTTACTTCCATGAACTCATTGTTGTCTAGTTTAGATGAACCTTTTAGATGTTTTAATTGTATTGAGGTCATTCTATGGTCATATTTTTGGAATTGATTTGACAATACAAGTATATTTCAAAGTTCTTGGTGATATATTTGTGGTGGTCACCCAGTTGTATCTTTATCAAATATTTGATTTAGTGCTCTCTAAATTTTAAAAATAATTATGAAATGTTGTTTTTGTATCATTTGATAAATGTTTTATGTTTTGAAAAAAATAAACTTGAAGGTCGAAAATGGAATATTATCATTCACATACAATTATATTAAGGTGGTTTTGAATTGAGAATGTGATTATAAATAATATCACACACACACACACACACACACGCACACACACACACACACACACACACACACACACACACACACACACACACACACACACACACACACACACACACACACACACACACACACACACACACACACACACACACACACACACACACACACACACACACACACACACACACACACACACACACACACACACACACACACACACACACACACACACACACACACACACACACACACACATTTCACACACACACATTTTGTGATGGATATTTTGAATTAGTAGTTGATTTAGATGTTTGGATGGATTAAATTTGACATTTTAGGTTACTAAAACATTTAGGGTGTTTCTCTTTCAAATTTTTAACATGTAACATTGAGGCCTAAAATATATTCTTTAGTCAAATGAATCATTTTATGGTGTATACAAAAATATTATGAGATATATTGGTTGGTGTTTGGTTAATCCCAAACAATACTTGATCGTCTAAGTGCTACATAAATTTATTATCATTGAACATTTCATATTTATGTCCTACATGCATTATTACATTTGATTGAGTTTATTTTTTTGTGAGGATATTCTTGGTTGAACTAACATAGTATTTATAGTTTTTATAAGATAATTATTTATTTATTTTAACTATCATGAAAGTTAGAAAGTTTTGAAATCCTTAGAGGTTTAAAAATGTTTTTATTTGGATCTTATTGTATAATTACATCAAATAGTATTGATTGATGGAAATGAAATGAAATGTATCTTTAAAATTCCTAGTCCAATCTTGAATGAACATACATGTTATATAGAAACAATAGTTTACCAAAATCCAAGTTGTTGTTATGGAATAGAGACTCATTTGGAATATCATAGACTTATGTGTTATCCATATTTTATGAAATGATAACTAGATGTAGTTTTGATGCATATTGTAGATATATATAACTTGTTTGATGATATGGATTAGAATAGATATTTGGGTGTTAATTTAAGTTTTGGGTAGAAATAAATTTTTTCTAGTGTGTTCAAGATTCATCATGAAAGTTTCTTAAGCATGTTGTGACATTCTATTTTCAATGTGATGAAAATTTGATAGTAAAATATCTATAAAGAGCCTATCCTCTTGATTTTCCTTATTCATTTTTTAGAATAGGATTTTTGAAAATGGATGTTGCATTGAAGTGAAAATTTTTATGATGTTAACACCTACTACAATTTTTGAGATTATTATGAAGAATTATGGATGTTCATGAATACTTTCCTTCTAGGTTATTTTCTATTGAATTACTCACATATCCTTGGGATTTGAACATAAATTTTATGGAAATAAAAATTCTAAAGATAATTTTAATTCATTATCCCTTTTTTGAGTTGGAAATGATAGTAGTGTTTAGATTATTATGAAGTTTTTTCTTAATTTACTTCTATGGTATTTCATATAAATTGATTAATTTATTAGCTTAAAATAGTTATTCTCCACCTTTTAGAAATGTTTGGTTGGATTAGGGGTAGTAGGTCCCATGGATCAAGTTCTCATGGTAGTTGGGAAAAGATAGGGGTATAGAGCATCAAGATCTCATCACCAAAATAAATTTCCAAGGTCAAAGGTATCTTGGTGCTTTTAGTAAGTATGCATTTTTGAGGTTCCATTTATCAAGGTCTAGGTAGAGGCACATATTTTTCAAAAATTACGTTTGTGAAGGAAAACTATGGAACATTATCAATATGGTTGTAAAAGAGGTATTGGATCAAACTATAATCAATTACCAGTATTATAATTCCCTAGAGATACTCACTCATTCTAGGGATACCCTATTATATAATCTGAAATAATATCTTTATGATCATTCACATAAAATATATTCATTCGTACCCATGTGATCTATTCATAACACAAGATTTAGCTTGTGGTTCAGTTCTATTAGATAATTACCTCATGATTTCACTCAATCTTCAATCACTCAATGTTCCTTGATATACATCTTATCATTTACATAATCCTTCAAATAGTTTCTCTCCTCTTGATGTAGTCCTATTTGCTTCTATTCATGTTATATCCTCGTCAACTCCTCCTTTGATCAGTCATGTGTTGAATGGGGTGACATTGGAAGTTCAAGATGAAATTGACACTCTTTCACACAATGGACTACCTAGGATACATTACGAATATTTGGAGTGAAACACACATAAGAGAGTTACTCTCCTTGAAATAAAACATGATGATGAGATATTTCTTATATTTTTTCATTACTTTGAATTTAATAGTGGTTCTTTGATAATCACTTCGAGCACATAGTGTAGACAAATATGCTAAATTGTAATTTACCACTGATGGATATTTTAATGACCACTGCATCTTTTTATTTTTCATATTTTAGTATAGATAGTAAGAGATACAAAATTTTGATTATGATAGTCATATAGGTAAGTAAACTTGATGGTTTCCTCCTTTGTAAGGAGGTTTGAATCCCTATGTTGACTTTATGACTTTTGATTCAAAAATGAAATTCACATGTTTTAGTATTCTATGAAGATATGGTGATCATATGTTAGCTCAATGCATATTGATAATTATAAACACATAATCTATGCACTTGGGTACATTTCTAGTTCCTAGAGCTTACTAATATATACATGATTCCTAAAAAGAATGATAGTGATTGACATTGTATTTTAGGTCTTTTATACTTTTATTGACCTTAAACACCCCACAACCCTATTAGTATTTGAGTGATTTATCTCTTATGACCCCGAGACACACTAGCGACCAAGCATTCTTGTCCCTCTCCGGGTGTTCCTGCCCTTTCTCCCCTTTTTCACTCTTTTGGGACTCTTTTACTTCTTGGACATATTTTATACTTTTGGGTTGGCCTTCTTGTTGTCAATTAAAAAAATCAAACAAGGGAATCTTATATATACATAGTCATAGCTCTCAAATAAGGGACCAATCACTAAGCATTATCTACCATAACCTAAGATTTCATTCAAAGGAACAAAGAGCATCAAATGCATTCACATAGCACACTCATTTAAGGGAAAAGGGTTGTATTAGTTATGTATAAACAAGATAGGAGAGGAATTTTATTCTATTCCATCCCACACATACTATACATTTTCTACATTATAGAGCTAGCCCACTATCACTATGTAACTTGCATAAAGGCATCTTGGGGCATCATTGTAACACACACTTACACAAAAACTACATGGATTACGAGTGTAGTGTAGCGCTCAACACTAGTCGAGGTCAACATGACTTCACATACTACATGACTAATAGTGAATCTCCTCCTATACTGAGAAAATATCAAAATCCAAGCACCTATAAATACAATAGCACCCATAATAGACACTAACACCACACACTCTTGTCCTCATGTAGGCACTTCTATCTTTCACATCGCCGAGTCCTATAACCTTTAGCCCACCATGACGACACTTGTTTGTTACTTTGATTCTAGTAGTTCCATTGCCCGGATCACTTCAGTTTGCTCATAAATTAGGTAAGTCCCTCTATCTCTCTTTCTTACTTAGGATTTCATATTGTACATGCTTCATTGCTTGCATATTTACTTGTACATTAGCATTTGTATATCATTCATTATAGTAGTTACTCCATAATTAGATTTAATTAAATTTATATTAAATCATTTGGTGAACCCATTCCTTACATGCCCATTATTAGATATTTCATGGCTTCCCATCCTTTGATTCCAATGCTTCCCCATTGTATATCTAGGTTCAACTTCATAATATTCTTGTTAAACATGTCCTAGTTGATCCTAAATCTAGTCTTAATGTATGCAATCTTTCCTTTCTCCATCAAATAGGAATTTATGCTACTCATCTCAATCCATCTACTCTTTGTATTTGTGGCTTTGATAATATACCTAAACAAGTGTTGGGAACAATATCTCTTCCCCTTACTATGGGATCTTGCACTCTTAATGTTCTATGTCACGTTATGCCTCATGATGTTCCTTATACTATCCTTCTAGGCCATCCTTGGTTACATACTATGCATACACTTATTTTTACCCATGCCATAACACACAATTCCCTTACTACAAATTCTTTTATGGATATTGTTATAGTAGATTCCAAACATCATGTTGCTACTCCTTATGATATTCATCTTGCACATGATGCTCATGATATTACATACATTATATGTCATTATCCTCTTGGGATGAACCCTAGTGCTAGTGATTTACATGATCAATTTTGTATTGGTACCCACGATACTCCAATTATGTCTCACTCTCGATGCACTTCTGTTAATCCTATGCTTAGTGCTTACAATATTGCATCTCTCCATGTACTTTCCTCATCACACGTTAGAACACCATACATTGCTTTTACAATGATTCGTAATACTCCCAGTTTCCAAGATCCTGTATGATTCATTTACTCTTGTTACATTCATGGGGACCATCCATTCCCCTCTTGCTACATTTTTGTCTATGCTCATATGGGCTAGTTCATACTGCTTTATTTCTTCTAATATTCCCAAATTACACTTATTACTTTTTATTACTATTGATGAGCATCCCAAAATTACATATGTTACACACCTTTTGACTCACATACTGATCTTTATGTTTGCACTTACTTTTTCCATTATTTCCAACACGCACAATTCTACACCTATTCTATTTTCTCTTAATGGGTACATTCTTATTGCTTATACACTTCATATTCATCTAGTTGGGATCTTAGACTCTATAGGGTTTTCCCCTCACCATGTTGACATTATTATTTGGTAGCTCTTGTGTTTACCAATGTTCTACCTATTCTAGTTTCACCACATGCATGGCACAATCCTACTCCACATGCTATGATACATGCACTTTCACACAACATATGTTCATCTTCTTTAGCATATCATGGGATCTTGTCTACTAATCTCATTGCATATATCTCCATCACTCACACACTTAGGGAAATCAACCTCCCCCATAGTCACATATCCACATTGCTTTTGTTTTGCAATTCACGTCAATATTTCTAGCAATGCTTTCTCTCATCTACACTATGTGCACACCTTGTTACATCTATCTATGCTTCTATGTTATTCCATACATGTCTTGTTTACTCATGCTTACTTATGGATCCTTCTACTCATGGTACACATACTACTTTCTATATAGGGTATACATCCTTTCATGCACTATACATACTTTGGCTATTCTTACTTATAATGATCATATCTATTGGCTAGTAGCTCTTTATATACACACTTGGGGGCATTACTTTCTCCCCTTTCTCCACCATAATTATTCAATTTCTATATTGTCTATTTTTATCTTATTTGCTACTGATTCACTTCGTGGTTCACGATAAATATTTCCTAGCTTACAATCTCTCAAACACATGTAACACATACTTCATTTCTCGATGAAAAACTCTAGTGCTACGGTTCAAATTTGACTATTCATGTCACACTACATCAATGAACCTCACATTATACATTTCACATTTTACGCTCAACTCTTGAAGATATATATATTTTCTAGCATATACTCTCACACAATACACTCATTTCCCGATGACGCACTCTTGTTCTATGGTTCATTCTTGATTGTTGAGGGGAATTTATAAATGAACCTCATTTCATACACATCTGCTGGGGGGAAATGTAGATCCTCCCATATTCACATCTTTCATACCACACCATTATGCTCATACAACATTTGTATATCTTGGTTGCATTTATTCTTCCTAGCTTATACTACTTACATCTTGCACTTTGTTTACTACACTAGATGTGATACTCGAGTATGTCATTATCTTTATCATATACACATGCACGTTCACTTGGTATTTGAAGTGAATGCGAGAACTCTAATATCTCCTTACATGATGCATGATTCTCAACACTTGAATCCATTTCTAGTCCCACCGAGGCAACTAAGGGGCATCTACCTTTACTACTCTCACACACTACATAGGTTCTATTGTCACATTCTTTACTACTTATCATTACTATCACTTTACTTTTCACTTGATATATACATGCCTTAACATACTATTTATCTTTCTAACATGCTAATGGGTGCTTCATGTGTAGAATTTTCCTTGTAGGATATATATAACCATGGTTATCTATCACTTCTTGTTTTTATTGTTTTCTAGTTTCTGCAAGATATTCCCTATGTATTGAGTGTCCATTTTTTCTTATGGTTTCTTTGTCCATGATTGTCTTGTGATATTATGAGTGATGTCCCATGTACAAAACCCACTTTTCACGGTCCATCTTGTTTTCACACTTTCTTGTTACATTGTTTTCTTTTGCATACTAGCTACTTTTACTACTAACACTTGCTACTAGCCTATCTTGTTTGCATGTGCCTTTGTTTCTACCATACACATCCCCTTCCCCCTACAAGTATCCACTTTAGATATGCATAGCATTATCCAGTCCTATCCTTTGGACCAAATTCTTCTATAGTTGTCGGATGCACTCCAAACGAGGGGCATATTTTGGGTGAACAAATCACCCCTACAACATCTCCAAGCTATAGTTCATATCAAAACATTACACAATAAACACATGAATACAGTCACATAATGGTCTAGAAACATACTTCGACCTCACACAAAAGCGAGACACTAGTGCCGTATCGAGACAGATAATGCACTTAGAAATTTTGTCCTCCCCAGGTGATAATGTCCTTGGGGTAGAACAATCAATTTTTCAATACAACACAATATTTAGCACAGTTCTCTAGTATTAGGAACTTTCCTCTAGTCACAAAATGTATTCTATCATCTACAATCGATTCAATTGAAACAATTGGAACAAATAAAAAAAAATAGGAACAAATTGGGACGTACCATCTATAGTGGTGCTTATTTAGGAAGTAGTCATGGAAGGAGATAAAATATACACCTCTCTCCCCAACACTCTTCTCTTGGCATGAGATCACCCAAAAAACTATCTCTTAGCATGAGATCACCCAAAACAAATTCTATTGGCATGAGATCACCCAAAAAACTCACCATCGACAACAAGTTCAATAATAATCAGGACAACTTTCTATCTCACACTCTTTTACATATCAGGTGCACACTTTCCTTTTACACACTTTTAGACTCTTTACTTACTTATACATGCATTACTTTGATTTATCATATACAATACTTTGACTCCTTTCTCTCTCTTATTTTTTAAGTCCATCCTTAATATGCAACAAGAAGAAGCTTACATCGGTAAATACAAAATCACAACATAGGTACAAGCCACATATACTTCACCCCTAGGATCTACCTCCCTTCCTATTCTCCATGTTTCACTTATCCACTCGGCACGCTATTGGATACAATCTTCTCTACATGATCATAAGGTAAGCCTCTTCTAACTAATTTATGCTATCAAGTATTCACTCAAAAACATAAAGTGGGGGAAAATGTAGACACAAAATAGATGCACTTGGGTACATTTCTAGGTCCTAGAGCTTACTAATATATACATGCTTCCTAAGCAAGAAAACTAGTGATTGAAAACATCATTTAGGTATTTTATTTTATCTCTTGTACTTTTATTGACCTTACACACCCCAAAACCTTGTCGAATTTGGTGATTTAGCTTTTATGACCTCAGACACAAGTGCTTAGTTAGGAAACTAGTGGCATAGTACTCCTATCCCTCTTGGGTGCTCCCACCCCTTTCTACCCCTTTCTCACTCTTTTGGGTCTCTATTACTTATTGGACATATTTTATACCTTTGGGTCATCCTTCCTATTGTCAATTATGAAATTCAAACCAGGGAATCATATATATACATAGTCATAACTCTCAAATAAGGTACCAAGACTGAGAGAATTATCTATCATCACCTAGGCTTGCATTCAAAGGAACAAAGAACATCAAATGATTCATCTAGCATACTCATTCAAGGAATAAGGGTCGCATCACTTCTACATACACAAGAGATGAGGGAGGCTTATTTTATTCTATCCCACACATACTATACATTTACTACATTCTAGATCTATACCACTATCATTGTGTAACTTGCACAAAAGCACATCCTAGGGCATCATTACACACATTTACATAAAGAAATAAATGGAGTTTGAGATTTTGTGTAGTGCTTGACACTAAGTTTACTCTTTGGGTGTCTTCCTGGGTCATTTGATTCCACATACTACATCTTTATTTTTTAGGATTTGATGTGTTTTGTGGGTATGTGCAAATATACATCTATTTTGTAGGTTACAAGTACATTCAATGACATGAGAGCAGAACCAGAGTGAAAAATAGAGAATAAAAATGAAGCTCTTCCTACACGAAATATCGAATCCACGCACCTACACGGACACTAGCACGGAGAATGGATACTAACGCCTGAGCACTCATGTCCTCCTGTGGGTACTTTTTTCATGCACATCGTTGACTCTCGGAACCTCTAGTCGGTCTTGACAACACTTGTTCTTACTCTATTCCAATAGTTCACTTGCCATATCACTTCTAGTTTTCTCATAAATTAGCTAAGTCCCTCTATCTCTCCTTCTTTCTTAGGGTTTCATATTGTACATGCTTCATTGCTTGTGTATTTATTGTACATTAACATTTGTATATGATTCATTACATTAGTTACTCTGCAATTAGATTTAATTCAATTTATATTAAATTGATAATGACTTCATTTAATTAGATGATATATTATTACTTGATTTAAGAAATGGAAAATGAAGAGTTAGGAATTTTGTGCAAATATTAAATTTGGATCATTATGTGTATTATATCTTGGAATAAATTTGTTTTTGATTAAGTATAAATAATGTAGGCCCCACCGAACTATTATGTGTCATTAGTAATTTATTGATTATGTTCCTAAGTCCTTTTGAGAGGTTATGTGATGTTTTAACAATTTATTTTTGATGTCATTGATTGATTTTATAATATAAAATCGAAATGAATTCATCTATTATAAAGTGATATTTTGATTTAACTAAATTGTAACAAACTTTGATGAAGACAAAGCTATACAAGAATTTAGAAGACATATCAAAAGGAGAAGTAAATAGGTTTTTCAATATTTCTTTACATTTTCATATTACATTTTTCAATTCTATATGTTTTTGAGTTGGGATTTTGATCACTAGAGTTCTAACGACATTATTCATGATGGTTAAGTATTGTTTTTGAAATAATGTATATAAGTTTATCAAATATAATTATGGTTAATTATATTATTTTTGTTTTAAGAATAATATTTTATTGATTACACAACATATTTACAATCCTTTGTCTTAAAAATATTACTATAAATTTATGTTAATTGATGAATATTTTATGTATATACTTACATGTGCAGTTTTTAGTGGATTCATTTTCTTATAACAACAATTGTGAACAAATTTTAAGATTAGAAGTAATATATTAATTTTTCATTTTATTGTTAAATATTTACTTCTTAATTAATATAAAGGATTTATGTTTGGTTTGAACCACCATAAAATGTATTCTACTTGCATGATTTTTATTTATGTATAATTATTTTTAGTTTTTTTGTATGTATGTTACAATCTTGATTACACCACGAGAAAAATAAATTATGATGTGTGTATTATTTATTTAAATGACATAAAATAATACAAATTATATATTCTTATTAATTAATAAAAATTAATGCATAATTAGAAAATATCTATCAATGTAATTTTGAATCTATAACAATAAAAATAATTTCTCAAAACACAAGAGGAGAAGTACACTTTACTAATTTTAAAAGCATAGAGTTGGTATGCGAGTGCAAAGTGATTTTTCAAACTAGAAATGAGTTGGAGGTGATTTATTTCTAGAAATGTGATTATAAACTTAGCTAATATGAAATTGTATGGCCTATCTTTGAGTGTGTATAGTTCGGTCATGATCTATATAGTTTTAGATAGGTATGTGTTCATGCTCTATAATTGTTTTATCTTTGAAACTTTGTGATGACATTTGCATTGTAATTATTGATGAAACACATATATTAAACCCTACGTGTGATTTAAAATACCCTCAAACTCTAACCATGGTTAAAATACCCTTTTAAAATGGTTTTATTTGGGTAAATATTCCTCTACACCATATACATTGGCACTACTCTTAAGAAGTGTCAAACTACATGTAGTTGTCCACCTATCATGTGATATCTATATGGATGCAACTATTTTAGTAGCTGGATCATTTGAAAGTGAGAGATAATAGTAAGGTGTGTTTAAAATTCACATGGATTGACTCGTAAGGTCTATAGAATGAGAAACATGTATCTTGAATCTAGTTTGGATGGCTTTAGACTTATTTATGGTATAGTCCTAGGTTGTGATACTAATTTGAAGTCAATTAGGATAGCCTAGAGTCCTATAGAAATGTGTTTTTAAGGAGTTCTCTTGAGAGTGCTAGATGAGTGATTTGAAATTACTTTATAAGAATTTACGAGGTTTAGTTTCACATTAAGTTTTACATATGGAATATGAATTGACCCATGAAAAGATATAAAATTAAGAAGTGATCAACTGGGTGGTGTGAGATAAAATTGTTTGGCCAATGACCAAACTTTGGGATAGTTTAGTCCTAACTATATGGTTCTAAATAGGTAGATCAAGAAACTATGTAACATTTGGGGACCAATTCTTATGAATATTATACTAATTTGGACTAAGTTTAATGCATTTTAGATTGACTAAGTAGTGTATATATATATATATATATATATATATATATATATATATATATATAAGAAATTCATGAAATAGAGATAAGGATATGTCACTTGGGATTACAATGTGCATGAAAGTGATGTTTAAGGTGAAAGGTAAAATTTTTCATTGCTAAATGATCAATTGCCAAATTTATGCATCTATATTTCCTCCCCTTTATGTATGAAATGAAATTACATGATTAAAGGAAACAATAACGAGTGTGTACACACACTTTGTCATTTCTTAGAGTTAATGATTTGGCTTGAGTATTGGCACATTCTATGATGAAGCTTCCAATGTAGAGTGTATTAAATTTCCATAAAATAAATGGAAAATTAATTCATCTTTATTTATAACTTTGAAACTTGAATTTGTAAGTAATAAAGTAAAGATGCAAAAACATTAAAGGAATACAATTTTTCAATTTTTTGAGGGATAACCCCGCCTTTATTTTTGCTTAGATATTTTTATTTGAATTGAGTTTCTAAAGGATTGGGGTTGATCAGTCCCAAATTTTGTTGAAGGAGATGTTGTAGATGTAAAGGAATCGAGTTTCACTCGAGCCAACACCTAAAGGTTCCTTAAGAATGTTGTCCCAAGAACTTCAAAAGTAGTAATATTTCCACATGGTTTTATATTCACCTTGATACCTTCCAAAAAAGAGTGAGAAAAAGGTTTCCACAAGGTTTTAGTCACCGTGATATATTATAATCCCATATAACACACTACTACAAATGGATCTAGGAACGATTGTAAACTAACAAAAAGTTAAAAGACAATTATTGGTCTCATACTCCCACCATGTGATGTAACCGTGAGTGTTATATATGTAATGTTGAATATATAAAAGGATAAGAATGCTCATTCCCACATAACCTATATTGAAATTATGTATGTGTAATGAAATTCAAAACTAATGAAGTACTCAAACCCCCAATTTTTATACCAAAATTTACTGAAATACATTTTGAACTATGAATTTTGTCCCTAAAAATGTATTAAAAACTTACAATTATTTGTGAAAATTTGAAAATTATCTAATTTGTTGGAAATATGTCCCCATGACAAAAACATCCATCCTCGACGATAACCTATGGATTTTTTTATCTCTTTTGGATGGTTATGTACCTATATAATATTTATTCATATTATTTATTTGATTTTTCTCCTTAGTATTTGTACCCTATTTCATTTGATTCATGAGTTATAAATTCTATTTGTGTTCATGATGTTCATAGATATCTATGTGATAAACCCAACTGAATGCCCCATTTTTATAGGGAAGTGAGATGTGAAAATAGATTTATGAGCTTGAAATAAATTATTTGTATTCATGTCGGATGTATTTGATAGTGAGTGTTAGATCACATGGAAGGTTTTCTTGGGTGGCCACCATTGATAGCATATTCTTGCAAGGGTGTGCATAGTAGAAACCATGACACATAATAATATCAAACAAGAAATAATCATAAAATAAATCTTGTATAGTAGTAAATAATCATTGAGATAATAAAACATATAAGTAATCTAGCGTAAAAGTATATAAGAATGTAACATACATGTTATTCATAAAAAGGAAATGAGCCACAAATAATTGGCATTGAAGTGTCAAAAAGACAAACATAGAAAATTCCATAGGACACATACATAATGGAAACCATGCAAGAAATCAAGAAAATGAATACAATAGCAAACAATAGCCCAGATACACACAAATCAAGATAAGGTAGCATTGAACAAGACTCATGTGTCAGCCATATTAGTTTTAGAAATATCATATTGAATAATATAATAAATTTATAATAATGAGGAAATGAAAATGAGTATATTGAAACAAAAGTACCCAAATAGTGTGGAATATGCCCCTAGATTAGAATGGGCACTAGGATGAAACTAGGTTATCACCTGCCATATCATATAATTTTGTGTTGTCTTGTGTTAAGCTTGAAATACCTCATGAATGCACACATGTAAAGTGTATATAGAAAATATTATATCTATCAAATGTGAATGAAAACCAACATATGTCAAGTGAAAGGATGCTAAATCAAGTCATATAAATATTTTGATTTTATAATTTTGTAAGCATTTGAATGTTTTTTTACTTATTTGATTATTTAAATATTTTTATATATTATAATATTTATATAAAAACAAAGGGAAAAACAAGAGCTACATTATGAAAATGTTAGCGGGGTGAGGGAGAACCCTATATATGTAAGAGGCTTGGGTCATAAATGTGTGTCATACAATCTAGGAATAAAAATTATGATGCGAACTTGAGATCTAGGAACAATGTATATATAACATAACACACATGAGAAAGAGGGAAAAAAGGATTATACGTACATGTAATAAAAAAATTTATTAGCAATATGAGCATGTAAACCATTAATAACCCAAATGGAAAAAGTAAGAGCATCAATGAAATAGTGGAAGCAATTATAACGAGTGTAAGAGTAATAAATAGTAGCATATAAAGCTAAGGTTATAAGTTATGTGAAAAATAATCAGTGCCTTGAGGATTTCCTATATCAACCTTAAAAAGAGGGAGAGACACAAGGCTGATTGCGAACAATTTTTTCTATATAGAAGCATTGGAAGCATTAGGAACATATGTAGGATTTTTATTTATATTATATGTAGGCATACTAGAAGCTATAAGGATAGAGATTCTAACATGTTATAGGGGTATGGGTTTCCCCAGGATATAGGCAAAATAGATGTTTAAATAATATGTGTATCTACATAAGATGAGAAATCCAAAATGGGAACACTAGAGGTGGGAAATGATATAGCACCATATGTACGATTGAGAGATACAAAATTAAGAGTGTCATATTAATAATTTGTAATAGGAATAGAATAATAAATTGCATCATTTGTAGTATAAATAAAATCATAATAAGTATTTGTATCATTGTAATTAGCATTATTTGAATGTTTAATTTTTTCAAAATAATGTATGTAAAAGCCATAGACATTGTAACATTTTATAGGGGATATGGGTTCCCCCCAAAGATATAGGCACCATAGAGGTAGAAATAATGAGAATAACCATAGGAACCGAGGTGATATACATAGGTGAGGGTATAACATCATGAAGTAGGGGTATAACACCACACGTAAGATCTAGAAACATAACATCAATAGTAGCATGTAAATAATTTGTAACATGAATAAGAAAATAAATCACATCATTTGAAAAATTGGTAATATGTTATATAACAATAGGAGAAATATATTTAGTGTAAGGAGTGTCCATAATATAATGTATAAGAGAAGTATCGCAAATAGATGCATCATATGTATTTATACGTATAATTGTAACTTTATCCATATAAATAATATATTCAAGTATACCATTTGAGATTAAATTAAGTGTAACCTTTTACATAGCACAAAAATATACAAACTTGTTACTAAAATTTATCACATGATCATGCACAAGAGAAGTATGATTATGTATAATATCATCAAGATTATTGTAATTGAAACCATTAGTAAAGTATGTATCATTTACATGTGTAGGAGCATTGTTATTTACATTAGTAAGCCTAGGATAATGTATATAATGATTTAATGATTGAGTTGTATCATGATTAAAAAAATGCATATGTGTGGAAATGAGTGCTTTCTTAGTAAAATTATTATGAAAAATAGGATCATATGGGATACCCTTAATCATAAAAATTTGATTTTCATAAATGAATTTAACACATTAATGCATAATAGAATGTATAACATTATGAGTAAGAAGCCAAGGGAAATTGAGACACATGTCACAAGAACCAAAGGAAGAAGTAATTGTGAAAGGTATAGACATAGTAGCATATCCCATAGTAAGAGGAAAAATAGTGTCCAAAAGATGTCTTAATATCGAAGCTCATGTGTTGCTTAGTAAATCCCAAAGATGTATGTGATTTTAATTTGAAAATGTTGCACATAGATCTATTGTAAATCAATACATTATGGATGGTACGTAGAGAAAAAACTCTTACATTTAAAGCACATGAAAATTAACATTATAAATAACATCAACATCATCAAATGTAATATTAGGCCTAGAGACATAACAAACGTAACTCTATCAATCAAATAATCAAATGGATGATTATGTGTAGTAGTATATATGATTGACCAAGAAAGGGATTAATAGGATGATAAGAAGTGAGATATCAAACTATAATAAAGGTCAAGGCTAGGGTAAGGATCATGTACCAAGGAAAAAATAGAAACTCTAGGGTAGGTAGGCTTGGAGAAAGGCTATAGATTCGATCGGGGTTGGTTTCACTAAATTATTACACCTTGAATAAATAAATAAGTTTGGGATATCGTTGTGATGTTTTTATTATTTATTCAAAAGGTGTAAGGGTAACACGAGTTGTATATTCCAATTAATAAACAAAATTTAATGTATAAAGCATAATATAGCTCCCAAATTATTTTTAACATATAACAATACATAAAATTTATCAAAACACAAGAGAAGAAGTGCAATTAGTTGATTACAAAATAAGAGAGATGATTTGGGAGTGTAGAGTGACTATGTAGACTAGAAATGACCTGGAAGTGACATGTTTCTAAAAATGTGACTACAAAGTGAGATGGTATGAAAGTATACATCCTATCCCGGTGTGTGGTATGATATGGTCATTATATGTATGGTTTTAGATAGGGATGTACCAACACTTTGTAACTTCTTATGAAGTTTTGAAACTATGCGATGACCTTTTCACCGTAACCCTAGGTGTCATATATCTGTTAAACCCTTTACATGATGTGAAATACCATTCAAACCTAATTAGGGGTAGAATAACCTTTAAAAAGCTAGTTTTTGGGTTGAAGCACCCTTACACTACCTACTTTGCAACTACTCAAGATCCCTAAAACACACATGGTTATCCATATATAATGTGATATATATATGGATATATATATACTATATATAAACTTGATCCTTTGAAAAATGAGATATAATGGGTTGGCATGCTTACGCTTGGATTAGATTGACGTGAAATGTATATAGAATGAAAAACATGGCTCATAAACCTAGTTTGGCTTGATTCGGACTGTGTATGGGTTAATCCTAGGTTTTAACATTTCTTTAAATGTGTTTAGAATAGATTAGAGTTATTTATAAATGTTTTTTTATAATAAGTTCTCTTGAGAGTTCTAGGTGTGGTAAATAAGGGACTTAAACTTATTTTTATAGGCGTTTGTAGGTCTAGTTTCTCACTAAGGACACCTATGGGCTATGAACCGACCCATAAAAAGAATCAAATTGAAAAGTGATAATTTTGAGGTAAAACATAAGACCATTTATTTTAGGACAAAACCATGGGACAATTCAATCCCATATATATGATTATGGGAAGCGATTTGAGGGACTATGTAAATTTGTGGGACTAATCCATGTGGGCATAAAACTGTTGTGTACTAATTTTATCGGTTCTATGAGTGATTAAAAAGTTTTAGTAGATAATGGCATGTGCATGGAAATGGGGGACCAAAAAGTTTTCAAAAACATGTTTGAGAGGCATTTTGAACGTAACATGCTTGTTTTATGACTCGGTCATGTTATAACATGATCGAGCCATAATGCGAACTTGTTATAACATGAACACATTTTTTAGTATGTAAAAATGCTTATTCATTGATATTTAATAATGTGAGCAACTTATAATGCTAGTTTGTTATGTTTTCTTTAGATAGGAAATCACCCACCATTTGGCTTGGATATCTAATCCTAAGGTTTGGATTGTCTGATTCATGATTGAATCCGTGTTTTGTAAAAAACATAAGAATATTGAGTGTACAATCTATTTTATCACGTGTTTTAAGACAATATTCCAAATAAGTATGACTAAGATGTAAAGATTTGTTTTATACTTGTGTCAAAGTATTTCTTTCTAAAATATGAATAGTTTAAGGTTTTGATCCTTAATTTCTTTTAGTAGTGTCTTCATTTTTCCAAAATACATATTGTTTATTCTACGTAACTTTTGATCCAATCATCTAAATTTCAAAAAATTACATAACCATGATCTATGCTCCATTCTACACATAGTAAAAAAAAATAGTTTTTTGTTTTTTTTTGTCTCAAAATTAGGGGGAGTGCATACATTTATTTATTTTTTGGGATGTGATCACTTTGAAAATTAGTTAGAAATAGTATATTCATAAATAGGAAAAAATAGTGGGACCTCATACATGATCTTAACTAACTTTCTACCAAATGGATTTATAAAATATGTTAAGGAACCCAAAAAATGGGGAGGGAGGGAGAGCGCACACATGAAACTATGTAATATTTTTGACACAAAAACAAGACCAATTTGTGTGTGTACCACAATTTAACCCTCTTAATCTCCATAATTTTATAACATAATTATCAGTTTAGAAACATGATTTTGAGCACTACAATTCTTATTATTATAAAATTATCAAATTTTGATCATAGGCATGCCAAATTACTCATTGAAGTTTAATTTTTGTTGATTTCAGGAAAAAAGTGGCCTTTTTTACCACCTTTGGTCCCCCATTTACATGCACATACATGTATAATAAAGTCACAAAAGGGAGATAATGGTAGTTCACTTGGGCTTGCAATATGTGCACAAATCATGTTTAAGGTGTAAGGCCAAAGTTTCCATTTCCAATGATAAATTTCCAAAGTTGGGTGTATACAAATCCTTTATTTGATAATGAGCATTTAATTCATAGATACCTTCATCAAAAGGAAGATTTTAGTGTATCTTCATTTTTGTGTCAGCTAATTTGATGACATTTACTAAGTTGTTTCATATAACATGTGTTATATTATTTTGACCCTTCAAGAGGTTATGTTCTTCATAAGTTTCACTTTGTAAGACAAGGTCAATAATATAGTAGATTAAATTGATTATTTCTATTTTTTATCTTCTTTCAATTATTTTTGTTTGTTTGTCCTCCCATTCTATGGTGATTAATTTATTTCCTTGAACTCATCCAGTTTATTTTGTTGGTTAAACATAGGTTATCTACCTATAATTAAACTATTCTTTACGTTTAAGGAAATCTTAAGTTCTCTCATGATTAAACTAGTTTGATTCCACCTTGACCTTTGCAACAAGAAAAAGGGTTGATTGACTATTAATTAATTTTTTAATTGAAAACAATAACCATAACTAAGAAGGGTGTATATAAGAGGTAATTTTTATTATTTGAACACCATATTACAAAATTTGTTCTCAATGTATGGTTGTGGAGGTTTTCCCCTAAAATTGATGCCATATATTTATACTATTTTGCTATGTTCTCAATCATATATTGTTGTTCTACTATGTTTTCTTACTATTGTGATGTATTAATTTTGTTTCATTCTTGATATTATTCATATTTCAATCCATTATTGTGATTCCACTTATTCTTTTGAATTAATTTCATTATAATGATTATCTATGGTGTGTATATCTAAATACTTAAGATGTTCAATATTGTCAATGAAAATTTAACTATTTCAATGTTGACATCTATACTATAGAAATTACATTTTCAAAAATTTAGTTAAGTAAGATTGATTGTTTTATTGAGTATCATTATGCTTACTCAATTACTACTTGATAGTATTGTGTAACCATATGGCACTTATTATGAAAGGGAAAATGTATGTCTTTCTTATAAGTGTGTTTCATTATTCATAATGTATATTCAACTATGGTTTGAGATTTATTTTCAATTTTTTTTATTTTTAATCTGAATAAAAGTATAACTCTATAGACACCTATATTTTGTAGGGTATTTAATTTATTGGGTACTAGTGTATTTATGTGTTTATTAATCATTTGTCTAATTTCAACTCTTATTGGTTCATATTCCTTGTATTGTTTGATCTTAGATTTGAATTTCTAAGTGTGTTATGTTTGCAATATTGTATTTATATTTTGTAACTTTATTTCCCCCTTATCAACTCCCTATCATTATCCTTATGGCCATGTTCATTTACTTTCCTATCCATTCTCTTATTTATATGGTTTTCTCTTTCCTCGCCTACTTTTTAGTGTTTTGTAATCTTTTCCATTTCCACACTCCATTTAAATGATAATTTGCATTATGGTCCCTTTAAACGCATGATTAGGGATCCTTCATCTTATAATGCTTATTTTTACCTTTTTATCATTATGTGTTGGTTTATAAACCAAAAAAATCATAATTTAAATTCAAGAATTCATAAGTATAAAGGTACAATGTTGCATTTAGAACACATTAGGACACACTAACACATATAGATAAATCTTATTGAAGTTTTTAGGAAATAATATTTTCAATTAAGAAACGTACCATGCCAAAAGTATAATTCAAGCATCTAGAGAAACATATAGAAATCACTAACTTTTTTCATCCAAGATAAAAGGGTTTAGACACTTGCATTATACAAAATTGTTTTTCGCATACATTATAATTGTATTTTGGTATCCACTTTATTTTCCACTTGAGGGACATGATAAATATTAAGTAATTTTAGGTTATATTTGATTTACCATAGACATAAAAACACTTTTATTTTCCTTGTGTATTTCATAGATATAGTGCATGGATTAGGGTTTTTAAGAATCATGATGATAGTTTTCCGGTGAATTGTAGTGAATCTAAGAAAATTGCACAAGTTTTTGTATCTTAGAAGCCACGGACCACATTTAAACAATTATTTTCACACCCTAACATAAGAGATAATGAAAGAGCATTCAGGTTCATAAGTCATATTGTATCAATGATAAATATAGGCAGTGTTTTAGGTGTATGTGTCGATGTTCTTTTAGCGTTTAATCATGGATATGGGTCATGTTCACATCAAATTAATTTAGTTGTTTTTTTTACTATTAGTAGGATTTAGAGAGCATTAATTTTGGTGCTTAGTAATCTAAAAATAATAAATTCTTAAGCAAAGGAAAATAAAAGGTCATGGACAATATCCAAAAGTTGGAATATGATTGCATGTGGTTTCTCTTCAAAACACTATGTAATTTTGAAAAAAACAATAATGGATTTTGAGATTGTATGAAAAATTATTATCTTCATAAGTTTTAATACTCTGCATAGTGAAAAAACAACCATGGTGGTTTCGAAATGTCAGCTAGCTATGCAACCACTACTCTATGTGAAGTGACAATTTCACTGCAATAGTTGTGCACGCTTGATTATTGAACCAAAATTGATTGAAAGCTCATTTTGGGATTTTTTCAAGATGGAAGGGAATTTTAAGATCCATTATATGAGAAACAATAGGTATGGAAATGTTTCAAGAAGGTAGGACATGTCAAGAGAAGATTTGAAAGGAGAGAGTGGGTGTTTATTCAAGAAGCGTGTAGGAATAAAGAGTCTAGTTCGATCACTGGGGGATTATTGGGTTTTTATTCTTCTTATACGGCAATAATAAAGAAGAGTGTATAGTTTTAATCTTTGTAAGTATTCAAGAAAAGTAATAAAACATGTGTATTTGTTCTCTATTCTCAAATTTGTTTGTGTAAATGTATATTGTTAAGTGTATGAGGTTAAGAGCTTTAAGGATAAGGTTTTCAATCAATTAAACCCTATCCTTGGTTGCATCAGAGCCATTTTGTACTTTTTGTGGAATTGGTTAGGATGGTTACATAGTTCAAAATTTCTGGGTTCAATTCACCTTATTGGTTGGTCGTGTTTACTATGGTCTACCACCGATTGTTGTCTCAGTTTCATGTAAAGTTGAATATAAACACACTCTAATTATCTCTAAGATCGTAATTATATTATATTTGTATATGATCAAGATAATCAATATTTTGTAATTAAATATATTTTACTTGGTTTACATATATTTATATTTGAATTGCAATGTATAATTATTAGTGTAGTGTAAATATTAGTACAAAGTCACTTTCCATGTTTATAGGTAGATATGAGTCTTTAGGTGAACACATTAGATATAATATTCATTTAATCATAAAAAGATACCATACAATATGGTTACACTAAAAATATGTTTGGTTGGTATTCATGACCTGATATGCATGCCAAAAAATCATGACACAAAATGCCAACCAAACAAGCAAAAGAATGAAATAAAAACAAGTAATGGCAACAAAAATGGAAACATAATGCTATTAATGTTTTTTTAGAGGACACAAGGTGGGTTTACCCCTACCCAAATTATCCACTATTTTTTTTGTTAACACAAACCTCATATTTTTCCTTAGATTTGAGCTCCTTTTGTATATATTTTCTCGGACATGCCTCCGGAGAAGCATTACTTACTTCATTTGGATTACAATTGTATGTTATTAGGAAACTAACCAAACTTCATTTATGTCATTTGCACGAATAACATGATTATTGGCAATTATTTCCTCTAGATGGTCCGAAGTTGCCAAAATATATTTTTCCTCTATGTCATGTGCTCTTGCTCTAAAATATTAAAAATGGTTATATTTTGAACCGATTTGAAGACCAATGTATTTTTGTTTTCTTGAACTTTCTCCTTCACATTAGATTTAGGTTTGGGATTTTTTTCCTTTTCTCCCAACTAAAATTCCTCTTTTGCCTCTTCTTTAATTATATATAGAGGGCCAATCTGGGTTAAATGACTATGGTTGCACACACCAAACATCTAGATCGATAGTTCTTGAAGTCAAGAGATTGTTTAAACATCTCTCTAGAGATTTTTATCAAAAAAATAGGAAGAGACTTGCTCACATCCATTTAAACTCAAATTTTGGTGTAAACAATTTTTTTTTATAATAAATTTTAAAAAAGATACAAATCATTTGTTAAGAAAAATTTCAACAAACAAATATATTTAAAAATTAGATATACTGAACTGTTTAGAGATGATTCCTTTGAATTTTCTTGTGAAATGTCGAAACCAAGATTTCATAACGTCCATTTATTTACAGGGGAATAAATCTGACCAAGGTCCATTCTTTTTCTAAACAAGGGGGACAAATATTAAAGGGGATTAAAAACTTTCCTCTCTCGTGTAGTAAAAACACTTATAATCAAATACGCTAAACAAAGAGTTGTGACAACATGCTCCAAACGTGAAAATAATTTAAAAAATATTATACTTATGTTAAAAAATGTTAAGATCTTAACAAAGTTGAGTGGACTAAAATGGTCAAACATACGAGAATCACAAATATCAAACATTGGTTAGTTTTTTATTCAAAAATATGGCAACATAAACTTTAGATTCAACGTACACTAAATACAACAAATTTAACAATCATTAATAAAGTTATTAGTACAAATCGGAATCAAAAGGCAGTTCATATCTAATTTAAAATTAAAAATTAAATAGTTGTTTATTAAAAAAGTGATAGGCCAGTAAAATTATTTAGCCCATTGCATGTGGTGAACTCAACAAAAGCCAAAGAAAACATTAAACAATCATGACACCAAAAAGAACTCCTTAGAAGGGGAAAAAGAGCAGAAAAGCCACTCTAAAGTATTAAATATAATGGTTTTACACGTCCATTATTTTTCATTGAATGTCTGAATCTTTATAATATTTTAAGGAAATAATTGTTTATTGGATGTTAGAAAACCTGTAGATTTGGAAAGTGGTTTTATATAGATATTAAAGACCATATAGATGTGAAAAGTGGTTTTGTATTAACTTATATATTATAACTATCTAACAAATATAAAGTAGAACATTATTAAATTATATAAAAAGGGTGATTTAGGTCATTCATATATATATATCTTAAATACATTTATTTAAAATACGTCGAGAGATATCAATTACGAGACACCTATTTAAGTATGCAGGGTGTAGTATAAGTATTATTAAAAAAGTAACAATTAAAAAATAATAATATAAAATTATATTATAATAAATGTATCTATATGAAATACATCAATAGATATCAATTTCAAGTTTTTAGGTTTGATTTTTACATACCTCTTTAATCAACAATTTCATTAAATTCTTGATCAATTTCCTCGTTGATTTGTGGCAAATGGAATCATTTAGCTACGCGATTATGTCGGTCTCAAAATATCTATTCAAGGAAAAAGACCCAAACATTACTACATGACCAAGATATTACTATTTTTTTATTGACTTGTCCAAGAAAAAGAAACAAAATTATTTAAGTGATAGTCCAATAGAAGTCAAATTTATGAATGAACTATCACATAACAATCAAATGAACATCAAATTTAATATTGAGAATAAAATTGAACAATGCTTTCCATTATAGCCTTATGCTGCCATTGTAGAATGCCTCTCATCGTAATTATTAAAGTATTTGAGAAGTTAGGGTTAGAGATATGAATATATGGGATTTTAGTAATTAAGAAAGAATCATCAGAACAAGTGGTAAAGATCAAGTCCATTTAACGAGACGAATTCAATCTCAAAAGAAAGATCCAAAAATAGTTTAGACTAGAGGTGTGAAGATTCACCATATTCACGAAGATAGCAAAAGTCTACGAAAATCGTTGGTTTCTATGAAAATTGTAGGGTCTATATGTATGGATGAATCTAACCATGTGAATGTGATCTTCATGCCCTAACCCGCAAAAACGTTGTTGAGTTTCTCTAATGATGTCACACATTTCTAGGAATTGGATCTCCTCAAAACCCTCATTTGTCCTCAACTCATTGGAAACCCCATAAAATTAGGGATGTTAATGGGGACTTGTGATATCCATCCATTGTAACTTTTATTAATATTTAAATATAATTGCCTAAATTCCTTAAAAATTGCACAATTTAGATTCTACTAATAGACAATGAAATACAATAATTAAAACCTAGAGTTTGTAAAGAAGAGATATAGTTGAGAAAGGAAAAGTGTACAATATATGTAAGTTAAGATGTCTAATGAATGATCATCGCTTTAGTTGAGGATATAAGTAGAAGACCATACTAAAGTTGACACACATATAAAAATACAACAAAATGGGCTTGAGTATAGTGGTTGTAAGTGGATCTAAAATGGAGGCATCTATGATGAAAGAGATGTAGGCCCTAACTAGAGTCCTATGGGTAGAAGCCAAATTTAATCCTAAACTAAGGTTTACAATGCCATTGGGACGTAAGGATGTGCTATAAAGTGACTATAATATCAAATATAATGATATGCTACACTATCCTAGTTATCAACACATGATACAATGATACATAAATATAATAAATAAAACCAACACAAAGGAAAATATCTTGGGTTAGATATACATACATTTAAGTGGGCATTATTGATGCATCAATCACCCTTCCGGTTTTGTATCACCTTTTGAGTGATGTTTTTGGATGGATCATAAGAGAGATAGGAAGAAGACCTAAATAGATCAAATTTGTTGACTTCAAGGACTAACTAAAATCATGTTAGATCAAATCATGTTCTTAGTACTCCTAGTAACTCAATGCTCCAATGATGTTCTCTAAATGTAAGCTCCACTAAACCTAAAACCTCTTTTACCTTTGAGGGCATATTTGCAAATGAAGGAAAAGTAGACTATTCAATGATGTCTTTGATAAATGATGATAATGACACCTATAACTATGGGAAAATGATTTGAAGTCACCATCTCATCTTAGTCAATGCCAAGGACCCAAAAAGAGGCAAAGCAACAAAGAAGATGTTTTCCTCTAGTAGCAAGGACACAACGATGCAGAGTGCTCTAAATCTTTTCAAAGCTCTGGAGGATGTGAAAAATGTGTTTCAAAATTCTCTTTAGTAGAGGGGTCGGGCTCCTCTCGGTTTTCTGTGTCTTTTTGATATTTTTTGTTGGTTGTGTAGATGTTGTAGGGCTGTAGTTTAACTGTTATTTTGCTCCTTGTTGGCATTTTGTTCTCTGCCTGTGTTTCTCTTTGTTATATCTGGTAGTTAGGCCTTTTTGGGGGTGTGGCCCCACATATCAAAAAACTAACATTGATACTCTTTGTTATATCTCGGTAGTTAGGCCTATTTTTTGGGGTGTGCCCCCACCTATCTAAAAACCACGTTTTTACTCATGCTTATTTGGGCTTTGGGCTTTCTGTAATCCGGCATTCGGTCCCTTCCAAAACCATTTACCACTAATAACAAAAACTTAGCTAGTTCCATCGATCGAGATGGTGAAGTCATCTAGAAAGAGTTTGTGTAAAACATACACTCTTTCTATGACAATATAAACATACACATATTAGTGAAATAAGTAGGTATAAATAACATAAAAAAACTCTCAAAATGAAGGTGGTAGCACCTTCTGTATAGCTTATAAAGGAGGCTAAAATAGGTCGGGGACCCAACAAGATTTTAAAATAATTTTTAGGTTAAATATAGATAGATTATAATGAGAAACTAAATTAGGTCTAAGAAACCTATGAAATGGTCGTAACTAGGGTAATTTTTAAGGAATAAAATGTTTTTAGAAGTAAATTATTGTAGGTTAATATTTTCTAATTGAAAACTAGGAAACATATGCATGGTAAGTGTATTAAGGAAAACTACTAAAACATGTATATTGTAGTGAATTTAACATTTTAAAGTACATTTTATAGAAATTTTTGGTAAAGCAATTTTCTAAAATTGATTGATTGACGATTATTAAATTAAAAAAGGTCAAAAATTAGTCAATGGTAAAAAATAACACCTAAAATGTATCATGGTTTAGTAGGCGTGAAAAGGAGAGAACAATGGTAAGATAGTATAAGGTGCAAAGATGAATAACTAAGTAATTTTTGGGAAGTTTTCTAAAAAATATCTAAAAATACAATACAATTCCTCATGAAATTATGATATTGGAGCTTATGTATGTAGGATATGTTCCAAGATTGTATACATATGAAAATTTTACAAAATATGAATATAATTTTTTTAAGTTTTAAATTTTTGTTTGGGACCTATAAATAAGAAGTCAAACATTTCATTTTTCACTTTACTAATAGTGATTTAGTGATTTTGAGAACTATGAGATATCTATTTTTAGAAAAATCAGAGTTCATGGCAAGAGTACAATGAGGTAAAGCTCGGTCAAGATATGTAGTTTCTAGTCCAAATATGGGTTTTGAATTTAATTCTAGGATGGGTATTTAAGTAGATAGGGAAGATTGATGCCAAAAAAACCTGCGCATGGCAAATTTGCATAAAAAAGAACGTGATGACAAAATATATGCAATTTTTTTGTGTTTTTAATTTTAATGTCCATTAATGACTTGTGGATTTTTCCCAAGTTCATTGCCATTCTTAGTAAGGAGTCAAGATTGGTTGACAATGTGCATAGTTATCAAATACGGTAAAATCTTAAAGTTTTTTTGTTTTTTTCTATTTAATCGTATAAATTTTTATATTTTTAGTGGTAAAATATTAAAATGCAGGATCTTGACAATTTATGTTATTTATTATTCTTTTATACAATAAATATTTAAATTATGAACATCTCCAAGATTTAATAGTTAGTAGCTAAAAGGATTTTCATTTGTCGGTATTGTTTAGAAGGTTTTCAGTAGTTCCTTGAAGATTAGTGAAACCTCATTTTTTCCGTATTTATTATATTTTTTTATTAACCTTTTTTTTCCATATTTAAAGATCATCGTGTAATACTCTTCTTAAAAGTTGCTACCTTGATGATATGTAGTCATGGAAGATAAAGTTAAATCATACATGGGAGTAGTGAGATTTGTAATTTTCGATGAAGTTTGTAGTAACCGGTCATTTATGTATAATGAATGGACGATTAAGTAAACTGCACGACTGATGAATTAGGAAACTACGTAACTCAATGATATTTTGTCACAGATAGCCAATGTAGTTTATTTTCCAATGTTTACTTTGTTTTTTTGTTAATTTTATTATTTTGTATGTTTTTTCCTAAGTGACATTGATTGAGTTCTTATTGTTTGGACCTGGTTCAACCGTGGTGGACATGATGCAATATGTTTATTTGATTCATTATATAGTCTCTCATATATGAAGCAAACGTGTTTGATCCTATCTGATTCATTGGATAGCATTCATATATGAAGCAAACATGTTTGATAAACATGTGGTTGAAAGGGATTCCGTTGGATACAGACTTCCTTGTTATGCTTATTAACTTATATGAGATGCACACATACACGTTTAGGTGCAAGGTGGATGGGAACATGGTGGAGGCCACATTCTACTTAGATGATGCACATTTGATTTTGGTTCTATAAGAACAAGGTGCCGGTGTTTTTGATATTCCACCCACATATGTAGAGATATGGGCCTCGTCAAGATAATAAACCACTTCATAAAACTTCACTCCATATTCATTTAAAGCATCTTTCCCAAAGGCCCACATTCATAAAGGCATAAATGCATCTTTGGGAAAGATACTTCGAGGTTTTTTTACTTATTTTCTTAATTAATATTTCTTATATGAATGAAAGAGGAGAGTGTAGAGTTGATCAAGTCAAGAGAGATCTAAAGAGATGTGTTGATTAAAATTAGAATGTGAGTATTTGTTTTATCAAGAGAACATAACCAAATTTGTTATTTCCGAAGATATGTTATCAAATTTAAGTGTCTATATTGTTCCCCACTTTAACTATGTAATTAAAACTTTCATGCTTAAATGAACAATATACCTAAGTGTAGACACACACTTTGTTTACACTCGATAGTTATCTTCTCGATGTGTTTTTGTTAGGATGTTTCATAGTGAAAATTTTCCATTCTTTGAAGGGAGGATCTCCCATTCTAGTTATACTTTAAAGGCTTTGTAGTGCCCACATTTTTATAGCTCCAGCTTATCTCTTGGTTCCTTTATTCCTATACATGTTTCGATTAAGACTCGATAGACTCGGACATTTTACTATGATATTTTATCCTCATGGACATTATGGCATTTTGGGCGCGTAACGCCAATTGGACTAGATTCGTATCGATATATTTCTTATGATGTTGATAACACTAACAGGGTTATATGATAGATTTATTGTTTAGATGTTAGTCTCTTGTGGTTGCTTTGATTAATGATATAGTGTTCTAGAATTAATGATAGTGATTTTCACACTAACCTAAGTGTATGTCGTTACAATTTTATTTGGTGGGGATCATGGCAAACTATGTGAATAATTGTATGCATTGCACTATCAATTGTTTAATAATGTTAGGACATTATAAGTTAGATTGAATTTGTGATGTGTAGATGATGTTTATTATATTGGACAGATGCGGTTAATGTGTGCAATGAGTGTGCAGTGACAGGCAATATAGGAGAGCATGGGTTTCGGGCAGGCTACGCGGTTGTGCACAAGCGACCCATGGGCTGAGTCCTAACCATGCTAAATGTTTAAGGCCTTAGATTAGATGTATTTAATTGGGCACCATGGGTGAACCCCTTAATTGTAATGTAATTATGTTTTGTAAAATTAATTAGGTTTAGGGTGTGTTTTATTAAGTAAACTAGCTTAGGGGTTTAATGATCTTATCTTAAGTTAAGTGTTGGTTTTGGGAAAGTGTGTGTGTGTTGGTAGAAGGGATTGGGGACCACATGTGAACCTTGGGTGGACCCCACACCCTCTACCCTTATGCCCAAGCATGGAAAACCCGAAATTGGGTTATTTTGGGCATTTTTACGGACCCCTTTTGAGTTTGGGAGTTCCCTTAGCATGAAAATGGGCCCTTGGACCCTACCTAATAGGTAGGGGGGCCTATTTCCAAGGTTTGGAGGGAGTTTCCCTCCCATTTTTCCCTCTTTAGTCACCATCCATGTAAGATGGTTGGGTTGTGTGAAATTGTTAAAAGTTGCTCCACTTTGTTTTATTTTAGTTTTTGGTATTTTGGGTGATAAGGGATAAAAGGTGAGTTTACTCTTACTTATTTGGTTTTTGGAATCTTTGACTCTTGAGAGGAGAGGGGGTGACACTTGTCACTTTCCCATTCGTGAGGAAACTTTTGGGTTCCTCTTTTTATTCTTCCTCATGTGGAAGGAATGGGCCTTCTTGGTTCATTTTTTTTTGGAGCACTTGGAGAATTTTGGGAGCTTGAAGTTGAGCTTGGACAAAAGGGAAAAGCTTAGAGTCTTGGAAAGCATTATAGAGGTAGGGTTCTTAACCCTTTTCTTCTTAGTTGTGCTTGTCTTGTTAACTATGCTTAATCAATGGAATAGTGTGTGTGAAATGATGTGTTGTGAGTTGTATGGTTAATGTAGTTGTTTGTTTGTTCTTGTTGTTTTCTTTGTTTTCTCTCCGCCATCATTTGGATTGATGGTTTTTGGAGAATGTAGGGGAAGAGAGAGGGATTTCCTTTCAAATCTCATGGTTGATGGTCAAGCCATGAAGGTCCCTTCTCATCTCCTCATATGGTTTGAGGTGGGAGAAAGGTTCATATGGCTTGAACCTTTCCTCATTCTTGGTGAGGAAACCCTTTTGGGTTTGAAAA
Organism: Taxus wallichiana var. yunnanensis; assembly: GCA_018340775.1. Lineage (NCBI taxonomy): Eukaryota > Viridiplantae > Streptophyta > Pinopsida > Cupressales > Taxaceae > Taxus > Taxus wallichiana. The sequence continues at coordinate 443,952,273 of CM031239.1, forward strand.
TCCTCCCAAGAAGGATTGCTATGACAAAAGGAGGAATAAGGAGGATGAATGATTAGGAGGTATAAGGAGTGTTGTAAACATGTTTTGTTGGTGATCCTTTGGTTGGACACCTTTGATCTGGGTATCCTACTTCTTCTCTTCCCCCTTGTGAGGTTGACCTTGTTATCCTCATGTTGATGTTTTCATGTGTAGTAAGTGATTAAATGGTCTTATGTTTTTCTTGTTGTGTGTAAATCCCCATTATACTTATGCACATTGTGGAAGCTAGTTCCTCTCTCCCATGGGCTTGGGGGAGGATAGCATGACTTCCAACCATGGAAAGGCATGTGATGATGCCTATTGGTTGGGTGGTAAACAAGCCATGTTCTCTTGGAGTTGGATTCTTGTAGGAGTATTGGAGTTGGAGCTCAAGTTGGAGATAGTAGAGTCTCTTGCCATCTTGGTCTTTCTCATCTTTGGAGGACATTGCCTTCACTTTGTAAATAAATGTGGCTTGTCAAGTCTATACACTCTTGTAAATAACCATTATTGTACTTATTGCTTCTTGTAAACTTTGGTCTTTACTAAGAAAGTTTTTATTTTTATTGTGGCTAAAATCTTGTAATATTATCATTTGAGATCAAAATGAAACCATGAAATTTTTACTTCAATGTCTCTTGTTGGAAGGTGTTGTTTTGTTTAGAAATCTGCACAATATATAGTTATGCAATATACACTTGAAAACTTGAAATATTTAGTTGTGCATTACATATAAAATCTGAAAATTTAGTGTGCTTGCATTTGAAAATAAATAAATAAATTATGATACTACAGGCTTGGAATTGTTTCTAAAATGTTGAAAGACTAGGGGTGATCAGTCCTCGATTTCTTTTTGAAGAAACTAGAGTATTGAGTGCATACGCAACCCAAAGCAATGAAGAAAAGAGAGAGAGAGGTACCAAGGGACCCCATTAATATAATATATTGTATATCAATTTTTGTATTAACCTTGATATCTTTCCTTTTAAATGTGAAAGAGGAGAGGAAGGAAAATCTATGAATAAATTATCCACTTTGATACCTTCCACAACCCCATAAAACACACATCTAAAAAACACATTTAAAAAGGAATGGATGCACGATCCCCCCATTAAGATTTGTATAGATTAGTCTAAATATGTCAATTGAAGAATAATTCAAAGGATAAGAAGGCTCATGTCCCCAAAACACTATTATTGCAAGTGTACATCTGAGTAGTGTAGTACATAAGGAATGAAGAGCACATGCCCCATATATCATTCTTTGAAATGTGTCATATGTACATTTGAACTTAGAGTAGAAGTTTTGTAAATATCTATAACAACATAAAACTATTTGAAATTTTTAAGAATCTTCCCTAGGTTTGGGAAAGTCTAGTAGGGAGTATACCATACTATGATCTTAACTCAAGTGTGTGTTTTGACTAGTGTGGATTTCTTGCAATGTTTTTGTATATATACCTATTTTTGAGGATTTATTCCCTATAAAAATGTATGCTTGTGTCCTATAATATGCATGTACTAAAAGTGGGTGTAGAATATATCACGATGAATCCCTCATCTTTTGAGGTGCATGTGATAAAACATTTGAGGACGTGGCTTAAAAGAAAAGATGTGCACCGATGTCAAATAAGTCGGATAATTTTTGTTGGATCACATAGAGGCTACAATGGTGGCCACCATTAAAAATATGTTCCCGTAAAAGGGGTTGCACATGGTGGCGACTATAGAATACAAAGCAACATGCAACATGAAATGAGTGAGAACAATAAAAATAGTCACGTGTTAGATTAAAAATAACCACAAAGGAAAAAAAAATCAACCTATTCAAAATATGCAAGAGTAGTAATAATACATATGTATAGAATAAAGTAAGCATAACATTGAAAAATAGTCAACCAAGATAACTTGTAAAATAGTTCCATCAAGGCCTAGCTCCACAAACATAGTAAACCCATAATGTAACAAGAAAATTGTGTATAAGGCACTTTAGGCCACATATAAATAAACAAATTCATACGTGTGAGATAGCCATAGAGCCATAAATATTGGACACCCACGTTGTCACAAGACAATCGAGCAACTTAGGCCTCATATAATAATAGTTTGATAATTAACATAAGAAAGTGAAAAAACATTCTACTTAACCAAGTATAATAAAAATAGTAAAATAATACATAAAACAAGATAGATTGGCACCAAAAAAGATGTTTGTTATCTGTATTAGGTCAAAAGGTAAAGATATACACAATATATGTAATGAATAGTAATGAGGAAATGAAAAGTATCTATAATGAAAAAATCAACTAAATAGTGTAGTATATGCCCCCAAGGATTAGTTTCATTGGCAAGGACTAAAATAACACCTTTCCTCATGTAGAACCTTGTATTTATCTTGTATCAATACCAAGATACCTCATGACGTGTCTATAAAGTATATAGAACAATATTTTATCTATAAAAACAATATGACAAATAAAATTTTTAAAGTAACAAGCTATCCAATAATTTCATCAACAGGTTTTGATTTTGTATTTTTGCAAATTTTGAATGTTTATGAATTATGCACGATTATTTGAATGTTTTTGTAGTTTTTTTAAAATAAAAATGTATATGAAAATGGAGGTAGCACAAGATACCCAGTGAAGAACCTCGTGAGGAGGTAGGACATAATTCCAAAGTTAAGGAGTCTCAAACATCAAAATGTTATAAGAGAAGAAGTATGATCTTGTAGAAGTTGTGTGGGAACCATAATATGTTCTATAGGATACCTAGAAAAGAAATATTGATTATACATAGTATGCGTAGATAAGGACATAATAGGAAGCCTAAGAGGAAGTGACCCACTAGAAGTAACACGTGAACTAAAATACCTAGCAAGAGAGGAGTGACACACTAGAAGTAGCATGTGAAATACTTGGGAGGGATTAACCCAATAGAAGTAACGTATGAATTATAATATCTAGTAGGAGGCTGAGGAGTAGGGGTAATAAATATACGTTTTGGGCCATGATGCTTAGTAGCACGTGAAATACTTGGGAGGGATTAACCCAATAGAAGTAACGTATGAATTATAATATCTAGTAGGAGGCTGAGGAGTAGGGGTAATAAATATACGTATGATGCTTGGTAGAGGAGCCTCGGATGGTATACCCCTAATTGTAACCACTTGTTGATTATGAATAGTTTTAGAACAGGTAAAACAATATACCCAAGTTTTGCCTTAGTATCAAATGTTAAAATATTTAAGTATACCTAAGAGAATGAAGCAATTTGAGAGTGCATATACATTACATTTAATAGTACTACCAATAAAAACACTATGTATAGGATATTATTTAACAAAATCATGAATGTAAAGTATATTTGAAAAAATATCGTGAGCCATATTTGTATCATTAATAGTAAAAATAGTTAAGGAGGTGAAAAAGTAGTAATAGTGCCAATTATACTATCCAATGGGTGATCATAAGAAGGTGGAGGTGGTATAACATGATGAGGATCATGCACCTATGAAGTAGACCTAGTAATGTTATGATTAAAAAGTGGGTCATTAAATATTTTGAACTTTACATCATCATTTGTAGGCTTAAATTCAACAGGGCATCCCATTCAATAGAACCAACATTAATAAGGTCTTTTATAACACAAAGAAGCTTAAGACATCAATTAGTAGTATGACCAACACATCTATGATAATCATAATATGCATTAACATCAAAATTATTACTATGAGGCATACTTACATTAATCTCAAGAAGTGGCGGGAGAGATAAAATATTGCACTTAGGTAATTATTAAGCACTAGATGAGGTGCATAAGGAAAGTGTGTTAATTATCTCTGAGGAGCTTGTAATTTTAGTTTTGTTGGTTGAGATGTAACATTGATAGTTGATTTAGATTCAATTTTATCATTACGAGGTTTTCATATAAAAGTAGATTTACCTTGAAATATATGATTAGATGTAAATTATGAGAATTACAAACATATTTGAGCTTATTCATATTAAGTAACTTAGCTTCACGATATTTCAATGTATGACATAGATGATCGAATGAATGAAACTTGCAAAGATGGTCGAGTCTTTCAAATGGAAAAGAAGACTTTGTGGAAAGAGATCTTGAAGATCACTATCAACCAAAGTATTGTTCATATTGGTAAGCATAGCCTTGTATCGTAAAACATAATCATAGACATTCTCATTATAACCTTGTCACATTTTAGACATTTGAACATAAGAATTTTTTTGTCCAATGTTGATAAAGAATTGTTTATGAATCGATTATCTAAAAAGTGACAACCCATACAAAATGCGGGGAAGATCATAGAACCTTTGCAAAGAAAAATATTTTAGACTCTAAGGAAATATATTAGTAATTAATGTATCATTGCAAGCATAATCCAAGAAATCAACATGGAAGGCATGTAGGTATTTTAGCATCAACATGGAATAATCCATAATCACCCTTTTATCATAGATAGGGATATTAGGATAAACAAATTTGATAGTTAAGTGATAAATCAATTAGAATCCATAGCGTGAGAATAAGTAGATGTAACTTGTTTTATATTTAATATTTTATCTTGTAAAATATGAACAATGGTATGAATATCATGTGTTCTAGATATGAAATACTCTCCAAATTAATCTAGTGATCATCCAATCTTTCCTAGAATAACTAACTATTAAACTAGTATGTTTGTGAGCGAGATTGATGACAAAATATGCACTGTATAAATTCACATAATGAAACACTTGCTTTGTAATCTATATGATTAAATAATTGCAATAAAACTAGAGATAAACTCAATTTAAAAGTTAACCCTCTTGGGAAAAAAATCCCACTATTACTTGAAAATAATTAAACAATCAACCAAGTTAATATAGCCATTATAACAAGACTTTCCTCAAATTTCATGACAATTAAAATACTACTAATAACAACTATAACTAGATTATAAGAACTAAATTAGACTAAATAATACTAAAATATACTAAATTTGAGAGGTATCATCCACTAATAGCATATGGTCAACATGGAATAAGCCAATATTAGTTTAAGTGGCACATGCATACATATCATGCATCCTAGTGAACATAGGTGCTCCAAATTCTTATAATAATATAAATGGATCAAGATAAGATTAAATTTATTCATATGAACATAGAAATGGTGACCCATATCTTAGGGATGAATGGATAATTATTTGAACTCAGTTAAGTGCATATCTAATGAACTCCACTCCGCCTAGCATTTCTAGTCTAAAAAATAATTTTACACTTAATCAATACACTTAAAAACTCCAAAAACAAAAATATACTTGATTTGATAATTGATTAATTAATGCCCATATTGACATCATACTCAACATTCCTCCTTTTAATGTACAAATCAGATATTCCTATCATATCGTAAAGTCTTCTATGAATCTTCCTCAACAATCAATTGGTGAAAATATCATAAATTTGATCTCCACTTCTCACATACTAAATGAAAAATTTATTAATATTTACCAAGTCTCTAAAAATTGATTCTTGTGTTCAATTTGTTTGGTTCTAGCATGGAAAACTAGATTCTTGGACAATCAGATTGCTCAATGTTATAAAAATGTAGGATCAATTTGAGCCTCTCTAAAATAAAATAAAATAATTTTCAACCACATATCTTGTGTGTATGCTGTTGTAAGGCTTGTATATTAAGCTTCAAAGAAGGATAAATCATGTGTAACTTGCTTATTTGATGACCATGAAACTAAACCACTTTCCAATGTGAAGAAATAACTCCGACATAAACTTCCTATCATCAATAGAACCACCTAAATTTTAATATTTGTATCCAATTATAAAAATGATCTTACTAGTATGAAATGAATACCATGATTATAATTACCTCTTATTTATCTAAAACATTTCACTACTTGCAAATGTTTCAATGATGGATTGCTCATAAACCTAAAAACTAGTAAAACCCTATAACTCTTAACTTTGGTCTTGTAGACCCACTATTTTCAAATAAATATTTATTATTCTTAGGAGGAATAAGAGTCCATGCATCATTCCTCTTACAATTTTTATAAGATCAACCAATTTTTTCCTTTGGATATCTTTTACATAACTTATAGGTTTACTATCCATAGAGAACAATGGAAACACATATTTTAATTATAAGCATCATAAAAAAATTGCATTATTGATATTTGAACCTTTTTATTCTCCTCTCATAATTCTTATTCAACATTTGATTCTCTCGATTTGGATTCAAAAATGATTGTGCTTACTTGGTATCGACGAAACGGATGTCTAATCTCTCGGAAAGATCCAGTATTGTTTCTTGTTCAACTAGAAACCTATGTCAAAAATTTTAAGACCTAAAATTATTCTTCGAGAGGATTCCACTAATCACTTATTACCCTTTTATAAATCTAATCATGATCAACATACATCTCATTTTCAAAAAAATTACAATCCCTAGAAATAATTGTAGATTTACTAGTTTGATTATAAAACTTGTATGCCTTTCTTTTATCTAAATATCCTATAAAAATGTGTGCAACACTCTTAGGATCTAATTTTGGAATAAATATAACCAATTCTTGTTTTTTTACAAGTTTCATGATTTCCTTTCCTTCAACCGCAATGGATTTTCCATCTCTTAATCAGCACGGGATTTTTAGGAATCATCTAACTTATTAAAACCATTTGTATAACTTGTCATTTGATTTGAGAAAACATAATAAAAAAACAAAAATTATTTCCATCCTTTAATCCAAAATTCCATTAGAGGAAATAATATAAATAATTTCCATTATCTTTCTCCTCACTTTTCTCATCTTGAAAGCCTTCTTTTACCTTATTGATTATCTTGATACTAAGATTTCAATATCTCAAAGCTTTGATAAAATTACATGTTTTTAAAATAATGAAAAGTAAGTTTTTTATTACCTTTACTTGTGAATTTTGATTCATATTTCCATTTTTAAGTTTATTTTTTTGAACTCCCTTGATTCTGATTTTTTTTTTCTCTTCAGCTTCAAATACTTACCTTGGTCGTAAGTGCATGTTCTGATCCTCGTGATATGGTCTTATTTTATCCTCATAGGACAAGAGAGAACCTACTAATTCATCAACAATTATAGTTTTCATGATCTTACATTCCTCAAGAGTGAGCAAAATATACAACCATCTTTGTGTCAAATATCTCAAAATTTTCCTTACTATAAACTTATCTTTTATGGTTTCTCCATAAACCCTCATTTTATGAACTAAATCATTTATATTTATGAAATAATATATAGCTTCATCATTTTATGACATTCTTAAATTATAAAAATCATTTTAATGGTTTTGATTTTTACATCTCTTACCATATAAGAGCCTTTATATGAAGTCTCAAAGGTATCCTATGCCTCATGGGAATTCTTACTTTTTACAACTTTTGGATAGATATTCGGATATATCAGCACTCCGTGAGATAGAAAAGCTTGTGCATCTACCTTTCATTATTCCATTTTTCCTGTCTTTTGATCTTGATACATTTTTTTAAATAATATTTAGGTGGAGTGTATCCATTTATAATATTATCTCAAACTCCCTTACAAACAATAATCCTCTTCAAATGATATTTCCAATACTCAAAGTCAAGCAACCTTTGAAGATGTGATATTCATAGAATAATAATTCACTAAAGCCATGAATCTCTTGATAATGGCTAAAAACCCTTCAAAACCTTTATTTGAACAAGAATTTGATACCAAATTAAGTTTTTTAATGTGGAAGGAGTGAAAATTAGATCTAAAATACTCTCTAAATGAAGCTAGTGATCATCCAATCTTTCCCATAATAACTAGCTATTAAAATAACATACTTGTAAGTGAGATTGATGACCAAATATGCATTGTATAACTTCACAAAATTAAACCCATAATTTTTATCTATATAATTAAATACCTTCGGTAAAAATAAGAGATAAAATCAATGAAAAATATTATCCTCTCGAAATATCTGCCTCGCTATTGCTTAAAAATAATTAAACAATAAACAAGGCAAATATAACCATTACATCTCAAATTTAATGATATTGACTAAAACTCATAAAATAAATAAATTGAACTAAATATGACTAAAAATAGAATCAATATGACAAGTATCATCTACTAATAATATATGATCAACATGCAAGAAACCGATATCAATTTAAGTGAGATATGCACACCTATCATGCATCCTAGTCAACCTAGGTGCCCAAACCTATTATAATAATAGAAATGGATCAAGATAAGACTAAATTTATTCATCTAAACATATAAATGATATCCCACCTCTTGGGGATGAATGGATAATGATTTGAACTTAGTTAAGTGCACATCCAATGAATTGCACTCTAATAAAAAAATTAGAAATTTACACTTAACTATAAACCTCATGAACTCTAAAACCTAAAAATTATTCTAACTAGTAAATAATCATTTCCAAAAAATTTCATACTCAACAAGATAGACATAAGTGCAACTTGGTCTTGGTCAATATTATGTTCATAATCAAAAGAATGTTATTTATTACCACCTCATCCAAAGAAACCTCATTAGTATTGTGATTTAGTATAAGAGGGACTTTGAATACATGAGGTGGAGTAGGGGCCATGATGAATCAACACTTGTGGATAGGAGGAGAAATCTCGGTATGATCGATAAGTTGATGATTAAGTTGATTACTATGCTAAAAGGACATAGAAAATAAAACATATGCATTACTAAAAAGTGAGATATTCCAGATGAAGAGAGGTTAAGATACTCATGAAAAGGCTTAGAAACCCTAGAGAAACTAGGGTTATATAAAATTTATAGATTAAATTCAAGATTCATTTGTTTTTACATCCTAAGAATTATATGCGATATGATAAAATATAATATGTAAAGGTTTATAATAGGGGTAACTTTAAGTTGATTAACTTACAATTAGTCATGCATAATCTAAATAACATGTTAATAATTGAAATAATAATAAATGATATAATGATACAATGATAGCTCAAAAATATAAGAGGGGATGCATACTTGGTTTTACAAAGTGGAATAGAGGATATCTAGATGTGCAAACTAGGTGAATAAGAATATATGAACCTAAATATGATTCATTTATGATATTGTAGATAGAAACTATCTTTTCTAGACCACACTATCATTCCCTAATTCCTTATGTATGCCCTTAGATGTACGGTCTTGGATTTACTTGAAAATTGTATCTATAAATATTTGTTTCCTTCACTTATCTATATACCTTCTGCATTGTATGTTGTTATTTATCACATAACCTCAACACAACCTATAATGATATGTAAAAAGTAGAAACTCTAAATATTTGCAATGCCCTTCATCGAATCATTAGATGACAAAATGAGAAATAAGTGTGTGGGTGAGATTGTACTTCCCTTAGTAGTGAATCACTTCCAAAACAATCCAAGGGTTAAACTAGATGTTGTCAAATGGGATCAAACCCCATGTAGTTTTCCTATGTGTAGGTGCAAGTGTGAATGTGATCTAAGCCAACCCCTTATTTGTGCCCTCATGTCTCTTAACATAAATATAGTGGGATAGTTATAGAGTAGATAATTTACCCAATGTGGTAGTAATGTGATGTGGTGTGCTTTAACTAATATAGTAAATTGTTTGTCCCTTGAGAGAACTTTGATTGAAACACATATTGATCCAAAACAATATTTCCTAAAAGCTATTTATGGAAAGTCTTGGAAATCTATTTTTAGTAGTTTTTTAGCAACTTTTAGTATTTTACAATTTTGAGGGTCTTCAGAGTATTTCGGAGTTTCAACAATAGTGATGATAAAAATAGTGTCATCATAATCGAGATTTCCATGCCAAGATCATTCTTTTCTCTTTCCCACACTTATTTTGGTTTACAAAATTGGTCAATGGGATATGATATATGACCTTGGGAATGGGGCTAATAAAATAATAACAATAATTAGTTAGATTCTGGATTTTTCCACTTCTATGTTTTCAAATCCATCCCTAAGGTGGATACGAATGGTCTCTGGAAAGTAAAGTGGGACTATGTTAAATTTCAGATATATGAAAGAGGTAAGGATAAAATCAAGTCTTGGGATATGGTGTCAAATTTGAATTCCACTTTTTTACCTTTTAATTATCACATGAGTTTATTTAGGAAATTGAAAAACTTGTGAAAAAATGAATGAATGTCAAACTATATGTTTGAGCGCTTTAAAGTCACTATAAGACTTGAAAATGTGGAAGATGGTATATAAAATGTAGAAAAGTATGTGATTGGATTGTGTTTTCCCATTAAATAAGAAATTAGTTTATTTAACTTGAGAACAATGAAATAATCCTATAAATTTGATTGAGGCATAAAAATTTCTCAAGAAAGAAAAACATGGAATCTAGAGGTAGATGAAGGTATTAAGAGGAAGAGGAAAAGGATTTAATGAAAAGGGAAAAAAACTCATGATGGAAAATAAATTAGCTCTCAAAATTAGACTTATAATGTAAGATAATGATGAGTTATTATCCTTGAGGAAGATGATTATATGAAAGAGATGGAAGATTCAAAAGTAAGTGTTTTTGATGCAATATATATTTTGGTCATATAGATCATTTGAGTGTCCAGAAGAACCTCATAACAACATGAATATAATTGAATGGACAAGTAATATAGCACATGGAGATGAAGAAATTTTTGGGTCTCCAACACACAACAATGGATCTATAACGTGAACACTTGTTCTTACGCTGAAAAAGTGTTCTTGAAACTAACCAAAGACATATATGAACTAGTGGAAAGATTTGTTTTATTTCAAAAATATTTGAATCAGAGGTAAGTACTATAATTTAATTGTTTATGGTAGTAACAAAAATAATTTAGAGTCTAAATAAATGGTACAAAGTCTTGGGTTTAAAATTTCAATACATCCATCTCCATACAAAGTTTCATGGTTGTTTAAGGGTCACCAAATATTGGTAAATGAATAGATATAGTGAACTTTCAAATTGGTTCATATAAGGATGAGGTTTAGTGTGATATTATTCCCATGCCACGTGGATGTGCATCATGTGTTGTTAGGAAGGAAATTGTAGGTTGATAGAAGTGTTGTGCATGATGGAAGGGAAAAACTTACACTCTCATGAATGATGGAAAGAGACACACATTGAGTCCATTAAAAGATTAAATATATAAGAGGTGGAAAAAAATTTGTATCTGATATCGAGTTCTTACCAAATATAAATAGGGGATCTAAATGCTTTAATTTCATGAAAATCTATGGTGAATGACCTTCCTATTGAATCTCCAATTTAATTAGAGGCGATGTTGAAATTGTGTCAAATGATATATTGGAAGGACTATCATCTATGAGAATCATCAACCATCATATGGATTCAATATTAGGCGGATGTTTTCCAAACATGAAAACTTATATATTTACTCCAAAAGATATAGAGGAAATAAAAAGACAAGTACAATTTTTGCTGATAATTGGTTTAGTTCACAAAATTTTGATCCCATGTGTAGCTCCAGATGTGTTATCACCCAAGAAGGTGGAGAGTAGAGTATCACAATGATTCACTACGTAAACTTATGTCCTATCATGTGCATTCATGAATCATAAGATAATAAATAATACTCCTATATAAAATAATACATATCAATCTTATATTATTAACACCCCCTGCAAATACAACTTTTGAATTATAAAATACCCCTTATTTTACCATATATCCAAACTACCCATTTTCCTATGACATTTTGTATACCCCTTTTTATTTCCACCTTTACAATATTGGATTCAATATCTTACAATTTCAAAAAAATAAATTATATTTCCACTTAAAACCTTGACAAAATTCGTATTAGAGTCCAAAAATACAAACCCTTGGTATGTGTAATTTGGTGTCTCTTTTCCTTTCTTTTCTATCTACATTTCTCACACTAACAAAACTTTATATATTAATTGGAAGGCTCATGTGTGGTTTCATTATTGTTAGATAAATTTATTATCCTTCATGATATCCATTCTCCTAAAAATTTGAATCAAATGACAATAAATATACCTTAGCAATGATATTATGAAGGATTCCACATCTTTTGAGAGTTATGTAGTGTTATTACTTTGGAAAAAACATGTTGCTTCTGTAAAAAAAATGTCACGTTACTTTGAAAAAATACATAATGAAAATGATCCAAATTTAGGGCTTCTTCATCTACCCCATGAATACTCCTCCTCCCTATTGCTCCACCTACCCTACCCCTAATATGTATTTTTAAACACCTTTATACTTTAACCCTTATACCCATTAATATGGGGAAATATATTGGACCCTTTTTCACTACTATTTAAAACCTTAATATGAACTCACATGATAGGTAATTTTTGATTTGGATGATATTTTAATACTTATTCATTCGTAAAAGAGCATTTGTGTTATTTTTATAAAATTGAGAGAAGAAACTTGATTGGTAAACTTAAAGAAGTGCAACTTCATGAAAGAGGAGATAAATTACTTGGGATTTGTAATATTACAATATGAGTTAAAGATGGACCTCGAGAAGGTGAAGACAATTATGGAATGACCTTCTCCAAAAAGTATGCTTTAAGTAATGGGATTTCATGAGTTGGAAATATTATATAAAATTGAATAATAAATTTTAGTGGCATTTATACACCCATTATAAAGACCATGCAATGAAAAAAATAAGTTTTAACGGAAACATACAACATAGAATACCTTTGAGTTTTTGAAGAAGAAAGTGACAAAACAGATAAATATTATCTTTTCTTGATTTTGAAAAAGTGTTTCAAGTAGATTTTGATGCAAGTAGGAAAACCATAGGAGAAATTATTATCCAAGAAGGTAATCCCACTACTTATTTTAGTGAGAAGTTAAATTGTGATGTGATTACTTATTTTAGTGAGAAGTTAAATTGTGATGTGATATTAGTAATCAATCTATGACTAAGAATTTTATGCAATGGTTTAAGTTCTTAAAAAGTGGTAGTATTACTTATTGCCAAATTGTTGTTTTTATTACATCGATCATCAAGTGTTGTGATTCATTAAAATTCAAGTTAAGTTTGACTAGAAACAAAAGTGGATGGAATTTATTAACATTTATTCTCTTGTTTTAACACGTATAAGTGGGCAATCTAATAAAGTTACAAATTCCTTGAGAAGATGAGTTCTTATTGTGAATAAGATCAATTTACAATTCATTGGATTTGAATCAATGAAATATTTATGTGGGGAATATTTATATTTTAGGGATGCATGGGAAGAATTTAAAATCCTAAAATGTATTGACATAACTCCATATGTAAAATTTATGATTCAATATGGATAATCATTCAAAGGGAATATGTTATGCATACCTTAGGATTACATTAGAGAGAACATTTTGAAAGAAACCCATAGTAGTGGTCTAGCTAGTAATTTTATGTATGATAAAACTTTAGCGAAATTGAGGGGAAAATGTTATTTTCCAAAGATGATCATGGATATGAATAATTTTTGGAAAGGTGAATAATTTTTCAACTTACAAAAGGTAAAATTTAGATTACTGGACTTTATCATCCATTACCTTTTTTAATATGGGATGTACTGAGCATCGATTGCATTTTTTGTTTTCCCAAAATTAGTGAGGTAATGAATATTATTTTTATTATTGATATATTTTCATATATGACATGATATTTGAGTGCAAGAAAACTAGCAATGTCATAAATATTACCAACTTTTATTTTAAGGAAGTTGTGAGTTTGCATTGTGGCCTATGAGTATTAAATCTAATAGAGAAACATTTTTTTGGGACACATTTGGAGGACGATATGGAATAATCTGGGTACAATATTATATTTTAGTTCATACTAGCATCCTTAAACAAATGGGGGAAAAGGTTTTGAATCAAAGTCTTAGAAAGTTTCTAAAATTCTTATTCATAATAAGCCCAAATAGTGGTATTTAGATTTAACACAAGATAAATTTACCTACAGAACTCTGCTAATATAAGTATAGGTATGATTCCTTTTTATATTATATATGGAATCAACCCTATAATATCATATAAGTTGAGAATTACAATTGAGATGCATGGAAGAAGTGTTAAAGGTGAAGAGTATGTACAAGTTATGCGTGTTGTGCATATAGACGCCAAAACAACATTAGAAGAAAGAAAATTAAAGTATAAAAACCTTGTTGACAAAAAATAAAGAGAAACATTTTAATGTTGGATATTTGGTATTAGAACATTTTTGAAAATAGAGGTTTCTTAGAGGCGAGTATAACAAGCACAAACGAAGAAAATTGGGCCTTTAAATTTTCATAATTTTTTTCATCCAATGCTTATGGGATTGAGTTTCCATATGTATTGGATATTTATCCTATCTTAAATGTTTTTATTTGTACCAATTTTTAGTGTTCGTGCAATTGAAGATGGATAAAGTGATAATTATTCAACCATTGATTATAGAACACAATTATTAGATAAATTAAAATAAGAGATGAAAGCCATTTTGGACATTTGAATTGGTAATAAAGTGAGAGAAAGAGAGAATTATGAGCTCTTGGAAAGGTCAAGAAATAGAATATGAAACTTGGATGATTAAATCCAAAGGCGTTGAACATATAAATTCAATTTATTAGCTCACTATAAATTCATGAGTACGAACTCATGTTTTATTTACCTCATGTGTGTTTGATGTAGGAGCATGTAAGTGTTCAAAAATATTGTGTCACCAAAAATGATATTATATTATATTTTATTTTCTATTGTTTCTTTTTGTCACAATTTTGTAGGGTCTCAATAATGGTAGAGTCTCAAAAAATGGCTAGTTTCATTTTCTAGGTCACAACTTGGTGGATCCCTACATTACAATACTAAATGTAACTCACTTATGGATGTATTAATCCTTAGGTATATTTTTTCCTAATTTTTTTGTGGTCATAGATTAGTGAATCAATTAAAAGTATTTCCTCAAATTCTTGGTCACTTTATTGTAAAGGGTCATGAGTCATTGTGTTAAAAGGAATCTCACTCAACACTTTATCTTTTAATATGACCCCACATATTATAATATAGATATGTGATCCCAAGTACATATGATCATGAAAATGTATCATTTGGATCCCAAAATAGAAGGGGAATGTGGAGAACTTGAATTATGTCTATGTGTCATTGTGGGACCCAAAGATTTCATAGCATGCAATGCCCAACATAAAGAAATGTGGCCATGAGTGTTTTATGAACCATTTGGTATAAACCATCATGTACAACCTTAGATGTAGTGCATATGTATTAGAGTGTTTCTTTAGTCCATGGAAAAATGAAGCCCGTGATCTCAACATGTGGCATAATCATCCAAGGGCCTCAAAATATCAATTTTCCCATTTCAACATGTTTGCAAATCTCATGACACAAATTTTCTTATGCACATAAATTTTATAGACAACATGATATAGTTCATATTGGTACCAAAAAAATATATCAAGAAGAAATTTCTTTTAGTAGTGTTTTCATTGATGGAGAGTATAAGTGTGAGTCATATTTTTCATATTAAACTATAGGGATCATTTTTCTATTATAGGATTAGGGAGTCAAAACTAACCAATTCAGTTGGGGCATTCATTAGTGATTATGTATTGAGATTCAAGAACATGGTCACAAATATAACACAAAACTTTCAAGAACTCAAACTTATAAGCATATTTTATCAAATATTACTCATACATATAAGGGGAAAAGTGATATTTAACCCATATCAATCATTCAATCAAATTATTCACAAAAGTAAAAACATTTAAGTTAAAACTTTAGGCAATAACATGCCTAAATATGGCATTAATACCCATACCTATAGAGGATAGAAATTTTAACTAAATGATAACTTCAAGGTAAAAAATGATGATAATAATTTCTTACCAAAATCTAAGGATAAAGGTGATGTAGGTGTATCTAGGTTCACAAGAAATATTGTATCAACTAATAACTTTTTTATTCATTTGTTTTTATTTTTTTTATGTTTGTTGTTGGAAAATTGTATTGTGAAGAAGTGTGTCTTTGGTATACCACATTGTGAAGAAGTATGTTTTTGGCATGTCATAAAGTGATAACATTATATTTAGATGTGTAGTTGAAGTTATGGCCAAGCCAATTGTGTAGTGTGAGTGTTTTGTGCAATCCTATTGTAAAATTTCCAGTCTATTAAATAGTTTGCAAAAATGTATGGAGTCTTTGTAAAAGCCATGAAATTTGGTGAAGATATTGTAAAAGAATTGATATATGTTTCAGAACAATAAGTAATCTACACAAGTCTATTGGGATCCATTGAACACTAAAAGAGACACAAAAACCTAACAAAATCCACACATTAATTGAAGCTTAAATTTAAAGTTGTGAAGTATTATTTGAGCCACAAAATAATACACATTTGTCTGTAAGCCATGAAGAATTGGAGGATGATAAATTGAAATATTGGAAAGGATGATTGATCTGTAATGGTTCCTTTGGACCATAATTCATATTAATATTAATATTCAATTTTTTGTTTCGTTGGCTATTTAAACATTCCAACTTTCCTTAGGGTGGTAGTTCTCAAGTGATTGAGTAATTCATGGTTATAACTTTTTGGCTTATAATAGAGTAAGGATGTGAGCTTATGGCTCAAAGTGAGGTGTCTTAAATTTAGAAGTTATTTTCATTCAAAGACTCATGTACAATTCTAGATTCATTGTGGCGTTGAATGGAAGTTAGCTAGCAAAAATCAGTTTGAGTTGTACCATTGTAGCATCGATGATCGGTCTCCATCATTGCACAATGTATTAATTAATTATAATTTATGAGCTTATTAATTTTTATTTGTAAGTGATTTTTTTTTCATAAATATTGTAGGAAGATCAATTTTATGGCTCCCTATAAGGAGTATCCTCACTATGTATGCATTATTTTGTGTTAGAGTAAGGAAAACTCTACGAAATAAATTTTTGTGTTCCCCATCTTTTGGGGTGGGTAGAGAATATGTAAGAGATAGTGAAAGGATTTTGTAGGTTCACAATAGAGTGTGATAGTAGATATAAAATTTGAAAAGCAATATTTTTCCTAAAAGAGTAAGGAAAGGGAATGTTATGCTAAATAATATGGCTATATAGCTTGAAGATATTTCAAATACATTATGGAAAATACGAGAATAAAATTAACTAAAATAAAATAATATTGTAAAAGGATTTTTCTTAAGGGATGATGCAAGTGATGCAGAATAAGATATAGAAGCCCCTGAAGCAATTGAGTGTGGTATGGATGGGGTAGATCCAAAGTAAGGAAATGAAGTTAATGTGGATTGTCAATTGCTAAGTTTTTTTCAAGGATCGATAGATGAGTGTGAATGTAGGTTCATTTATTTTTAGGGATATTGAATGTAAATGATGTTATTGATTAGATCATAGAGATGTAAGATAATTTTGAGTTTTATGAAGTTGTGGAATAGTGCAAAGTGAAAATAGCACAAACCAAGTAAAGGGTCATGAAGTGTTATGGTGGAATGAAGTTTTGTTGGAGTGTAGTAGATATGTTAAGGATATGATAACTTGATGGGAGCACATGGTTGAAAATATGGAAGGGAAATGTTTTCCTTGAGATTATTAGTTGGATTTTTTGAAGAAGCTACAAAAATTGTGATAGAGTGATATAAATGTGAAGGACTATAAGGACGGGTTTTACAAGGTCATAATTTGAGAAAGTTGCAGAATGAGATGGATTGAGAGAAGGTGGCACTGTAGCTTAATGTACTATGGTGGTAAATTAACGATGATATCATCCTAATAAATATGTAGATAGTAGAATAGGCATACTAGTATGATTTTAAATTGGAAGAGAAGTCAACACAAAGAAATATTTTTAAAATGAAGAAGGAAAATCCTAGTGATGGAAAAAAACTAGTGATGCAAGAGCATGCAGATAATGAGAACACATATAGTGTGCAAGGTAGTGTGAAAAAATTAGAAAATAGGGGAAGGAATAGATATGTAAGAGGTAGAGGCTCAAGTAAAAAAATTAGTGGCACATGTTTTTAGAGTGGCTAAGTGGGGCATAGAGATTTTAAGTGTCTCAGTAAAGGATGATGGGAAGAGGAAGAGTGTGAGTGCGAGATATTACACAAGTAAAATAAATTGACAAGTAAGAACAATATCTAAAATAAAGTGAATCCATAATGTTAAAAAGGAAGATCATGAAGTTTGCAAGAGATGAGGATGAGATATGATGTGAGAAGTGACATATTTTCCATACATAGTGCAAAACTGGGGGAAAATGTTATACATTGGTGGTTGATAGAAAAATCATATATAACTTGGTATATGTGGTGATGTTATGGAAGTTGGGATTTTACCGTAAACAACATCCAATTCCCTATTGATTAACTTCCCTCATTGAAGGAAAAATAGGCATCATGAAGGAGAAATGGGAAGTAGATATACATATTGGGAGATTCACGATAAATTTTTATGCTACATTTTATTGATGGATTATTTCCATGTATTGTTGGGAAGACCTTGGAAATTTGACAAAGAAATATTGTATATGGGAGAGAAATATTGTGAGAGTGCAAAAGGAAGGGCAGACTTACATTATGAATATTCCAAAGGAGGAGAATAAGGTAATACACTAGAGTCACATGGTATACAAGGCTAATAGATATGGAACATGTACAATAATTTAACGTGATGATTGAGCATACATTGCAATAATAGAGAGAAGGTGGGTGAGAGGTAAGGATGAAATAACTATTGATAAGAGCATAAAAATATGGTAATATGTGGCATATATAAAGGAGTATATCAAGAAAAAAATCATGTGACATGTCTACATATGGTGAATATAGATGTTATACAAGGAAAAAAAGGATCTTATGCACATAAATTTTGCATATGTATGGTGGAAGAAATAGTTACCCCTTAGGAAAAAGGATTATTTCTATGGAAAAGATAAATTGATACAATAAATATTAGAGACAAACTTAGTGGGAGAGGATGGTCATGTACCCAATTGATTATTACAATTATAAGGTAGGTGATTTTCCTTGGTACATTGGCATCTCAAGTTCTTACCAGAGGAATGAAAGGGTGGTTCTACCTTTAGATCCATGAAAATAAGGTATATGCAAACATTTATTATTATTTAGGGTATATGATGTAGGATAATATAGGTTCACACGAAATATTATATCAACTAAAAAACATATTTCGAGAATTTTGAGTCATTTCTTTGCATTTTATTTTACATTTGTGTTATTAGCAGATTGCATTTTGAATAAGTGTGTTGTTGGAAAGCCACATAGTGTAATGTTACATTTCTATATTATTAAATTTGTGTACAAGACTATTGTGTAGTTTCTATATTGTGTGTAATCCTACCGTACACAATGTCCATTATATTATGTAGTTTATACAAGTCTCTGGAATCTTTGGGAAAGCTCCATAATCTAATGGAGGTATTACAAGAATTTTCATATTCCTTGGAAATCTAAGTAATCCATGTAAGTATATCGGGAGCTATAAAACACTAAAAGAGCTATGAAATACTAACGAAATCTAAAAAATACAAGTTTGAAATTTGAATCCATAAAATATTGTTTAGAGATGTGTAATACTACAAAACTTATTCAAATTTGTAAAACATTGGAGGATGATAAATCAAATATGTAAAATCTTGGAAAGGTTGATTGAGTTTGTAATGGTTCTTTTGGACCATGACTTCATATTATTTTTAGTTTTCAAGTTGTGGCATTTGCTTTCTATATAAACAAAGACTAATTTCGTTAAAGAGGAATTTATCATGTGGTTTAGTAGCTCATAGTTAAATTTACAAATTAGAATAGAGTGTGGATGCAAAATTAAGGATAAAGAAATGTGTCTTAAATTTGGAAGTTACTTCCATGTAGATAATCATTCACAAGTAGCGATTCATTGTAGAAGAAACATAATGCATGTTGAATGGAGTTTAGGCTATAGGAATTAGTTGGAGTTGTGAGATTGTATTATTTATGATCATTCTCTATCATTGAGTAATCATTTTGTTGAATATAATTTATGAGTTGTTTCTAAAAAAAGGGTAGTGTAATTTCTCTATGTAATTTTATAACACGCTTAGTTTCGTGGATCCATGTAAGGAGTATCCTAATTACATCTACATCAAAAGGTGAGGTCCTTGCAGTGTAAAATCTAAATAAAATTAGATCAAAGTATTTCTATAAAAACAATAATATAAAGTTAAAAGAACTATAGATTGTGTTATAATGACTGGTTGAATGAAAAATGATTAATTTACCTCATGTTTGAGAGTTGGATCCACCAAGGCATTTTCCTAAGAGATATGATGTAATCACATATTTTGATTATTATAGAGTTTCAAAAAACTCTTCCAAAATATTAATAACCATGATATATGAAATCCATAACCTTATTGAAAATAAACATAGTGAAGTTAAACATATTAATAGTGTAGTGAACAAATTTTTGGTTGAACCTAACCAATATTATAAAATAATGAAATATCCTATTCTAAAACGCAGTTCTCTTTCATAAGAACAAAGTAAAATTGATATGACAAGTAATGCAAACAAACCTCCAAAACCTAAACATTATCCACTTGACCTATTTATTGGCATGGCCATGGTTACAACAATGAAAAGGGAACTACCACTCATTGTGTTTTATGATATTGAAATTCCTAGTAACAAATCTTACAATCTATGACTAATACTACAAGATATTATTGACACATATCCATAAAAAGCATATAAAACTATGATTTATAGTGGATGAAGTGTCATGCAATTTTTTTATCAATCTCCTTGGATACCATAGAAATAACCTCGTAGGAATAACTAAAATAATTATGATATAATACAAAATTACACATAAATACCTTAGTTTCATGTGCTTACTTGTCACAGTGGATCACCAGGTTATCCTAGTGGTTTCCTGGAGTTCCTAAAAATGGGTCATATGATGTGTTTCTTGGATGTACCTAGATTTGTGACAAAAAGGAACACTATCAACTGAACTAGTGTCTCATTTTTTACATGAGAATCAAGTGGCAAGTATGATGATTTTGGATCACAATTTTACATAAACTTAAATGAACACGTGAAAATAATATTGTTCGATTCTATCCAGTGTAGAGAGTTACATATAAATACTATAATTTTATCCTTCAAAGGAGTCAACACTAATCACTTTAACCAATCATTATAATACCATGATCCATTACATTCTAACTATATGGTGTAGTGTTTCCAAGAAAGTCTCTCACACCTCACACATTATTATTTAACACATTAACTATATGAGGTATTAATAATAACTCATTACAATATTTATCACAAGTACAATTATTTTACAAATCAACACAAGATTTCATGTGATTACTAACACAATATTCCTAAAATATCCCCTTAGTACGAAAAATTGGAATTATCAGTGAGAATCTGAACCGCATCGTGTTACCAACAATATTTCTCACGATCTTGATCCATGTGTGCTACACAAGCTTGTATACAAGTCAAAAAAACATGTTGCATCGAGCTCACACATAACTCACACAAATTTGTATTCTCATAGATGAATTTCATGGATCAATACAATAACCACCCAAATGACATGAACAAGAATCCACTCATTTCTACTCATCTTCCACACTTGTATACTAGTGGTTTTACATGGGATTTACTAACAATCCGTACATCCAAATGGTTTTATAGGAAAATGAACAAACTACATAGATGGTTTTATAGGACAACACACAACTATATATCTAGTTTTATAGAACAAGTAACAACCCACACATACATGTATCATGATGCTATAAAAATATGATCAAAGTCTACATTATTCTTATATCATGAGAAAATATAGAAACTCCATATTAACATTTAATGTCTTATTTTTCACATCGCAAAAAAATGAAAATGAAAATGTAGAAAAGGAAATGATGAGGACTTAGTCCTTTTTGTTTTTGTATGTAGCCACCATTCTAGATCATTGCCACTTTGATATCAAATGGAACAACTAGTATCCACTACCAATGGTTATTAGTCTCAACTTGATTCATTTTGCACAAATGGTTAGAACTCATGCATTGTGTGGCCACATTGCTAGTGATCGACAAGAGGCTAATTATTTTCCTCTATCCTCCATTGCCTTCACCTTCTAATATGTCATTACTTGCTCGATCAATGTATTCATGAGGCTTTTCGTAATTCATTTCTAGGAAAGAATAATCCCCCTCAAGCTTAACACATTCATCAAACATTGGGTTTCATTGAAAATGCATGCATGAGGCATAAGTTTTTGACAATTTTGATGACACAAAATGAGTATTGATACAAGACTAGGGATTTTGACTCTTTTAACACAAATGCTTTATAAAAATAGATAATAAGATAATAGGAATAATGACATATATTACTTTACTTTGACATCAATAAGATAAAATTAAACACTTGGAACAACTATCTCAAGATTAAATGCTCAAAACAAGAACTCTTGACCATTAATTTATATGAATAATATGACAAATTTATTACAACACTACTCAAAATCCAATCAAAAGCTGAATTATTTATAACGAGTTTATTATAAATAACACCTTCACTACTTGACACACCTTTGTGGATGACAACAAGACACTTATTTCTAAACACCCAATAATATGAAATTTAGAATAAAAGCATATAAAAAAATTATTTTTATTTTATAAATAAGATCTTATATTATATTAAGAAGTAGAATAATACGAGATGGTTCAAAAAAACAAACAAACAAAAACTCAACCTAATGTATAATCTCATAACAACTTAACTCGAGATGAAGAAAAAGTATATTTTAAGAAAACTTGACCTTTTTGAATGGCATTCTCGATAATAGAAAATACTTACTCAACGTCCACATGAATGATAGATTTGACAAATCTACAATGCATCTCTTTAATACACAAATTCTAAAGTTAAAATAATGTCGTGCTTTAAGTCATTCGTCAAGCATGTAAAAAATGTTAAATATAGTTGATAATGAGATAGCATGATTCAAAAAGGAAGAGGTGAATAGATCAATACATCTGGAAAAACTCAAAGTCTTGAATCCTTCATACATGACGACGCCATAAAATACACATGTTTAGTGACTATCGTATGGATCAAAAATGGATAGAAGCATGAAGGCTGAAAATACCTCTATCAATCCAATGTAGTCTTAAGCTATTACAAAATTATGAGTTGACTTGCAATGTGATCTCCACATTAGAGAGATATGAGCAGTTTGAAAAAATTCCTTTTTGATAATCTAGAGACTCTAACTCATGATTTTATGTGCACCTTCTTATGTGTTGTTATTTCTTATGCCCACATGTATTTTTTTATAGTTGCACTTACTAAAAGAAACTCTTATAAAGGTTGTTAAATTCACTCGATATTAAATGATGATTTTGGCTCAAGATTTCATAAAAATACCAATGAACACACAACAATATTTTTCCTCTATTCTTATCATTGTAGAGAGTTACATATAAATAGTGTAATTTTCTCCTACAAAGGAGTCAACACTTATCACTTTCAACCACTCATAATAATATCACGAGCCATTACATTCTAATTGTAGAGTGTAACATTTCCAAGAATCTTTCTTACACCTTACACATTATTGACTAGCACATGCAATAACTATATGAGATGTTACTAACAACTCATTACAATATGTTTCATACATACAATTATTTTTCTAATCAATGAGACTTTAATGTGAGTATTAGCACATATTCCTTACACGGTATACATCAAGACACTCATATTCCATAAGATGTTCAAGCTAATTAGGTCATACCTAAAGCTATATAAATTCAAATATAAAATACATAAATACCTAAATCACAGAATCAATAGAACCCCAACTTATGCATCAAGCCTCCAAAGGTATTCTCACAACAAATGCTTATTATAGAATCATATAAAGCACTTACAAAGCTTTTATATTTTAATATATTATTTTGCATATTGTAGAATAGAACACTATGGTGATATAAAAATAATGATTAATAGTTTCTATTCTCATGTATGTAATATAGTGATATAAATATAAATACTATCTCTATATAAATTAGGATATAAGTAGAATACCATAATAAAGCCAATACACATATGAATATGTAGCCCAAAGGTCACACGAGTATGGTGGTTGTAAGAATATCTATAAGATGGTGTCGAAACCGAAAGAGATATAAGTCATAACTAGAAGATAATGGTAATAAACAAGATTTAACCCTAATCTAAGGGTTATAATTTCATTTGGTGGTAAGCACATGCTATAAAGGAAATACAATGTAAGAGATTAAGGACATATCTGCACCATGATATTATAATGCATGTCACATCATAATGATCAATCAAAATAACAAAAAAAAATAGCTTAAGGTTAGGGGTGCTTACCTATGAGTGGAAGGGGTACTTACCTATGAGTGGATATTGTTATCTATTAATCCCCATTTTGAGTTTGTAATACCTTGTGAGATTGTTGTGGAATTGGATCTCAAGAATAATAGGAACAATACTTGAGTAGAAAAAGTTGGGAAATCCAAAGACTAAGGTAGACCTTTCTAGATCAAATCTTCTTCTTGATAATCCTAGTAATCCAATACTTCAATGATGATCCTCAAAGGCCATTTTTGTAGCACAATTAGAATATAATATTCAAGGATTTATATCAAGAAATGAAAATTGTGAACGCTATATAAAGGGAGTAACCTAAAGTTAGGGTTCTCCTTTAGTTGATGTCATAATTCAAGCTAATGAATTTGGATAAATAAAATTTCTACACGATGTCATCAACTAAGTTAATGATGTCAATTGTAAACATGCTATTAAAATATGAAGGAAGAGGAAGAGAAAGAATGGCATGATGGAAGACACCTATAGTAGATAGAAAGGTGGTTTGAAATTGATATGAGGAGCTAGTATGAAGGTATATAAAGTTTTGGTATAGTGGTAATAGGAAGAACATGTTCCACAACAATATGCCACCTCAACCATTTCCCAATACAATCCTTAAGGCATAGAATTGGGTCGAGTTGGGAGCCAAGGAGGAGTGGGGCAAGGGGGTGGGCGGGGGAGTGGGGATTAATACACCAAAACCGACATAGTGAAATATTTAATAATTAAAAAATAAGGTGTATACATATACCCCTACCAAATATCATCACACATCGCTATATTATAACACGAAATGGTTTTGAAAAAAAAAGTACATTGAAATAAAAGTAAATGATTGTGAATGAAGTAATAAATTAGAAATAAAATATAGTATTTACACTCATCTTATCTTACCTCTTCATGAAAGTGGACACATGTTGATCCTATTGTCTTGATTGTGGGGGTGCAAATATTTTAACAAGTTCCATATTTTTATTTAAGACTAAAAAGAAGGCAACATTGTAAGAATACACAAGTTAGTCTAAAATGTATGTATAAAGAATGTAAAATATCTCAAAAGGAAAGTTATATGATGGTTTTGGATAACCTATAAGGGTAGGTTAAATTATATCATAAGGACCAAGAAATGTTATAAAATGGGTTCTAGGCCAAGTATTGGTAACCTATAAGGAGAGATTAAATTAGGTCCCGGATATATTATTGATTATAAAATTTTATGATTTTAAATTTTTATTTTATTAGAAGTCATTATTTACCCTTTCTAGTCTATCCATGTGCTTGTAGATATAGGCATGATATAAGGTTGATGATAAATAATTGTTGTGTAGAGATTTTACGCAAGCTAAGAATGGTCTAATAGAATATCTTATGTCTCTTCTCAATAATATATATTGGGATAAAGAGGAGACCATTATAACGCCACACACACGAGGGTTACAAAGTGTTAATGAAATGGATCTATAAGGCAATAGTACACACTATATCAAAGATGCGGGGTTCTAAAACATAAGTCAATGATAAGGAATAATGTATTAATTGTATCCTAAGTTTAGATTGGTTATATAAGTTTGTAATAAGATAATATAATTATGATAGGGTTGTAAATTGTTGGTCATTGTGTGTTAGTTTTTGAATTGATGACAAACAAATTGATGGAAAATGGTTTCATGAGGTCATGTGAGTCACCATGAGGTGTTAGTCAAGTGTTAAACATGAAGGTTAATTGGTAGTTTCAAGTTTGGTGGAGTCCTATGTTGTTCGGAGCATGGTTTGGCTTACACGGTCATGGTTTGTGTCCTCTCAAGTGAGTTGAAGGTTGTCACAATGTCAAACATGGTCATGAGGTGTGTTAGAGGTGTATATGAGTCTGTATGTGGTCAACATGGTCAATTCATGATATGTTATGGTTGATTCAGGTCATTCCATGCCTATTCCTAGCCTTGGAGCATGCAGAATGAGATAGAGGTATGAGTTTTGGAGTTGATAAGTCTTTTCTAAGAATGGTATAAACATTGTGACATGATATAACAGGTGTATGATAAGTGTCAAGTCATTACTCATAGGTATAGTGCATATTTGAGGTCCTTGGGAAGCAAGCGGTGAGAACATGAAGTTTATCAAAGCAACTTGATGGATAGAGAAATTAATATCATGCCTATATTCAACTTTTAAGGAGTTTGTAAACAACAACTCCATTGTATCTCTGTAAAAAAGGAACCATATCAAGCCTAATATGGCTAGAAACTTGCAAAAAATTTATAATTTAACACTTATAAAGGTCTTACCACCACATTATTCTTTCTTGTCTTCATTCTCTCTAAATTCATTCATAATTTCATCTCAAGTCATGTAGACCAACTTGCATTTACTTTCCGTGATTGGCTTTCAATTTTTCCTTCACTAGCTCTTAGATCCACCGATAACTCTTGTTCTTTGACTCTTTTGGATTCCTAAGACCTCTTCACTACTTATCACCTTGTCTTGAACTCTAAACACTATTAGAAACATCAATAAAATACATCAAATGAGACTCCAAAATCACATCTTACTAACTTGTATTCACTTTCCCTTCCATGCTCTTGAGAACATTTAGTTTGCTAGAACCAGGTTTATGAGTTTATAAAGTGACCCACAATGAACTATAACCTTCCTCAGTTTTGTTTCACCACCCACGATATGCATGTAATATCTTAGGACCTAAATCCTTGCACAACTCCTTCTATCTCACTTTTTGCATTTTAGCTCTTAAAACCTCAACTAGATCTGCGCCAACCTACTTTCATACATATATTCCTTTTTATGAATTGTAAATAAAAATAAGGGCCTTTTCAAGCACCCATTAATCCTTTTTAGCATTGTTTCAAATCTCAAATTTCATCTCTAAAGTAAAAGACAAATTTCATTGCAAAACACCCCTTTAACTAGCCCTTTGGACTATGTTTATGCACCCTTTCCCAAATTGTCATAGAAATCTCAAATTTAAACCTTTAACTCTTAAAATTTCTTACATAATCCTTTTCCTTGATTAGTTACCATGATATCTTGAGAGATTCAGAGAAAAATAACCTAGTTAAGTGCCTCAAATCACAAACCCTAGCACTAACACACTAAAACCCTCCTAACACACCCGGTAGAGGTTTTTGGCTATAACTTCTTCAAATATTTGATTCAAACCAAAAAAAAAAAAAAAAAAACTTAATATCTATGGAATCATAATACAAATTGTATTCTTACTAGTAGGAGTTTATAACACAAAAATTCCTCCTTTCATTCACCTTTCCACTGTCCCAGTCTGCACACTTCATAGTCAAGAATCTATCTTTTTACTAACTGAAAGAAAAGAAATATTTTCTTATTAAGGAATAGGATTCTTCAAAATGGAGTTACTCAATATGATCACTGATAAAATCTTCACTAGCACACAATAATTTCTCTCTTGATTACTTCACATGAAGCTCACAGCCTTAGGAATTACATGCACAACATTAACTCAATCAAAAAAGTACAAAATCCTTCAATCTCACACACTTAATGCATATGTCCTTAATCCAACATAATAATCCTTCCATTAACATTAATACCTACTTAGATGCATACATGCAATGGTTCTATTTTATTTCCAAACAAGGAATGATAACACCACACACATTCCAAACATAACACGGTCCATGCATTTCTTAGTTATTAAAATAGGGTACATGACAACTCAATCTTAAAACTAAAATTATTAATATATCTATAGATATATTTCCATTGATTGATAAGGGAAAGTTATTGATTCTTAGTACACATTCAGAGACACTCTTCCAAGACAAGATTAAAACATACAAACTATCATAAACATATGTATATTTCTTCCTTTCTTGCACAAATCACTGTATTTTCCTTTCATTCCAACTTCTCTTCATCATCTACACGAGGAATCACCTCTAAAATCACTAACCCCTTTCCTATCCTCAAACTCTCTTGAATTTTCCTACTACTAGATGTTGCATAACCTGTCACATTGTGACCTTTGGACTTCCATTTACTTCCTAGACTCATAACTAGCCATCTTATACTAATTTAAGCATTCATACCAATTTATTAGCTCACAAGACTCATCACACATATCCTACACATTAATAAGACACTTATACAACCTCAAAAAACATCGTACACTCTTTGATATGCCTTTACAATGGAATTACATATTTTGGAGGGAAAACTCCCTTTTGAAATTCAATTTTTCTCTCATTCTTAATTCTCTCTCCCATGCTTTAGCATAGCTTAGAACTCTCCCATGACCTCATAAAAAGGAAAATTGATACTTGAATGACTCTTGATGATGCTCTACAACATACTCCCATTGCGGAGAAAAAGTGTTCCTACACTTTATTTTCTTGTACATGTTTCCATCTTCATTACGTGTCCTTTGTCTTCTTTCCTTGTTCCCTATGTTCTTAGCTTCTTAATAACCACTTGGGTCCCATGTAGTGGTCTTTGGTCTTCCATTTTCCTTGACATTTCTCTCTATCTTCTTGAATTCCATCCTTGCTTTCATCATTTTCATGCAATGTATTTTGATACCTACACACATAAACGAGAGAAATAACAAAAATACATTGTTCTTCTCTCCTTATGTTGTTGCTTATCCATATACAATCCATGTGGCCATCACTCCCCTTGTCAAAAACTTCATGTTCTTATTTATTCACTTGCTCATCCATTTTCTCTACCATACCAAGTTGTTCCAACTACGCATTTTCATCCTTATTTTTTCATTTTGACCATTACATACCCATGAAATTATTGCATTCTAAGTCATATATGCACTTTTCACTTTTCCATCTAACACATTTAATTTGTTTTTAAATATCATCAACATCATCCATAAAATATTTATTCCATTCTTTCTCATCATCACACTTTTCAATTTGAAATGCACAATTGACATACTTTTGGAAAAATTCAAGGAATTCAATCACTCCATCTTCAATAACAATCAACAAGGAATCAACTTTACTTACCTTACACTCTTGCTTTTCTAGTTTAACCTCTGCAATTTGATTTCTTGTCATGAGTGTTTCTTCCTTTACCTGCTCCTTTCTTGCTTCATTTCTCTTCCACACCATCTTCACTTCTTTTTGCTTTTCTTGTACCTTCAAGAACTATGTTTTCTCTCTCTTGTTCTACTCTTTTTCTCTTATGCTTGCTATCTTCACTTACTACCGTTAGTTTCTTCCACCATATAGGCATTATGTAACCATGGCTTGGAACTGGTCTCAAGGTATCCTCTTGATTGTATTCTTCATTATTATTCTTGTAAACTATTTCCTCTTTATTTTCTTCTTGTCTCAAATTCTTCTTCACTCTTGATCCTTATTTACAATTGTAACTTTTGATTTCTTCTTACAATCTGCATCACAAGCCATTTAGCTTTCTTCTTCATAAAAAACTCAATTCCATACCTTGGTTGTTCCCTCATTAACTTTGTCAATTTATCTATATCTTCTCTCAACTTCTTCATCTCTGCTTCCATCCATTCTTCATGCTTCCTCTTGCTTCTCTTTCTTGGCTTCATCTCTCTTCTTCTTCTCTAACTCTTCTTGTCTTCTCTTATGGATAAGCAGCTTCCACAACTCTTCTATAGAGTCTTCTTGATCCATCCTCTCTCGATAAGTCTGTTTCACCTTTCCTCTTCTTCTCCACACCTCACCTTGGCCTCACCAGGTCTTTTTGTCTCTTCACTTTCTCTTTCACCTTCACAATTCTCTTCTTATCGGTCTTCACCTATCTCTTTCTTCACTACAGACTCACACCACACTGTTAGCCACAAAATCATATATTCAAATCTTTAAAAAAAAGATTTGCACTCGATACCAAATGATACAGAGATAAATTATTATCATTCCTATATTCATCTTTTAAAGAGTTTGTAAATAACAACTCCACTCTGTCTCTGCAAAACATGATCCATATAAAGCCTATTATGGCTAGAAACTTGTAAAAATTTGATAATTTAACACTTATAAAGGTCTTACCACCACCATAATCTATCTTTTTTTCTTCATTCACTTAAAATGCATTCATAAATTCATCCCAAGTCATGTAAACTAACTTGCATTTACTTTCCTTGATTGGCTTTCAACTTTTCCCTTCACCAGCTCTTAGGTACACTGACAACTCTTGGTCTTTTGGTTTCTTGAGACCTCTTCACTATTTAGTACCCTATCTTGAACTCCAAACACTATTAGAAGCATCATAAAATACATCAAAGGAGACTTCAAACTCACCTCTTACTAACTTTCCTTCACTCGCCCTTCCATGCTCTTAAGAACATATAGTTTTCTAGCACCAAGGTTATGAGTTTATAAAGTGACCCACAATGAAATATCACCTTCCTCAATTTTCTTTCATCACCCTTGATATGCATGTAAAATCTTAGGACCTAACTCCTTGCACAACTCCTTCTATCTCACTTTTTGCATTTTAGCTCTTAAACCCTCAACTAGGTCTACCCCAACCTATTGTCATATATATATATATATATATATATATATATATATATTTATATATATTCATTTTTAGGAATTTTCAATACAGAATAAGAGAATTTTAAAGCACCCATTAATAATTTTTAGCACTGTGTCAAATCTAAGCCTTCATCTCTAAAGGAAAAGATAAATTTCTCTGCAAAACACCCCTCTAACTAGCCCTTTGGATTGTGTTTATACACCCTTTCCCAGATCATTTGTCATAGAAATATCAAATTTAAACCCTTAACTCTTAAAATTTATTGCATAATCCTTTTCCTTGATTAGTTACCATGATATCTTGAGAGACTTAGAGAAAATAACCTAGTTATGTGCCTCAAATCACAAAACCTAACACTAACAAACCGAAACCCTACTAACACACCCAGAGAAAGGTTTTTCAACTATAAGTTCAAATATTTGATTCAAAGGTCATGAAATTTTAATTGAAGGTCTTTGGCATCATAATAAAAAGGGTCTTCTTACTAGTAGTATTTGAGAAACATGAAAATTCCTCCTTTCATTCACCTTTCCATTGTCCTTTGCACACTTTATAGTCAAGAATGTATCTTTTTCTATACCAAAGCAAAGAAATATTTTCTTATTAAGGAATAGGAATCTTTAAAACATAGTTAATCAATATGATAACTGATCAAATATTCACTTGGCCACAACAAGGTCTTTCTTGATGACTTCACATAAGGCTCACGGTCTTAGGAATTACATGCACAACATTAACTCAATCAAACAGAGCACAAATTCCTTCAAGCTTACACACTTAATGCATATGTCCGTAATCCAACATAGTAATCCTTCCATTAACATTGATACCTAATTAGATGCATACATGCAATGACCTTATTTTCTATCCAAAAAATGAATGACAAAACCACACACATTCCAAACATAGCAGAGTACATGCATTTCTTAGATATCAAAACAAGGTAGATGAAAACTCAAGCTTGAAACTAAAATTCTTAAGATATATATAGTTATAATTTCATGCATTTATTAGGAAAGTCACTGATTCTTAATGCACATTTAGAGACACTCTTCTAAGGCAAGATTAAAACATACAAACTATCATAAACATAAGTATATTTCTTCCTTTCTTGCACAAATCAATGTATTTTCCTTTCATTCCAACTTTTATTCATCTTCTACACAAGGAACCACCTCTAAAATCACTAACCCCTTTCCTATACTCAAACTCTATTGAATTTACCTACTACTAGATGTTGCATAAATGTCACATTGTGAACTTTGGACTTCCATTTACCTCTTAGACTCATAACTACCATCTTATACTAATTTAAGCATTCATACTGATTTATTAGCTCATAAGACTCGTCACACATATCCTACACCCTAATAAGAAACTTATAAAACCTCAACAAACACCCCACACACTTTGATATGCCTTTACAATGGAATTACATATTTTGGAGGGAAAAATCCCTTTTGAAATTAAATTTTTCTCTCATTCTTAATTCTCTCTACCCCATGATTTCACATAGCCTAGAACTCTCCCATGACTTCATAACTAGGAAAATGTATACTTGAACTCCTCTTGATGATGCTCCTACATCAAATAGGTAAGTATTAATGGATGGAGATTTTGAGAGATATTTGGGATAGATAGTGAGTATGGATAGTTATATAATGTTTTCATGATGCTTCATGACAATTTTTAGGTCAAAGTGAAGAATAATTTACAAGATACATCGGTTTCGGAAACATAAGGTAAGTTACTGATGTCATTTTTAGACAAATGTGGAACTTTTGATGATTGTTTTGAATTGTATGATTTTCATGGGGACCTAATATTTTTAAATATCTTCTTAGGTCAGTTATGAAGGTTTCAAAAAATAATGATGTGGTTTGATTATCACGTTTTTATGAACAATCGTTAAGAAGGTAAAGTGGTTTGAAACCCTAGCTAAGAGGGACTTGGACAAGGTTGAGTATACCAACCCAGTTTTGATTGGTTTTGAAAAATTGATGATTGGATGTTGTAGAGGATTATTCCATCTTTCTGGAAAGGTATTTTAGTGCATGTGATAGTATGTGGGCCCCACCTAAAATGAATTGTTTCTAAATATTTTAGTTTAAGGAGAAGTTTACCAAATAAGGTAAGAAATATATTGACATTGTTTTTATCCCTTGGTTTGTTATAAATTTACTTGATAGTTTTAGGTCATGGTTGAGGTGAAAAAGTGCAAAGTGTGCCCTATTTGTGAAGACTTATTTTTGGGGCAGTTTGGAGTAGTCTACACTAAAAGTGGAATTACAGAAGCTACATGAAGAGTTAGGAATCCATTCAAGTTGTATTATGATTATGGTTTAGATTTATTTCTAATGGTATATCAAAATTGAGTTTTTGATATGGTATGAATAAGTGATGACCTATTATTTGAGGTTCAAATATGGAGGATGTTTGTTCTAGTTGGGTGTTAAGTAGCTTCATGAGGTGAGGTGAATTTTTGAGTTGTTCGTGCTTGGTGAAGGTTTCGAGAGCTTAGAAATAATGTCCGAGAGTTTTAAATTCTTTGGTTAATTTTGTAACCGAGTTTTGAGTTGATGGAGCAAGTTGATCTCAATGTCAGTTCTTGAGTGCTAGAAGGCTTAAGAAGCGGTTTATGGAGATGGTATTGGTTAAAGGCCTCCCACTTGGATTTGGAAGAAGTTATAATATGTTCTAGAAATGTGATTAAGATTTATTTTTAGTGATGTATGGCTTGTATATTGGTGAGTTGATTTTATGGGTATTTCAGGTCAATTTGTGAGAAAGAAGGTATGTTAGTTTTTAAGACAATTTTAGGTATGATGAAAGATTGAGTTAGTTGATGCATGTAATGGATTGGATGATGCTTGCTATCACTTGAAAAGTGAATAAAAATTAATTTTTTTACTAGTGAAGGAATTTTTAGGTCTTGGAAGTGGAAAAAGGGTACAAACTAGTTGAGTTTGCAAAACTGGTTTCTAGGAAGCTTGATTTGGTAAAGAGGAAAGTTGTTGTGGTTTGAACAAATGGATGTTTCATGATATATAAAATGCATGGATGTGATGTATAGGTATTTAGGATTCCATATAGTGGTTAAAATCCATAGTTGAGTTGTTTTTGTGTGGTCTTGATGTCAAAAGGTGAAGACAGGTGTTGGAAACAACTGTTTGGTGAAGGATATGAGACTTTTGGCTTGTGTTATGAATTATTTGATTGGTCCAAGATAATTAATGAAAATGGATTAATTTTTTATGCTATATTACACATGTGTGATAAATTTTATATTTTTAATAATCATGGTTTTGGTGTGAGTGGATTTTACTCATTCTAGTAAAAGATTTTGAGCATTTTGTGCAGAGTTGAGTGGTTTTTGAGCATATATATATGGTTCATATGAGAACATTGTAATGAGTTTCTTGGGATTTATTATGATGAAATTTTATAACAAAATAATGAGGATCTACCTCCCTTGATTTTATGATTTGAGAAGGGTATAAAGGCAACAGTTTGGGTTCATTTTTGAACTAGTTGTGAATGGGTGAAATGTGTGACCCATATGTGCGGGTGTAGCATGTATGAATGCATGATTTGAAGGATGATGATGTGTTTTATAGTTTGATTACTTATTTATATAATGTTTACAGGGGTTTTAGAGCCAATACATTTGAAATACAATCAAGATAGAGCAAGTTGAAGGAGAGAGCATGTGATGAGAGTTTGAAGGAATTTGGAGTTGAATTTTTGGATCATAATCAGTTGTGTGATCAACATATTTTTGTTTTCATACTTCTAAAAAATATCTTATTGTGAGTAATATCAACAAGGTTTTAGGGGTTGCTGCTCCTTATGGGGTTGGTGCCTCAACAAAGAAATATCTTGTGATGTGTAATATTCACTTGATTCTTTGTTGTGTGTAATATCAACAATTTTTTAGTGTGATTTCTTCCCTTTTAGGGTTTCCCACTTACATATTGTGTCTATGTGTTCTCTCACGCATGTTATGTTCATTTGAATGTATGGCACACACTTAATAAGCTCTCATTGAATGTATATGGATGAATGGATGTTAATGGTTACTAGAACTAATGGTAAATGAAGTAATAAATTTTTAGGAATGATTCACCCCCTCGTAGTCCATTGTGCTTCTAACAATTGGTATCAGAGTAGGTCCTTGAGAAGTAAGTCTAATCACTTGAAGGAGATCCTAGAAGCATAAACAATGGGAATGTATTCATATGTTAAAGCTACATCAAGGAGGAATCAATTTGCTCATTCAAAGTGATTCATGGATTATAATATTAGATGGAGGATATGGAGATAGAGCATAGTCAAGCCATTAAGGGTTTAGAGTCACATGTTTAAAGTGTGTCTAAATCCCTAAAGGAGAAAGAAGACATTTGTTCCAGGTATGAAAAGAGGTTGAAATATTTGGAATCACAGTTAGCATATGGATATCTACACATGAAAATGACATGCAACAATGTGGGAATGAAGTCCCTCCTTAATGAAGTTAAGGCTTATTTTATTGAAAATCAAAACTATATTTACATCTGTACATTCAAAATTGTATGTGGGGAGTGTTTTGGAACATCAATGGAAAGAAAAGTGAATGAAAGAGATGGAATGGAATGAAGGAAAATAATGGAAAGGAATGAATGGAAATAACATGCAAGAGTTAGGTAAAAGCAAAGCCTAATATTTCATGGATTAGAACAATCAATAACTAACATAAATAAAGTGGAGTTTGCATCAGCTAAACGATAATGAGTAAAAGGGAACACATGTGAGAAAGTAGATAATCAAAGCTTGATCACTTGTGAACTAGAACAACATATTAGTAGCATTGACGATAGATCCAAGATTATTTTTACATGCAAGATTCAAACACTAACATATAATGAACATAAGAACATCAAATGCTATAAGAGACAATGAATAGGACAAAATGTTCATATTTAATTAAATCTAAAATGTCTTTTCAAAAGAACACAAAGTTTATTTCTTTGAAGTAAATCTTGCATACAAAAGTATTTTCTTCTCCTCTCTCAAATTCACACTTACAAATGAGCCCTGACTTCCTTTAATAACCCAAAAGTTAGTTACAAATTAGTTAGGGTTTTACATGAAAATTAAATAGGGAACTTAAGTGACTTTGAATTTATCAACCAACTTTATTAATAACAACTAAAAATAGAAACCACTTAAGCTATCCACAATTTTCAAAAAGTAAGCTCAATAACAACATCCCTTTTTTAAAATTCCACTTTTAAAACATATGACAATAACCAGTGTCTTATCCATTGAAATGGGGTCCGCCTATCTCAAACATATGAGAAATGGACTCTCCCACTTCGATAGATACCAAAAAAACTATCTCCTTATCCCATCGGTGAAATTAAGATCTGCCACTTTCGCCAATTGAAAGGATCTGAACCTTCCCAATGTTTTGAACATCTTTTCTTCTTCAGGAGATTCATTTGGTCAAAGAATAGCCTCACAAAATACCTGTAATTCCAAGATCCTACCTAGAATATCATTCATTGACCATAATTTATTGAGAATTCTCAAACAAGTTCATTAATTTGATGCAACATTCCATTGAAGTGAAGAAAAATTAATGGTGGGAGTATAAATGTCATTAAACAATTGTGAAAATCACTCTTCCACATGTTTTGATGAATACCTTTGATTTTTCTCATTTACAGATTGCAAGGATCTCGCTTATGAATTCTTAAATCAAGGTGAGTTAATTGAAGGCTTCATTACATACGCTCTCATAATGGATCATAGAATCCTCGAGAAATGTCTTTCTTGATTTGAGATGTAGACACCAAAGAAAACATGTCTCTCGACATTCAAATTTGAGAATTCCTTTGATGGATAAAGTTGAGGACTCCATACTCATCATATCCTCGTAGATTGAGCAATATCTCATCCAAATTTAACATGTTAGAAACAAAAGTTTCCTTGAAAGAAAGAATTGGATCAAGATATGCATTGATATCTTCATGGAGCTTAATAGTTGTTTTGATCATCTCTTGGCCTTAAACGAGAATATCTGAAAGCCAAGTTTTAGTGACATGGCCCAATGTGTTTATTTATTTTGATAAATTGAGAGTTTCTTCATCGAGAGGAAGCCACTACATTGGGTAATGGGAAAGTGGATGATATGGGATTTATCGATGTTGAACATATTCCACCAATTGATTCTTTTCACCTTGAGTGAGAGTTCGAGACTTATATTTCTCAAGTCTCTTTAGCACAATATCAATTAAATCTGAGGCCATCGTAATGTCACTTTCACATGTGGACTTCCCAAGTCCAAGTCTATAAAATTCATAATCAGAAGATGTCATGGCATCATGCTCCTTGTCAAATTATGGGATGGCAAGATCCGTAAATCTGTTTACATCATCATCAACCATTATTCAGAGAGAACTTTAGGCTTCTTAGGAATGATGTCATTTGAAAGTTTGAAAAGGGAATAAAAGTAAATGTTAATTACCTTGACAACCCTCTTCCTTTTCTTGATTTCATAATATACCTAGAAAGGAGTATCATTCACTACTTCTACATATAGAAGCCTGGAGCCTGAAGCAACATCATCATTGTTCTCTATATCTTAGATTCCATAATAAGCCTTTCCATGACATCGAAGGTTCTAAAGCGTTTGATATTTGGACTACCCTGCACACTGAGTGGAATCTTATGTAAGGCATGGCTAAGGATTGTTTGTCATGAGCTTCTAAGAAATATAAGCAATGTGAGTAGAAGAATCTCTACCCAAGTGGAAAATCCCGATGAATGCTCTCTTCCTTCACTGGGGTAGAACCCTTATATTTTTCACCTCGTGACACATTCTTCCATGAAGTGGATTTTGGAAACCACTCCTTTCTTGCTTGTTACATATGACTAGATGACATAGAGGTTTATTGAGAAAAAGATTTGGTTGACTAGAGACCTCCTCGAGTTGGCATTTTTTGTAATCCTGAGGTATGATCTTGGATTGATTGTAACTTTGCAAGTTATCTTTCATACCAAGATATTATTCTTTCGAGAATCAGGTTGAATCTTGCTATCAAGAGAAAATTAATATCTTTTGGTCCAATTAATTTGTGGCAAATGGGTAAAATAAATTGCATCATACGAGGGATTAATAAAATCTTCATCATCATCTACCAATGAATCTGGAGGGTTTTGGATGCGAAAGTCCTTGATCTGAGCAAGGGTTAGGAAAGAAAATTCTCCCCTTCTCACTTCATGTTTGTTGGAACAGGAAGCCCATAAATCTTCCGTGGTAGGGTTGTGTTGATACTTTGCCCCAAGAATATTCTACATATATCCATTGATATCAAACTAAAATCTCTTCACATATGAATGAATAGTGATGAGGGAA
Organism: Taxus wallichiana var. yunnanensis; assembly: GCA_018340775.1. Lineage (NCBI taxonomy): Eukaryota > Viridiplantae > Streptophyta > Pinopsida > Cupressales > Taxaceae > Taxus > Taxus wallichiana. The sequence goes on from CM031239.1 coordinate 443,990,699, forward strand.
AAATCTTTCTCCATGAGTTGTGCACTAAAAATATTTGGACATTGGTATTCCCCAATTTGGATTGGGAAATGAATTTTTGAATGATGCTTGTCACTAAGAAGATAGTGAGCTTGGAATAATTGTCATACAATCTCCATTAATGCCCACTTGTCATTGACGTACTTAGGAAGCTTCCATGGAGTACCCACAAAGCCACTTACACGAATGTAGGAAAAGGATGAAAATTGAATAAACTATGTTCCCCATTGGGAAATGACATCCATAGCCTCTTTAGAAAATATTTCCTTTGTATTTTGATTCAAGTTTTGAATCACGTAGAAGGTGAATGCGTCGTTAAGTCTTCTAAAATGATGAGAGTTATTTTTGAAACTTAGTTGCAGATAATAATGGAAGACATTATTTGATGGACCCATGACTCCTCTTGTTTTGAGTCTCAAAATAACTTTCTTCTAGCCAACTGCATAATTTAGGTATGATGTCATGTAAAAACATCCAGTCATCTTCACTTCGATCAATTATCTCATGAAGGGTATCATTAATGATGGTGGCCCAATCCGAAACTCTCTCTTGGCAATGATGATACGAGATAAATTGATACATCCATGGTTGGAAAATCCTAGAAGAGGCCGAATCAAGACTTGACTCAATAGAGTAATCATGTCCCCGCTTTCTTCTACAAACTCAATGTGATACGCTTTCTTAGGAAGCTATCCAACTCGAGACCTCTTGGTCACTAACTAGTTGGTAATAACCATCTTTCTCCACCGAAGGGGTTCTTCATCCCAAAATTCTTGTGCTGAATTTGGAATGATATCCATATTCTCGGGAAGCTGGGTATCTTTGAGCAACTCCTCAATGTGCTCTGGTGTGATTAAGAGGAAAGGCTCGCGATTATATTTAAAAATTCCTCATCTATTGAGATCATAATGCTCCGTGCAAGCGATAACCAACTCCGGGAATTGTATTGATCTGGAAATGTCGTTGTTTTGGGTAGAACACTATGGTAAAGCCTATATGAGAATATGGTTTTCTTTCGGCTTTCACCGATCATAGAATTGTTGCATATTAATGTGACCCGTATTTGTATCGGTGATATTTTCGTATGCTGACTTGATGGAATTGGGAGGAATGATTCCTTGGAATTCATACTTGAGCGTAGACTTATTCGATTTCTCCACTGGCTTCCTCAATCTTCCTACAGATTTGTTAAATTTTTTATCCATTATGAATTTTACAAAAAAATGACTCAGGCACATAAAACAATGCAAACAGGGTCGGGTCTCGCCTCTCAGAAAATCCCATCAATGCAAGAAAAATATGAATCTTTTTAATATAATAATAATAATAATAATAATAATAATTGGTGTCGATTCTGTTGTTTTTTAAATGTCAATACATCACATCGAGACTAGGCTCAAATTTCAATTTTGGCGACAACGATTTATTTATTTATCTATATTGAAATATCCCGATTTTAATATTCCGCATAGATCAATTTAATTTATTTTTATTATTCACCTTGCTCCCCACGTTGCCTATTGTCTGAACTTATGAATGCATAGACTTTGGGTTTTCCTCCTTCCTCGCGGACTTCTGATCAATGCATGGGTAGCGTACTATTTCTTTTCTTGACAAACATGTGAAAACTATTTTGGATTTTGGAAGGCGTGGAGCTTGCAAACAAAACTGCGTTTATTTTTTTTCTTTCCTTCAACCAATGCATGGAGGAGTTGTATTTGTTTGGCCAATGCATGGGAGGAATATTATTTTTTTATGCTTTCATAGGACTGTGTGATGATTTTCCTTGGACTTTTTTTTCTTTTATGTTGGAGGTGGTTTGTTGCCTTAATGAATGCGTGGGATCTTCATTGTTTTATTTTCTAATTTCCCTCCTAGGTGTTGAAAATTGTTGTTCCTTTGACTACATTTTGGACTATTTTCCTTGTGCTCATTTCCTTTGATGAATGTGTGGATTCCTTCCTTGGGTGTGGGAACTTGAGCTTTATTTATCTTTCTTTTTCTTTTTACCTTTGATGAATGCGTTAGAAACAAGGCTTCCTTTGGACTATTTTTCTCATGCTTATTTTCTTTTCTTTCACCTATGCATGGGATCTTCTTTGCTTGTTTAAACTTGTTATTTCTTTCCTTACTCACCTGTTGTTTCCTTCCTCTCCCTGCTGCGTTGAAACTGGATATTCTTTTGGCCTAGTTTTGGATTGTTTTCCCTCAATGCATGGAGTGTTGAATCTTGGACTGTGTTGTTATTTTCTTACCCTCTGCGTGGAGATCTATTCCCTCTCCTTGTCTCTACAATGTGTGGCCTCCTTCTCAAACTTCTACGTGGAAACTTGCTTTCTTGTTTAGCATGAATGTGTGATGATCTTTTTTGGCCTCTCCTCTTCTCTTGCATTAAACTTGTTCTAATTAAACCAATGCGTGGATTCTTGAATTATTCTGTCTTATGCTTATTTTCTTCTTCCAATGTTTTGACAAAGTGAATCAAAAATGAATGAATGAATTAATTAAATAGAACAAAAATTCCTCCAACTATTTCCTCGGGAACGCTTCTACAGAGGAAATAAGAAGTTAGAAATATTGAAATCTTCAAAGCTTCTTTGCATGAATTTTTCCAATGAGTTTGATAGAGAAATGGTTAAATAAGCTTTTGTAACCATTTATTATTTCCATTGGAATAACCAATTCCATCTTTCCGGTAGTGGCATTAATTGCCATGGGAAAGTGGGAAATAAACAACCATTTTCCAACGGAAATGGCAAGGTGGGTTGGAAATCCCCATTTTATTTCCCCATGTGGGAAATCGGGAGATTTTTTTCCTATTTGCCAATCAGCTGAATTGGCAATCAGTGGAAGGAATCTCACGATCAGGGAAATAAAATAAATTTTCTAGGAAAGGGGGAAATCTAGGTATGGGGTGCCAATTTGGCATCCCAACAATCGAAGCGGAAGCTTACTTTACCCCTGAAAATTAAAATAAATCTTATCGAATGAATTTTAATTAATAATTATTTAATTAAAAAAACCAAAAGTTAATAAAAAATGATTTTATCAAATAAAGGGTAATAAATTAATTAAATATTAATGCAGTTTATAACCTAGTGGGAGGATTTATTTCCCAAAATGGATGAATCAAAGACTGGAACGATCGCAAAATGAGACAATTACGAAAAGGGAGTTAAATCATGTAAAATAATAGTTTTTAAATTTTTCAAAATTTCCATGTTTATTAATTTTGTGAAGTCAAAATTAGTTGATAATAGAATTTGATTTAGAATATGCTTCCAATAGGTTTAAGATATATGAAAGGTTAGAAAATATTTCTAAAAATCTTAAAGGTAACTTGTAGATCCAAAGAGTGGCTAGCGACAAAAAGGGTGTAGGGTTCAATGGAGAACATGTGAAGAATGATGATGAAGTCGGTCCTAGATTTCAATTAGATGAGAAGATGATCAGGAAGGATGAATTGAAAAGTTATACCCCCGTAGACAACCTAATGCCATAACATATGGTTCTTAATTCAATGGATATTAATTTTTTTGTCATGATTTTGGTCATAGAGCTAGAGATTGCAAAAGGAGGTCTCCTAGGAATGGTGAAGCTCTCTTCAAAGGTGAATTTTTTTCATGTTGTGAGTATGGCCATAGAGCTAAGGATTGTGGTTAGAACTCAATTGTTTTTTAGCCTAGAATTTAGAAAGGAGTTGTGTGTTTCAAGTGTCACAAACAAGGACACATTTCTAGGTTTTGTTACCAAGGTGAGCATTCAAAGGGCAAGAAAAGAAAGATGTCAAGAAGAAAATCATTCCTAAGAATGAAGATGTGATAGTCAGGTTTTCTCCTATGGTCAAGAAGGATGTTGTTTAAGTCAAATAGGTAAAGAAAGATGATTCTTAGTATGAATTACACACCATGAAGTTTGATCCATTGAAGTTTGTTAAAGAGGGTTCTAGTGCCATCAAGATGGAATACAAGTCTCTCAAGCCCAGGATCAAATCAAGGAAGTATGTTTGCATTGGTTGAAGAAGATCATATGTGTCTCAATGCTTCAATACATGAGAAGTTGAAGAAGCTAGGTGTGTGGGACACTTCAAGGGTGATAAGGTATGGGATGTGATCTCTCCATGTGCTTTTTTATCTCTTTTCTACTTATAGGTGTCTAGGTTTGTCATATTGTCATCTTAGGTAAGGTTTGTGTGTTCCTATAATGGGTGTGTGTGTCAAATTCATTATTTTCATCAATTGCGAGTGAGTACTATTTATGTAATATGGAGTATGCATTTCCTCAGTCCTAGTTTCTTGAGTGAAAGTGTATCATGAAGAAAACTATGAAGGGTTGACTATGTCAAAGGATCTGTGTAGGCTCATTAAGTTATTGCACTAAGAAAGTGTGTGTGCCTTTATTTGGTCCTTGAAGGTATAAATTTTTTTATGGTACTCGGATCCGAGTCAAAAGAGTGTGTTCAAAGTTTTTCTTGAGTTGTAAGTCCGAGAGTTTGTATCTTTTTAATTATAGGTCTTTAGTATGGTTTGTCAAAGTGATTAGAGATTGAGTCTTGTATGTTGATGTGTCTTTATCTCTCACATAATAAAATAGTATGCACATATTTTTCATGCTAATTTTTTGGCCTAAAAATTTTAAAATTTGGCCATGACAATCAAACCTACACTAAGAAAATCCCTGCACCGGGTAATGTGAACCTGCCCTCTGGCTAATATATGACTATGTAAACCCCACTGTGGCCGAGAGGGGTGTCATAATTATATATTTGAAGCATGTTTAATGTGTAGGTAAGTTTGTAGGAGACAATTCATAGATTCTTTTTTATTCACTTGGAAGGAGTTTCTCTCGGAGGCCCAAAAAGTCATATTTTCATACTTTTGGCACTTACAAAGCACCTCTTGGGATGTACCAAGAAGATATAATGCCTTTAATAAGTGTATGATAGAGATATGTGATCATTCAATTTAGTTTAGGAAATTTATGGAAGAAAATCAAGGTTTAGGAATAAGTTATACAAAATCAGGGTCTTTATGAGCAAGGTATTGGGAAATGCATGTTCTAAAAAATATAGTCACCTTGTTTGAAGAGTTTTAAGAGCCTTGTAAAGATTTATAATCTCATACCCTAGGAATTTTAGAAATAAAATATCCTACTTCATTTTGGAATCATCACGGAAGATTTCGAGAAGTTTGAGAGGTGAAAAATCATCTGACAAAGTGTGACACAAAGGCCCTTGTATAAGTTGTAACTTGTCTGAAAGGTTTCAGGAGACTCATGAAGATTTGAGAGCCTAAAAAAATCAAATGAAATTTTATTTATTGCTCTTCATATCCCATATGATGTGTTAGTTCACAGTGATAATAAACTCTTCCTATCACTCAGTTTAGTGGCGCACACCTCAAGGTAAAAGTGTAAATTTTGGTAAAACATGATGAATAACTCATTTTCATGACTTATAAATATTCTCATTGGATTCATTGTCCATTTTCCATAAATTTTCATATATTATACAACCAAATTTTGTTAATTTTTGACCCCAAAAATAAAGAAATACAATTTGGTCCTGTGACACCAATGTGTTAAATGACCGACAACAAAGAAAAAAAAGTTTACCGGCCAAGAAAAAACTGAATGTATTACCGACCGAAAAATATATTTTGATGCCGGTCGGAATAGGAAGATTGTGATGACTTCCGAGAGTAAGATTTTAATGACACTCAAGATCAAGGTTTTAATGACAATGGGGAAAAAGAAGAATGTGTTGATGATTGGGAATAAGAAAAATGTGTTACCGTATGGTAAAAGAAAAATGATGACGTCAAATAAAAATAAGGTATTGATGTGTGACAATTGGAACACCAAATTTCATGATTTTGTAAGGTCATAGTGACAAAGGAACACCAAAGGTCAGAAGTCGAAAAGCCAACAGTCATGAAGGAAGGTGAAAGGTCATGTGGGGAGATGAAAAGTCGTCTTTACACTATAAATATGAATGGCACCCTCATTTCAAGGAAATGGTTAATACTTGTTTACTAGATCTCACTATCTTTCTAGAAGTAAGTGCCTTCATTTCCTCTATTCCTCATCTACTACTATTCTATCTCCATCTCAACTTGTACTCCAGGAGCATTGTAAATTGTGCAACATGATGCAATAAGAATTTTTATTTCTTGTTGATTGTTCCTCTTTCTTTGTAAATGGTTTCTTCTAATTGATTGCAAGTGAAATGTTCTTGTTTTAATGTAACAAACTCGTGTTATGCTATTTTTGATTAAAATATCTTTCTCATTTTTCTCTCCCATCTCCCTCACTAAACGATTTTCCTCTCTTGTATTGAATACAAGAAATTGCCACAGGTTTAGGGAAGTATTATTGTGTGATCTCGGTCTTTAGACCACCTCGAAAATTATTTTAGATTATTTTCATTTCCTTGTTTTCAATAAATGGAGCTGCCCCATTCAAGCAGAGTGACTAAGTCCCACATACTATCGGTGAGATCCCATTTAATTTCCTACTCAACAAATTATTTTGCCAACAGTTTTTGGTGCTCACCATGGGGCATATTTATCCAAAAAAGCTGTATATTCCAAATTCAAAAATCTTGAACTTGAAAATTCATTTAGCCTTATGTCTTTCATTAATTGTTATCACTAGTAATCCCCCAATCCTTAGGCATGAGCTTCTATTCCATACACAAGAGGATATTACATCTAAAAGGAATGATAACTAGATCGTACAAAGAAAAGAAATCATATGCTAATCAAACACCATGATCAATAAGATAAAATCAATTTGCCATAATAACTTTAATAAAACCTTTTCAAACAAATGAGCAACAATATCATATATTATTATGGAAACTCAATGAAATACAATGAGAATTGGCCTTGCCTATATATGAAGGGAATAAAATTCTAAGAACCGGTCCAAGGTCGTAGATGAAGCCATAAATCAAGGAAAGAACTATTCAAGACCATATATTTACAAAAGAACTAGATATCAAGATCTAGTCAATACTATAGATCAAGGAAAGAACTATAACTAACAACTAGATAATATCCACCTAATATCTAAATAAATAAAAAGAAATATCCACACACATAAGTGGGTGAGGATAAATACAATAAAGGTAAATAAAGTACCTAGGTGAAAATGAGCTAAGGTAAATACCTACTCTAACAACATCAGACTTGAGGGATGATATTTGGCACAATAGATTGAGATTCTTCAATTACCACGCTGCTACAATAATTCTAGATTCTGAAGAATAACGTGTAGAAGACTCGGAAAGAGCGAGATAAGTTTAGAACTAGAAAAAGAGAGCCTATAAGAATCTTATTCAAATTGTACATTCAAGTTGGCTTATAGAAGGTATACAAGATCTTCCAAAGCTAGTGGTGTGTCGATCCTAAATTTGAAGAACAGATTGTAATCTGATTTCAGACTTCTTATCAATCAAATTTCGGAAGAACAAGAAGACAATACTCCCCACAATTTGATCATACTTTATATTTTGAGTCCCTTGCTAATCGGAGTTGTGGTCAAACATTTGAACTATGTCCCCCACAAGAGGAATTTTCTGAAGAATATCTTGAAAGAATCAAAGTCATTCTTGAAGGATTTGAAGAAGAAGAAGAAGCCGAAGAGGAAGAACCACCAATGGCTCAACAAGCACCGCTTCCCTAGGGGAAAATACAGGTCCTTTAGCTCTCACCCCACCTCTGCATGATCTACCTAGAGGGTTGAGAAAGAATTTTCCCAAGTTTCATGGTGATGGGAAGCAACATCTAGATGACCAAATTACATCCTTCATCACTTCTTGTGGAGTGTTGGGAGTTAGATATGAAGATGTATCAATATACCTTTTATAGAATCTTTGTAAGATGTAACAACATACTAGTTCTACCACTTTCCTGCCAAGTCTATAACTAACTGGAATGACATGAAGACCAAGTTTGAAAAGAGATTCAAACCTGTAGAGGATACTCATGCACTGTTGGTCCAGTGGTCTCAATTGAAGAAATAACCCTTCGAACCAATGAGGGAGTTTGTGGAAAAATTCAATAGGATGCTTTACAAGATTCCTAAAGCAACCCGACCTATTGAAGACAACAAGTTAAGTTTTTCACAAATGCCCAACTTCCTGAGGTGAGTTATATGCTAAGAAGAACTCAACCAATGGATTTGGATGAAGCAAAAAAAGATTACAATTGAAATGGAGGATGATCTGATCATGTCAAGGAAGATAAGAAAGGTCCTAGTAAGGAGAAAGGACAAAGCTCAAATGCGTGTACCACATATTCATTAGTTCATAAATTGGCTAATGATGTCTTGTCTCTCAAGAAGCAATTGGCTCAAGTTTCGTGAGTAGAGAGACACCTAAGAAGAAATTTCCAAATAGACAAAGGATCGCCCACCACCTCAAATACTTTCTCTAGAGGCCCCCTTGTAAATGTAGCCTGTGATACATAGGGTGATGATGAAGATGATATTAATGAAAAATATGATGATGATGATGATGATGATGAATATGGGCTTGAAATTGAAGAATTTAATGATGTTAAGATTGGGTATTTTGAATACTCATCTAGAGATGAAAGTGAAGAAGGTGATGTACCAAGTTTCTCCTATGCGGTGTTCACTCGTTCTCAATCAAAAAAAAATTTCTTCCTTTGCTACCCCAAGAAGAAGAAGGATGCAGATTCTCCCATGGTGACTCCGTATGATAAAATAATCAATAGAGGATCTCTTAAGTCTACATCTGTTAAAACATCTTCTAAGGTTTCTAATGCTACTTCCAAAGAAGTAAATGTATCTAGCAAAAACTTCAAATACCTAATAATCTCGTAGTAGCTTCCAAGTTCCTCTATTGCCAAAGTGACCCCTACTTCCAAAGTAGTGTCTCCTTATAAAACTTCCACTGCCTCAGAGACTTCTACTTCATCCTCTTTTGATATCATAGACCATGTCAAAAATTCTAAGGTCCAAATCTCTGAGTCTGAATATTTGCAGACCCATCTAGAACAGTTTGATAAACTAGTCTAGTTTATCAAAGGTAGTAACCCAAAGCCCAATTCTGTCACACCCTCTTCTAAAGGGTTACTACCAACTCCTCCTTCCCCATCATCTCAAAACATGCTAGCCCTAAGTGCATCCAAGACTGACAAGGTTGAACCATTCTACCTTTCTCTTCTTATTGGAGGCTACCAATTGAACAACTGTATCATAGAATCAGGTGCTTTTGAAAATGTGATGTCAATAAAAGTAACTAATTCCCTTGGTATGATTTTAACACATTCTAAAGGTCAATGTTATTCTATGGAAACTAAATAAGTCCCACTTGTGGGAAGAATAAAGGATTCCCAAGTTGCTTTAGCTGATTTCCCTGAGAAGAAAGTGTTATTGACTATCTTAGTAGCAAACATTTTGGCCTCATACGAGATGTTGTTGAGTAGAAGCTTCTACAGAGATTTGGGAGGAGAAATTTAGATGGACTGGTCTTCAACATTATTCCAGTCAAGGGCCAAATGAAAAATTTGTTTCTAATGAGAAAAATGAAATATACAGTGCAAAAATCAGAAGATCCTAGGGTAGATATTCTTTATCAAGACAACAAACATGGGAATTACTTCATGAATTCTAGAGGAAATGATGATGTTCCTCTTATATCAAAAGAATATGAAGATAGACTATGGAATATGGAGTTTTATGGAATCCATTATAGTTCATGATCTAGAGTGGTGTGGTTTTGATTTCCCCATCAAGTGAGTTGTTTCCTTTTTATTTTAAGCTCCAATTTGAAAATACAAACAATACTGCAAAATATGAAGCCCTTATCTTAGGTATGGATATAGTTGAGTCCATGGGAATAAAATAATTGAGATGCCTAGGATATGCAGAGGTAATTGTGAAACAAGTTCGAAATCAGTACCAAGTGAAGAATTCATGACTAAAAAATTACAGGAATAGAGTGTGGGATTGAATTGAATCCTTTGATGATTTATCTATATAAGTTGTTCCCATGAACAAAATGAAAAGGTTGATTCTCTTGTTGTGTTAGGTTCTTTGATGATACCACACCCCTCTTTTGATAAAGAGAAATATTCCATAGAGATGGTTTTCAAACCCAGTGTGCCCGATAATGTGAATCATTGGAAATTTTTCAACGATGACAATCAACTCTTGGCCTTCTTAGAACAAAGAGATAATTTCAACAGCCTCTTCTTCGAAGGAAGTGAAACTCACATCCCACATAGGGAGTCAACTGGTTGAAGGAGATAAATATGGAATCGAAGGGATAGACGAATGGGTGTACTCAAGCCAAAAGCAATAAGATTCCTAAGGGCCTAGTCTCACTTGAAGAATTGTTTGATAGACATGATAGATATGTGAAATATAAAGCTAAGGAGTCTCTAAGAGCACTATTTATTTCGAAAAAGTAAACATTAGGACAAAAAAGCAACCTCGGTTTGTGAATATAGGGAAATGTTGCTCACTAGAGGAAAAGAAGAATCTTTGTTTCATTATTGAAAAATATTTGGATATATTGGCATACTCTTATGATGAACTGAAATCTTTCAAACCAAAATAAATTCAACACACAATACCACTCAAGTATGAAGAAAATCCATTCCGAAAAAAGAAAAGATAATATAATCCAAATATTGTTGGAATAATCTAAGAAGAAGTGTTGAAATGCTAAATGAAAGGATCATTTTTCCAATCCATCACTCTACATGGGTAGAAATATTGTCCCTATCTGGAAGAAAAATGGAGAAATAAGGATTTATGTAGAATTTTAAAATCTGAACCAAGCTTCTCTAAAGGACAATTATCCACTTCCAATCATGGATCAGATTTTACAAGCAATCACAAGTTCATAAATGCTTTCCATGCTTGGATGGATTCTCCAGCTACAATCAAATTGAAGTTTTCTCAAGAAGATCAATATAATACTGTTTTTACAACTCCTGGGAAACCTTTTCCTACAGGAGGATGCCATTTGGTCTCATCAATGTTAGGGCCACATTTCAAAGAGCAATGGACTTGGATTTTAAGGATTTAAAGAAAAATGTATTGTCATTTATCTATATGATCTCACAATCTTCTCTAAGAAGAGAAATAACATTTGATACACCTTGAATAAGTTTTTCTAAGGTGTCGATAACATGGCATATCATTGAATCCAAAAATTCAATCTTTGGAGTGACTGAAGGAAAGCTCTTAGGACATATTTTGAACAAAGAAGGAACAAATATTAATCCAGAAAGGGTGAAAGATATTCAAAATCTATCCTTTCCAAAAAGCAAGAAGGGAGTTCATTCATTTTTTGTTAAATTCAACTTCCTCCGCCGCTTTGTTCTAGATTTTTCTTTGAGTTAACAAAGCATATTACTAAAATGATGAATCCTCAAGAGAGTTTCAAGTGGAGCAAGGAGGAAAATAAGCATTTGAGGATATCAAAAAGGCCATAGCCAAAGCTCCAACCCTAGTATGTCCTAATTTTAATAAATATTTCATTTTGTATTGTTATGCATCTGAGCACACTATTTCAGCTATTTTAGTTCAAAAGAATGAGGAAGGGCTTGAGTCTCCTATTTCCTTCATGAGCTTCCCATTGAAGAATCATGAGCTCAAATACTCCTCCATAGAAAAGCACTGCTTATGTGGTGGTTAAGGAAATCAATAATTTCATATTCTACATCCTACACTCTCACACCATTGTAATGGTTCTTGGATCATCTATAAAGTCTATCTTGACTCAACAAGATCTTGGAGAAAAAGAGGAAACTGGGTGTCAAGATTCAAGAGTATGACTTGAAATAAGGCCATCTAATTTGATTAGGGAAATGGGTTATGTAGATTGATAGCTGAAAATGAGTCCCTCATGAATAAGTATGAAGACAAAGAATGCCATTGTTATGATGCGTAAGGACCTTGCCCCAAGTACTCTTTGTAAATACTACCAATGAGTGGTACAATGATATTTCTTACTTCCTCACATATGGTGATTTTCCAAAGCATATGGATTATAAGAAAAGAAGGAATCTCAAGCTCAAATCTGCAAGGTATGTGATTTGGAATCATGTATTGTATAAGAGATCCCTTGATGGATGTTTCTTAAGGTGTGTTGACAAAGAGAAAATAGGGAAGTTACTTTGAAAGCATATCATGACCAAGCTTGTGGTGGAAATTTCTCTTCATGGTCACTACACATAAGATCCTTCAAGGGAGGTACTACTTGGCCTACTCTCTTTCAAGATGCTCAAAAATGGGTATCTAAATGTGAGCCTTGCCAACAGTTTGTGGGAAGACCACAACTCACTGCACTTCCACTCAGACCAATGGTGATTGATTGAAGAGCCTTTCCAACAATGGGGTCTAGAATTCATCGGTTCTCTTAATCCTCATTCTAGTGTAGGTCATATCTTCATGCTCACAACAACAAATTACTTCACTAAGTGGGTGGAGGCCATACCATTCAAGCAAGCCAATTGGAAATGGTATGTAACTTCATCAAAGAAAATATTATTGTCCATTTTGGCATTCCATAGAAGATAGTTGTTGATAATGCCACTATTTATCTTCTCTTAGAATTAACTGAGTTCTTCTATGGATACAAATATCCTTAGCCCATGCATCTAACTATTATCCTCAAGGGAATGGTCAAGAAGAATCTAGTAATAAGAATCTTGTGACAATTGTGAGGAAGCTTGTAGATCAAAATCAAAGAAATTGGCACAAGAAGCTATATGATGCATTATGGGCTGATCGGATTACTCCAAAAAGAGATATTGGTATGTCTCCATTCCAACTCCTATATGGATAAATGTAGAGGTTCCAATAATTGTAGAGTTACAACATTGCAATTGATCAAAGTAGTAGAAGATGGCGAGTTCCAAGACTCACTGATAAAAGGATTTTGTACTTGGAGAAGCTATGTGAAGATAGAGTGTTGGTGGTTGATAGGATAAAGGAACATCAATTGAAAGTAAAGAAATTTTTTTGATAAGAAGGAAAGAAAAGAGATTTTCAGATTGGTGATCTGTCCTACTATGGGATAAAAGGAGAGAACCAAAAGGAAGCCATGGAAAGTTTGATTCATTATGGCTTGGACCATTTAGATATGAACATATGTGGGGAATACTTTCCAACTATCTTATCTAGATGGCACTCACTTGGAATTTCCTCACAGTGGGAAATACCTAAAATTATACAAATAGTGAAAGTGGGTTATCCCCCACATGTACCATAGGTGAATATAGGTGTGTGTGTTTCCATTTTTATTGTGTGTTCCCTTTCTTGTTTTTTTTTGTCTTGTGTTGTGTTCAATAAAGAAATTTTGTTGTATCCACCCTTGTTTTGCAATGACTCCTATAGCCCAATGGATAAGGCACTGGTCCTCTTAGTGTCTTGAGATTATGGGATTCCTACTTGCCCCATCTTCACTTTGTTCAATCAAGACAAGTCCCCAAGCTAGAGCCAGTTGTTTCATGCTAAATGTCTAGCATAAAAATTTGAATTTTGGCCATGACAATCAAGCCCACACTAAAAAAATCCTTGAATCGAGTAATGTGAACTTCCCTCTAGTTAATCTATTACTATGTAAACCCCATCATGGCTCGAGAGGGATGTGCTAACTAGATTTTTAAGTTTTTTTCATGTGCAGGTAAGTTGGTGGAAAAATTCATAGATTCATTTTGATTCACTTGGAAGGAGTTTCTCCTAGAGGCCTAAAAGGCCTATTTTCAAACTTATGACACTTGCAAAGCACCTCCTAGGATGTACTAATTATATAATGCCTCAAATTAGTGTATGAAAAAATTATGTGATCATTCAAGGTATTTTAGAAAGTTTTGGAAGAAAATCAAGGTTTAGGAATAAGTTATACAAAATCAGGGTCTTTATGAGCAAGGTATTGGGAAATGCATGTTCTAAAAAATCTAGTCACCTTGTTTGAAGAGTTTCAAGATCCTTGTAAAGAGTTATAATCTCATACCCTAGGAATTGGAGAGATAAAATATCCTACTTCATGTTGGAATCATCAAGGAAATATTTTGGGAATTTGAGAGGTGGAAAATCATCGATAAAGTGCGACAAAAAGGCCCTTGTATAAGTTTTAACTTGTCTGAAAGGTTTCAAGACTCATGAATATTTGAGAGCCTAACCAAAGATCAAATTAAATTTTATTTAGTTATCTTCATATCCCATATGATGTGTTAGTTCACGGTGATCATAAACTCTTCCTATCACTTAGTTTAGTGGTGCACACACCTCAAGGTAAAAGTGGAAATTTTGGTAAAAATGATGAATAAATCATTTTCATGACTTATAAATATTATCATTGGATTAATTCCCATTTTACATAATTTTTCATATATTATATGACCAAATTTCATTAATTTTGACCCCAAAATGAAGAAATAAAATTTGGTCCTGCGACACCAATGTGTTATCGGCAGAACACAAAAATGTGTTACCGGTCGACAACAAGAAAAAAGTGTTACCGGATGGTAAAAAAATGAATGTATTACTAAATAATAATAATATTTTGATTCCATCTAGGAACAGAAGATTCTGATGACTTCGGGAGCAAGATTTTGATGACACTCGGGATCAAGTTTTTGATGATGGTCGGGAACAAGAAGAATGTGTTGATGGCCAAGAATGAGAAAAATGTGTTACCAACTGGGAACAAGAAAATGATGACATCTAGGAACAAGAAGGTATTGATGTGTGATAAATGGAACACCAAAGGTCAAGAATTCGAAAGGTCACAGTGGCGAAGGAACACCAAAGGTCAAAAGTTGAAAAGTCAACAATCATGAAGGAAGGTGAAAGGTCATGTGGGGAGATGAAAAGTCAGTCTTTTCACTATAAATATGAATGGAACCCTCATTTCAAGGAAATGGTTAATAATTTCTTACTATCTCTCACTATCTTTAGAAGCAAGTGCCTCATTCATTTCCTCTGTTCCTCATCTACTATTGTTTTATCTCCATCTCAACTTGTACTCTAGGAGCATTGTAAATTGTGCAACATGATGCAATAAGAATTTGTGTTTCTTGTTGATTGTTCCTCTTTCTTTGTAAATGGTTTCTTCTAATTGATTGCAAGTGAAATGTTATAATTTTAATGCAACAAAATTTGCTATGCTATTTGTTTTTTTAAAATACCTTTATTAGTTTTCTCTCCCATCTCCCTCACTAAACAATTTTCCTCTCTTGTATTGAATACAAACAATTTCCATAGGTTAAGGGAAGTATACTTGTATTGTCTTGGTCTGTAGAGAACCCCAAAAAATAGTTTAGATTGTTTCCATTTCCTTTTTTCAATAAATGGAACATCTTAAAGGTTGAATGAAATTTTTTTCTCATCATTACATAGTGTGTAGTCTCAGTCAAAGTTTTGAAATTTGAGGAGTCATTGTAGTCAAAGGTGTCCATTGTGCCAAGGAAGGCAAATCTAAGTCTATGCTCCTATTCAAGCTTTTGAAGGAATCAAAGGTCATATGTTTTCTAGGATGGTACTTTGAGTCTGATACAATAAATTATCAAGAGTGAAGGTCTTGTAGCTGCCTAGAAGTATGAAAGACATGTGGTGTTGATGTATTGAGAAGGGAATGTAGGTACATGTATGCAAAAATATAAATCTTGAAGGATGTTAAGGTGTTTGGTTATTCATGTTGCATTATCCAAGTCTGAGTTTGGTTGAATAAAGACTATAGAGGTACTCTCCAAGTGAATTTTGGATTGTCAAGAGCTCAAATGATGAGTATCCCTTCTTGAATCATGACTGAGAAGCTTTTTAGTATGATCACTCATCTTGGAAGTGGTGAAAAAGGAAGTTGATTGAGTCTGCAGGGTGCTCTTTCTCTTCTACTACATTTTTGCTATGAATATGTTACTTTTCCAATAGGTTATAGAACTGTGTTTCTAAGTTATGCAATCTGTCAAGCTTGCATATGAGTGTTAGAGGTATTAGTATGATGACATAGGTTGAGGGGGAGTTGGTGTCACTCTTCCATCAGGCCATAAGTGTATATGAAGACCTATTTCTCTTAAGATGTGAAGAAGGCTTCTTAACAGGTCTTGTAATGATGATTTCATGCAAAGTTTATGTACTACCAGTGGTGTAGTGACTAAGAAAGAAGTGAAAAAGGTAACATACAGGTCTGTAGGTGGTGTATAAGGAAGGGGGAAAGTTTTTGTGCTCAAGATCATGAGCAAGGTGACATGAAAAGTTCTTGGGTAGAGTTAAGAGTAATGCAATATCTACTTGGTTGATTATTTACTTCTAGTGTGTTGGATTGTTGCTTGATAAGATGTTACAGGTTCATGGTAGTCAAAAAAGATGGTATGCTACAGGTTTGATTAGCTCACCAAGATAGGGGAGCTTGAGTTTCTTCTCTAGTAGAAGTTTTAGATGTCTAGAAGGTATGTAAGGCAAGGTGATTGATGAAATTCAAGTCCATTCCAAAGGTAGATGGTTTCTTGACTCAAGAAGTTCAAGGTAGCATGTTTTTGAGGTTGAAATGACTGAGAAAGTGCTTCAGGGTAGATTCAATATGGTTGAGTCATCTCTATGACTCATATGCAAGGTAAGTGGTCCTAATTTTTTGTTTTCAGTTAGAGAAGGATAGTATGGTTCTAAGGGGATCTATAAGGAGTGGATTCATGTTGTGTATTGGTTTTCATGGTTGGAAAAAATTGGTCTAAATTTCTCTGAAGATGTGGTTTAGGGAAAATGGTCCTAAAGGAGGTTTTGCAAGTATTAGAGGCGATTTTGTGATTTCTTGCATGGTTCAGACCTAGATGGAGATGCTTAGCATGAATTAAGACAAAGTGAAGGGGATATATTCTCATGGGAGCTATTTTGAGGCTCATTACAGGTCCATGGATCATTCATTACTACTATTGAGGTATGAGAAGAGAAACTACAGTCAAGAGGGGTCTTTTGAGAAAGTAAGTTGAGTTTGTGCATTGTTTCCATTGTGTCATGTTGTGTGTTGTCATTTTCCATGTCTTGTTATCATTGTATCCTTTTTCATAGATGTCAAAGGGGGAGATAAGCATTAGAAACATGGAAATGAGTCATGTAGGTGTGTTTGTCATGTTAGTTTTTATCAATGTTTTTGAATGTGATTGCCATCAATGACAAGGGGGTATTGTTGGCCATTGTGTGTTAGTGTTGTCATTGATGTCAAGTCCATTGATGTAAAAGGGTTTCATGAGGTCATGTGAGTCTCCATGAGGTGTTATTCAAGTTTCAAACATGAAGGTTGATTGGTAGTGTCAAGTTTGGTGGAGTCCTATGTTGTTCTAGAGCATGGTTTGGCTTACATAGTCATGGTTTGAGTCCTCCCAAGTTATTTTAAGGTTTTCATGAGGTCACACATGGTCATGAGGTGTGTTAGAGGTGTATATGAGTCTGTATGTGGTCAACATGGTTAGTTCATGAGGTTTCATGGTTGATTTAGGTCATTCTAGGCCTATTCCTAGCCCTAGAGCATGCCAAATGAGATAGAGGTGTGAGTTCTAGAGGTGATCAATCTCTCCCAAGCATGGTAGAAGCATCATGTGACATGATGTAACATGTATATGGTGATTTTCGGTTAGTAATTAGAGGTATAGTGTATATTTGAGGTCCTTAGGAAGAAAGCAAATGAGAATAGGAAGTTTAACACAGGTAAGTCTTAATTGCTTTGGAGAGTTTGAGAGATATTTGGGCTAGATGGTGTCTTAAATTTGGTCAAAGTATATGCACCAGGAGAACCAAATCAACACAGAGAAAGCAGAAAGAAACAAAATATAATAATATATTCAGCATAATAATATAATCAATGCAAAGGCTATTAAATAGCCATGGAGGTAGGAAAACTACCTCCTACAAAATAGGAACTACAAACCCATTTTAATGTTACAGGTACAACCATATAACTACATAATATATTGTTATTATAACAATATATTCTATTAACAAAATAACCTACTAACATTTATTAATTACAAAAATTAAATACTATTTTACCACATGGTAAAACACTAACAATGATTTCCTAACACCCCCTTAGTGCGAACATGGGAAGAAAACACGTTTGAAAAAATGGAAACATAATCGTATGCCTCTGGATACTTTTAGGTCTACATACTATTGGCTTGGATCTTGCTGCATCTCGACCAATCCACTTCACCACAATGAATCCCATACTAGATGATCACACTTCCACCGATTCACCTACATATGTGAATTGAATAGCCCAGCCTTTCACTTCCGAAACGCTCTTTTACCGGTTGATCGATGTTAGAAGTAATGACACCGAAGATTATATGCATCAAAGGATCACTCTAGTTTAGCTTCCCTCGTATACAACTATTCTAAAATTCTAAAATGCACATTCTCCTTGTTTCAATATTTGGCAAGGAATGTATAACATGTTTTATTTCTACACACACCACTCAAAGAAAACAACTGAAAATATTATAAAAATGTGCCACCAATGTTGTTAGCGACCCCATCATTGGTGACTGATGAGAAGTGTTGATCTCCCTCCATCCTCCATTTCCTATGACCTCCAATAAAAGAATTCTAACTCAACTTGCTTTATATTTGAGGGATTTTATGTATTCACACGCTATCAAGTGTCGATATTTTATGGTTGAGCTTCCTCGTATTCGATGTCTCGCACTCATATCCAGCCTCAAGATTCTTATGAATCTTGTATTCTTAGTACTGCATATTTTGGATGTCACGTCTAAATGATAATGCATCCTTTACAATTTTAAATTTTGGCATTGAGGACACAATGATACTCAGAGTTATACAAAAAATAAATGAGGAACTGCCCACTGGATGGCCAAAAAAGAGGGTATTTTTCAAAATTGGTATTTTCTCCCAAAATTATAACCAATGCGACGGGAATGAAAAAATAAGCACTTTTGCAAAAAAACAATGCTCGATTTCTAGTTACCGTGAAAAAGTTATTGAGGTTAATGACCTAATTTAATTAAAATTGACACAATGATTAATTTTTTTCTCAAAATGGTGAGAAAATTAATTGTGTGACCACTCGTTGGAATTGGGAGAAAATGAGGATTCCAAAAATACCAAAATTTCATAGAACTGACACCTAAAAAATATAAATTTGGTGAATAATGTATTAATTGCCCTCAATTTGCAATTATTTAAGAAAAAAATATAGAAAAACTAAAAATATTTCAAATTATAGTTTTTAAAAATATAAAATAATTAGCCAATCAAAAATGGCCGTGAGAAGACAAGTAACTCAATGTTGATTTTGAGTCAAAGTGACCCGCAATGATTTGTTCATAACTAGAGAAATATAGCTCCAATTTGCAAACCGTTAAATGTGTTGGAAAGCTTATTTCTAGATATTTTCAATGGTAATAATTTTTTAATTTAATTACATGATTTGAAAGATGTTCTTGACTAATTTTGATGCCCAACCGTCTAAAAATCATGCTTTCTTTTCTTTGACAACTGCAAGAATTTATACTTGGCTAAATCCTTCTTCTGGAGATCTGATTGTATTTGATGTATAAGACAAGTTATTCAATGGCTGGTGAGACAAGAAGTAAGGGAAGATGCACATAAGTCTAATAGATTGCAAATACAAATAAACTCCTATGAGAAGAAAAGATAGGACGTACAGAAGGAAAATCCACTTCATAAAAAATGCATACACAGGGCAATAGCAAACAACATAACTACCCTTGGCTATACTTCAAAAAACCATCACGGAGAGAGGATTTAGATCTTCTTTGATACCAAATCTTAAATTTGGTTAGATTCTCAGGCATTAGGAGAATGAAATTAACACAGAGAAAGAAAAAAGAAACAAAATATAATAATATATTCAACATAATAATACAATCAATGGAAAGGCTATTAAATAGCCATGGAATTAGGAAAAATACCTCCTACAAAATAGGAACTACAAACTCGTTTTAACATTACAGTACAACCATATAACTATAGAATATATTATTATTATAACAATATATTTTATTAAGAAATTAACCTACTAACATATATTAATTACCAACAAGTAAATACTATTTTACCACACGATAAAACACTAACAATATGTGAACACTAAAAATTATTTCCTAACATGGTGAGTATGGACAAGAGTTATAGGATGTTGTCATGATGCCTAATGACAAATTTCAGGTCAAAGTGAAGAATAATTTTCTAGATACATCAATTTTGGCAAAATCGGGTAAGTTATTCACAGTGTGATTCTAAGACAAATGTGGACCTTCTTATGCTCGTTGTGAATTGTATGTTTTGCATGGGGACTCAAGCTCTTTGGTATAACTTCTTAGGTTAGTTACGAAGGTTTCAAAAAAATAACAAGGTGGTTTTATCGTCACGTTTTATGAAATATTGTTAAGAAGGTAAAGTGGTTTGAAACCCTAGCTAAACCATAACTAAGAGTGAGTTGGAGAATATTGATTATACCAGCTTTTTTTTATTGGTTTTGAAAAATTGATGATTCGATGTTGTAGAGGTATCTTCTACCTTTCCGAAAGGTATATTAGTACATATGACAATATTTGGGCCCCACCTAAAATGGATTGTTTATGAAGAGTTTCAGTTTAAGGAGAAATTTCCCAAAGAAGGTAAGAAATAAATTGACATTGTTTTTATCCCTAGAGTTTTTATATATTTCCATGATATTTTAAGGTAATTTTTGAGTTGAAAATGTGATAAGTGTTCCCTATTTGTGAAGATTGGTTTTAGGGCAGTTTGGAGCAATTTACACTAAAAGTGAAATTGCATGAGCTATAAGAGGAGTTATAACTCAATTCAAGTTGCATTGTGATGCTAGTTCGTAGAGATTTACAATGGTAAATAAAAATTGAGTGTTTGATATGTTATGAAGAATTTTTGACCTATTATTTGAGGGTCAAATATGGAGGACGCTTGTTCTAGGGTACTACGTAGCTTCATGAGGTAAGGTGATGTTTTGAGTTTTTCATGCTTGGTGAAGGTTTTAAGTTCTTATAAATAATGTATAAGGGTTTTACATGCCTTGGTTAAGATTGGAAGTGAGTTTTGAGTTGATGGAGCAAGTTGAGCTCAATTTTAATTATTGAGTCCTGAAGGCTTAAGAAGCAATTTTACGAGATGGTCTTGGTTGAAGGCCTTCCAATGGAGTTAGAGGGAGTTATAATAAGTTATAGAATGAGGATTTATAGGGAAATCCATTGATTTATATATTTTATATTGGTGAGTTTATTTGATGGGTATTTCATGTTAGTTTGTGAGAAAGAAGGTATGATGTAGAAAAGTTTTGCTTATGATGAAATATTGAGTTAGTTGATGCATGTAATGGATTTAATGATGATTTATATCACATGTACAGTGAATATGGATGAATTTTTTTCCTATTGAAGGAATTTTTAGGTCTTCAAGTGGCGAAAGGGCACAATCTAATTGAGTTTACAAAATTGGTTTTTGGGTAGCTTGATTTGGTGAAGAGGAAAGTTGATGTGGATTGAACACATGGATGTTTCATGAGCTATAACATGCATGTATGAGATGTATAGGTACTGAGGATTCTACATAGTGGCTATATTCCATAGTTGATTTGTTTTTATGTGGTCTTGATTCACAAAGGTGAAGACAGGGTGTTGGAAACAATTGTTTGGTGAAGGATATGAGCCTTTTGGCTTGTGTTATGAATTATTTGATTAGTCCAAGATAATTAATGACCATTAATGATTTTTTTATGATATATTATACATGTGTGATGAATTCAATATCTTGAATAATAATGGTTTTGTGTGAGTGGATTTTACTCATTCTAGTGATAGGGTTTTGAGTCTATTTTGTGCAAGTTGAGTGGTTTTGAGAATGACCGACCTATATGGGTCATATGTGAACATTGTAATGATTTTATTGGGATTTTATTATGATGCAATGGTTGAAACAAAACATGAGGACCAAAGATAGATTAATTTTATTGAGAAATTAATATAGCAATTGGGTGTTGTTTTTGATCTTATAGGTATCCCCAAAGATGTGAGGTATGAGTCTTGAATACCTTAGAATGAGTTAAGTAAACATACTTATTTATTTGAATATTTTGACATGATTTCTCACTCAAATGAAACACCATTGACCGAGGTAACCTGTAAATTTTAAAATATTACTATTGTAGCTTTAGAGGAATTTTTTTGGCTTAGGATGAATTCAACTAGGAAACATTTCATGTTATGGTAGAATTAATTCATGTAGTGTGCACAATGAAAAATATTAGTTTGATATGGTTTCTATATCCTTGGAGATGTGTTTCATGTTCTTGTAATAATTTTTGACTGATCAATGATGAATAATAAGTGAGATATATTGACGGTAGTTCTATTTAAGCAAGGGGTGTGTGAGAATTAGTCAATTTAACACAAAATAAGTCATGAGATAAGATAAATGCCAAGGATTCATTAAAATTAATGATAGGTCAAAATTTATGTATCTACATTTTCCCCATTAAATATAGTAGTTGAATATTACTTGATTAAAATATAGTGAAACAAAAACCTCCCATGAGGATAAGGCATGTGTGATACTAGAATTTTTGTGTTCCCTTATCCTTTGTGTGTATAGCCATACATGTAAACCTATTTTCCATGTGAAAATTATTTTATTAAAATCCAATCAATATACTAATACAAAATCAATAAATAACATAAGATAAAAAGTAAAGGTATCAAACATGTACAACTATATTACCCTTGTGTTGAATGTGAGGGAAGAGTAAACTAAAAAGGTAAAAATGCATGAAAATTATACACCTATTTCCCCCCAGTATTTTATGTAAGGGAAGAGTAATTGAAAATGAACAAGAAATTATAAATTGGGCCTATTAAACATGAATCCTATACAACTATCTCAGTGACAATCAAGCCCGATGAGTGAAGCTTATAAACTATCCACATAAATTAGGTCTAATTATTGAATCCTTTAAACTATCTAAAACAATTAGGTTTCTTGAGTGAAGTTGTGTGTATGTAACATCCCAAAATTTCTTGTAAGTTAAATTAACTATAGTTAAGTCTAAACAGATTAGACGAGATCATCATTGGGTATAAAATTCATTTGGTTCGTCATATCATGACCCACAACTTCTGCTGGGCATGACATTGCAGAACAAATAACTCCGCACCCACCTTGATGATCCTTCCTAAAACATGATTAGGCCTTAATCATAGGTAAAATGATTCATTAATGATAGTGAATCTTTCAGTTATTTATTCCGGTTATTTTATTTTAATCGGTTTGGTCGTCTTATGTTTTGTTCGAATTTTATAAGGCTAATGATAAATACCGTCGATTATTTGACAATGCTATATCAAACCAGCTTTATGAGAATATTCAATTATTATTTATGGACTTGGTGATTTTTCATTTGTTTGAATGTTTTATATGGAACATGGGAATTCGAATAATTATTACGATAACATATTGTTGGCAATATGTGGACTTATATTATGATGATTAATTTTACCATTAAAGTTAGGTATCAATTAAAAAAAAAAAAAAAAAAAATGCATTATTAATTTGTGAAATTATATATTTAAATCCTAAAAGGATTTGGCATGTAAATCAAAAGTTAAAAAGAATAATAATAATAATATTTAAAATCTGAGAGTTTTGAAAGGGACACACCTTCATCTAACACCAAGTATGTGGCATGCATTGACGCATGAAGCAACATTGGGAAGCCCAAAAATTCTCCATTATAGTATAGTTTCTTCATTATATTTTCTTTTATTTCTCCTTTGTCTGTTTTCATTCTTCTCTTCTGGAATACCTGCGTGAGTTTTGGAGGAAGGAAGGATTCAACTTGTTGGAGAGGAAAGTAGAAGGTCACGATTCTCGGGTTTACTTCAGGCATGAATATCTTCTCCTTCTCTACAACATTATTTGTAAATAATGAGGAAATACACATTCTGTTTTAAATGGAAATTAAATGAATTTGTGGACAACTTCTGATTTAATTGCTTGGAAATGAAATTTAAAAGGAAATTGATGGATTTTGTATTCTCTTAAGCTTCCTTTATGTGGTTTTAGCTAAACCTAGAAAAAAACACGATGGGTGTTCCTAATCAATTTTTATTTTATTTTATTTTCTATTTAAATTTGATTTCTAGAAACCCAAATCGATTTTTGCCTCTGGGTTTTATTACAGTCAACAAATAATTTATTTGTATGAGCAAAGCGATTTCTGAGTAGTGTGAAAAATGTTTTTACCAAGTATTTCATCATTTGCCTGATATATTTGCTTCCAGATTCTAATAATTTCTAAACAGCAGAAAAGAAATTAATCTTGGAACAAACCGATATGGATATGTAAAAGTTGATTTTCCCAGGTATAATTTTATTACCTGATTGAAAAATAAATTAGTGTTAACAGTCTATGTAAGATGACTTAGTTTTTCTTAAAGGATTTCATTACTAGAAGTGTTAGAAACTTATTGTTGTTATTCTATGCAAATAGACTTCAAAATTATCATCCTGTGGTATATAGATCAATTTATTTTGTTAATCTCTCATTACAAAGAACATATTAAAATGATTTAATAGAGGTGTTTTTACACTATTTAGTTGGATTGTTCCTATATATGTGTGTAAATGTGTGTGTGTGTGTGTGTGTGTGTGTGTGTGAAATAAAGTTATTGTGCATTTTATAGAGTTTCTCATTACCTAGAGGGAATATGTCTAATTGGTATTTGGAAATGATGATTTCAAACAGTTTTGTTAAGTTGTTTGTTGATTGGAAGGTAAGAAAAATAATAGTTGAATCTATACCATGTGAAGCATGATTTGCTTGTGGTTTAATCAAAATTTGGATGTTGAATGATTATGGTTTGATTATGTCTTGATCCTTGTGATTAGAGTGAAACATGATTGCTGAAATAGAAATTGGTTGTTCTATTTGTGTACATTCATAGTTGTATCTTGATGAAAAACATGTAATAATACATCCTCCATTGTATTACCATACGTTTGTTGATAAAATAACATGTATATCATTTCATATTTTATTAAATAATTACATCAGAAAATGGAGGCAATATTCATGCCAGTTCATTTTGAACTGACAACATACCACTACTCCAGTCTTGTAGGACAATTAGCCGTCACGTTTGGATATGCAGAAACTCATGTCTTGTGAAGTTTTATCATAGCATGGATCTAAATGAGATACTTGGATTTCAATTTGTAGAAGGATGATATCCTAGAATTTTGACTAAATTTATTGGGATCTTGGACCCATTGTTAATATTCAAACCTCACTATGTGAGAGTTACCATAATAGTTATATATTTCACCTTAACGACATATGTAATTTATGATTTAATAAAGAGATGATTACCTTGTATGAAAGAATATCTTAATATGAGTAAATGATAAATATTAGAAGTGAGAAATCTTACTTATCATAAATTGTTATATTTATTTATTTGATATTTGTCAATGTATGAAGCCGATAATTGGGCAATTATAACATTCAATTGTCTTTAATTTCTAAATTAAATAAGCTATTTAGTGGCGTAGCTAATCAAAGGAATAATTAAATATACATGTTTTAATATATATTTAATTTGGCCTTTCGGTAAACTTGGTATTAATATGATAAGATTGTAAATCTTGTTGTATAGAGAATGGAAGAGTATCGTTGTAAAAGGTAATTTAAGGTTAAAAAACAAGCATCGGAAAGAGAGAGACTAAATGGGATGGTAAATAGATGAAAAGATCCATTAGACTTATCTCATGATGATCCTAGTTGGCCTTTGGCATTTATCTCAATATAAACTCTTGCAAGATAGGTTAAATTGGAAATAAAGTAAATACAAACTATAAGATCTAGATAACTGTGAAAGGGATAGTTATGAGGTGGTGGAAGACTTAAAATCATAAGACTAGTGTGTTGTCTTGAGTTTAGCCATAACCTGCACAAATGGAAAACTTTGGCCAAAGTAATGCATTGATGGTTGTGCATTGTCTGATCACCTAGTCCTCCAATTAAATTAAAATTTCTAGTAACTTGATCATGGGAAGTTGATGAGGTAGGCAATGGTTGGATACCAAAATACGAAGTCAGATAACTAGCTTCGTGGTAGACCCAAGGACTTTCACATGGTTCCCATGACCTGAAAAACGTTAAACCAAAATGCTAGTAAGAATTTTCACTCGCAGTAGTGGTGAAGGGAGATCGTGGAGATCTGAATACACCCTTCTCAATGTATGACATGATTTACATGGATATTATCGGATAGATCAAAAGAAAAAATTTGATTTAAAGAATTTGATTAAATAAATTTGTATGATTACGAAACTTCATAATCTATTTTTATGTATGTTTAAATATATATATATATCCCCATTTTATAGTTCTAGTAATTTTGAGCGTTACATTTTGGTATCAGAGCCAGAGGCTCAAACACTTGGACATTAATGGGACACATGTTCTAATAAAAAGTATCCTCTTTTATAAAAACAGGAAACTTTGGCTAGGCCAACAACAAGAGCTAATATGGCGAAACAAGTTAAATATTGATGACATGCCGGATAATACGACTACTAAGTTAGAAGAAATCCTCAACCTTTTGAATGACACCAAACCGAGTTGCTGCCATAGAACAACAAGGTCAGGGTGGTGAAGAAGATGAGGATCATAGGGATGATGAGCAACATGATGATCAACCCGAGCACCTGAATGAAAGGGCAAATAAGAAAGCAAGGTTGGCTGTTGAGTTAGCGAGGGACATTAAAAGAATATCCCCACCTAAATTTGATGGTACAACTCTTGGGGATGGCGCTAAAAATTAGCTATCAAATGGAAAAGTATTTTGAGATTAGGGACTTTTTAGAGGAGACAAAATTAGTATGGGGAACCTACCAATTGTCCCGTGAAGCATCTTCTTGGTGGGATAACCGGAAAATGGAACTAGGAATTGATTCTTGTATGATCACGTGGGAGCAATTTAAGGCCTACTTCCGCTCACGATGGCTACCTCAAATACTTTGACTAAAAGATGGCGAAATTCCAAAATCGACTCAAGGAAGATACTCAATCCTAGAATATTGGGAACGTTTCACTCGATTGTTGAAAGATGTTCCTATGTATCAAAAGGATGAGAAGTTTAGAGTGAGAAAATTTATAATGGGATTGAATCCTAGCATTGTTGGTGAGGTAGATGTTCATGGACCTACCTCGATGGAAACAATGTTTGAAAAAGCTATCAAGCAAGAACAAAAGTCATGAGTATTTATGCCTCTAAAGAGGAAAATAAAAGGAAAAATAGCAGTTTCAAACACCAACCGCAAGTAAACCAAATGGAAAAGGGAAGCAACAAGTTCGGGCCTATCAATAAAAGAGGAATAATGGGTAGAACTGTGAATAATAAAAATAATGGGCAACAAGGAACAAGTTTCAAAA
Source organism: Taxus wallichiana var. yunnanensis (assembly GCA_018340775.1). Lineage (NCBI taxonomy): Eukaryota > Viridiplantae > Streptophyta > Pinopsida > Cupressales > Taxaceae > Taxus > Taxus wallichiana. The sequence goes on from CM031239.1 coordinate 444,018,189, forward strand.
TTAATAACATTGAGAAAAGGACCTTTGGGTGGATGTTTTAAGTGTAGTGGCGATCATTTCGCTAACAACTATCCACAAGGAGGACAATGGAATAACCGAAGAAGGGATCTACCGCATGAGGGGCAAAAACATAAGATTTATGGTGCGAATCCATAATAAGCAAAGCAAAGCAAGAACTCCCATTGAAACCTCAGGTAAACTTTTTGGAGAACCTATTTTTGTTTTATTTGATTCCTGGTTCAACATAATGTTTTGTTTCATCTAAAGTAGCTGATAAACTCAAAATAAGAGTTGGGTACATGGAACACACTTAGACTGTACAATATGGAAATAATGTTGTACATAGAGTGAAGCAGTGTTTGTTTGAGGCACCACTAGAATTACCTGAGTTCATAACAAGATTAAACTTGTATGTGGCACCTCTTGGATCCTATGATGTTGTCATAGGTATAAATTGGTTAAGTCAACATAATGCAACCTTGGATTGCTTAGGAAAATGTGTAACCTATTGCGATGATCAACAGAAAACAATGAGTGTTCAGGGTGTTAAAAAGAGTTTATCACTAAAGTGATTTCGCCATGCGCTTAAAAAGGCAAAGCGAAAGGGATGTCATCTATATGCTATAAAAATAACAAATTCGGGATAGGAAATTGAGCCTGAAATTAAAGCATTTCCCATTCTAAGGGAATTTAGAGATGTGTTTCCAAATGAGTTGCTCGACTTCCACCTAAGCGTGAATTTGACTTCAAAATAGAGGTCAAACCAACAACGGAACCAATTTCCAAGGCACATACATAATGACAACAACCGAATTAGTTGAATTGAAAGCTCAATTACATGAGTTGTTGTCCTTGGGTCTGATTAGACCAAGTATATCACCATGGGGTGCAACGGTAATCTTCGTGAAAAAGAAGGATGGAACCTCAAACTTTGTATTGATTACCGAATGCTCAACAAGGTAACAGTGAAGAATTAGTACCCACTGCCCCGAATTGATGATCTATTTGATCAAATGGGGGGCACAAAAGTGTTTTCCAAGATTGATCTTAGATCCGGTTATCATCAACTGCGAATCAAGGATGAAGATATCCATAAAACCGCTTTTAGAACAAGGTATGGGCATTACGAGTTTATAGTTTTTCCCTTTGGACTAACAAATGCACCTATCTCTTTCATGAACTTGATGAACAGTGTGTTTAGGGAATACTTAGACCAATTTTTACTTATCTTTCTTGATGATATATTAATATAATCCAAGAATGAGGAAGAACATGATGAACATTTAAGGATTGTGTTGGGAATTCTCAAAAAACATAAATTATATGGAAAATTATCTAAGTGTGCTTTCTATTAATATGAAGTACAATACTTAGGCCACATAATAAATAAAGAGGGAATCTCGGTGGACCCTTCAAAGATCAAGATCGTATCATGGAATGGCCAAAGCACCAAAGGATGTGTATGAAGTGAGAAGTTTTATGGGTCTAGCAGACTACTATCGGAAGTTCGTAAAGGACTTTTCTAAGTTAGTAGACCTATCACTTCTTTAAAAAAGAAGGGTAAGAAATTTGTTTGGGACATCAAGTGTGAAGAATCCTTTAAGGAGTTAAAAGGTAGACTCACAAGTGCTCCGGTGTTGAAGATTCCGGATCCAAATGGGAACTTCTTGATGGTAACCGATGCTTTAGGGAAGGTTTAGGCAGAGTACTACTACAAGATGGGCATGTGGTAGCTTTTGAAAGTAGGAAGTTGAGGGTGCATGAAGTAAATTATGCACCACATGATCTTGAGCTTGCTGCAATTGTTCATGCGCCATGGTATGGAGGCACTATTTTCTTGGGAAACCTTTTGAACTCAAAATAGATCATCTTGGGCTCAAGTACATCTTTACATAAGTCGAATCTAAATGCAAGGCAGCGAAGATGGCTAGAGTTCCTAGCAAATTATGACTTTGATATAAATTACATTAAAGGAAAAGAGAATAGGGTGGTTGATGCCTTAAGTCACAGAAAGTATATTGCTGCTATAATTACATTAAGAACCCAGTTCAAAGATGAAGTCAAAAATGAGTTAACCAATGACCCCTACTACAATCATGTTAAAACAACTTTAGAAAAAGATCCAAGGGACAAAAGGTATGATGGTTTCAAGCTGGAAATAGATGGGATTCTGTGTTATAACAACAAAATATATGTACCAGAGGGTAAAGAGCTCAGAAATAAAGTTATGAGAGAATTTCATGATGTTCCCTACTGACATCCAGGAGTAACAAAAATGATGGTGGACATCAAAAAGCAATACTTCTGGAAAAAGATGAAAAGTGATGTGATTATTTACATCTCACAATGCCTGGAATGTTAGCAAGTAAAGGCTGAACATTCACATCCAACAGGATTATTATATCCTCACAATGTGCCAAAATATAAGTGGCAAGTTATAAGTATGGATTTTGTCCAAGGTCTACCTATGTCCCAAAATAAACATGATGTTATACTTGTAGTTGTAGACAAGTTAACTAAAGTGGCACATTTTATAGCAAGTAATTTAAAGGATAATTCACCCATACTGGCAAAAAGGTTTGTGCAAGAAGTTTTCTTCGATTACATGGAGTTCCAGAAATAATAATTTTAGATAGGGACTCAAGGATGACTTCCATATTTTGGCAGACTTTGTATGTTGCCTTAGGGACAAAACTGAACATAAGTTCTGCCTACCATCCTGAAACTGATGGTCAAACTGAAAGAGTAAATCAAGTGCTAGAAGATTTACTAAGAATGTATTGCATGGATCAACAATACAAATGGGAAGAGTATCTTCCCTTGGTTGAATTTTCCTATAATAACACCTACCATTCTTCCATTCAAATGGCTCCTTTTGAGGCCTTATATGGTCGTAGGTGTAGAACACCAATAAGTTGGGATAATCCTGAAGATAGAGTACTAATTGGACCTGAAATGCTATTGTCGAAATGGAAAAATAGGTTAAATTAATCCAAGAAAGATTGAAAGAGGCCACAAATAGATAGAAAAGTTATGCAGATTTAAAAGAATTGTCAGAAAATTTAACGTGGGAGATAAAGTTTTCTCAGGGTCAAACCTAAAAAGAGTTCCATTTTGTTTGGCGAGTCAGCCAAACTATCTCCTAGGTTTGTAGGACCATTTGAAGTCCTAGAGGTTGGTGGAACAAGAGCCTCAAGCCAAGATATATCCAGGATGCACAATGTATTTCATGTTTCCTTGCTTAAGAAATATGTACCTAATTTAACACATGTACTTAATTGGGATTCATTACAGGTTCTAGATCTAGGGGTAATTGCGGTTGAGCCTATAAGGATACTAGAAACCCGCAAGTTGCACTTGAAAAACCATGAGGTTTCACAATGTAAGGTCCAGTGGGACCAATATTCTGAAGAAAGTGCCACTTGGGAGAATCTGGAAGATATCCAAACTACTTTTCCGCATCTGTTTGACTGATTTTTAAGAATATATTTTTGTTATAGTGCTAAATTTAGTTTTTCTGTAAAGAGGTAGATAAGAAAATCCTGTAGATAAGCTTACAACTGAATATTGGAACTAAGGTACTTTTTGATGAGTAGTTATTGAAGATTTTGTAATGAACTTGGAAAATATGTCATTTAAGCAGTAATGTGTTATGTCTACAGATTATGTGACTGATTTTCTAGATATATAAGGGATGTTGTGACCTTTATGATTTAGCTGAAATGATATTGATACAAATTTTAAGTTGATTTGAAATATATTAATGCAACAAATGAATGATGGGTTTAGTTTATCTATTTATCTTGAAATCATCGAGACGATGATTATTCTAAGGGGTGGAGTATGTAACATCCCAAAATTTCTTGTAAGTTAAATTAACTATAGTTAAGTCTAAACAGGATTAGACGAGATCATCATTGGGTATAAAATTCATTTGGTTCGTCGTATCATGACCCACAGCTTCTTGTGGGGCATGACATTGCGGAACAAATAACTCCGCACCCACCTTGATGATCCTTCCTAAAACATGATTAGGCCTTAATCATAGGTAAAATGATTCATTAATGATAGTGAATCTTTCGGTTATTTTATTTTAATCGGTTTGGTCATCTTATGTTTTGTTTAACTTTTGCAATGACCGTGATGAATACTACCTCTGTTTTATTTGACAATGCTATATCAAACCAACTTTATGAGAATATTCAAATTATTATTTACGGACTTGGTGATTTTCATTTGTTTGAATGTTTTATATGGAACATGGGAATTCAAATAATTATTATGATAACATATTGTTGGCAATATGTGGACTTATATTATGATGATTAATTTTACCATTAAAGTTAGGTATCAATTATAAATAAATAAAAATGCATTATTAATTTGTGAAATTATATATTTAAATCCTAAAAGGATTTGGCATGTAAATCAAAAGTTAAAAAGTATAATAATAATAATATTTAAAATCAAGAGTTTTGAAAGGGACACGCCTTCATCTGACACCAAGTATGTGGCATCACGACATGCATTAACACATGAAGCAACATTTGGAAGCCCGAAAATTCTCCATTATAGTATAGTTTCTTCATTATATTTTCTTTTATTTCTCCTTTGTCTGTTTTCATTCTTCTCTTCTGGGAATACTTGTGTGAGTTTTGGAGGAAGGAAGGATTCAACTTGTTGGAGCGGGAAGAGTAGAAGGTTGCCGATTCTGGGTTTACTTCAGGCATGAATATCTTCTCCCTTCTCTACAACATTATTTGTAAATAATGAGGAAATACACATTCTGTTTTAAATGGAAATTAAATGAATTTGTGGACAACTTCTGATTTAATTGCTTGGAAATGAAATTTAAAAAGGAAATTGATGGATTTTGTATTCTCTTAAGCTTCCTTTGTGTGGTTTTAGCTAAACCTAGAAAAAAACACGATGGGTGTTCCTAATCAATTTTTATTTTATTTTATTTTCTATTTAAATTTGATTTCTAGAAACCCAAATCGATTTCTGCCTCTGGTTTTATTACAGTCAAACAATAATTTATTTGTATGAGCAAAGTGATTTCTGGGTAGTGTGAAAAATGTTTTTACCAGGTATTTCATCATTTTGCTTGATATATTTGCTTCGGATTCTAATAATTTCTAAACAGAAAAGAAATTAATGCTTGGAACGAATTGATTTGGATATGTACAAGTTGATTTTCCTGTAGGTATAATTTTATTACCTGATTGAAAAATAAATTAGTGTTAATAGTCTATGTAAGATGACTTAGTTTTTCTTAAAGGATTTCATTACTGGAAGTGTTAGAAACTTATTGTTGTTATTCTATGCAAATAGACTTCAAAATTATCATCATGTGGTATGTGGGTCAATTTGTTTTGTTGATCTATCGGTTACCTGAAAGAACATGTTAAAATGATTTAATAGAGGTGTTTTTACACTATTTAGTTGGATTGTTCCTATATATATATATATATATATATATATATATATATATTGTATGTATTTTGATTGTTTGAAATAAAGTTATTGTGTGTTTTATAGAGTTGCTCATTACCTAGAGGGAATATGTCTAATTGGTATTTGGAAATGATGATTTCAGACAATTTTGTTAAGTTGTTTGTTGATTGGAAGGTAAGAAAAATAATAGTTGAATCTGTACCATGTGAAGCATGATTTGCTTGTGGTTTAATCAAAATTTGGATGTTGAATGATTATGGTTTGATTATGTCTTGATCCTTGTGATTAGAGTGAAACATGATTGCTGAAATAGAAATTGGTTGTTCTATTTGTGTACATTCATAGTTGTATCTTGATGAAAAACATGTAATAATACATCCTCCGCTGTATTACCATACATTTGTTGATAAAATAACATGTATATCATTTCATATTTTATTAAATAATTGCATCATAAAAATGGAGGCAATATTCATGCCAGTTCATTTTGAACTGACAACATACCACTACTCCAGTCTTGCAGGACAATTAGCCGTCACGTTCGGATATGCGGAAACTCGTGTCTTGTGAAGTTTTATCATAGCATGGATCTAAATGAGATACTTGGATTTCAATTTGTAGAAGGATGATATCCCAGAATTTTAACTAAATTTATTGGGATCTTGGACCCATTGTTAATATTCAAACCTCACTATGTGAGAGTTACCATAATAGTTATATATTTCGCCTTAACAACATATGTAATTTATGATTTTAATAAAGAGATGATTACCTTGTATGAAAGAATATCTTAATATGAGTAAATGATAAATATTAGAAGTGAGAAATCTTACTTATCATAAATTGATATATTTATTTATTTGATATTTGTCAATGTATGAAGCCGATAGTTGGGCAATTATTGTAACAATCAATTGTCTTTAATTTCTAAATTAAATAAGCTATTTAGTGGCGTAGCTAATTGAAGGAATAATTAAATATACATGTTTTAAGATATATTTAATTCGGCCTTTCGGTAAACTTGGTATTAATATGATAAGATTGTAAATCTTGTTGTATAGAGAATGGAAGAGTATCGTTGTAAAAGGTAATTTAAGGTTAAAAACAAGCATCAGGAAAAGAGAGACTAAATGGGATGGTAAATAGATGAAAAGATCCATTAGACTTATCTCATGATGATCCTAGTTGGCCTTTGGCATTTATCTTGATATAAACTCTTGCAAGATAGGTTAAATTGGAAATAAAGTAAATACAAACTATAAGATCTAGATAACTATGAAAGGGATAGTTGTGAGGTGGCGGAAGACTTAAACTCATAAGACTAGTGTGTTGTCTTGAGTTTAGCCATAACCTGCATGGCGGAAAACTTTGGCCAAAGTAATGCATTGATGGTTGTGCATTGTCTGATCACCTAGTCCTCCAATTAAATTAAAATTGCCAGTAACCTAATCATGGGAAGTTGAACACTGAACATGAGGTAGGCAATGGTCGGATACCGGAATACGAAGTCGGAAAACTAGCTTTGTGGTAGACCTAAGGACTTTCACATGGTTCCCATGACCTGAAAAAGGTTGAGCCAAAATGCTAGTAAGCATTGTCACTCAAAGTAGTGGCAAAGGGAGATCGTGATGATCTAAATACACCCTTCTCAGCCGCACATGGCTTACACGGATGTTATTAGATAGATCAAAAGAATAAATTTGATTTAAAGAATTTGATTAAATAAATTTGTATGATTGCAATGCATGCGTAATATATATATATCCCCATTTTCCAGCTTTAGTAATTTTGAGCGTTATAGTGTAACCATCCATAATAATTGGGCATCTTAATTCAATCTATGTGTCTTTATCATGATGTAATATTTGTGTAGATGTGGTGATGTAATAAATGGGTACATATCCTTTTTGGTGTCATCTAAAGTTTTGTATTTGAAATATCCACGAATGTGTTAGAAAACCCCATGATATTCCCTTTTGAGATAAGGGATGTTGTAAAGGATAAACCATCTAAAAAGATAAAGTTTTAGTCATGTAAAAGTGCAATAACATGATCAATGCAATAAATAATAGTGTATTAACTAATATGGTAAATTGTGTACATATTTCATAAGATAAAGGAATTTGCTAGTAATAGTGTTATGTAGCATTCATGAGATAAAGCAATGTGATAAAAAAGTTGTATGCTCATAAGATTAAACATGTCATGTTATCATTTTTTTAATAAAAATGAAAAATCAAGAACAAGAAATGTGTAGAAGTCATAAGATATTAGCAATGTAAGCTCAATAATGTGTATGCATCATCAAAATAATAAAACATATCATGAAAGTGTTTTATCAAGATTCAAATGGATATCATAGCAGTGATAAGATAAGTATCATGATTATAAACCATTACTCAATGCTTAATGGATCAACAAAGACCTAAGACATGACATAAAAAAACATAATATGACATGTCCATCATATAGTGCCATGACTTCCAAAACATGATATACTTGACTAGTGTTAGTAGTATTATATATTAGTTCATGTGTAGAAGAAAAAAACATGTAAAAATAAGTGATGTAAAGAAAGTTTATTATAAGAAATATATAAGCATCATGTAGTAACAAATGAAAGTAAGCAATGTGTAACAAAAAATGTCGACATGTAATAGAGAAATCAATGTACATAGAGCGATGTGTAACAAGAAATTACTAAATCATAACATGTCATCAAAAATGTGTAATCACCAATGATATATCACTCAAGATGTTAAAACCAAATGTGTAAGAAGTTCTATCAATAAGCCATAATCGCAGCATGTATAGAAACAATATGACTTAGATTCATAAATGCAATCAAGAAATGTGTGTCAATAAATTATGTGAATAATATATGTGATATGGATCAAGTGCAACCCGATGGACAACACACTAACAATGGTGCTTAATGTGCTATAACAATCAAATTCACAATGAAAGAGCTATGAACACAAACAATTCTTATTGTAATTCCAAATGGATATAAATTGGAAAACTCCATAAGAGAGATGTATGCTCGGAGATCTATCTCTTTATTCAAAACAAACTACTTTATAGCTATACAAGGAGAATATGAAAAGAACTTGCTAAAAATAGAATATGAAGGGTTCTAGATGGGAACCAAAAGGTCATCCTATATGTCAAAGTACTTCTCTATCTATGTAATCCAATCTATAAGCTCCCGACAAAATTTAAACTCCCACTATATTAAGGTGTATTAAATATTGGTTTACTACTAACAAGTCTTGCCATGGCTTTGAGAAATATATCTTCATCTTCATTCTCCACATATTCTACTACAACATCTTGAGCTTCTTAGGCTCCTACTTCTTCATCATCACTTGGATCTTCAACATGAAATTTCTTTATATCTATGTAGTCTCCATCGCAACCAATATTGTTTGGATCCTTGTCATCATGTATTCTAATTATGTAGTTATTTGTTCCCTTACTCTTACATTCCTTCCAACAATATTTCATTTGTGTGCCTTTTAATCACCCATTGCAAACTAGATGGTATAGTTAGGAATTAGGGGTCAAGTTAATGAATACCTTACTCCTAGAAATTCTTATCTCCTTCGAAAGTTTTCTCGATACACTAAACATGTAGAAAAATGACAATTTTATTTTATTCAAATTTAGACAAAAATTACAATTATAGTAAAATGATTGAGGTCCATAACACAAAACCTATGCTATAGAATTTTAGCTCTATTTTCTTTCTCCTCATGACTCAATTTTCCTCTTTGATTCACTCCTATGCTCTCTCTTCTTCTTTTGTTTGTCCTCCTTGAGTCTTCTTTGCTTACTTTACGTCTAACTACCTCCACTGTCTCTCTCATCTTTTATATTATGCGCCTTCAAAAATATCTATGTTCATCTACACGTTTTTAGTTGATTTGTCTCTCTATTCTATTCTCTCCTTTTTGTCCCATGATCATTCTATTTTCACCATTTGTGTTAATCCTATTTGTATACTAAATTTGTTAAAGTACTAATCATATTGTATAATACTAATTTCACCATTCAATACTAGTGGATTTTCTATAACCATATCATTAATTTTACTGGTTTCTTGTATCTCTTTATCTTGGAATTGTTTCAATGACATCATATCCACAACAAGATATAAACTCTAATATAATGCAACTTTTATGTCAATAAAAATTATGTCACAATATAAATAGTTCTTATAGGTTGCGAGATAAATTATAAATATAAACTCCGCATCCTCATACAATTGAATTAATTTACAAATCAATTATTCCAAACAAATTCATTCAATAAAATGAATTCATGATAATCTAAAAATATATATGATAATGTAAAAAATTGTCTAACCATTCACAAAAAATCTAATCCCAAAAAAATATCACTAAATAAAAATAAAACTGCAACCATAATATAAAATTCATTAAAAAAACACAAACAAAGACGTGAACTGCTGTTCTTTATGCTAAGATCTTCATGCCTTTTTCCATACCGTTGATAATGCTTTCATAAATAAAACTGTGACAAACATACACATGACACTCATAAACTCAACAAAAAAATAAGGTCTGAATAATGTTTATAGAATAGTATGTAATTACTTTTTTGTGTAATTTTTTTATAATTAGTATGTAATTAGTTATAGGCCCGTTCCTAAAATATTCAACTTTTTAAAAAAGGATTTAAGTGATATGCCCTCAAGACAAGGTTGAAAACATTACATAATGATAATGTTGGGCAGACAATTCCCAAAAGGACGTGCAGTCAGTCTTTATCATGATAATTGCTGCACCTTACAAGTGTTAAGTCAGTCACACTGTTTATGTTTTTATGCAATTCATTGACTGACCAGTCAAACAATAGTGATGCTTTCCTCCTCAAGATCTTCCCTACGTTTATATATGACCTCGTGGTCTTAAAATTGGCCATCATAAAATGAAATATTCTTCATAATTATTTATGAAATGAACTATCATTTAAATGTTGGTTATGACAAGGATCCGTCTATAAATGGTGTGTTTGTTATAACTGTAGTTTTATGTAATGTTATTTGTTGTGAAGTTTTTTTTTTCTTATTTTATAGGTTTATCTTTTGTCTTGGCCCAATTATTTTTAAAATTAATTTATAATTTTTTATAAGTAATATAATTTTATTTAAATTAACCATGTTAATTTATATTTTAGAATTATTTTTACTACTCTAAATATCTCATACATACAAATATAATAGTAATTAGAATATTTTGTAATTATATTTATAGATTTGAATTCTTATCAATATACATTAAAATATAGGAATGCTATTCAAATAGTACAAAAAGTTTATAACATGTGCAAAATATCAATACAATTTATTTTTCATTACAAATACAATAAAATAAATAAATTAGTTTTCCTTCAATCTTTAACACTGAAAATAAGGGAATATAAATATGAAAAACAAGGCTTACATTAAAAAATTAAATAAAAAAGAAATGCAGATATTAATGAATAAAATAAAAAATAAATTGATTTTCTTTAAAATTAAACTTTTGATAAAGAGAAATGAATATGAAGGGAGGAAGATTATATATGAATAATTTTTTTAATAAAAACATAAAAACGTCATAAAAACATTGTAACATAGAATAATTTGAATTTTCCTCGCAATTAAAAAGATAAGTGATATGGAAAATAAAGGGAAAATGAATATGGAAAATAAACGGTTAATGACAGCCAATTCACATTAAAAGTTTAAGTTTACATATGTTACTATATTTCATGATTGAAGTATAAACTGTAAGTTGATAACATAATAAAAACTACTTTTCCACGGTACATGAATGGTTAAAAGTTATATTACAAGTTACAACATCTCTTTATAAACTACACTCATAAGAAAATAAATGGTTAAGACAACAAATGAAATATTTTTTAATACCGTCCACAAGACATGAAATGACTGATAGAAAAAACAGATCACATGACAAGACGTACAATGAGATGGTTCTGAATTGCAGGCAGTCAAAAGACTGATTATGGGCAATAGACAGGTCACAGATTGCCTGGAGATATTTCTTTGGCTCTGAATTCACTAACATTTCTCATTGGAATTGGTGCAGATCTTTTGAGGTGGGTATTAATGTATCATCATATCACTAATCTGACGGCCTTAAATTGGTTTTCTTTTACAAATTTAAGTTGCAGACAGGTTGATGATGCATGTGGGCACATGCAGATGTACATGGAAACTATTTATCCAGTTAATCCTGCAAATGGCAGATGCCACAATAATAACCACCGCCATATGATTAGAGAACGGAAATCCAGTACAAACAGATATGTCAATGTCAAAGAACGACTTTAGAGCATTTAAGTATTTAATTGAGACATAGATCTGTGGGTTTGTATTTATTTAAGACCGCTGTTCACCCTTCTTTTGAAAATAGAATTGCGAATGCATATTTGTGGAGGCAGGTATGAGATTTGACAGGCGGTCTTGAGTGTCAGCAGGCTTTTGGAAATTGGAAAGTAGCACAGGAGACTGTCAATTTATTGATTTTGTTTGGTGTGTAAGTTCATTCAATATATTGGACGCAAGGGTGTGGTCTGATAGTGAGTTTCAGGTTTAAATTTGATGGCCGTTTAGACGTTTTTAGTGATTTTAGACGTAAAATACTTGTAAATATCTTATCTAACCGTCACACGTGACTTGTATATTTAAAACCTTACCGTCAATTTTTATATATATTTGTATATAAAATATAAAAATATATGTAAATATATATCAAAAAGATATAATAAATATAGAATAGTTAAGTAAAAATAACATTATTTTGTGTTTTTGAAGGGCTGTATTGAAAAATTACCGTCACTCGAAAATTGTTTGACAGGCAGAGGTGGCCATCAAATTTAACCCCGGTGAGTCTTAACTGCTCTTTAGCTATCCATCCAAGTTTTATCTTCTAAGTCTCAAGGGTCGAGTTATCCTTGTATTTACACAGATGATTGAGAGGACTTGCCCTATATTAACGTGCTTTGAAGTGTCTTTGAGTCATTGAATCACATCAACTCCTCTAAGTTAAAAAAGAGAGAAAAAAGAAAATTTCATTATTTTTGTTTTGTAGATAAATTCAGTGAATTTATTGGGCGCAAAGATGTGGTGTGATTGTGGGGTCCGAGTGTTCACCGTGATCCACCCAAGTTTTAATCCTCCAAATCTTAGGGGTCATTATTCTTACATTTACATAACTGATTGAGAAGACTTGTTATATATTCACGCGCCTTGAAGTATGCCAAGTTAAATGAATCACATCAACTCCTTGATTTTTTTTTTTTTTAAAAGAGTTCAATGATATATATATATATATATATATATATATATATATATATATATACACGAGAAGAATATTAATAATAAATTAATAAAAGAAAATACTTATAATATATATACCAACAGTTTTTATAAATAACAGGTATAGATGAAGGGTTGATATAATTGAAAACTGTCAAATAAATGTTAATCCTTAAAAATAGATAGACAGGAGTCAAATCTCAGCCCTTGTGTGGGGACGGAGAAGAAAAATCAATATTAATTATTTATTTATTTCACCTCCAACTATCTATGGTGGAGTAGCACACTATAAAATGGCAAGATAGTCTTCACACCCTTGCCAAATAAGTGGATGGCATTCAATGTGTAGAGATCTTTCTTGTGGATTTTAATGATAACCTAAATTAGAATAAACAAGAGTTAGGTGTATCTTGAGTAAATTCATGGGAATGACAATTGGAAATGCATTATTAAACGTGTCAAAAACCAAACCTTAGAAATTTTGATGTTCTTTTACATTATTTTAAGACTAGCAGTTATATAGTTGTTAAAAAAATTTAATAGAAGATATATATTTTTTAAATTGAATATTTGTTATATATCTCTAATTTATGTAAATACTCAAAAAAAAACTTAAATTACAAAATTTACAATTCTATCTATTTAATTAATGGGTTTTAATGTGTTTTAAACATAAATTCACTTATTCGATTTTAGATTTAACTTCTCAAATTTAAAATGAGAATATATCATTAATACATATAGCAAGTGAATTCAAATTATTGTTTTTTAAATATAATTAATAAGAAAGATTGATCTAATCAAACCCAAATTTGTAGGTTAAAATGAAGATTATGTCGAGTCTATAGTAATTTTATTTTATTTATGGTATTGTGGATAATTTTAAAAACATATTATGTTATAAAATTCTTGATAATTGAATGAAACTTAAGTACGAGAAGAGTGGATATGGTTAAGTTAAATGTGAATTTTATAGGCCTAATCGATTGTTATTGAGCAAAATTAATATACAATTAAGTACAAAAATTAAGCTAAGCAAACTAAGCAATAAAATATGAAACTCTAATTGCAAGGAGGAGAAGAAGGTACTTAGTTGATTCACAATAAAATATGGATTATACTTGAAGTGCACTGGATGAATAGAGAGAGGAGCTTGGCACAAAACCCCGAAAATTGTGTGAGTTGATGATCCGCCCGAACCGGGGTGCTTAGAGAAGGACAAGGGCGCCCGTGACGCCTAAGCTTGTTTCTCGCTGTCGAAATGATTAAAAACTCCTCGGAGTAGTTCTTTAAGTGCTCGTTGTTGTTCGCTATGAGGTTGCACCAAGATTGTCAAGGTCGCTCCAAGATTGTCAAGGTCGCTGGAAACCTACAATGAAATATGAACTTGCAAAATCCTTAAATAGACATAAAAGCCTAAAAAAGGAAGATGCAGAATGAGAGGTTAGAATGTCCTCAGCTGTCATAATGGTGATCTTACGATTGATCGTTGCACTACATCTCATACCCAATGTAATTTTGTGTGTGTGTGTAGAATCGTGCCCTAGGTGGCTCTTGTGCGTGTCACACTTGATAGCGAGTAAATACGCTAAATGTAAAGAAATGTAATAGATGTGTGCATAGAATAGAATGAATTTCCCTCCTATGAAGTGTGTATGCAGAATAACCATACCTTGTGTCCCTTGGATGATGCTAGATGGATGAAATAGATCTCTTAAATGTTTGATGGATGCACATTAGGTAGTGATAGCTAGTTCTTACTTTGCTTTGTCCTTTATTATGATCACATCAATTTATATTGATATGATTCCTTTTCTTGAATTTCGTAATTAACCCCGAAAAGACTTACTAGATAAGATGCTCAAATAGCTAGAAAGGACCCAAAAGATGTTAACAAAGTACAAAGGAGTCAGGGGTGCATAGAGGGGACATGTGCCTAGCGTTGGCGTTCAAGCTGGGCATTGTTGTCTAGGATGATAAATGTTGAAGTATAAAAAGGTAGACTGAGAAAGTAAGGGTGTAAGACCAAAAGTGACAACATAAAACAAAGAAAGGTGACCAAAGACATGAGTTAATTAGTACTTTTCTTACTTAGGAATCATATGAATAACTATATGCAATCGAGACTAAATAGATACCCAAAGTGTGTGATTTTGTGTCTACATGATAGAAGAACAAAATAAAAAAATTTAATTTAAAAAGTGACTAAGTAATAAGTTAATTAAATTTAGGCTTGTGAACATTGTAAAGAAATCCCTAAATTTTAGTTTTTACACAAGTATTTCTCAAAAACTACCTTTTAAATATTATGGTTTATAAAACATAAAATCAATAAACAAATTAGATGCCATCATAAATTAATCCAATATTAAATTTTAAGGGAAGACAATCAAATAAAGTTTTTAAAAATCACAAAATGAACAAACCAAATTTCTTAAATTGTTAAAATTTCCAATAAATAGTGGTATTCAAAAAAATTAAGTTTTATTAAATTGAAAAACAATTATTCAACTAATACAATATTATTACCATCAAATATATTTATTGTAATACTCAATAACTAATATTGAAAATTTTCTAGTAAAATATTTGGTCCTGAAAATAATTGGTTGGGAAAGAAATTAAGAAATACAACCTAAAAATGATTGTACCACATATGTGGCAAATAAATATTTGTCAAGAAAAACCCTAGAAAAACAAAATATCGTGAAGAAACTCCTATTATGAGTGCTTCTTATAAGAATTGAAAGTACTTATGGTAGATGAAAGATAACCAAAACCAAAAACATATTTTTAGGATTTGTTTTTCTAGTTTTGCTCAAGTTTCACCCTTCTTTTTCCATCATCAAAACCTACACTACGACTCATGCTTGAAATGTAATATTTGATTTTTTTTTAGACAATTAACGGAAAAAATGGATGTGCAAGTTAGCTATTCTCCATACATAATGTCATACTAACATGTCCAAACATATCATGATTCATATATCCAAGAAAATTTTAGTGGAAAATATTCATAATCGGTGAATAGTAGGAATTTTGGAATGCATTTAGCTATTTGAATGACTATGCCACCGCCTACGTTTCACCCAAAAATCTAAAATGGTAATTTGTCTTATGCGAATAGCCAACATATCTCTAATCACAACGTCTACTTTTAATGGATCGTCACGTAATTGACAGGCCTAGATTTCAAAACATTCTTGGATCAGCAAGAATTCTATGGAACCTTTGGTCTCAATCACCGAATTTTTAGGGAGAAAATTTTGAAATTTTATTAAATTCACTATATTATAGTCTGGAGACTAATCAAGAAAACATTTTTTTATCTTTTCCGATTTTCAAATTAGCAAAGTAGAATAAAAGGATTCATCATTTAGCTTACAAAAATCAAATAAATAAAATTCTTGTTGGCTACAACATTCCAATTTAAATCCTACAAGCACTTAGTGAAGGTAAGTCTATTCAATATTAATCCTATTTAAAACATGTTTTTCATCATGCTACATTGTTTTATCTACTTTTGTAAGTTAGGTTGTTAAAAATGTTATAATCTATTAAAATATGTCATTTTTAATTTTACGGTACTACCAAATATATGAATTGTGAATCATTTCTCGACAAAGGTGTCATTTTTTCCATGTCATGTGACACTGTAATGCCTTAGTCAATTATCATCTCATTGCACCCAACACAAAAAATTTATTTACAAGAAAATGAGAACTAAAAAGGGAACCTCGAGAAAAAAGCAAGTGTAACACCTCCTAATATAGGTATACAAAAATCACATCTTATTTTGAGAAACCATCTACGAAATCTCATCCTTCTCTAAGCAGGACCAACAAAATCAAGGGATAATGATGGCATTTGAAATGAAACTCATAATGATTTCATTGATGATTTGATGATTGACGTTGTCAATGACGACGACAATGAAATGCCTCCCCTTAAAGACATCCCATTGAATGAAGTTGAAACTGCATCACTGGATGATTTACATTTCTACTCTAGTGCTCGGACGTCCGTCAGACTCACATGCCTAATTAAATGTTGGAGGTGAGATTTTTGCAAATCAAAAAAATTTAAATTCCACCACAACAAATAATCAGGTGACACCTATTTCTGGAAGAAAGAGAAAGGTAAGAAAATGGGACTTAGGAAGGAGTTTCAAGTTAGAGTGGGTTTCTAAGTTTCCATTTATTAAACCTGTTGAAAATGAAAATAAATATGAACCTCCCAAAGAATGTAAATGTAATATCCGTAGTTAGAAATTAGGCGGGAAAAGACATTGGAACTTAAATTGGATACTACTAAGAAGCACGTAGGAGAGATATGTTGGGGTTAACACACCGCTTGTACATGCAATATATCGATCTAAGCATACATGCAAATAGAAGTGAATATTCTACCGTAAATAAATATACAAACCAAGAGACATAAATCAACACCAAATTTAACGTGGTTCACCCAGTGTGGGCTACATCCACCAAGAAACAAGCCAATATATTATCCAAAGCTTTGAAAAGATATACAATGAAGATTTACAATCTTCCACACCTCTTAGATGTATAGTACTTTCTTTCCTCAAGCTTTTGCTTCATCACCAAGAATTCTCTCTCTCACCAAATTTTGCAAGTTCTTTCTAATTCTTGTTAATCTCTTACTTATAAACCCTAGATTTATGCTTATATAGTCATTTATAGACTTAGGGAACTTAGCCATGCAATTACAATCAATAGATATACTTTAATGCTAAAAATAGATCTAATTCCCGAGAGTTAATTAAAACATCCTCGCATAGGTAACCGATGTTAGTTAGCCCTAACCGATGTCGGTTCCTTCCTTTCCTGATCGATGCCGGTCCTAGGTGACCACCTCGCTACCCCTAACCGATGATGGTTATTGTATTTTCCAAAGAAGTTTCCATTGCATGCTAAACTGAAGTAATTGAGCTCCACAACTCAAAAATCTCCCACTTGGAGATTAATTACTACACCATACCTGTACAACATCATTCTTGGATCCTTCCTTAGCTTTGTTTCTTCCTCTTCAAGTCTCAAACTCGAAGACCAACAGAAGTGGAGTGTAGCTCCAACTTCTCCTTTTTAATAGCTTTGTTAGCATATCTCATAGGGTTCTTGCTCGTATGAATATTTTCTAGATTCAATTTTCCATCCTCCAATACCGCCGTATGAAGTGATACCTCAACTGAATGTGTTTCATTCTCGAATGAAACGTTGAGTTCTTTGCCAAATGAATTGCACTCTGACTGTCACTAAACAATTTACAATCATCTTACTTCTTTCCCAACTCTTCCATGAACCTACTCATCCATATCATCTCTTTGTTAGCCTCTGTAGCTGCAACATACTCGCCTCTATAGTATACAAAGCCACAACCTTCTGCAATCTTGAAATCCAACTAATTGTTGTCCCACCTATTGTGAAAATATATCCAGTAGTGCTTCTCCTACCATCCAGATCTCTAACCATATCCGAATCAACATATCCACGTAAAGAAATATCTCGAACCTCCATAGCATAACTGCATGCTAGATGTCCCTTTCAAATACATGAGTATCCATTGGACTTCTTTCCAATTCTCTTTACCTGGATTGGCCATATATCTACTCACCACTCCCACTTCCTATGTAATGTCTGGTTTGGTACAAACCATAGCATACATGAGACTCCCAACTGTTGAATCATATGGCACTCGTGTCATGTATTTGACCTCCTCATGTGATGATGGACACTGATCTTTACTCAATTTGAAGTGTTCAGCCATAGGTGTGCTAACAGGTTTTGCATTCTGCATATTGAACCTTTCTAACACCTTGTAGATATAATCCTCTTGAGACAAATAAAATTTCTTGTTTTTCCTATCTCTGTGTATTTACATGCCAAGGATTCCTTTTGTAGCTCCTAAATCCTTTATAGCAAATGTGTGAGCTAGCTTTCTATTAAGCTCACCAATGTCATGCATACTAGATCCTACAATAAACATATTATCCACATACAGTAACAAAATAATATAGCTCCCATTTTCAAGCTTATTGAAATAAACACAATGGTCGTATTCACATCTCAAGTAACCATGCTTTTTCATAAAACTATCAAACCTCATGTACCATTTCCTTGGAGCTTGTTTGATCCCATATAAACTCTTTTACAACCTGCACACTAATTTCTCCATACCCTTGAGTTCATACCCAAGCGGCTGCTGCATATAAATCTCTTCATCCAAATCACCATGAAGGAAAGTCGTCTTTACATCTAGTTTCTCTAAATGCAAATCCTCTACCGCAACTAAGCTTAATACATTACGAATAGAAGTCATCTTAACAACATGAGAAAATATTTCACCAAAGTCAATACTTGCTTTCTCGCAAATCCCTTCAATACAAGCTTTTCCTTGTGTCTTTTTCTCGTCCACGCTCTTCTTCCTTTATCCCGTAAACCCAATTGTTCTGCGCAATTTTCTCTTACCTACTGGAAACTTAACCAAATACCATGTCTAGTTCTGTTCCAAGGAGTCCATCTCCTCATCCATGTCATGCTCTCACTGAATATGGGTCTTATCCTGCATTGCTTCTTCAAAGCTCTCTCGGTTCACCATTATCACCAATAATAAATAAAATAGAGAAGGTATAAATCTTTCTCGAGGTTTACTTACCCTTTGTGACCTTCTCACAGAGTTTGGGGCACCGAGGCTCAACTGACCTCCGGACATTCCTATCCAAATATGACAAAGGACTATTGCTGGTCACCTCTAACCGATGCCGTTCTATTAACCAAGTCCGGTTTGGATCTTTTGTAACCGATACCAAATCTTCTTACTAGTGCCGGTCAAAGGTCAACCGACATCGATTCTTATGTGTAACCTGTCACAAGAATTCTTTTAAATCTGAGAGTTCATTTTCATTCACAAACTTCTCAACTGGTTCATCCTTGTGTACCAAAATTTGATCCATGTACATTCTCTTTTCATTCCATTCAACATCATGACTCCTAATAATTTTAGAATTCTCTAAATCCCAAAAATAGAAACCGAAATCACTAGATCCATAACCAATGAAAGTGCATCTCTTGGATTTTGCATCCAACTTTTTCATATTTTCCTTATCAACATGCACAAAATCTTCTGAACCAAAAAATTTAAGAAAATAAAGATCTACCTCTTTTCCAGGTCCAAGCTTCCTCTGGTATTCCTCCATCTAGTGAACTTGAAGGCCCACGGTTAATCAAATAAACTGTTGTATCAATTGCTTCTACCCAAAATTGTAAGGGCAATCCGAATGTATCCTCATACTTCTAGCACATTCCATGATTGTCTTGTTCATTCTTTAGATGCAACACCATTCTCTTGTGGTGTTCTTGGAGCCCTTCTTTCTCTACGTATCCCATTCACTGAACAATAATCATTGAAAGCCTTGTACATTATTCACCACCATTGTTAGATCTAAGGCACTTTAACTTGGAATTTGATTCATTCTCAACATGGACTTTTCATATTTTAAAAGTCTCAAAAACATCAAATTTATGTTTAATACAATAGACCCATACCTTTCTTACAAAGATCATCAATGAAAGTAACATAATACTGGGATCCTCCATGAGAAGCTACCCGAGTGGTCCCCACACATCCGAGTGTACAAGTTCCAATTTTTACTCCTTCTTAGTTGTCCCAACTTTGAGAAATCTCACTCTCTTTTACTTTCCAAAGATACAATGCTCACGGTAAATCAAAATCAAAATCAAAATCAAAATCTTTCAAATCGATAACTTACCCTTAGCCTTTAAGATCTGCATTCCTTTTTGACTCATATGACCCAACTGATTATGTCACATGCATGCATCTCGAATCTAAAGTAGATAATGCAAAAAGGAATCAAGTAATACATGTATATAAATTTAACATTCCTACCTTCTTACCTCTTGCCAAAACAAAAGCACCCTTGTTGACTTTCCAAGAGTCTCCCGTAAAAGTAACCATGCAACTAGATTCACCTAGTTTCCCAAAGAGAAATAAAATTTCTCCTAAGGCTTGACACATGCCTCACATCTTTCAATACCCATGTATTTCCATTTTGCAATTTTAGATGAAATTCCCCTTTACCAGTAATTCTACAAGGTTCATCATCACCCAAATAAACATGCCTAAAATTTCCTTGGACATAATTTCTGAAATAACCCTTATTATGGGTTGCATGGAAAGAAGCTCCTGAATCTAAAACATATGATTCAATTCTATTGTCTAAATAAAGAATAAGAGTATCTTGCATTACCTATGATGTAGCAAGATTTGCTTCTTTACCTTTTTTTGGTTGTTGGTTCTCTTTATCCTTTGACCAACAATATTTCTTTACATGTCCTTTCTTTCCACATTTCCAACAAGTAATTCCCTTACTTCTGGATTTAGATCTGCTATCCCTTGACTTTGATTTCCCATTACTCTTACTCTTGGATCTCTCCTTCTACCTGCCCCTACTTTCTACATTTAAAGCATTTCCAGATGATGATTCCTCTGTACTCTTCCTGTAAATTTATTCATTCAAGATTATACTAACCATATCATCAAACCTCAAAACATTAATAGCAGATGTTGTATTACTAATGACCATTACCAAGTTATTCCAATTATCGTGTAAAGAACATAAGAGTAAAAATGCTTTTACTTCATCATCAAATGGTATTGCAACCGATTTTAATTGATTTACAATAGATTGTAAATCATTCAAATGACTAGATGTAGATCTACTTGCATGCATCTTATAACTAAATAGTTTCTTCATCAAATAAAATTATTTGAAGCATTAGGTTTTTCATATAAATTACCAAGAGATTTCATTAACTCTATCGTAGAAGGTGCTTCGTAATATTGGAAGCCAAGGATGTTGTCGCTTAATCTTATAGATTCCAAAGTCTTTCATCAAGAATCTTCCATTCTTCATTAGTCATCTTCATTGGTCTAGACTTCTCATCCAATAATAAATACAAATCTCTTTGATACAAATAATCCTCAATATGCATCTTCCATAATTGATAATTTTGGCCATCAAATTTCTCTACCTTTTATTTTTTTCTTTTGCCATTGTTGTAGCTCCCACTCAATCAGAAAACCCTCTATGAGTAAATATGTCAACACACAAAATCCTCAAACAAAGCTCTAATACCAGTTGTTGGGGTTAGCACACGGTTGTACAGATAATATATCAGATCTAAGCATACATGCAAATAAAAGAGGATATTCTACCAGAAGAAATATACAAACCAAGAGACATAAATCAACACCAGATTTATGTGGTTCACCCAATGTGGGCTACATCCACCAAGAAACAAGCCAATCTATTATCCAAATCTTTGACAAGATATACAATGAAGATTTACAATCTTCCACACCTCTCAGATGTACAATACTTTCTTTCCTCAAGCTTTTACTTCATCACCAAGAATTCTCTCTCTCACCAACTTTTGCAAGTTCTTTCTAATTATTGTTAATCTCTTACTTCTAAACCCTAGCTTTATGCTTATATAGTCATTTATAGACTTAGGGCACTTAGCCATGTAATTACAATCAATAAATATACTTTAATGCTAAAAATAGATCTAATTCCCGAGAGTTAATTAAAACATCATCACATAGGTAAAAGATGTTGGTTCCTTCCTTTCCCGACCAATGCCGCTTACCCCTAACCGATGACGGTTACTGTATTTTCCAGAAAATTTCCATTGCATGCTAAACTAAAGTAATTGAGCTCCACAACTCAACAAGATATATAAAAAGAAAACTATAGATGAAGTTGTGAAGAATGTTGTCAGATGGAAAAATGTGGATGATTGTTTACATATTAGGTATGACTAAGAATTTGAGGAGAACCAATGAACTAAAAGAATATTTACAGAGAATGGATGGATAATTACATCTCAATTTATCAAGGTCATTCAAAACAAAAGATTTTAGGTAAAATAGTTCACTAGCTATTTTTTTCACATTATGAAAAGTGGTCGTCCTATAACAGAATTTCCTGAACATAAGAAGATGTTTTTTCTTGGTGTCCCACACTTTTCTTATTCTCACCGATATGAATGTAGTGGTTGGATCGGGAAAATGTGTAGCTATAGTGAGAAAAGACATAAGAGATAAACTTAAGTTTGCACAATATGTGTCTGTCTTGCATGGTTTTTACCTTTTGGTTTTCTTGATTTGGTTCAAGGGGTAACAACCAAGCTTGACCTCGATATGGTGGGGATACTAGGGTACCCGAAATGTTAATTTTGTTTTTATTGCAAACCATGTGAAGTAATGGATCAAATCTTATTTTCTTGTAAAAAAACTTACAAAGATCACATTTAAACAAGATAATGTTATTGCTTAGAAAGATGTCTTAAGATTTTATTGATTTTTGTGATTGTCCTACAAGATATTGAGATAGAAATGTGACTATCACTTATTTAAATTAGATACATATATAGATAATATTAATCATGGTTTAAAACCATAAATCAGACTCTGGTCTATGTAAAGGTTCTCAGTGACATTAGAGGCTACAAAATCAATTATTTCTTCTTTCCTTGCAATAGTGTTAGTATCTAGAATGGAAATATAATCCTCCACAAAGAAATCAGAGGATTATTTTGGGGTGTCGAAGAGGTGAGAAAGGGGAGTGTTGGTGCTTGATATACTAATGTGGTTGTGGTCTTCAACTACAGGTGTTGTGTTGTGATCGTTTGAGCTCATCTCGTAAGCATGCTCGTCTTATGCCGTATGCATGAACCCTTATAGATTCATTGTAGACATCCCGAGAAAAGCTTCGGTGGCCTCCCATATGTGTTTATTTGTTGCGAAAGATATCCTCCAAACAAGGTGAAAGGTCACGTTTTGAATAGCGCAGAGCTCAAGATCATGGAGGAGCTCTTATTGCTCCTACTAGAGCAGGTGTCGAATGACAAAAAAATCACCAATATCACTTGTAGGATAATTAGAGCCCCATCTCAAGATATCATGCTAGAAAAAATATTAGTAGATAACAAGAAAAGCTTTGCATTTTGGTTAAGTTTAGTAAAAAGAGTGAAAAATCCTAAGAAAATATGATTCGCTAATGATTCAGGAAATCGCAAGTGATTCGGGTAATTCTAGCAATTACCGTGAAACTTGACTATTTTTCTAAATAGAGTCAAAATCAATGATTTAACTATAAATTTTATTAAAAAAAGAGAATTAGCAACGTGTAATTGATCCAAAAATAGAAACGTCCCGATTTTGTTTTTTTAAATGATCAAAAATGAAAGATTTACCTTGTAGGATGTCGGTGTGGTAGACGAATGGAAGCAGATGGTTGGATAGGAGAATGAGAATTTTTTGACAAATTTGACGTTCCTTAGACAACGTAGTGTTGAGTTGTGTTCATGCGAGAATGCTTGAATTCTTGATGAGTCGAAAATGTGATGAGTGTACCTATAAAACTTGTGAACTTGTTCCTCCTCTAAAAAGAGGTGTAAATTCATGTATTTATAGATTGTCATGGTGATTGGGAAAATCTCTAGTAATTATGGAAGATATTTAGTTTAGTTAAGAAGACAAGAATTTTTCTTCTATTTCGAGTGAGATAACTCCGATGTTGTTAAAGTGGTGGCATGGGTAAATTTGGTTAGGATAGGAGGAGTTAGTCTTTTTAGTAGGTTTAATCGGGTTAGTGTTTTTGGAATGTTTACTTAATTGGGATTAAGTTAGCATTTATGGAAGGTGTAGTTAATTAGGAATGAGTTAGCATTTAAGGAAGGTGTAGTTAATTAGGAGTAAGTGCATTTTTAAGAAGGTGGTTTACACGTTAATGAGGTGTCGTAGTGAGGTGTAAAAGGGGGATTATTTTAATTAATTAAATAATTTAGATGTGAGGGTGTGTGATTAATTAATTAATCTAGAGATGATTTAAGATAGTGTAATATTGTAAATGTGGTGTTTTTGACGATAGGTGTGTCTGAGTCAAGGAATGAAAAATTTTGGTGTCTACATTTGCCCCTTTTTGTTTGGATTTTTTTGAAAATTCACTAGATAAAAATGACAAAAACGGATTGTGTTGGTATGGATGAATCTATTGTAGTGCAGTAAAGTGAACACTAGTTTACTTTTTAATTTTCCAAAAGGGCTTGCCCCAATCAGAGAGGCTGCAAATATAGATGATGAAGAATCAATTTTCAAGGTGGCCAATGGGCTCGATGCTGCGGACGTATGATCCTTACCAGGTAAAATTTTTGAGTGGGAAAACCAAGTGATGGGGGCCAAAGGGCTCATCTCCCATAGACATATGGAAAGTCCCGATGTTGTGATTATGTTGTTGAGAACTAGGACCTTTTTTAGAAGCTTGACACACTTGTGCGAAACCGAATGACATATTCTTGGGCAATGTAGACATGGAAGACCAAAATAGGAAATCATCAGTGATTAGGAAATCACTAGCGATTGCCTCAATCACTAGTGATTGAGGTCATGGAAAATTTGGGGTATAAATACCCAAATGGATTGTTTATTTGTCACTTTGCACTATATAACAATAACTACCTTATCGAACGGGAAAACAAAATGTGTTTTTTGAGAAAATAGTTGTTGAATGGCCTCCTCCAACCGCAAACGGAAGTTGTTCATTGCTGAGGTAAGCTCTAATCATGTTTTTGTTATGTTTTTAATGGATTTTAGGGATTTTTAGGGTTTTAGAAGAATTTGGGGCTATATTGAGGTGTAAGAATGCCCTAGGAAAAGTTTACAGAATGAATAACGATTCCTTTAATCGCTAGCAATTGAGGTGAATCGCTAGCGATTAACTTGTAATTTAAATGTTTGTGTTTTGAATGAGAAAATGTGGTTTTTGATCAATGTGTTTAACTTTATTGGATGTGTAAGATATGTTTTCTTTATTATGCTTTTGTTTTATGAGGATATTTTATAGTTGCAAGTCATCATTTTTTAGAATTTTTACATCGTTATTAATGTTCACTTTTGTGTTTGTGTTTTTTATAGGTGGATGCTCAATTGACTATCTGAGACCACATCCCCTTAATGTTAGATGAGGTTAGAGAGGATTTTTCGATGATGATTGGGACCATTTGGAGGACAGTGGGATTTGGTGGGATGAGGTTTTACAAGCGGATTCATAGATGTCGCAGCTTGATACTTGCATTGCTAGAGCGGTGGAATCCTTCCACCAACACATTTTGGCTACCTAAAGGGAGATGACCATCACCCTGGAGGATGTTCATCATATTAAGAGACTTACAGCTAGGTTAGGGGAGCCTATTTACTATATTCCGATGCGGGGAGAGAGGATACTATGTAGCAATTATATGAAGATGAGGCCTGGGTGTGAGATAACCCTCGGGAGATTTTGATTATCAAGCCTTGTATGAGTTTGAGAGAGAGGGGTGCCCATGGATGACTATGATGATGTTGGGAATTTCATGTTTTGTACTTCTCAAATTCAGGAGGTGGGAGATTCCCATGGATGATGATGGGGGTAGTTGTAGAGATGATGGAGCACCGTACAGTCTTTGAGTGGGCTCTTACCTTGTTAGCATAGACATATAGAGAGTTGTGGGCTTGGAAATCCCACAAAAATTATGGGATTGATTTTTGCTTCATACTATAGTGTGTTGGGCCCACGAGCACATTGCCATTGCTCACCCATTTGGATTGCCTAGTGTTATAGATGTGAGGCACCCAGGCTTCATGAGATGGAGTGTGAGTCTTGGTAGAGAGAGGAAGGCCAAGGGCCTACCTATTATAGAGACATGATATTTGGATTAAAAGTTGGGGATGTGATTTGGTGGTCGTATATGGATTTTCTGATTGGCTAGATTTTTCTGGAGATTTATCATACTTATAGCAAGACACTTGGGTCCAATGCCACCGATGCAAAGTGAGGATGAGTTGATACACTTTAGTCGGGTGATGAGATAGTTTGGTTTTGTTCAAGACGTATTCAAGGATCCAATTTTATATATATGAGAGGAGGGGGATACCGATACCCCACATGAGGTTATGATAGTGCCAACACTCATTGTTAAACAGCTTAGGTGTGTTAGGTCCAGAAAAGGATGGTCATGTGGTGTCGATTGGTGATGCGGGGTCACCCCATATTTTTCTACTTGGTGGTCTCGTTCATTAAGGAGTTTTGAGAGGATGAGAAAAATGGAGAGGGTAGCATGATCAATTAGATGAGTATGAGATCAAGAAGAGAGAGGATCCAAGGAGGGTGGTGAGGCTGATGAGGAGAGGGTCGAGCCAGATGTTGCTATGGCTCCATATATTTCTACAGTGATGGCCAAGAAGGCCGTAGTGGAGGAAGAGAGAGATGCTACTCGGAGAGAGTGATATGACTTAGTGGGAGTGAGAGACACTCTTATTGGAGAGAGAGATATAGCTTGATCATAGAGCGTGATGGGATCCAGACATAACTTGTACATGTCTCCTTTGATAGGGACTAGTACAAGAGTTAGAGAGATAGTTTTCGGAAGACCTTGAGGATCACATGGCCTTCTATTTCTAGCATAGAGTTATCGACGCATTGGTTAGAAAGAGAGGGTCATTTGTAGGACCTTCTAGTATGATTGTGGTGTCCCATTATAAGGATGTTAGAGAGGAGAAAAAATATTACGTGGATATGATCATCAGGAACTACCCCAATGCCACTTTGTATGTTGATCATATAGTAACCTAAGGGGGTGCCATAGTAGTAGCCAGGCCCAGTGATAGTGTGGTAAGTGTGGGGCACCCATCATGGAGACCACCGAGAGGGAATGATGGTGTAGGAGGAGCCGGTGGTGCTATAGCAGGAGGCACTCCCAACCCTAGTTTGATGGACTTTACCATTTGATTGTAGGCTCATAGAAGCCCTTTTTCCTATGCATGACATTATGTTGATTGTATGGATAATGGAATTTGTGTGTGTGTGTGTGTGTGTGTGTGTGTGTGTGTGTGTGTGTGTGTGTGTGTGTGTGTGTGTGTGTGTGTGTGTGTGTGTGTGTGTGTGTGATGGTAATGATTTTAGTTCTTGCATTGATTAGGCTTAGAGAAACCCCTGATGTGATATGGTTATTTGATTTTGTATATGATGATGATTATGATTCTTGTGCTTGCTATCATGTTTATGATATTATTTTTTTATGCACATGTTGTATGAAATATGTGTTAGATATGATGATGTTTATGTTTTTGATTATGAGTTTTGATGTGTGATTGTCTTTTTAGGAGATGTGACCTAACCTCAATGTATTAGATTTAAAATGTGATTAAATAAAAATGAAGCAAAATGGAAAGAATGTCCCATTGAACAACATATGTGTAATGGGTCTTTATAATTCTTGCACTTGAAACCTTTCAAAATGTTAAATGAGACTACTAATGAACAGTTCATACCGATCATGGTGGATTTTGGAAAATGCATGTGTTTGTGGGGAAGAAAGGTTCTCCTTTTTAACATATTTAGAGAAAATCAATGCCCCTGCTCTATATAAGAAGCAAAATGATTAGTGTGGGAAGTTTGTTATGGGAATGTTAGTCGATGTGGGAAGCTTTCTAGGATGCCGCTTTGATTTTGATATGTCTATAGAGGCTGATCAAAATGGGAAGCTTTTATTTCAAGGGTAGCATCCTTCGAGGCTATGGTCTATATTTTATATTTAGATTGAATGGTTGTCCTTCAAGGTATCGGTCCATAACTTTAAAATGGTAGTTGTCCTTTGAGGGATTAGTCTATTTACTTTTTTATATCAACACGAATCATCCATATGAATTTGTTTTGAGTGAGGAAAGACCTTATTAAATCATTTTGTTTAAGGAGGGGATAAATGTATGGGGGACACGTATCCATATGCCCCATGTATAAATGCAGAGGTTTTGAAGGATGTTTGTAAAATGGCATTTATTGTTTATAATGGAATGATAAGATTCACCAAAATTGTCGTTATGATAATCAATCATTTAACAGTAGAAAGGCCACAAGTGCTAAGCATTTAGAGGTTCCTATTCAGGTTCCTCATCAAGAGAATTGAGATGATACACTCTTGAACCATATTTATGAGTAATAATGTAGGGACTAATCCAATTAGGGGTGAACTTACCATGTTTACTTCACTTTAACTTAGTCACATTTTGATTTTACTTAAGTACTAGGTCATCGATCTTGAAGTCGCGTTATTTGACATGTTTGTTATATGCTCTACTAATGCATTGATGATAAAATTGGTGATGTTCAAGGGCTGCTAGATGCTTTTCATCCAGCAATTCTAGTTATGCAAGATGATTTTGGTGATATTCTTCATCGGGAATGAAATATTTTAAGGATACACGGAGTGATGGGATTTGAATTTATAGGGGTACAATGGTTTTGAGAGCCATAAACAAGCGGATAGGGTGTGGCACCCCAGTAGGTGTATGGATACTAGTTCGATAAGCCCACAAAGTGAACACGACTTGAGTATGTCAATTCCTACCTTCGTCATTTATGGTTTTCATGATGATTTTGGTAAGTGTTTTGTTGGAAGCCTCTACTTGTCCATTTTCTTGAGGGTAATATGGTGATGAGAAGCTTATCTTGATGTCAAATGTGTCACAAAGCTTTTTAACATCCTTATTTTTGAAGGATTTTCCATTGTCTGTGATAATCTTATGTGGAATGCCAAAACAACATAGGATTTTTGATAGATAAAGTTGACGATGGGTCCTGACTTTGTTAAGGTCAAGGGAAGAGATTCAACCCATTTAGTAAAGTATTCAGTTGCAGTAATGATTGAATGATAATGTTGAGATGATTTTGGATTAATTTCACCAATGAGATCTAACCCCCATTGAGAGAAAGGCCACAAGTATTATGTGGGTTGCAATTATTGACTAGGGATGTGGATGAGGTCGAGTGAAGTTGACATCTAATGAAAATTTTCACGTATGTGCAACAATATTTGGTGATAGTGGGCCAATAGTATCCTAATTGTATGATACGCTTCGCAATGGCGATGCCGCTAAAATGACCTCCAAAAATGCCATCGTGGACCTCTTTGATTGCATTGGTTGATTTGTGTGATTTGAGGAAATGTAGTAATACACCATAAAACTACTTTATAAAGGATGCCTCCTATGACAACAAAGCGAGTGACACATTGAAGGAAGGATATTTTAGTGCCTTGTGACAAATCTGGTGGAAGTTTGAATTCAGTGAGATAGTCAAACATTTGAGTATACCACAAATCTAATGGATTTTTGTCAATGACGTTTATGGAAGGTAGCTCATTTTTATGTGAAGGATGGTCTACTTGTTGAATGGCTACCTACATCTTATTTTTATCCTTCAATTTTTCCTTTTCAAAGGGGATAAGGGGTCCTAGAGAAGCCATAGTGTCTACAAACCTATTAGAAGATTATGGAATGGCTTGAATGGTATAATGATCAAATGCACTAGGGATAAAGTTTAAAATGACCTCATATTTTTTAAGGACCTCATTTTTACATTGTTACTCTCCTTTGACCTGACTAATGATAAGTTGTGAATTCCCATAGATTTCTAGATCTTGAACACCTAGGATAATATTAGTAGTTAAACCTGTTGGTACCCAAATTTGTTCTCCTTTTAAGTCTAAGCAACATTAGAGATATGTCATGAAGTTTGAATTCAGATAGATCATGATGTGTGTCATTTTATAGCTGGGGATGTGATCTAACTAGCACTCAGATTTGTGGAGAGATGGATAGCACTCAAATAGGACTTGATCTTGTCCTAATTGTTTTAGGTTGTGCCTTTCAACCAAGGTAAGAGAACCTATTTTGTAACCCTCAAATGGTGAAGGAGATGAAGATATCCCTCAATTTGTGCAAATAGTATGGAAAGGGCCTTGGGAAAATATGATCAACACTCCAAATCTGACTTTCACAAGTTGTCACTCCCAGATTATGGAGATATTTTCAATGCAAGGCAAGGGTTACTGAAGACATTATATGATCCTGATTTGCTTTGTGAATTTTTGTAGATGGATTGAATTATTTTGTTGACACACAATGCAATGCAGGGGTAGTATGGGGTAGGATTAGTTATTCTGAATGAATTTTTGTGGGATATATTAGACAAGACTAACCAAAATTTGCCAAATTCTTTGAGGACCTTTGCAAGAAATTTGTAAGACCTAAACAACAGAATGCTTCAAAAGGGTTAAGGTACTCCTTCAACTAGGATATGTGCACGAAATGGAGGCCCACATCTGCACTCTTCCATAAAATATTTGACAACCTGCCACAAAATATTGAAGCAGATGAACCAACAAAGCATCCAGAAATCTCTATTTTATCATGACCTAAGGTGCACCCAAAGGTTTACAAAAAATATCTAAATTCAAGGAAGGTAAAGTGATTTTAAATCTATTTATCTCTTTATCAGATGAAATATCTTTTTAATGTGAGATTGAAAATGCCACTAAACTATCAACAAGAAATGAGACCATGTATGATCAAGAGAGATTTTAGACACAATACTGTAATAGGAGCAAGAAACACAAATTGAAAACATTCTAAAACATAAGTGCATGAAAATTTTGCCAAGAGATAACACAAAATAATCCAGAATGACCAAATTTATCAACAAGGGAATGTTATAAGAACAATCTTAGAGCTTGTTGATGGATTTACAACTGAAACCAACTCAACATGATACAAATTTGATGCAAAAAGGAATTAG
This sequence comes from Taxus wallichiana var. yunnanensis, assembly GCA_018340775.1. Lineage (NCBI taxonomy): Eukaryota > Viridiplantae > Streptophyta > Pinopsida > Cupressales > Taxaceae > Taxus > Taxus wallichiana. Next base: position 444,049,712 of record CM031239.1, read on the forward strand.
AAATGGTTCTCAGGCGGTTTCTCAAAGAATGGGCTTCTTCCTAGATTTTCTCGTGAAATTCTAAGTTTCTCTAACCTTTTGCATGTCAAAGAACATGCATTATATAACTTTTCAATTACATTTGATCCTTCTTTCCCAAGAAAAGAATATGCCCAACATCAAGTTTGTTACAAAATTCCAACATGATTCGTAGATAGGGACATTTAACAAATTTGCAACAAAAGTTGCCAGGTGTTTCAAAAAAGGTGAATCATTACAAATCCTTCATCATTATCCATTGTGGAGGCACATTTTTCATTCTCCAAGCATGCAGACCCCTTTCCTCTCATTATTTCATCCTTATCCCTCCAAAATTTGATTCTGCAACTTCTTGATTTGAAATTTTACATTTTGACGAGTTGGGGAAAAATTATTTCAAAAACACCTCAAATCTACAAATTGATCCCTAAAACCACTTGCATTGGTCCTTGTAGGCACAAACGACATGAATTTGCCAAAAATTGATGAAAATTGATGCAAAATTCACATTTCCACACTTCTTGGAGCAAAAATGGCGGCCAAAATGAAAAATGCACAGTTACCATTGATTTTCCCTTTTCCCTTCAATCTGAGCCCTCCACATGTCAAAATACAATTGGGAATGGATTTGGGATCATTTTTGACTTTTTAACATCTTTGGAAAAATGTAAAATTTTGAATTTTTTCTCCGCCCCTCCGCCCTTGAAATTTGGTGCTAACACGTGGCATATGGTGGGTCCCATTGAAGTCATGGTTCAATTCTAGCACATTTCCACCCTTTTTGGAAATTTGGAAAATTTTCACTTTTTTCCCCATGGGCCCGCACCTCTGCCTCTGTCCTTGACACGTGTCACCTTCTCTATCGCTAAGGATCTGCGGGCTCAAATCACATTTTAACACCCTTTTTACTAAGGGAAAAATTTTCACTTTGCCTCTGCGGGCCCGTGCCTCTAATTTCTTCCTGTTATGTGTCTCCCTCTACTTCGTTGCGAGCCACACCTCAAATTCTTGCACTAAATCTTTTTTACCAAAAGGGAAAAATTTCCCTTTTTCCTCCGGTGGCTTGCACTCCCTTCTACATCCACCACGTGTCTCCCCGTGATTCATTTCGGACTGTGGCTTAATTTTTTTGCTCTAACTCATTTTTGCTAAAAGGGAAAAACTTCCCTTTTTCCTCCGATGGCCCGCCAACCTGCTCCATGCCATGAAGCCGCCACGTGTCTCCCTTTGCTCCATTGTGGACCCGCGGCCTTTTCCTCACCCTTTCTCCTTTTCACCAAAAAGGAAAAAAATTCTAAGTCCCCTACCCATCCACCTTCATTCTGCATGTGACACGTGTCCCTCCTCTAGGACTTGCGGAGTGCAGGGAAAAATTTGCAAATTTTTCCAAAACCAAAAAAACATTAAGTCTTCAAAGAAACCCACCGAATCTCATCCAACCAAAAATGGCCACGTATGAGGAGATGTTTGGGATTAATTTTGACGGGTAAATGACACCCGTATAACCGTAAAAAACACAAAATTTTCCGAGATGCCCGAATTCAATTTTTTTCTTCATGGGTGAAGGATTTTTTGGTCAAAAAACAAATGGAAAGTGATTTTAGGAAATTTTTGACCATGGGGATAGATTTTTGAGGGGAAATATGCATGGAATGAACAAATTCGAGCTCCAAAGGCCGGGAAAGATGGAAAAAACAATAGAGGCCCGTGGATTTGGAAAACTAGGGCATAAAATAGAGCACACATGTATTTTTCCTTCAAGTTGGGGCAAAATAATAAGTTTGTGAGCGTTTCAAAGCATTCAATCTAGATGGGGAAACTTGCAGACCACCAAATTCAAAGAAAAATGTTTTAGAGCATGCAAACCAAAGGGGAAAGATGGCAATATAACAGAGGATTAAAATGGGCACCAACATCAGCTCCTTCTCGGGATGGGCACTCCCAACGAGTGCCACAAGAATAATAAGTAGAACAAGTGCCAAAATAATCCATTGGGAAAATGGAGTCATGAGCCAAAGCCACCAAAACCACTAAGAAACCAACCAAAATGGCTGCCACACACCAAGGTAAACCAATAACCACCAAAACACCAAAAACAGAGCAAAAACCAAACACTATACACTGTACAAGTTGGTGCATACCTCAAATTTGGGGATTAATCCAAGAAATGCTTGATACTTGCCATTAATAGGCGGTTAAAGTAATTCCCCATCTATTTTCTTGAGGAAAAGGTATTCTCACCAATTCTGATATCAATGGAGTAAGGGCCCATCCATAATGCATCAAATTTTCCATGTTTTCCCTTATCTTCATTTCTATTGTCCCATAACAAAACCAGATCCCCAATATTAAAGGCCCTAGGAGTGACCTTCTTGTCAAACAACCTTTTCAGCTTCTCTCTAAATCTGACATGCCTTTGGTGGGATGCTCTTCTCTCTTCATCTAGCTCTACAATCTGATTAATCCTTGCTTCATATGGGCTGACCTCTTGATCTTCAAGTTGTTAAACAAACTGAAAAGAAGATAATTGCAGATGTAAGGGCAGAAGAGCTTGAGTTCCACACACTAACTCAAATGGGATCTTACCAGTAGCTCTCTTGGCAGTGATTCTATCAACCCAAATTGTAAATTTTAGTTGTTCACCCCATTTTCTCTTGTTCAACTCCAAGGTTCTCCTAATGATCTTCAACAAGTTCTTATTGTTGGACTCAGCTTTTCCATTTCCTTAGGGGTTATAGTTTGAAGAATAAGTCGATTGGTTCCATACTCCTTGCACATTACCATCAAAGGTTTATCTCTAAAACACATTGAATTATCAGCCACAATCTTGATTGGCACTCCAAATCTACATAAGATATTATTCAATAAGAAATCCTAACTTGGTTTTTTTCTTTCTTAGTGGGGATTGCTTCTACCCACTTGGTGAAGTAATCTGTGGCTACAAGGATCCACTTATGTCTAGCACTAGAAGGGTCTGAGATCTCACCAATGAAGTCCATTTCCCACTTTTTTGAAAGGAGCTTCAATTGATATAGGCTGCAAAGGAAGGGAGCCTGAAGCTTTCATTCTTCTAGAGAAATGCTAACAACTCTCACATTTTCTAATCAGCATGGTTGCATCTTTGAAGAGAGTAGGCCACCAATAACTAGCTCTCAAAACTTTGTGTGTTGTAACCCTTCCAGCAAAGTGTCCTCCATAAACATCCCCATGGAAATCAACAACTACTTTGGGAGCTTCATCTTCAGTTATACATTTCAAGAGGACACCTTCAGGGTTCTTCCAAGCCAGCCCAAAGTCAGTGATGATGTATTTTTGAGAGGCTAGCTTGAGGGCTCTTTTTTATTTTTATTTAAATGATCAGGAAAACATAGGTGTCTGAGGTAAAATATTATATCCTTGTACCACTCATAACTTACCAATTTCTCAAGAACATCTGCCCTTTCTTCCTCTACTTCATTCACTTCCACAGTCTGTAAGTTGCTCTCAGCCATGAGCTTAGTAAGATCCAAACCTCTTACTAGCTTTGTGGTTTGGATGTCCATATCATACTCCTGCAGTTTGTTCACCAATCTGCACCTTTTGCTTGAGATATCAATCACTGATAAGATGTCTTTTACCATGGTGTGGGGAACATAAGCAAAAACTTTTGAACTTAAGATATAAGGCTTGAAAACCTTTGTTGCTTTCACCAAGGCAAATGCTTGTTTTTCCATGATTATGTACTTTAACTCAAGATTTGTAAAGCCTTGCTAAAGAAAGAAATAAGCCTCTCGGCTCCATCTTCATCCTTTTGGAGTAAAACAGATGCAATAGTATTTTCGAAGCAAGAGAAAAGATTTGGAAAGGATTCTTGTAATTAAGAGCTGCCAAGACAGGTGCATGTTTTAATGCCTCTTTGATTCCTTCAAAATCCTGAATAACAGCCTCCTCCCACTTGATAACTTGATATTTCTTTAACATGCATGCGATAGGAAGAGTCAAATCAGAAAAATTGGACATAAACCTTCTAATGAAATTTATCTGCCCAAAGAAAGAGTGGATACCCTTCTTTGTTTTTGGAATTGGAACCTTGTTGATTGCTTCTACTCTCTCAGGGTCAATCATGACACTAGCCTTTGAAACAATATGACCAAGCAGCTTGGAATTTTGCACTCCAAAGTAACACTTCTTTGGATTGATAGAGATTCCAAACTCTCTACATTTGATCAACATTCTTTCCAAGTGCTGCAAGTGATCTTCTCTGCTCCTTGAAAACACAGTCACATCATCCTGATAAACTGTAATGAAGTCATTTATGTAACCAGCAAAAGCAACATCCATTGCTCTTTGGAAAGTAGCTCCAACATTCATAAGACCAAAAGGCATTCTTACATAAACATATGTTCCCCAAGGAGTGGTAAAGGCAGTTTTAAATCTTTTTGACTTCTTGACAACAACCTGATTATAGTCAGAGAAACCATTCAAGGTAGAAAATAATTCAGATCCAGTCACTAACTGCAGCATGTTTTCCATGTTTGGCAAAGGATAATTGTCTTTCAATGAAGCTCTATTCAAATTTCTGAAGTCTACACAAAGTCTGATATCTCCATTCTTCTTTCTGACTGGCACAAGGTTTACAACCCAAGATGAATACCTTGTGGGCTGAATGATCCCTCCCTCCTTCAGTTTCTTCAATTCATCTTGCATTTTCATGGAGAGGAGTGGATTAATTGGCCTTTGCTTCTATTTGAATGGTTTGGCACCTTTCTCAAGAGGGATCTCATGTTGGAATAAGTCTTCTCTATATGCTTTCACTCTAAATATGACCAAGCAAGACAGTCTTGATATTGTTTTAACAATTGGAGGTAGGATTTTTTTTCTTCCTTGCTTAAACTGCTGCCCAACCAAACTTTTCTTAGTTTATCATTAGTTCCCAATTCATGCTCTTCCACATCCCTTGAGGAAGACATGTTTCTATTGATGATATAATCAGCATTGCTAAAATTTGACTCAAGAGCAACAAGACCTCTAGGAATGGTGTTAGTTTTCAATTGGATAATATCCTTTCCAAAAAAAGTCTCTCTTCCTTCAGTCATACATACCATTGGCTCCCAATAAATATTATGATCTAAAAACTCACTTGATTTCGTATTAACCTTTGCACTTGAGCATCATCATTAAACACTTGCCAATGCTTGATGTTGTCAGGACAATTGGCCTAGTTAACACTTCAACATTGTATTCACAATAAGGTGAAATGGTGCAATCTCTAAATCTTGACCCCAACATTGCCAAATTTTTAGCAATAAAATTCAAACTTCTGTCATGATGTACAATATTGAAAGAATCAAACATCTCAATTAGATCCCAAACTCGCATGCTTGTATTGTTTCATCCATTGATTTTTTGTAGCATACTGCTTTTATTATTTGTTTGACAACTAGTTCTTAATATTCTTTTTGCAATGATGTCCTTGAAACCATACTTCCATGCAATTCTCGGACCCAACAATAAGGCTTCATACTCATCAATTTTGTTAGTACATTCAAAATTAAGCTTGAAAGAAAAAACAAATTCTTCCAAGCTAGGAGAAATCAGAATTATACCAGCACCATTTCCAAATTTGGAGCAAGCTCCATCAAATAGCAAGGTCCAAGGAGAACTTACCTGTTCAAGGCACTTTGACTGATCCATCTTGTGTTCTTTTCCATCAGCAAACCCAATAAAATTATCAGCATCAACATCAACAAACAACACCTCATAGGAAGCATTGTTTGGATCCTCAATTAGATGCAACATTTTATTCTCTCCATATAATTTGACAAGGCTGCCCTCAATGGGAATGGTGGAAAAGACATATCCATTTGGACACTCCCTCCAACACTTGTAGCCCACTTTCTTGACAATAACATACCCCATTTGGCAGGGCAATCAACAATCACAACATCCAATTTTAAATTCCTCCCGGGATAAGATGCAAGCTGCACCACCAAACCCTTCACACAACCAACTACCGACACTTCTCTTGAGTCCATGGTAGTACACTTTCCATAGGCTATTTTCACTTTGATATCCAACTCATTCATGACTTCTAGAGGCATGACATTACATGATGCATCGGAATCAAACATAAAATTTTGGAGTAGCCTATCCTTTATGATCAAAGTTGTGAAGAATGGATCAACATTCAATTGGGAATTAGCAAAGGATGTTCCCAAGTATACCTCAGGTGTCTCTCCAAAATCCTCTACTATTGGTGGTGTTTAAAGGTCAACAATGATTTGAGGAGGAGTTTCAATAACATTTACATTTCTGCTTGGGGTACTCTCCTCCTCCTTCAATCCCAAGTACTCAAATGCTCTCTTCTTATGCTCAGGAATCCTAAGAAACTCAATGATTGGAACAATCACTTTGATTTGTCTCAATGCCTGGGCTATGTCATATGTAACACTCTTTGGCAAAGCAGCATTGGAAAGGAGACAAGAAGATTCATTAGATGGCAAGGGATTCTTGGCATCTTGGGTATGAGGAGGACTGTAATTTTTTCTTGGAATAGCAAAGATTTTTATAGGTGTTTCTCTCCTAGAAGATTCTTTGGGAATACTTGTAAGCAAGGGTGTTTTAGGTTTGGCTTGAGGCCCACTCCCTTAACAACTTTACTTCTAGTGTTATAATATTTCTCTTGAGCTACAACAACATTCATCAACAATTTTCTATCTTCCTCCGAAGGAATACCACCATCATACTTCTTAATCATCAAAGCTCTTAAGTATTCAAAGTCATTGTTAGGAATTTCAAAATCTTGCACTACATCAAATTCAAGAGTATGAGGGGGAAGGAAAACTTGTACCCATTTGATGCAATCCCAAAAGGTTACAACTGTCCTTACACTTATCACTTCAATATATGTTGCTCCTCCTTGTGAGCTTGAAGAACAGCTCACCATGCAGATATCATCATCAGTACCATCATCATTATTATATGTTGCTCCTTCTTATGAGCTTGAAGAACATCCCACCATGTAGATATCATCATTAGTACCATCATCATTATTAGCGTCACCATCTTGCTGGTCCACTTCACATGGAGGATGGGACAGAAAACACCTATCACACTAATCAATATCAACAACTTCATCAACAGCAGCAACCCTAGCAGTTAGGGGATCGGGCAACACTCTTCCTTCATGTGCTTGAGCATGTCTATTTGCAGACCCCATGGGTCCTTTCCCTCTATCATCAAATCTATGATCACACCTATGATGATTGGCAAATCTATCATGGTTTTTTTCTCTTTGCTGACCTTGTGAAGTTTTCCCAATTCCCTTCTCTACCCAGGCTAACTTGTATGAGATTTCTTTGACAGCCCCTACCAAAGTTTCACAACCTCCTCTAAATCAGCACCCTTGCTAGCTTGAGGTTTTTCAAGGTTTATCAAATTTACACCATATCTCTTGAGAGGTTTCCCAATTTCTTTGATATTGTTTTCAATTTGAAGTTCCATGGTGAAAGATTACCTTATATTGGTAGGGTTCTTGTCTCTAAAGTAGTAGGCTGCCTTTTTATAAAATGCATCTGCATATTTGATTAAACAAGACTCATCACAAGGCCTCAAATTAACTGGCAGCCTTCTTAAAGTTTTGTTAAACTTTGTGTTGAAGTCATGAACTGATTCATTGGGATTCTTCTTGATATTTTCAAATTCAGACAATAGAAATCTACGATCATTCTTGTCACCATATTACTGACCTAAATGCATTCTTCATTTCAGTCCATGAATCAATAGAATTATCAGGAAGAGCCTTGTACCAATCCCTAGCATCCTCCTCTAGTGTATGAATGAACAATTTAATATACACATCTTCAAAATCTATTTCAAAATCCTCCATCATGTTAACCAAAAGTTTGAGATGCTGATCACTAGTTATAACATTGTTACCTTGGAATTTTGGCAACCTATTTCTGATATCTTGTGGGACAACATTTGGGTAACCATCCATTCCTCTAAAGTCTATAGGACCAAAGGTGTTAACAAAAATGAATGTCTAGGCTGAGCCATATTGTTTAGTAGAGGTGATCTTGGGGGTGACATAAGTTGATGAGGAATGCAAGGTCTTTGTGGCTCAAGAATGTGGTTCACAAGATTGGTATTCTCTAAGTGCTGATTTTCTTGGAAAGTTTTATTTGAATTGAAACACAAAGGTGCAGATTGAAGAAGGAACTCACCAGGTATAGCAGAAGGACCTTCACTAGTTGAAGTAAACAAGTTTATGAGAGGATTGCTTGAATCAAAATCACTAGAAGAAGAGTGATAATCCTCTACCAAACGCTGATATCTCTCACCAATGGATATACCTTTGCCTGATGTCTGACCTTGAACAACCTTCCAAAATCTTCTCCCTTCTAACTCTGAGTCCCTTGAATATGAAAACAACTTCTTAGCAGAGTCTCTAATGAAGAGTGATCTTCTTCCTTCCAGATTTTGCGAGAGATTAGGAATAGTAAAGTAAATGATAGAAAGGTAAGACAATGGTATTTATCAATATCACAACAACATGGAGTCCTTACTAAGGATTTTTACCCTAGTTGTGCAAATGCACTAAAATACTCTGTTAAATACCTATCAAAGACTTGAAATTTTTGTAAAAATTTATAGATCAGACCTTCCTTTTCTTGAATCTATCAACCAAAAATGCAAATGAAGTGCAACTACTACTGGAAACTGATAAAATTATAGGTAGAACTTATATCTTCACTTAATCCTTACAAATCTGATCATAAAATATTGCTCAAACAATGTATTTGCATGCGTAATTTACAAGGGACATTACTAGGGTTTGATATGCATTCAAATATCTCAAATATGTATGCACATGGATCAGATTGAACTAAGAAAATATCAAACTCAGAACTCTACCCTTCATTCCAGCCTTATAAATCTAATCAGAAGATGATACTCAGATTTGTAATTGCACATAAATCACATAAGAAGTATTACTAGGGATCTGAAATACTGAATAATGTCCCTAGAAATGGTGCCACTTGTGTTGTTGATGGGATAAATATATATGGACTGGTAGTGAATCAACAAATCAATCTCTCAATGAAACTCCAGATTAACAAATTGGTCTGGATACTACATTCTTCATCCCCGGAAATGGCACCACTTGTGTTTTTGATGGGCTAAATAGATATGGATTGGCAGTGAATCAATAAATCAATCTCTTAATGAAACTCCATATTAAAAAATTGGTCTAGATACTGCATTCTTCATCCCCTCGCAACGGCGCCACTAAGTGTTGGTACCCATTTGAATTTGTTCTCCTTTTCATTCTCGAGTAGTATCGAAATATGACATGAAGCTTGAAGTTAGATAGATCATGATGTGTGTCATTTTGTAGCTAGGGATGTGATCTAATTGGCACTCAGATTTGTGGAGAGATGGATAGCACTCAAATAGGACTTGATATTGTCCTAATTGTTTTAGGTTGTGCCTTTCAACCAAGGTAAGAGGACCTATTTTGTAACCCTCAAATGGTGAAGGAGATGAAGATATCCCTCAATTTGTGCAAATAGTATGGAACGGGCTTTGGGAAAATATGATCAACACTCCAAATCTAACTTTCACAAGTTTTCACTCCCAGATTATGGAGATATTTTCAATGTAAGGCAAGGGTTACTGAAGACATTGTATGATCTTGATTTGCTTTGTGCATTTTTGTAGATGGATTGAATTATTTTGTTGACACAAAATGCAATGTAGGGGTAGTATGGGGTAGGATTAGTTATTATGAATGAATTTTTGGTGGGAGATATTAGACAAGACTAACCAAAATTTTCCAAATTCTTTGAGGACCTTTGCAAGAAATTTATAAGACCTAAACAACAGAATGCTTCAAAAGGGTTAAGGTACTCCTTCAACCAGGATATGTGCACCAAATGGAGGCCCAGATCTAGCACTCTTCCACACAATCTTTGAAAACCTGCCACAAAAGCTTGAAGCAGATGAACCAACAAAGCATCCAGAAATCTCTATTTTATCATGACCTAAGGTGCACCCAAAGGTTTACAAACAATCTCTAAATTCAAGGAAGGTAAAGTGATTTTAAATCTGTTTATCTCTTTATCAGATGAAAGCTCTTTTGAATGTGAGATTGCAAATGCCACTAAACTATCAACAAGAAATGAGACCATGTATGATCAAGAGAGATTTTAGACACAAGACTGCAATAGGAGCAAGAAACACAAATTGAAAACATTCTAAAACATAAGTGCATGAAAATTTTGCCAAGAGATAACACAAAATAATCTAGAATGACCAAATTTATCAACAGGGAATGTTATAAGAACAATCTTAGAGCTTGTTGATGGATTTACAACTAAAACCAACTCAACATGATACAAATTTGATGTAAAAAGGAATTAGAAATGGTTCTCAGGCGGTTTCTCAGAGAATGGGCTTCTTCCCATATTTTCTCGTGAAATTCTAAGTTTCTCCGACCTTTTGCATGTCAAAGAACATGCATTATATATATTTTCAATTACATTTGATCCTTCTTTCCCAAGAAAAGAATATGCCCAACATCAAGTTTGTTACAAAATTCCAACATGATTCGCAGATAGGGACATTTAACAAATTTGCAACAAAAGTTTCCAGGTGTTTCAAAAAGGTGAATCATTACAAATCCTTCATCATTATCCATTGTGGAGGCACGTTTTTCATTCTCCAAGCATGCAGACCCCTTTCATTTCATTATTTCATCCTTATCCCTCCAAAATTTGATTCTGCAACTTCTTGATTTGATATTTCACATTTTGACGGGCTGGGGCAAAAATTATTTCAAAAACACCTCAAATCTACAAATTGATCCCTAAAACCACTTGCATTGGTCCTTGCAGGCACAAACGACATGAATTTGCCAAAAATTTGATGAAAATTGATGCAAAATTTGCATTTCCACACTTCCTAGAGCAAAAATGGTAGCCAAAATGAAAAATGCATAGTTACCATTGATTTTCCCTTTTTCCTTCAATCTGAGCCCTCCACGTGTCAAAATATGATTGGGAATGGATTTGGGATCATTTTTGACTTTTTAACATCTTTGTAAAAATGTAAAATTTTGAATTTTTCTCTCCCTTGAAATTTGGTGCTGACACGTGGCATATGGTGGGTCCCATTGAAGTCACGGTTCAATTCTACACATTTCCACCCATTTTAGAAATTTGGAAAATTTTCACTTTTTTCCCCATGGGCGCGCACCTCCACCTCTGTCCTTGACATTTGTCACCCTCTCTATTGCTGAGGATCTGCTGGCTCAAATCACATTTTAACACCCTTTTTTGCCAAGGAAAAATTTTCACTTTACCTCCACGGGCCCGTGCCTCTAATTTCTTCCCTGCCATGTGTCTCCCTTTGCTTTGTCGTGGAGCCACGCCTCAAATTCTTGCACTAAGTCTTTTTTTCCAAAAGGGAAAAATTTCCCTTTTCCTCCAATGGCCCGCACTCCCTTCTACATCTGCCACATGTCTCCCCGTGATTCATTTCGGACCCGCAGCTTAATTTTTTGCTCGACTCATTTTTGCTAAAAGGGAAAAACTTCCCTTTTTCCTCCAATGGCCCACCAACCCGCTTCATGCCCCGAAACCGCCATGTGTCTCCCTTTGCTCCATTGTGGACCTATGGCCTTTTCCTCACTCTATCTCCCTTTTTGCCAAAAAGGAAAAAAATTTCTAAGTCCCCCACCCATCCAACTTCATTCTGCATGTGACACATGTCCCTCCTCTGGGACTGCAGAGCTGTAGGAAAAATTTGCAAATTTTTCCAAAACAAAAAAAAATGTTAAGTCTTCCAAGAAACCCGCTAAATCTCATTCAACCACAAATGGCCACGTATGAGGAGATGTTTGGGATTAATTTTGACGAGAAAATGACATTCGTATAACCATAAAAAAACACGAAATTTGTCGAGATGCTCGAATTCAATTTATTCTTTGTGGGTGAAGGATTTTTGGTCAAAAAATAGATGGAAAGTGATTTTAGGAAATTTTTGACCATGGGGATAGATTTTTGAGGGGAAATATGCATGGAACAAACAAATTCGAGCTTTAAAGGCTAGGAAAGATGGAAAAAATGATAGAGGCCCATGGATTTGGAAAACTAGGGCACAAAACAGAGCACACATGTATTTTTCCTTCAAGTTGGGGCAAAATAATAAGTTTGTGAGCGTTTCAAAGCATTCAATCTAGATGGGGAAACTTGTAGACCACTAAGTTCAAAGAATTTTTTTTAGAGCATGCAAACCAAAGGGGAAAGATGGCAATATAACATAGGATTAAAATGGGCACCAACAAAACCAATGATTAAGGCCTCATATTTCACCACATTATTAGTACACTCAAAATTGATCTTGAATGATAATGGGATGGGAATGTTCTAGGGTGGTATGATGATGATACTAGCCCCTCCACCTTCTTGACATTTAACACTTTCAAAGAAGAGGGTAATTTTAATGGGGACAAAATCTAATTCATAATCATCAGATTCATTAATGTTATTGATAGATTCGTCAGAAATTATTCATGGGGTGGTTGATCATCTGGAAGAGGTATCTCAGTGAATTGATTGGAAATGTATTGACCTTTAATAGAATTTTGCGGTAAGATTTCAAGATCAAATTCAGTCATAAGCATTAACCATCTAGCTATATGGTCATTGTGATAGGGTTTAGCGTGCATGGATTTAAAAGGATTAAAACTGGTGACAACGTATGTTTTGTGATTGAGGAGATAGTGTCGAGTTTGGAAGTAGTGAAGTAAAATGCACAACATAATTTTTCATCTTTAGAGTAGCATGTTTCATATTCATGGAGGGTGCAACTAATGTAGTACATGACCTATTCACGACCTTGATTATCACGGTGAGTGAGCATGGATCCTAGGGCATGCTTTAAGGTGGAGATGTAGAGATAAAATGGCTCTCCTTTATGAGGTGGCATAATTACAAGTGGTGATAATAGATATTATTTGATTTTGTCAAAGGATTTATGGTAGTTAGAATCCCAATGAAACACTATGTCTTTACAGAGTAGATGGTGAAATGGTTGACATCGGTTGGAAAGATGTGATATGAAACGTTGTATGGACTATAGTTTTCCTTTCAGATTGTGCAGTTGTTTGAGATTAGAGGGTGGAGGAATTTTGAGGATTACTCTAACTTTTACATGATCAAATTCAATTCCACAAAGAGATATGATAAATCCTAAAAAAATTCTGGTGAGGACACCAAAAACACATTTTGCAAGATTCAAGCAGAGAAAAAACTGAATGAGACGGAAAAGATTGATTCAAGGACATTGAGATGATCCTTTTGTGATTTAGATTTCCCAAGGAGATTGTCAATGTAATATTTAACAATTTTATTAATGAGATCATGGAAAATGTACGTCATGGCATGTTGGTATGTTGCCCCAACATTTTCAATATGGACTGGCATAATGTGGTAGCAAAAGGTTCCCCAAGGGTTTATAAAGATGGTTTCTTGTTGATCATCAAGGCAATAAGGATTTGATTATAACCAGAAAATCCATCAATGAGGGAAATCATTTTGTGGTCAATTGTTAGGTATACGAGTTGATCTATGTTTGGTAAAGGGAAATAATCTTTTGGACAAGCAAGATTGAGATCCCTGAAGTCTGTGAAGATACAAATTTTGCCTAAATATTTAGTTACTAGGATGATGTTGAAGACCCATTATGGATAGTCAATGGGTATGATGAAGTTGGCAGATAAAAGGGGCTGCAATTATTCCTTGACAATGAGAGCTATACGTGGGTGCATCTTATGAAGTTTTTGCTTGACTGATTTAGTGTTAGGGTATGTAACAATGTTGTGTATGATGATGTTGGGGTTGATCCCAGACATATCACCATATGACCAGGTGAAGGCTAGATTATATTTTTAGGAATGTGGTAAATTCACTCAATTCTTGTGGATCAAGGGATTGGTCGACCTTGACTATGTGAGGGTATTATGGTGTTCCTAAGTTAATATTAAGTGTGGATTCGTTAAGAAGAGTAGGTGTTTCAGGTGGTAGGTATTTTTGAAGGTAACGATCTGCAGCTCCCATATGAGATAAGATGTCTTGGTCGTGATGACATTGAATGATGTCTATAGTTGGTGAGTCTTCTTCAAGCACTCTTGGGTGAAGAAGCGGTAGAGATTATTGGATTAGCAAGATTGATATGTGAGTGATCCCAATGATATGACATTGATTAAAAAAACGTTAGGTGAAATAGGTACGACATCATCTATTTATATGGAACCTTGAGGGTTTACAGTGGCAATTTTGGTTCGTAGAGATAATTTTCGAGGTAGTTCGTTTAGATGTATTGGCTTCACATGCTATAGAAAGGGGGTTCTTATAACCTAGACCAATTTTCTCATGAGGTTTAAGGGAATGTACAACCAAGTGATCATGGATCCCTTATTCATAACGCCCAAGAGAAAATCCTTTCCATGCACAATGATGGAGATATATATGAGTGAATTTTGGATTATCAAGGGATTTGAAATCCAATGTGAAAGGCATGGTGTGATTTGGATTGATAATGTGAGATTGTGGATGGTCATGTCCTCCATAGACAAGATTATTTTTAAGATAAGTGAGACCATAAGAGATAATATCTCATATGTTAGGGTTGTACATGGGTTATTTTTGGGACAACCATATGTTTTTGGTGAAGGGATAGAGTTGAGCATGAGGAGGTGATATTTCCCAAAACGTGAGGTGCTTCACAAATTTTCCAAGAAAATAATCTTCTAAAAATTTGGAAGAGGGGATAAAAGTTCTAGTAGATGCTTGATCAAATGATTCAAGCATGGACATAGGTACAAGAACATTGTTTGGGTGATACATCATATAGTAGTTAGCAAATGGATTTGGATCAGCAGGGATAGTGAGTGTCTGGCCTTCATGTTCATACTTGAGAAAATAATGAAGGGTGGAAGGAACAAAACACATAGTCTGTATCCATGGGCATCCTAGTAACATGTTGTACTAAAAATCTCCTTTTATAATGTAGAAGAGTTCGGGTAGAGTTTTAACACCAATCTTGAGTGGAATTATGACTGTGCATATGGTAGGTGTGATAGTGTCATTGAAAGAGTGTAACAAGACTGGATTTTGAGTGATAACAGTGTTGGGAAGTTGTAGTTGATCAAATGCAAGAGATGATATGATGTTGATGGCAACACCACTATCAATCATAACCCTTTTGATGGATATGTCATTGATTTGCACAATGATGAAAATTTTTAGGTCATGATCCTCTGGTCTAAGAGAAGGAATTTGGGATGGTTTAAATGAGATAGTAGTAGATTATTTTAGGGCACCTAAAAAAATTTGTAAAAGGGTTGGATCATTTGTTGGGATAGTGATGGATTAGAGGGCCTATAACATGGCTTGTTTGTAAGTTGGTGAAGTCTGCACAAGTTCATAAAGCGACATTCTAATGGGGGATTGGTGTAGATATTTAATAGTTATTTTGTATAACATGGTGAGTGGAGATGTAGCCACTTGTATTGAGACTTTGCCTTTGGATGATGTTGTTTGATTAGGCTCTCTAGGAGCTAATGAAATGGATACCTTAGGTTTATCATATGGTGCTAATAATTTTGGAGGTGAAGGTATGGCAACAAAGTCTCTATCTTCCTTAGACCCAAATGGTTCTTTGTTATTCTTGCATGCATCTAGTGATATGGACAACATTGATTTGGTGGTTATATGCTTCAGGGGTAGACTCTTCTAAAGGTATTGAGGTTGATGTCAATGTTGCGTGAGAAGGAAGGAAGAGTGAACTACCAATATTTTGAACTTTTTGATGAAAGGCTCTACAATCCTCTATGGTATGGCCTCATGTTCTATGGTAATCACAAAAGTAGCAAAGTCATACCAGGTGGGTTTCCACCCATGGTGATTTGATGGCTTGGGAGGTGGTAACGTAATGAACTTCTTGTAATAAGTTATCCAAAATGGTGGCATAACGTCCGTTAGGTCCAAATGTAGTGGGAATTTATTTTTATTAGGAAGAGGTGAAGCGGGTTGTCGACAATAGCTTTATTACTTGGTGGATGCAGAGGCCTTTTAGCTATTGCACTAAGTGGATGCGAAGGCTATGAGGGATAGTTAGGTTGTATAGGAGGTGGAGGGTAAGGATCAGATGTGGATGCCCACTGCGGGGTAACAAATGTAAAATATGGGCTCACATTGGGGGTATGATGTATTGGTTTTACCCTTGTAATGATAGGGTGATTAACCGGTATGATAAAAGAAGATTCATGCAGAGGATCTAGGTCCAGGGGAAGATAAGGATGGTTTTATGATCTCAATTAATTCTAGATTTGGGTGGTCTCATAGGTCTTAGGTCTGATGTGACAAGAGGATTTCCAAAAGTATGTATGCCTCTTAGATGGAATGAAGGATGGAAGCAGGAGGATCATGGAAACGATAAGTTTAATCATAATAAGGACTCTTAAAGACTTGAATGACACCTGTTTATTAGGTCCTCTTGATAATTTATATGAACAAGGTGTATTCGTTGAAGTTGATGCTAGCAAAGGAGAAGAAGTTTGGATGATTTAGTCTAAATGATTTATAAGTTTTGGATTGTTTACTTTCACGATTGGTGATGGACATGTACCATGGTTCGCTTGGTCGGGATGGTTTTGGTAAGAATGTTTCAAGTTGTATCATAGTTATATTTACAATTTTAGGTACAAGTGTTAATGTAGTCTGTCGGAGGGTAAGGGTATGGACTTAGTAACAACATTAGATGAGGATGCGGGTATGTCGTTAGTAGCAAGTGGTGATTCGATAGTTTCAAGATTCTCAGATTCTGGCTTAGACTCCATGGGTATAGGTGACAGAGACATAGGGATACTTTGAGTAAGGTGTTGAATAGGGAGGTTTCTATGTTAACAATTTCAACCCCACCGAGTGTTGGTGTTGATCAGTAGATTTTGTTTCGTTGGGTGATTAAGTGGTTAGAGGGATATGCTCAATTTGAGATATTGTATTAATAGTATGAACAACATTTGTTTGTAGTTGTTCGAGAGGAAAAGGGGTGATTTGGGAAAGAATTCTTGAATATATTGAGGCCTTGCTTTAGGGGTGCGTTTGGATTATCTAAGTGAAGGTCAACTTTGTCGATCAAGTCTTGAAGCACATTGTGAAATGTGTGGCACCTTTCAATGTCATGACCATTGACCTTGTGGAACTTGCAAAATTCATTATCTCAATACCAGATGTGTTTCAAAGCTGATATGTTGATGTGTCAAATTGGGGAAGTGATATTAGATTATATGCGAGTAATTTATCAAAAACTGCACCATAATTTTCAGCTATGGGTATATAGTTGTGTTGTTGATGAAAGCGTTTGGTGGTTGGCTTTTCCTTGGGAGCGGAATTGATCAAAACAACATTGGTGACTAATTTAGACTTATCTAAGTTAAATGGTGGCTTGGATGGGAATTCCATTTTTGGTTTCTTAGGATGAATTTTTACCCGTCCATCTTCTAGGGCTCGCAATTCTAACTTACGGGCCATGGTAAAAGCTTCATTGAAAGTTTGGAATGACTAGATTTGTAGAGTAGACAAAATGTGTTTGACACATACGTGAAAAAAATTTGGATTAACTCTTGCTGCGGTAGTGTAAAGGATAGTTGATTGGTAGTGGCCCTCCAATGAGCTAAAAAATCAGCGATGGATTCATCTTCAAATTGTCTAATGGCATAGAGATCATTCCTAGTGATTTTACGAGGCTACATTTATGGAGAAGTTGTCTAAGAAAAATTGTGCAAGTAGTGTGAAAGAGAATAGTGAGTGTTGTGGGATGTTGTTGTACCCGGTCTAAGGTAGGAAAAATAAGGGACATGGGAAAGTTCTTCAACATGAATTCTTGATCATGAGATATTAGATAACACACATGATGAAAGGCACAATTTTTTTTTTGAGGATCTTCTTTGATATAAAATTTAGTAAGTTTTGGAATCTCCCAGGTGAGGTTGATATGGCTTATACGATATAGAAGGGTGAATGGGATCATTACAAATTTGGTCATAAGAGAGAATATTCTTAGATGTTGTTGAAGAAACTTCTAGGCTAAACATGCGTCTTAGAAGGGCTTGAAGAGGATTAACTTGCACCGATTGTTGTAAGGAAGAGCTATGCTGATATAAAGACTAATTGGGTTATGAGTATACTTGATATTACTATGAAATGTTCTATTGGTATGGGTTTTCTATTGGGGGTTGTTATGTTGGTATGTGAGATTATGCTAATAGGGGTTGTTTTTACGTGAGGAATGGTATGATGGAATATTTTTTGATATTAAATGCTTTGTTGAGTATGTGTTATTGATTTTTTTGGGAGATGTTTTGATGACGAGAGATATTGTGTTGTGGAATGTTCTAATGGGATGACGATGCTTTCTATGAAGTGATAGGTTGTCGTGTTTCAATATATTAGTATTGCAATGGCATTGATAAATGTGAAAATGGTTATGAATATGTGGGTGTTTGTTGAGAAGACATAGTCGGAAGCGGTGAAATATTGATTATGTTGTGGAAAACTTTGTTGTGGATACCATATAACGAATGTTCTGTAGAGGTACAGATCCAGGATACAAAGATTAGTGTTCATGAAGGTTGTGGTATGTATTGTGAAATAAGATGTGTACTAGTAATGATACTAGTGTTAACCAACAATGTTATTGTGGGGATGGACATAGTGATATTCTGGATGGGAGTAGTAACTTGTTGGGAAGACATAATTGTTGAATGGGAACCATAACTCAAAGGAGGTTATGTATGTGACAAATGGAGGAGTAGATGAAGAAGTTATGACATTGTTTAAAGGCACTTGTGGATCCTTAAAGTTTCAGATCTTCATGGCATGGACGAGGCCAAGATATTTCCAGTGGTGTCAAGTTTGTAATATTTTGAGCCACGAGTCGAAAGATATGCCCCTTCGAAGTTTGTATCGGGTCCGTACAAGAGGGCAGGAAAACCAGTTCAAAAAGTGGACCCCCTTTTGAGGCTAGGACACATGGTTGGCTGGTGCATGTCGAGGCGGCCTCTGTACTTTCTCTTAGAATGGCGTAGGGCTGACACGTGGCTTCCTCCATCGGCATACTTAATTTATTTATTTCTCTGCTAAGTCCTTTTCTCGGTGGGGTCATATTTCTTGACCAGGGATACGCAGTGATCTGGCCCTTTTTGAGAACCCTCTCTCTATTTGACCCTTGAGTTAGCACCGTTTAGACACTTGGCACTCCCTACCAGCCTACCACTATGCATTGATTATTTAACCCAACCCTATCCCCTTCGAAGAGACTGGATGCGTGGAGGCTCTACACTCACTGAAACTCCCGATCAAGATTTTCCCTTGAAGGAGCATCGAGTTGACACTTGGAAGCCTCTGCAGGTCTTTGGAATTTTCAACGACCTCTTTCTTTCCTTTTCGGGCCTTGGGCTATGTGGCGAATTGGCACTTGTTCAAGCCTCCACTTTTGGATCTATCTTTGGAAATGCACTTCGCTTGGACACGTGGCAGTCCCCACCAGTACTCCTATACTTAGCCTTTTTGAGGCCCACCCTATCTACCTTTTGACCTCTGTTGACCATTTTCTACGTGGAGGGTTGGCGTGAGTTTGAGTCTTCTCCTTGGGCTCCCATCTTGGATTTGCGCCAAGCCGACACCTGGCACCTTCCTACCTAGCCGAAGAATTTTCAATGGCCATGCAACTTTTTGGGCTTTGGACACATGGAAGCCTAGCGTTTGTTTGAAATTACTTTCTTGGATTCAACTTTGGAGAAGCATCATTCCGACATGTGGCTCTCTCCACTTTCTCCTCCATACTTAGCCAAATTTTGGACTCATTCTAAACTTTTTGAGCCCAAATACCTTGGATCTTTGTCATTTCTTCCCTTTCTTGTTCCTAGCTACTTTGTGTTGTTGCTCCTTGACCTCCGACCTGTTATTATATTTCCAATCCCACCTCGTAACTTGTTAAATAAATTTAAGGCTCGATTCACTCGACATAGCCATTTTCCGAATCTCTCCTACACAAGGTTGTTTTAGCCAAATTTTGGACTCGTTATAAACTTTTTTGAGCCCAAAGACCTTGGATCTTTGTTGTTTCTTCCCTTTCTTGTTCCTATCTACTTTGTGACATTGCTCTTTGACCTCGACCACTGTTATTAAATTTACGAGCCCACCCGTAACATGTTAAATTGATTTAAGGCCGGATTCACTCGACAGAGCCATTTTCTGAATCTATCTTGTATAGGTTTGTTTGATCTTCGCAGGCCCCGCCACTTCCATTATAGAATCCCTCTGCAATTTGTTCACAGGATCTAAACATGATTTCTTAGGTTCTTTTAGTGCGAGGTTGTTACGATCCAATATTTTTCCTGGGGAAAAATATGGATAACATTTGGCGACTCATAAGGGTATCTTCTTGCTAGATGAAAATACCAATTGCCTTGTCGTATCCATTAAGCATGGAGTCGAGGATGATGGTCTGCGATATTGATCCTAACTCTTATTCACGAGCCCGATTGTTTGCACTCTTAATTTTCATAAGAGATTTCAAAATGATTATTTCGAGAGTAAAAATTACTTTGACCCGAGCTTCATCTACCTCTAAATGGACCGCGTAAGTTTCAAATCGATGCTCCTTTAAGGGAAAATATTGATCGGGAGTTTCTATGAGCACGAGATCCTCCACGCGTCTAGTCTCTTCTACGGGGATAGGGTCGGGTTGAATAATCAATGCAAAGTTGTAGGCTAGCAGGGAGTGTCAAGTGTCCAAACGGTGCTAACTCAAGGGTTGAATAGAGAGAGGGTTCTCAAACAAGCATTAGACCACCACGTGTCCCTGGTCAAGAAATATCACCTTGCTGAGTAAAGGAATTAGCAGAGAAATAAAGAAATTGAGCAAGCCGGCGGAGGAAGCCACATGTCAGCCCCACGCCATTCCAAGAGAAAAATACAGAGGCCACCCTCAGACATGTTCCAATTAACCATGTGTCCCAACCTCAAAAGGGGGTACACTTTTCAAACTGGTTTTCCCACCCTCTTGTACAAACCCGATACAAACTTCGAAGGGGCATATCTTTCAACTCAGGGCTCAAAATATTGCAAACTTGACACCACTGGAAAGATATTGGCCTTTTCCATGCCATGAATATCTAAAACTTTAAGTTTGGGGAGGTTAGGTGGGAGAAAAATGGAGAAACATCTTCAAGGCCATTAATGTAGGATTTATTTTTTCCCCAACAACCAGATCGGATTCGATCTGCTCCGCCATTTCCTCCTCCTTCGAGGCACCAAACCAGTGGTTGATGTAGTCAAGGTAGATTTGGGGGCATATTTTGTAGGAGGCATTAATAGTAGTGGTTGAGCTTCAACCTACTTTTCCCACTTCTCTCTCTTTCTTTCTTCTCTCTGATTGAATCTATAAATGTAGGGTCGGGACTCATTGTAAAGGGTTGGACATTCTTCTATTTTGCAGGCTCCCTTTTCCTTCTGGAAAAGGAACTCATGGAGTTTCAGACCTCCCCTCAGAATTGTAATACTTTTCTTTCCTTTCTGGCCACTTGTAATGCATTGTATCAATCTGTAGAGCAATAAAATATGATCGTGATTGATTTTAGATCCTTTCCTGTCTCATTTTCTCTCATCTGGTCTTTCATTATAAATCTGGTTATCTGTGCTTGATTATCATATGTATTTTGTTGGTTTGTGTCTATCAACAAAACTAATGTTCATCATTCCTTTGGTGCATCACCTTATAACTTAGTTTGATTTCCTACATCCCTTTTATCCCTGCCTCCTTGGTAAAACTTAGATTAGGTTTAGTAATAGGCCCTCTACAAGTTTTCACGCATGCACCTAAACAGAGGAATAGGAACCAACCTTCAATCTAGAGAGTTTTTCCCATCTATAAAGTCCCACACTTTGGGAACAACTCAATGTTATGTGAATCATACCAAATGAATCTACCTTAGAAAAGAAGATCTGACAACTCATTTGGGGGTGTTGTGATTTTTCACTAATAGGTACATGAGGCCCAACTCTGTACTATTATTGGTATGTCTCGTGGTATTGGGGCCTACCCCCTCACTTCACATTCTTGCTGCGATATGGGGGTCAGTCTTTGAGCCAATATATACCAATAGAAAAGAGATTATACTCAGCTAGAACACCAAGTTGGATTCCCTGTTGGGTGATGAAATCCCAATCAGTTTCACCTAGGTGGGAGATGTTTAAATATGTTTTAGATTTTGATAGTGATTCAGTTGTGTGTGAGGGAGAATAAGTGAATCCAATAATCTTTTCTCCCTAATTAAACTACATGAAGCAAAAATGATGTGATTGTTTTATTTTTAGGTCCCAAAATGAAGTTTTTTTCAATGAAAGAAAAAAAACAAGAATACAAAATGGAAATTTAAAGAGATGGCTTTAAAACTTAATGTGAAAGCACTCTTTGTTTCTTTTAATTTTTGGCAATTATTGAAATGTTTTCTTAGCAAATCCGAAGGTACAATTTCTAAGAAAAAGATCCTGTAATTTGATTAGAAGAAGTAGGAAACAAAGGGAAATATATTACATATTGATGATAGTATGTTAATAAAACAACACATGGAAATCGCTAGTGATCTAGAGGAATCGCATGCGATTAAGCCAATCACTAGCGATTTGCGAATCAATGAGAACAATAATAAAAAATGATAATTTTTTTTATGAAATTAGACAAGGATTAGGGTCCTATCGGGTGTGCCGAATGTCTTACATGGTCTTTTACCTTTTTTTATTGATTTTATTCAAGGGGTAACAACTGAAATTTACCTCGATAAAGCGGGGTTTCTAGGGTACCCGTAATGTTGATTCTAATTTTTATTTTGAACTATGTGAAGTAATGGATGAGATCTTCTTTTCTTATAAAAAACTTACAAATATCACATTTAAATAAGATAATGTTTTCCCTACTTTTGTTTTTATGGCTTCCCCTGCTGACCTATAGAACTATGTGATCCAACGGGTTGAACAAAAAATCTCCTTTTGGATCACAAAGCATCTGTCTCTTGCTGGAAAATTTCAAGTTTGTTCCAAGGTTTTGGCTGCCACTCATGTTTACTACTCCTCATGTTGGGCACCTTCTAAAGCTACTTATCACAGGTTGGAGAAAATTCTACGAGAATTCTTGTGGGCCAACTCCGAGGGGAATCATGGTTTTCATAGGGTTGCTTGGGATATTTGTTGTACACCCAAAGAGATTGGGGGTCTTGGCCTTATCAACATTCAATTGCAAGGGTTTTCTCTTACTTGCCAAATGGATCATTCACAGCCTTGAAGGTGAGGAGTCTTGGAAAATTCTTCTCAGAAATTGCATATCTCAAGGGTCTCCACTTAATCGGAAGGCTTGGCAGGGTTTGAACTACTACTCTTTATTGCTATGCCATGTTCCTATCAAAATCAGTGGTTCTTTTGTGGCCAAAAGCATTTGGAAGGCCTGGGAGCTTCTCAAACCCCACCTACTTTGGCGGGGTGATGGTTTCTGGAACGGGCTCTCTCTCAACTCTCTCAGTTGTGGTGGAATTCGGTTATTCAATATCATGACAAGCCTCTTGCTCTTTCCTTACAGCTTAAGGGTTTGCGGTTCTTCAAAAAAGGAATTAAGTTTATTCAGGACCTGTTCTGTCCTATCACCAGGGATTGGCTTACATGGGATAGCCTGAAAGCTACATTTGCTCTTCATGATAATGATAAACAAGCCATTTCTCTTATTCAAGAGCTCATACCTGGTGATTGTCTGCATAAAATTGGTGTCACTACACAACGCCCGTGGTGGTTTGATTGGCATTGGCCCTCTGCCACCCCCTTCAGAAATTATAAACCTCGGGTGGGCTACAAGCTTCTCACATAGAAGCAGCTCCCTCTCAACAAGCTCAATGCTCATTGGAGCTTGCATTCCACTCATTTTGGGTGGAAGCAATGCTTCTCTGTCATTTGGTCCATTCCTATAGAGCCCAAAGTTGCTCACTTTCTTTGGAGTATTCTTCATCAAGGGCTTCCCATGGGAAAATGCCTCATTCTTTTGGGCGCTCCTCCATTGCGCTACCCTTTCTACAACCACATTGAGACTCTTCTTCATCTCTTTTGGTTTTTCCCTCATGCTCAGTCTGCCTGGCTTTGGATTCACACCCTTTTTCAACCTTTTTGCCCACCTTCTTTATGTGGAAAATGGTTCTTCTGGGGGATTCAGCCTTTATTCCTGCAAAATTTTACAACATTTGGCATTATTTCAGGGCAGCTATATTTTATATCATATTTGGAAATCTAGAAATTATGCTAAAAGATAGTGGATAGAATTTTTGCTATTTCTAACAAGCTTCTATCATCTCCAATGTCTCGCTTCAGATCCAGGTTCAAGCGAGAAAGTCCGCATCGAGGTTGAACACCTCCAAACCCTACTGGACCATTGGGGGAGTGCCCCTTGTCTTTGTCGATCACGTTCTACTAGATTCTCCTCGCCACCGATCCTACTCACAAGGTCGTTTCTCCTGTTCTGTGGGTGGCACAATTTTGACAGGGGCCCAGTTCGTGGGTAGCGGAGTGCCTCTCCTCACCAGCGGGTCCCCTCTCCACCTCCATCATGGGCTCCACCCACCCCTGGGGTGTTTGGTCAGCTGAGCGGTGATGGCTCTAGGTGGTAGGTGCCTGATCAGTCAAAGTTTCCTTGGCTCTCATTGACCATTTTGCCCTCCCGGTGGGGAACCGAGGAGGAAAAATAATAGACAGACTGTTGGGAGCCAATTGATAACACCCCCACCACCACTCTTGGTGGTTGGGGTGATCGTCTAAAGAGCCCGCCTCAACCGCATCCTTCCTCCATGTTCATTTGCATTTCGCTAGCTCCATGTCCTGGAGATTTTTGCTTTAGTTTTCTACAAATTTTTCTCAAAGTTTTTTTGATTGAAAAGTTTCTATTGAAATGATTATGTAAGTTGTGCCACTCGTAGCCTTTAATGGCTACTTTGATCTCACATATAGGGTGTGATTTTTTTCACCTAGTTTTGTATGATTAACATTGTGCATCTCATCATTAATATATGGATATGCTTTTTAATAAAAAAACAAGATAATGTTATTGATCAACAAGATGGATTAAGCTTTTATTGATTTTGGTGGTCATCCTACAAGATCTTGAGATAGAAATGTGACTATCACTTATTTAAATTAGATACATGTATAGCTAATATTACTCATGGTTTAAAACCATAAATCGACTCTAGTCCGTGTAAAGGATCTTAATCACATTAGAGGCTACAAAATCAATTATTTATTCTTCCCTACAAAGTGGTGTCAATATCTAGAATAGAAATATAATCCTCCGCAAAGAAATCGAGGATTATTTTGGGGTGTCGAATAGGTGAGTGAGGGAATGTTGGTGCTTGATATACATATGTGGTTGTGGTATTAAACTATAGGTGTTGTGTTTTGGTAGTTTGATAAGTCCGAGCCCCTCTTGTGATTGTGCTCATACTCGTGAGGTCTGGATGAAGCATTATAGCTTTATTGTACCCATCCCATAATACTTTGGTGGCCTCCCATATGTGCTGAATTTTTGTGAAGATATCCTCCAGATAGTGAAAGGGTCCGTTTTGAATCGCACATAGCTCAAGATCATGGAGGAGCTCATATTTCTCCTAGTAGAACGGGTGTCAGATGAAAGAAAAAGCACTGATATCAGCTATAGGATAATTAGAACCTCCTAATACCATATGAAGACATTGTGCTAGACAAAATATTACTAGATAACAAGAAAAATCTTTACATTTTGGTTAAGTTCAGTAGAAAAATAGTGAAAAATCCTAAGAAAAATAGGAATGGCTAGCGATTCAGGGAAATCATAGGTAATTGGGGTAATCGCTAGCGATTATTGTGAAACTTGGCTATTTTTCTAAACAAAGTCAAAATCAATGATTCACTAATAATGTTTCTAGATATATACTTGTAATATATTGCCACAAATAGTGCAGATAAAATGCCTCGAAGCCAGGATCTTCAAACTTGAAATCGGTGGAGTCCTCCTCCTCATTATCCTTATCCTTATCACTATCATAAGGAGACATAAAAGGTTGGTGAATCATAACTCTACTATTTTTTCTTATTGCCCGTTTACCACGAGTCCCCCCGTGTAGGACAAAATCTCCCATCAAAGCATTTAAACTAATGCCTATTGTAATTATTTTATCAAAAGAAGATAATTAGCAATGTGTAATTGATCTAGAAATAGAAACGTACTTGATTTTTTTAATGATCAAAAATGAAAGATTTACCTTGCAGGATGTCTGTGTGGTAGAGGAATGAAAGCAAATGGTTGGAGAGGAAAATGAGCAATTTGTTGAAAAAATTGACATTCCTCAGACAACATGGTGTGGAGTTATGTTGATGCAGAATGCTTGAATGCCTGATGAGTTCAAAACGTGACAACTTGTACCTGCAAATCTTGTTAATTCATTCCTCCTCCAAAAAGAGGTGTAAATGCTTTTATTTATAGATCTTCGGTGATTAGGAAAATTTTCGGTGATTGTGGAAGATCTTTAGTTTAGTTAAGAAAACAAACATTTTTCTTCTATTTCGAGCGAGATAACTTTGAGGTTATTAAAGTGGTGGCATGTGTAAATTTGGTTAGGACAGGAGGATTTAATCTTTTTAACAGATTTAATTAGTTAGTGATTTTGGAATGTTTAGTTAATTAGGAGTAAGTTAGCGTTTATGGAAGGTGTAGTTAATTAGGAGTAAGTTAGTGTATTTTTAAGAAGGTGGTTTAGGAGGTTAATGAGGTGTCCTAGTGATGTGTAAAAGGGGGAGATTATTTTAATTAATTAAATAATTTAGATGTGAGGGTGTGTGATTAATTAACTAATATAGAGAAGATTTAAGAGGGTGTAATGTTGTAGATGTGGTGTTTTTGACCATAGGTGCGTTTGAGTTTAGGGATGAAATTTTTGGTGTCTATAGTGTCTTTGTCTATTGATGAGGTTACAATATAGTAGATAAGATTGTTTGGTTTTTATGTATGTTTATACTATTGAGAGTCATTTGAGACAACATTGAAATTACTTGGTATTCACAAGATGAGAGAATTCCAATGCTAAAGACCTTTGTGAACTGGTAATAAGAAGTTTTAAGGAGATCAATGGTATGGATTATTCTAAAATTTCAACAAAGATGGTATGTGTTGGGCGATACAGGCATCTCAGTAATGGAAGGTCATTATAATGGTCTCAGTATATAACAATCCAAACATATGATTTCCCATATATGATTTCCATTCGTTGTATGTCTCATAAAATTAATCTAGCATACAAAATAGTCAACAAATTTAAACTTGTAGAAAAATTTGAAGAACTTGTTCAAGAGGTGCATGATTATTTGTCCTAGTACTAAAAGGTGCATGAAATTCCAAATATTTGTAGGACTAATGAATGGGCATATAAACCATTAAAAATTTTTGACACTAGGTGGATCTCATTGTATCAACTGGTTTGTAGGGTGTACGATGAGTATCAATCCTTATTGGGAGTAATGTGGCGAATCATATGGAAGTGGTTAAGCATCGGGATTTGATACATAGTTTAACCGATACACAAACATTTTTGATGTTGTGTATTTATCTATTCATGAGGTTGTATTAGTAGATGATACTACTTAGGTATCTATACATGTTTATAATGTTAATATGCATGTGAGACAACCTCACTTGTTATTCAAAAGATGAGAGAGAACTCCAATGCTGAAAACCTTTGTGAACTGGTAATAAGAAGTTTGAAGGAGATCGATGGCATGGATGATTCTACAATTGCAAAAAATCTAGTATGTGTTGGGGTAGATGGGGCATCTGTAATGCAAGGTCATCATAATGGTTTGTGTGTAAGAATATAAAAATCTCATTTCCCATATATGATTTCCATTCATTTTATGGCTCATATAATGAATCTAGCATACAAAATAATCAACAAATTTAAATCTTTAGCAAAAGTTTAAGAACTTGTTTGATAGGTTCATGCTTATTTTTGATGTAGTCCTAAAAGTTCATGGAATTTAAAATCTGTACAAAAGGATTGAAATATGGACATAAACCATTAAAATATTTCAACACTAGGTGGATCTCATTATATCAACTAGTTCGTAGGGTGTATGATGAGTATCAATCCTTATTGGGAGTAATGTGGCAGAATCACATGGAAGTGGACAGGGATCAAGATTTGATGCACCATTTGACTGAGATAGATACAATGTTGATGTTGTGTGGTATCCTTCCCATGTTGGATGAAATGCAACATTTAATTAAATAATCCCAAGAAATAATTATATATATTGCATATTTTTCTAGTTTGAGGAAACATGTTTGTCTGGAAATAGAATATTTGTTTCTCAATGAGAATGATTTTTCAGGTCCAAAGTTTGAGAGTTGTAATAATTTGATAAATATTGGAAATCCAAGTATCTTTTTGAGGTTAAACTTGTTTGGAGAAGTATGTGCTTATGTATGTGGATATGAGATACCAATGCACTTATTTCAAATAGTAACCGATAAGGTTGAGAAGGTAAATGTCGCAGGGACACTCTTTGATAAAATTGTATCATCAACAAGGGTAAGGTTAAGATAAATTGTAGTTTTCCTACTAGAATAAATAAGGGAACATTTTAGTAGGGATGCTTTACTTGAAGCAATGGCTTTAGTAAATCCCACTTATTGGAATAGTGTCCAAAATGACTCAACATTTTTGTAAATTTGTTGATATCAATGGAACGAATATTCCATGTATTTTAAGAAAGGATAGTTTGATTGATCAATCCCATGAATTAACCTCTATAATTATTGATCAATTCAATTTTTTGGATAACCCCTTAGAGTGTGGAGTAATAACCCACCTATGAAAACAATTGGGTTAAGAACTATTTTGTAGGAAACCATGAACAATTTTTTCTCATAGGTTGACTTATGTAAAACAATAATTTTGGGTTTAGTTAAAGATGTGATATTTTTTAGTGCTTTGTCCTTTATAAATTAAAAATTACGAAAAAGCTTGAAATTTGTTGGAAGGTTGTTAGATAATTTACACATCATGGTATGAAGTGAATAACTTTCCCTATGATAGAGTTTTGGCAATATGGAAGTCAATTAATGAAAGGAGAGGGGCTGATAACAATGCTAAAAATATGAAAGATGACCATATTGGAGACATGGCTGAATCTATTTCAGCATTTGACTACCAACAAAGTCATAAAACTTGTCAATAAAATGATAGAGATGATCCACCATTAATACATTGGAAGATTTCATTTGTGGATATGTGATATAGATGTTGTATACAAATAAAAACTATAATAAGAAATAAAATAAAAGAAAACCAATTATTCCTTCATACCTCCTTGCAACTTAAGATGAGAATGTTGAAGCTTGGAATGAAGCACTGAGATTTTTGAATCTCTTGATCAAATTTGTTTATGGATGCTCCAAAGATGTCCTGAATTAAAGTATATTAGCTACAAGCAAAGTGATTGAATGACTAGGTTGACTATAGATTCATGATCAATGGACAATGTAACCGTATGTGAGATTGAATGATAATACAATACAATGATAATGTAATTCTCAAAGCTTCCAAAGATGATAATTGGAGAAGAATGAGTGATTATTTATAGATGAAAGATAAGTTCTTGGTTTGTATAACTAGTTTTTCGATCTAAAGTTAACTAAAGAAAGATTGAATTATTTAATTGAGTTTCCAATCTATTTGAGGAGTTGAACCATTGATTTGAGCTTGCATGAATGAGTTATTTTTGAGTTGGCCAAGTTTGCACATGTTTTTGTATATTTAGAATTAAATATTAATTGCATGTCTTTTGTTTTATTCACCCAAAAAAAGTGACACAAGTTTTAGATTTTGCATTGATTTTCTTTATTTTTGGAATGTCATGCTTTTTGGGAGATATGTTTAGTTAACTCAAATGCATGATTTGATTTAATCTATTTTTTCCTCTTGCACATATTTAATTGATTTGATCTTTAATTAATTTATTTTTCTCTAGTTAACTTGAGATGTTAATTAGTAAAGTGATATTAATTAATTGGATAAGAGGTGAAGTGTAAATGGATAATGTGTAGGATTTATTTAATGATTTTGATATTAAATTAGCTAATAAAATTAACTAATGGGATAGGGATGAATAATAAAGGTGATATGATTAATTAATTAATCATAGGAATAGGATATGAATGTAATATGGTTTGTAGAGAAAATATTTAATAATTTGAGACCATGTGTGAGTGATAGGAAATTATTAGGTGAATTTGCGGAATGATAGAATTTTATCCGAGACGATATCATAAAATTCTATTTAAGGTTATAAAATATCATAATATAACAAAAGTGGTAGAAATTGGTCATAATGTGTCATGAAGTAATTACAGGATGATTTCGGAGGTTTAAAATGTGTAATGCGATATTTTAGGGTGTCTACATTTTTACCCCTCTTTAAAGTGTTATTATGAAATAATAACACTTTAAATATATTAGATGCATGTGGATCGGTGAATAAATGATAGAAAAGTGTGGTGGAATGCCTAATTTTCCACAGTAAAACATTTTGATGTCCCAAAAAATCTAGATTGGTGTCTGAGGGAGTGCCCCCTCAAGTGGATGGGTGACACAATAAAGTGGTTGACAACCACTTAATAAGAGTGAGAAATAAATTTGTGAATAATCACTGGAAGAAAATATAGATTCATGAATGAATGCTTATCAATTTAAATTTTCTTATGTATTGAATATGAAATGGTAGAGATGATGATATGATTGATTGTGCTTGTAGTTAAGCTTTCATTCATTTTTAATATTTTGGAGCAACCTAGTTTTCTATTGTGACAAGAGAGTTAGCACCATGATTATTGAAAAATCATGATGGCAAACCCATATACATTTAAAAACACACACAAAAAATGTAGTAAAAGTAAAAAAAAAAACCAATATACATAGTAAATATATGCACCAAGGATATGAATAAACCAAGATGTTAACAAAAATACTTGCAATTTATCAATAACAATAATAATGTAACACAAATTTTAAACAATACATTTAACTATATCCCTAATGTGTTCCACACGTGAAGATTAAGAAGATTTAAATGCCCCAGGGTAAGGATACATGTAAGGAGATTGGATCAAACTTAAGAGTGGGGTTAAGTGACACTCTTGTTGGATCCTGTTAAAGATTGATCTGAGATTGAATGGGTCAGTTCCTCCAAGAAAGGATACATGTAAGGAAGAACATGAGAGACGATCTTTCCCAAGTGGCAATACATGTAAGGGTTTGATTTAACTTTCCCACAAGAAAGAATACATGTTAGGGGTAAGGAGTTTTCTTATAATCATAAGATAGTTTGGAACCATCATTAGGATAGGAGTTGAAAGTTTGATATTATTGAATTGTTTTGATAGTTGTTGAGATTTTTGAAACATTTTTTGAATTTTTTTGGATTTTGAATGTTTGCATGTCTTTGGATTATTGAAATGTGTTGAATGTTTTGGATTTTGAAAAATATTTTATTTTTGGAGTTTTTGAAATATGTTTATTGTTTTGGGAGTTTTGTACTTGTAACTTGGTGCACTTTGTCTTAACCATGTTCAAACAATTGTAAACATTTCATTCCATTAGAAGAATGTAAATGATATAGGGATAGGATGTCTTACTCTACCCTTAACTCCATGCAACTAGTAAGATGTGAGGGCTTAACACCGAGAGCCAAGAAGGACGTAAGACAAATGAGATAGTGATGTGAAAATTAATATGATGAATATAATGACATGATATTAACAATGATCCATTTGGGAAAATGTGACTCATCTCTAATCAAGATTATCTAACTGATTCTAAGATGATGTCACTTTATAGGCTATGACTAGACTTAGACACTGTAGGTGGCCTACTTATTGAAAATATCCGATGTAAGGAATGGTTGTCTCTCTTATCATGGGAAACTAGAATGAGTCTTTGGATTTTGTTTTATTAAGCACTTTACATCTATTTTTATGAAGTATTTATTTTGTTTGATTTTTACATTTTACTTTTGAAATGACCCCCTACTTTTTTTCCCATACTACTAGTAAGATGTAATGGTTTAACATCGAAGACAAGACGTAGGTGACTAAGGGTTCCATTATATTTTCCTAGTCTCACCCAACTAATAACAAGCATGGGATCAACACCAAAGATAGCGAAGGATGAAAGGTGTAATGGTTTTGAATTGTTTTTGTATTTTTTATTTATTTTTCTTTGTTTGTATATTGTTCTTGTATGGGAAAGATAGTCTTCCCCAAAATTCCTTCCACCCGCGACTAGTAGGACGCAAGGGCTCATCGCCTTAGACTAAGATGGGAAGACAAAATATCCGGGAAAATAATTTTATCGATTTCTTGTTAAAGAGAGATCTTCTTAGAAATGAGGATTTTCCATTAGTAAGATTCTAGACAAGACTATTTGTAAAAACATATGGAATGGAAGAATCCAAAACAAGGATGAGATACACAATAACCCAAAATAACAAGATTAACTTTTGTCTTATAGGTGAAAAGTGTGAAGATATGATAATGAAATGATAGAGATATCTACCAATGTATGAAATAATTATAATTGTTTATACAATTGACCTCTCCCAATGTGGAGAGTACCCATGAATAAGAATTTTTTTCTTCTTCACTTTTGATTTTCAAGTAGCATTTTGATAAGGGTTTGATACATAGGATTTTTTTCTATTTTTTCACTTTCTGATTTTTCATGGATTAGGATTTGCAATGGAATCATGATTATGGAAGAGATCCATGGTTATTTGAGTGGAATGGTCTTGATTTACAATTCTTGGGCAGACGAGGTCCATGTAGACACCAAAATTGGGTCACACTCCCCTTGGCCCCCGTCGAATAGCCAACTCAAATATATTCACCTAACCATGACCCCTTCCACCCCACATTAATATTAATTTAATTTAATTAATACCCATCCTCATAATATTCATCATTTAATTACCTTAATTGACCTAATTTCCACCTCACCTAGACACCTCATCCAGCCACCTCACCCTAGACCTATTCTTGGCATGTTTCCATAACTAACTAAGACCTAATCTTACTTGCCTTAATGAGCTAAGATTTGGTCTAACCCTAAAAGCACATGCCTAAGATTTCTCTAACCACATTCCCGCTCATTAGAAGGGAAGCTTCCATTCTGATCTCGAGAATAAACCAACCTAGCCCAAGAAATTGGAAAGATCTGCCATTTTTAGTAAACCTAGGGAATCCAACTTTAACCGATGCGGTCACCCCTAAACCGATGTTGGTCAACCTAAAACCATCGTTGGTTACCATTTATTCACCTTAGCAACCTTATTTTTGGGTTGGTAGATTCGAGATCAAGGAGATGAGAAGAGAACTACATGAAAGCAGAACCAGAGCCTTTTCACATCTACGACATCTTTAGCCAAGATTTAGGACAGATCGAGAGGTGTTCGTACTCATGGTGACATTCTAGGAAGCATCACTATTGCACCAAGCTCCATCTCACCAATCGATCATCCCCACCAACTAACCATTGGATCTACAACATTGGTAAGTGATTTTATCACTGATCACTTCCCTTCTTATCCTAGCCATATGGTTGTTATCATTTCATTA
This sequence comes from Taxus wallichiana var. yunnanensis, assembly GCA_018340775.1. NCBI lineage: Eukaryota > Viridiplantae > Streptophyta > Pinopsida > Cupressales > Taxaceae > Taxus > Taxus wallichiana. The sequence goes on from CM031239.1 coordinate 444,083,513, forward strand.
TCATTCTTCCATTAATATTCCCATTCCTTCATAGTCTACTTTTTGACAAACTCAAACCTCACCCACCCTTTTATTAGATCATCTATCCTGGCCCTTCCACCTCTCTAAGTGTTCTCAACATTTCCACAGACCTCGCCATCCCCTCCTTTAGCTCTATCTAACCTCACCTAGACTCTATAATAAGGTTTTTATTGAACTACTGTCACCCGAATATACCGACGCCGGTTACCCATGACCATCATCGGTCTCTCCTAAACGCCTCTGGTTATACTAAACTAACGTTAGTCTCTATGTTTTACACCTTTTCTAATAACAGAGCCAACCTACCTTCTACCAAGTGACCCAAACAACCCAGAACCTGACCCTGACCAGTTTCAACACCCTAAAAACTACCTACCCTTCAGATCTGACTATAGCCTAGCCTATTATGTTAGATTTTCTTATTGTGCTTGAATGAAATACCTAAATCATATCAACTACAAAGAGAAATTTTTAAATTTATCACATTAAGTTGTGTTAAACAGTGAATTGGTAGCCATCTAAGGAGTATCACACTTCTTAGATCTAGCACACACTAGGTAGTCCACTTGTCATATATTATTTAACTCTTATTTTTGGTCTTGTTTTCTATTTCAAGTAGTTCCTCCTAGCCAAAAGGAAGCTCTCACAGTCAGCATTGGATTGAGAAGTTAGAATGCGCGCAACAACCATCAACCGACCAACATAAACAAGTATTCCTCCTTAGCCCTTACCCTTATCTATTTCGTCTCAATAATGTAAAGAAAATGGTGAAACATTTTGGCATGCTCGGTGGGACCCATCAAGGGTTCTATTGCATTTTCTTCATTCCTAGGTGAAAGTTGTGTGTTTATTTCCCTTTAAAATGCTTACACATTAATATTCTTCTCTGATAATCCTCTCTTCTTTCTAATTGCTCTAAAAGAAACATTCCTCTTGGTGCATTTAAAAATAATCATTCTTCTTTCTTGCTTTCTGCATTTAGTGAAAAAACATACCCTCTCCTATTCATCATTTGCTTCATTGAATGTAATTTTTGATTTGGGCTTAAAATTGGTTGCATTACATTTTGATTTGCTACATTTAGCTCACATTAAAATGAGGGCAACCTATATGATGGAAGTCATGCCCAACTGATGGTTGACACAAAGAATCATAGAAAGCACATTCTCTCTCTCTCTCTCTCTCTCTCTCTCTCTCTCTCTGTGTGTGTGTGTGTGTGTGTGTGTGTGTGTGTGTGTGTGTGTGTGTGTGTGTGTGTCTTACCAAAATGCCCAAAATTGAAATATATACATTTTTCTTAAACAACATCTTACACGGGAACACTTTTCAGTGATCACACAATCGAGAGGATTGGCATGTAATCCCTAGCTTGTTACTTCACAAGTCATTACCTCGCAGAGGATGGGCCGCCCCTTCCATAACATAACATGAAACCTCTCCTTTTAGATATCATTCTTCGTAGGAAGCCTTCCTCACCAAAAACTCTACTCTAAATTCATGATTTAGTATTCTAAATAAGATAAGCTCAACACATTAAAAATTAATTGTTAGGTAGGTGTTTTTAGCGTTTGATTGACGTGAATTTTGAGGTGTGAGGATACGTTTCTCCATTTTCCCATTCTTTTACCTTGCACACTCCACAATCACAGTTGGAGTATTTTGACTTCATTTGAGTGTGTCAAGACTTCACTGTATCATCACCGAGACCTCTCTGGTTGACTATTTATCTGACTCAAATTCACAACAATCCATTTTTCTAAATTTTTCCAATTTTCATAGTAATCGGCATTGGTTTATCCACCGGTGTCGGTCCCCTACCCAACATCGGTTTTCTATTCTTTTAGGTTAAATTTCCCAAAGAACACTTATTTCATTTTCTTTGCTATCAGAGTTCTTGTGAGTCTCTGTAATCTCTATGCTTTGATAAAAAGTCATCATATAACTTGTTCATCTGATCGTCACCAGTCTTTGCCTCATTTGGTAAAAATGTTCATGTCTCACAATAACCAATGTCGGTTACCCCTGAACCAGTATTGGTCATCCTTAACCATTGTTGGTTACCCTGTTTGAATCTCAGCTGATACATTACCCAAATCCACCTATAAACACCTATTTTCTTCATTCCCATTTCTCTTTGTGTCATCTGTAGGATACAACATCACCTAATATACATTCATTCACATGGTGTTGACTCGCAATCAAGCTAACGCTCTTATATTCCTTACAAGTTGTCAACCACTCCCACCTATTCCTTCACCACCCTCTGTCCTGTCACCCATGGATCCAACCCTACCTACCACCATTTTTGTAGGTGATGAGGAATTTGCATGACTCCTTTATCAGAATCCTGACCCTTATAGTTCTACCTTTCCCACTCTTCCACCCGGACTCCTCAGGTCAGTTGATATATGGCATGCTTGTATCCATCTCTCCTGCCCTTATTCCCACTTCTACATCAGCCCCTACTAATGTGGTGTTACCTTCACCTGCTTTACCCCCAATAGTTTCACAACTAGGCCCCATACCCACTATGACCACTGCATCTGCAGTATCAGTCGCACCCATAGTATTTATTGTCCCCTCATCAACCACCCAGACCATAACCTCATCCGCGCCCATTGTCTCATAGATACCAATTACAAAACAACCTCCCATGGTGTCTTTGACCCCTATTCTATTCCAGTATCTTGTCCTCTCCATCCCATAATCTCTGCCCCCAATTACTACCGGAGTTACTACGACTATCCCACCTACATACACATACTATCAACAACCCCATATCTCATTCATCACCCATTCTGGATATATGCCTTCTATGTTGGTCCTCTATTCTCAACCATCCTATTTAGCACCGCCATACAATGGAATGCCACCCACATCACATGTTCAATACCAGCCCTTCTACGCCACAGGAGGAGCCCTTCAATCATAACCTACCAATGACTTCATCAAATTAATGATGGAAAGGATGCAGACACTAGAAGCATCGCTGGCTCACACAATTCTCTCACCTACGATGAAATATGTAATGAGCCCATTCATCCATCCATCCCTATTTTCCCATACCCTGTACATTGGGAAATGCCAAAATTCAACCATTTCAATAGTAAAGAAGACCCGCATCAGCATTTGCGGTCTTTCAAACATGGGTGTTACCTAATCGCCTATGATGAAACTTTACTCCTATAGACCTTCCCGATGTCCCTGCCAGGACCTACATTATACTAGTACAATGGACTACCAAGACACTCCATCTACTCATTTAATCAAGTAGCCCAAGCCTTCGTAGATCAATTCTCTATCAACATTGTTAAGAAAGTCACCATGATTGATATTTACTCCACACGACAGTATGATGACGATGAGTCTATCGTTGAATTTTTTTCTCGCTTCGCATAGCCTAATTAACTAGGTCACATTTCAATTACCTCAAACTAAACTAATAGATTTTTTTACTTGGGTTTGTCTTTGGAAACATCTCACCACCTGCCGCAGTACAAATCTTTCACACCTTTGACGAGGCATTCACCATGGTATGGAAATTGGAAAGTCATGCTATTAAAGAGAAGAAAATTTAGTTGTGTAATAAGAACATCGCGTTCAAATCAAATGATGCTTCTTCATATTCAAAACCCCCAAAAAAATATTCAAATCTAAAAGGATTTACCAACATTGTAGTTTTCAAAGCTGGCCCCCTCACCCATCAAACCCAGCCAAATGTCCTTCTAATCTCTCTCCCGTCCAAGCTTTCCAGTTCAGACAAGAACAATGGAAGTACACTTCAATAGGAGAACCTTATTCTTCTATTTTGGAAAATCTTATTAAGGTTGGTGTCATTACCCTTCCACCTATAAAACCACACACTTGGTTTTGACCCTGAGTGCCCCATGCCCGCATGGTATAAAGAACATGATTTTTGCAACTATCATCGTGTCAAAGGTCATAGCAACAATAACTACATCACCTTCAAGAATATCATCCAAGAAATGTTAGACAACAAATATTTAGTCTTGGATAACCTGAATGCACCCGCTAACCAAAACCTACATATCTTCAAGAAGCCATTCCCTAATCATGCCCCATCTTCCAACCAAGTTGGTGACACTTCAACCAATGATAGCAATGTCCGCGAGGTCCACACTATTTTCGATGACATACCCATTGTTTCCCAATTACCTCATGTTCCTTTCATAGAGGAAATCTTAGCCCAAGCTCCCTACCTACATAAGAACCTATTTCATCTACTCCTCCACCCATAGAGGAACCCCCTTCATTTTCTCCTTCACCCATGGAAGAGCCTATAATTAACACGCCGCTTTTGGCCCCTCAAATTACCAAGCAATTGTTAGTGGCATCTCTCCTACTCATAGGAGATACATGTCCACAACCTACACCATCATAAGGATAATCCACCTCATCTATCCCATCCTCTCCCCTACCCATGGAGTATCCTATAGAAATACCATTACCTTTACATGACCATTTGCCACTGACCTTCAAGATCCTACTCATCTCTCTTACCCACAAATTATGAGGCTAACCATTTCCATGTATCTTACACACATTTTACAGGGATTTCTACTCGATCCACGTCGGCCCAACTTATAACTTTACCATTTTCACACTTGGTTGATTACCTATACTATGTTGATAGATCCTTACTTTGGGATGCCTCCTACTTCCTGTTTCAACCCAAATGCAGTTTTCACTCACCGACACCTCCACTATCTATCCAAAAGTGTTTCAAGTGACCAAACCAAACACAACCATGACTATCGCAACACCTTCCATGTCACCACCCATGGCCCAACACACACCTCTTCCCACAACCCAACATACATCTACACCCAAACACCTACCCACACCTATATCATCTCCCTTACTTAAAACCATCACCACCTTAGGGGTCATGCCGACATCAAACCTTACTCACCCACCCATCAAATTAGATTTAGCCACATCTTCCCAAACCAACACTAAAATTATTCCAGCCCCTAAAAAGAATACCCAACCTCCTAGGCCTCATACACTAGCCTCACCTCCCACACCATTGTCACCTTCACCCTTTTCGTCCATCCTAGGACCTCACCCTTCGACCCTGGCCAAACAACCTCCTTCCATCGGTAAACCAAGAGCATAGCAATCCACCTCCTCATCATGAACCTCTAATATACCCAAGCAACCCACACAACTTCCACCATCACCCGTAACCTTCTTATCACCCATGCTACCACTACCATCCATAATCTTCTTCACTACCCATAAAACTTTCTTCCCTTCCACTCACACCTTCCCATGGGAACTCATCCTCTTCCATCATCTGATTTTCCCTCTACATCATGTACACCCATGTAATCTTTTCCCAAAAATGTGTGACCTAAAGCTAAGAATCATACCCTCTAATAAGGTAGTTAAACCAACCAAACCTTCTATCACTAGCTCTTCTACCATGCCCGTACCTAAACAGATGCCCATAAGACCTAAGACCACTCCACACACCAAACTAGTGGACCAACCCATTCCCCATCTTGTAAATCCTCTTCCTCCACAATACGTTGTACTGCACCCAAACCCACATTCACCTCCCGTTATGATCCACTAGCAGGGTTCTACACTAAAATCTTAACCAATTTCCTCGAAACTTCTATCATCACATTACCACCTATTAGACCTTACGACCCACTCAAACCCAAACCAAAATGGTTTGACGAAACTAAAATTTGCACCTACCATCATGTGTCAGGACACGATGTAGAGAACTGTAAGGCTTTACAAACTGATCTTGTCTAATTATGTCCTCTCGAAGAAAATTTTGATGATGACGATCTTCTTGATGAGGCCCCCATTTCACCTTCACCAATTTCCATAGATTTTCCATTACCTACTCAGCGACCAAAATCTCCACCCCACAACTCTTTGATCCACCCCCGAGATTCGATATCGACATGGTCCATATAAGAGAGTTGGCCAAACCACCACCAAAATTCCAATACGCCTAATCATTTCACAAGGATCATATACCCCACTAGGGTTTTACCCCTCATGACACTATAAGTTCCATGTCACACCCTCTTCATCCACCTCCCTCAAATTAACATGGTTCACATTATCACCCATGCTCGAAAGAAAAGGGAAAAGACAAGGCAACTAGTCCATCAACCAACCTCATACCCAACATACCATCTGCGCACCCATACCCAAAGTCATCATTCGAGGTCCCGTATATCCTATTTCGATGGGGTCACATATCGCACAATGCTAAAACAACATCATCAATCCCCTCTCAAAATGTCTTTATATGACCTCGTCCCAAACCTCTCGAGTCATATGGTCAAGCCCTTATGGAGGTCCTTCAATCTATCGAGGTTTTACCAAATGTCTCCACACCCATAGCCTCCATCATTACCCCTCACCACATTGCCTCTCTCACAAGGTCATCACCTTCCTATACACCTCCACCTACTTGCCAAGTAGACGCCCTCAAAGCATTTCGATGAATAGATCACTCCCTTCCAGTCCAACAACCCAAACCCCGCTCTTTTCATCTCCATCTTTATTGATAATATACACATATGATGCATTATGATCGATGGTGGTGCTAGTATTAACATCATCTCCTCCCATGCATATGACCAAATGTGAATACCTACCAATTACATGCATGGTAACCTAGTTATGTTGCACTCCTTCAATGATGCCATGACCTCTACTATGGGTACTGTCGTTCTCCATTTCCGTGTGGGTCCCCACATTGTCCTATAACTTTTCTATGTCCTAAAAGGGGAGTTATAGTATAACTTGTTTCTAGGTCGACCTTGGATCCGTGCCATGGGTTGTGTCCCTTCGACTTTACACCATTACCATAAATTTGAACACGATGAACATAATTACACCATCCCTTCCAACCCGTCACCTTTCAAGACCTGTAACATGTTATACCAGCCTAATGATGTGCTTATACCAGTCAATGCATCTTCCACTATCCCTACTTCACCTTCACTTACAAGCTGATCCATCAAAACCGCCACTACCTCTTCTCGCATCTAAACTTACTATCCTCACTCACTGCTGTTAAACCACTAGCGCTAACTCACATGTTTTTCCATCATCTAGCGAGTCATCTATCCCCATTACCCACATATCAACTACTGATCCCTTATAAGGTGTTTTTCAATGCATCATTTTAGGTGAATACCACCTATATAATATTGACACCTTCCTCACCCCGCAAGTGTTTCACTCGGAATGTTTGGGCCCTCAAGCTTCGGGAATAGAGTTACTTCTATCCTTTCATTCCTTTTAGAAACAGATAAGGTTAGGGCTAGGAGGAATACTTGTTGAATGTCGAGATGGTGTGCGCGTACCGTAGAGAAAGATCAAGTTGACTGCGAAGAACTCCTTTTTGTCTTGGAAGGACTACCTGCAAATAAGAACACAAGACCACAAGATTTTGATTAGATGATAAATGAGGGAACTCCTTGGGCCCAGGAAATATAAAACTTCCTTTCGAAGGTGGTCAGTTCCCTATTAATATGAATTAACACCAAAGACTGTAAAATATCAATTAAGTTGCTTTGTTGAAACAGGTAGGGGAAAGGCTGATTTCTGGTTTTGAACCACAATAACCGATGCCGGTTACTGATAACCGATATCGGTAGGGTCTAGGATCTGTGGGTTAGTTGTGTTGTGGGGTGGTTGTCGTGTAGGGGTAGTTTGTGTTGTTTGTAAGGCTAGTATATGGGTGATATTAGGTAATGAGGTGATGAGAAGTAAATGAAGGATAGTTAGATGCAATATGTTGTTGGGTAGTGGATCTAGGAATGGATTTGTGAGGACTGTGATTCAAAAGTCTAAGAAGTATTATTAAAAGGACATGCAAGATGTAACTTACTAGTTATTGACGAAGATGCAGGTCCAAGAACTCTGATGACAAAGGCGAAGTGAGGCAGGATGGCCTGACACACAGAAGATGAGATATCTCCCTCTCGATGATCACCGAGTATCACAGGCTCGCATCCCGTTGCGCTTGGGCTTGATCTCCTTTTGCTGCAAAACTCTTCTTGTCTCTTCACTTGTCTCTGCTCGGCCAAGTAAAGATCCGGATTCTCTTGATCGCTCCTGCTGATCTCTGTTGATCCAAAAATCCTTCCACCTTTGTTTTTGGTTTGGGGAGCCCATTTACAGGGAACCGATGGCGGTTACGTAACCGACGGCGGTCGAGTAGGAACCGGTATCGGTTAGGAAAAAGTAGGCTATTTTTAGTAAAATCACCCACTTTCCCTGCTTTTCTCCCGAGCGATTAGTTGCGGGCTTGGTCAAGTGACTAGAAGGTCGGTTTTGGGTGCGAGAAAGGGGTCATTAGTCATGGGTGTAGGTGTGGACCAAGTTATAGGTCTTAATTAGGTTAGTTTAGGGTTAGGACTAGGTCATGATGAGGTGGCAAAATGAGGTGGCAGGTAAGGTGATGTGGATTTATCAATTACAAGGTAATTAATAAATAATTGTGTAAGGTTTAGGTGATGAGGTTAGGTTGCGAAATGAGATGTGGGTCACAAGGGGTCGTAAGACACAAATTTGGTGTCTACATTAGCCCCTTATTGTCGTGTAGCTTGTTTTGTAAAGCTGCACGGACAATAATATGAAGTGGTTTCCCCTGTTAAGGGTATAGGTAATCCCCCTCAAATCTATCACAGATTGAGAGAACTTGAAATCAGGGATAGGGTTGATAAAGGGTGAATGGTGTAGAGATGATGGGGAAAAGGTGGGGTAAGTCCAAGGAAGCAGACGCACGTTGAAATGCAATAGTGCGACTAGGGTACATGATTTGACGAGCAAACCAACAATGCATAGGCAAAGGTCGATAGTTTATCCAAACAAGGGTGATATAATCCTGGTATCCAAGGCATAGGAAGTAGCTCCAGGGTATATAACAGGTAAGGTACAGGAACGTTTAGGCATGTTCGGCAGTACCAAATGGTTGGTTTGGTTGAGATAAATGTCACGGTCTAGGTCTAGGCAAAGTTGGTCGACAGATCAAGTCAAGGACCCTAATCAGGCTAAAACACGAACAGGTGAGCTCGATTGAACAAAAAACTATATGATGGGTGGATAAAAGTGTATGTTGCTGATGTTGGGTAAGGTATTGAAGTGGTACGGCCGTGGTTCGGGCCAAATTGTTGGGTGGCGGCCTTGGGTCGGGCCGGATGGGAAGGGTGAGGCCTTGGGTCGGGCCAAATGGGTAGGGTGAGGCCTTGGGTCGGGCCAAATGGGTAGGGTGAGGCCTTGGGTCGGGCCGGATGGGTAGGGTGAGGCCTTAGGTCGGGCCGGATGGGTAGGGTGAGGCCTTGGGTCGGGCCGGATGGGTAGGGTGAGGCCTTGGGTCGGGCCGAATGGGTAGGGTGAGGCCTTGGGTCGGGCCAAATGGTTGGGGTGCGGCCTTGGGTCGGGCCGGAGTGGTTGGTTGCGGCCTTGGGTCGGCCAATGAAGTCAAAAACGGCTAAAGAGCAATGGAGCATATAGGCGATGTGGTAAAGAGGCAATGTGGTGGGAAAGGGAAAGTAGTGAATAAGGGAAAAAAGTTGGGTAAAAAGGACAAAACCGATATCGGTTATCTATGACCGGTACCGGTTAGATAACCGACGCCGGTTCCTTAGGGCACGATTTGACCGGTATCGGTTCTATGTTAAAAACCTATAAAAAGAAAAATACGGCCGGTCATTGTCACTTTGTCAATTTGGAAACCAAATTAAGTTGTCTGAGGTGGAATATTGATATTGGTGTATTTGTTGGCTGAGGTGGCACTAGTTGAGTGGAGAAGTGAGGTGATTGGCGGGCCCGAGTGAGGAGGAGGCAGTAGTTGATTGGTTGAGGACCCAGAAGAGGACATTTGGAGCCATGGCACAGCCAGGAGGAGCAGGAGGAGCTGGACCACCACCACCCATCCCACCACGACGACGTGTCGTCGTACCGGTAAGTTCGAAACCTTGCATTGTGTTCATTTGATGTTATTAAGCTAGATTTGGGGTTTGGGTAGGAATGTACATGTTTTTAGGAAATAATTAGAAAATGGAAATAATTTGAAAAAGGGAGAGGGTAGATAGGTGAAATAAGCCGAGGCGGCTGGGTGGGTAGGTTTTTAGGGTGTTTGGGTGGGTAGAGAGGGAGAAAAATGAAAAAATGTAGGTTGGGGGCCGCGCGGGGGTTCGGCTCCGGGTAAATACAGCGACCGATGTCGGTCGCTAAGCGACCGGCATCGGTCGCAAATTTTCAGGTCACGGTGCTTTGTGTTTGACCGGCGTCGGTCGTATATCGGCCGGCGTCGGTGGGTGTTGTGTGTTTATGTTGTGGTTGTTTTTGTTTTTTGTTTTGTTTTTGTGGTTTGGTTGTTTTTGTTTGTGTTTTTGTTTTTGTGGTTTGGTTGTTTTTGTTTTTGTTTTTGTTTTTTTGTTTATGTGGTTTGGGTGTGTGGGCGTGGTTTGGGTTGTGTGGTGGAGTTAAGTTTTTGGGTATAGTTTGGGTGTGTGGGCGTAGTTTGGGTTGTGTGGTTGAGTTGAGTTGGTGTTTTGGTATGATTGGGGTGGGATAGGGATGTTTTGATATGATTTAGGTTGTGTCGGTTGTTGGATTTGGTTGTTTGGGTATCGTTTTGGTTGTGTGGTAGTATGGTGGGGGTTGTTTGTTTGGGTGTGAAGAGGGAGTGGGATATTGGAGAAGATAGGTGGGTAGAGGGGTGTGTTAGGGAGTCGGGGTGTGGAGAAGGTAGGTGGGTAGAGGGGTGTGTTAGAGAGTCGGGGTGTGGTCGGGGGGATAAAAGGGGGTATAGAGGGTAAAGTAGATGTTGTGATAAAGAGTAGGGCTAATGTAGTGGGTTGGTTTTGCAGGCACGTCAGCAGCTGACGATGCGGGACAGGATGCCCCCACTGTTGAGCCGGATGCGACCACATGTGTCTGCAGCACACTGGGCTATCATGCGCGAGGTGGGACTCGGCGGAGTCCAGCGATACAGAGCGATCGACAGAGATCATAGTTTGATGGTTGCCCTCATCGAGAGATGGGATCCGGTGACCAATGTGTTCCATCTCCCGACTGGAGAGATGACCATCACATTGGAGGATGTGTATCGCATCCTTCGATTACCTATCGATGGAGAGGCCGTCTTTCAGGTGGATGCAGAGACAGCCATGGACAGCATCCTACAGGTTTTTGGGGATGCAGCCGCGCTATTGACATATCACAGCAGCTGAGTATCGGGTATGGGGATATGTACCATGCGCACCGACATGAGACACGGCTTGCCGTGTTGATGATGATCGGGATCACCTGCTTCGCCCTCCCAGACTCAGAGGGAGGCCGCTTTCCACACGGCGGCGATGGGGTGCTACATGAGATGGTGGAGGAGCACACATGTTATGCTTGGGCACCAGATACAGTGCGAGCTTATATAGAGAGTCGTGGGGCTATCACCGGATGAGGTGATTTGGGATTTGTTCGACATTTTTGCTTCACTGTTGGGCATATGAGCACATCATATGCATTAGACCAGTAGGATTACCCCAGCAGCCAGGGCCACAGGTCATATATAGATATGGCTTTCAGAGGTGGTTGGGGGTCGTGGGCCAGCCACGAGCAGTGCTTGCAGGATGGGACATCGCTTATTACAGGCATTTATTAGAGGGCCTGACAGCGGCAGATATTGTATGGAGACCGTATAGAGGTCATCACCCCGTGGAGGAGCCCGAGGACAGCTTCGATTGCGTGGATCCAAAGACACATTCTAGATAGCGGGACGAGGCCGGAGAGTATGAGAGGATACCCTGAGAGAGGGTACGCAGTAGATGGGGCTACGACAGGATGAGCCCCCTCGCTTCCCTCAGTACCGGAGGGATGATGTAGAGGCCCCACTGCCTGCACCACAGCCCGTGGATCCAGATTGGGTTGCTTGAGAGGCCGGCGATGACACTCGTAGATGATGCCATGCCATACGGGGCATATATGGTTTGGTGGGCTGGTCGAGAGAGCGGCGAGGGTAAGACACCGCACACATCAGACTTAGCGGGCAGGTGATGGCGAGAGCGAGATCAGCTCGGGGTCAAGTGCAGCTATTGACAGTAGGCAAATGGCACCGCACAGCACAAATAGGTGTTTTACAGGGCAATAGCCCAGCTCGTACAGCACAGCACCACCACCACCAAACTGCAGACAAACACCACCTGTGCACAAGTATAGGTACCACCACCAATAAGCAAGTATGTGTACACCACCCCATCCATAGCACCACTAAAAGCACCAAAGACAGCATACGGGGGGCACTTGTAGTAGGAGTCGAGGACTGACCCAAGACCTACGGTGGCTCGGGATCATTATATGGAGGCTAGAGCGGAGGCCCGGTATTATCAGGATATTCTTGATGGTACCGGGGCTGATTATCAGCCATATGCGGCACATAGAGCAGAGACCTCTCGGAGCCAGAGGTCTCAGGGAGGTGCAGCCACAGCTGGTGGGTCCGTCACAGGCAGGAGGCGAGAGGCAGGACAGGGACCAGCAGGCAGACAGGCAGAGGGAGGTGGAGAGAGCTGAGGGGTCCCTGCACTTTTTGTATATTGGACATGGGCACCGGTCTGCGAACCGGTTGTGTTGATAGAGGCCTGCGTGCCTACATATTATTCATTTATTCATTCATTTATTTATTATACCGGCCTGCGAGCCGAGTACGGGTTGTACAGTTGATACCGGCCTGCGAGCCGAGTCTGTTTTTGATATGAGAGACCGGCCTGCGAGCCGTGTTGAGGTTTTTGATGGTTATTGCGGCCTGCGCGCCGGCTTTGTTGTATTATGAGATCACAGAGGCCCCGATGCAGGGCACATTGTATATTTGAAACCTTGTATATATATAGATATGATGTTTTGATCCACATGCTGTGTTTAAAAATGCGTTAAATGTTTTGTTGATGGTTTGTGATATTTGATGTATGATGAGTTGGATTTACATGGTGTCATATATGAATGATGTTGGTGTCTTTTGTTGATGGGATGTATATAGATATAAATGATGAGTTTAATTGACATGTTATTTTATGAAATGTTGTATGTTTGGTCGCTGGTGTGTGAATATTAAATGGTTGTAGCTGTTGATTTGGATCCAAATGGTGTATAGAGTAATGGTGTTTGATATCGTTTGTTGATGATTTGTTTGTTTTGGTAATGTAGATAGATGATATGGATGAAATCATAATGAGATGTGGATTTGATGAAAAGATTATAGCTATCGGTGTTGGTATGCAGGAAAAAGAGGCGGGCGCCTCCAAAAAATTAGATAAAAAATAAAGAAAAGGACTATGTTTTGAAAAAGGTGGGAATGTGACCGACGTTGGTTAGCTAACCGATGTCGGTATAGTATAGACCGATATCGGTTAGGTAACCGATAGCGGTTATTCCAAAATGAGATTTTTCTAAAAATAAAAAAGCGTAGGTAAAGCAATCAAGTTCTTATTTTGAGAGGCATGCAAGATGTTAAATACGCGAATGCGACACTGTTTTAACGACTGAGACAAGTAATTGCATGAGAGATTTGAGTGATAAGGAGGAAAGAGACAGGTAACGTGATTGTGGGCTGAGATCAAGAAGATAGAAATCCAAGCTATATTTGAAGAGGGTGGTGAGCATGGCTGAACGAGGAGAAGCATCCAGCAGGCATGGACGAGAGGGAAGACAAGTTCCACCGCAAGCTGCTGCAGCCCAAGAGGTAAACGATTTGGTTGTAATTTGGTGTTTGCATGTTTTGTGAATAGGAGGAGGGAGATTAAGTGGGTAGATATGAGAAAGAAAACGTGATAGCAAGGGTTATAGGTGAGGTGAGTGTTATGGGGTAGGTAATCAGGGGTTTCGGGTATGTCTGTGTATACAGAGAGGAATAAACGATCAATTTATTGTCGTAGGTGGTTGTTTAGGCAAGGTGTATGTAATTGATGCGATGACCGATAAGCGGTTAGGTATAACCGGTATCGGTCAACCGTACGGTTATTTATTACCGATACCGTTCTTCGGAGGAATTTCCAGAATGTGAGAAAAAACCTTTAGGGATTTGATGGATTGAATGGTTATTTGTTGTTGTGACGTGTGCAGGCAGAGGCAGGGCCGAGGATGAATGATAGTGTACCAGCACTGTTGTCACGAATCCGAGCGGATGTAACACCAGTTGAATGGACATTGATAAATCGTTTGGGGTTAAGTGGAGTCCGCTATTATTCACGAATCGCACATAACCATGCTATGTTGCAGGCGTTGATTGAAAGATGGAATCCAGAGAAGAATACCTTCTATCTGCCAACAGGGGAGATGACAGTAACATTGGAAGATGTGTTCCATATTTTGAGACTCCTATTACAGGAAAACCAGTATATCAGGCATTACCTAGCACGGCGCGGGAGCGATAACAACAGTATTTGGTCCATACGCATGAGATTTGACACAACGAGGTTTGACATTCACATATGGGATAATGTATGCAGCACACCCTGAGGAGACAAGGTTAGCAGTGATATTAATGATAGCGGTAGGGTATTATGCATTACCGAGGCGGATGGGGGAAGGTTTCCAAAAGCATTGATGTGTGTTATTTGGGAGATGATAGAAAGGAACGTGACTTTTGCATGGGCACCTGCATATTTGGCGGAGTTATACAGGGGTTTATGGGCTTGTAGGCGAAATCACAGGATGACACTGGATTGTTCATACTTATTACACTGTTGGGCCTATGAGCACATTGTGTGTGTGCGACCAATAGGCCGACCCATCTAGTCAGGGGAGACCGGAGTACAAAGGTTGGGATTCAGACGATGGGTCCAGATAGAACAAGAGGCAAGATCCCAGGCCGTGACGGGTGACATTGAGTATTACAGGCAGGTATGGGAGAGGGTGACGATTGTGGATATCTGTTGGAGGCCTTACGGGAACTATATGGTAACAGAGAACATAGCTGAGGAGTTGAGGGGTGTAGAGCGATTGAGGTGGATCGCAGGCACGCACTGTGAGTAGTATGAGAGGATTCCTCTAGATCACGTGCGCGACAATTCAGATTTGTGCAGATATACCCCGGCTTATAGACCAAATATGAGGATCGACGCCGAGGCAACATTCTCACCTCCTCGCCAACACCTCCGTAAGGGTCGAGGAGATAGCAGCCGATCGCAGGGTAATGGATGCAGGAACGACAGAGGCCTATAGGTTATGGTGGGTAGCAGAGCTGCGAGGTGTACGTGATCGCCCTGACATAGCTGTGATTACAGTGGAGAGAGATCGTCTGTAGAGTTTAGTTCATCAGCTCCAAACGCAGATGAATGAGACAAGAGGATTGTTAGCGGTTGCGGAGTCACGAGCAGAGAGACTAGAGGCTGGATTCCTCCATGCGAGAGGGCGTATTCATATGTTACAGGAGAGATTGGCAGATCAGTGGGCGGTACCAATAGCCGTGGTACCTTTGAGGACAGAGAGGCCCAAGGAGAGGCATGGACGATCGATCACGATCATCTCCTGGGTCGGGATGAGTCGTGAGGGTCTAAGTAAATGTTATCGAGGTATAAGAATAAATAAGGATGCCGACCTGCGAGTCGATGATAGAGAAGATGTATTTGTTTAACATCTAAAATAAAACTAAATATGTATGTGGTTTTGAGTGATGATAATAATAAGAATGTTTACGTTGTGATTTTTGGTGTTTTGAAAAAGGATAAAGAGGAATATGATTAAATAGAAATACACAAAAATATTTATATTTACCACATATGATAGGTTATGGTAGGGGATGGTCGAGCTAACCTTGGGAGACCCCATGTCTCCGAAGTGCTGCCTACATAGCCCATTGCACAAAGCAAGGAGGGGCCTCAGACCGATGTAGTTCTCCCTTAGGAACAGGGAGAGGTGAATTTAGGCAATTTGGTACGGTTTAGGCAATTGGTTGGTTGGTAAAAATATTGATATTAATATTGGTAAGGTAAGGTTGTTGGTGTTGGTAATGAATTGGTGATGTTGTAAAAGGTATAAGGGAAGTGAAAGTTAGCCTACCCAAGTAGAAGGGAACCATGTCCTGATTAAGATCAACACACAATCCTAGATGTGAGGCAAAGAGGAAAGAGTGCTCCATAGGTGAAAAGAGCTAAACAAACCACACAACGTAGAACGAGCTTGAAGCCCTAGGTACCGTGCATAGACGAGAAGTCAATAGGTGAAAAGAGTTGTATGATCACAATATATCGGGTGTACGTCACGTCCCTTGAGTTGAAACAAATGGTGAGGTGAGGTGGATGATATAACGAGGTACAGAGAACTTGTTACAAAGCGAGTGTTCTGACGAAAGAGAACCTACCCTAAATAGACAAGTCCATGACTCAAAAGTTCTTTTGAATGAGGCTTTTATTTTACTGAATATAGACTGATCGATGTGGGAAGTCTACAAGGGATATTGATTGTACTATTCTTGAGGTCTTCACAAAGCTGATCAATGTGAGAAGCTTCTGATAAAGGCTGACTGTGTATAGCTGTCCTTCGAGGGAGCAGTCTATTTATAGTAGCAGATATGATTTTAGTGCATAGCTGTCCTTCGGGGGAGCAGTCTATATATAATAGCAGCAATAGTTTGGCATATAGCTGTCCTTCGAGGGAGCAGTCTATATATAAGGTAGATAGCTAGATGTCCTTTCGACGTGAAGCATCTAGTTTTTGTAGGAAGTTTGACTCAAGAAAATCCCATAAGAATACGGCTTATTTTAATACTTTGAAGTCATGGACTAGACTAAAAAGGGAAGGCATTGCTGAGGTGAAGTGAGAATCAAACTATGTGAGCTTGATTTTTATTATGAGGTGTAGGAAACAAAGTGTATGTGGTGGTAAGTGAGCTCAAGGGACGAGCGGCAGGTAGATAAGAAGTGATATAACACTAAATTCAATAGTAGAATGGTCGAAGATGCAAGGCATTAAGGGGTTCAGGCTCAGCTTACCATTAAGCGAAGCTAAACGATAAGTGCCTGATCCATAAGTGTGAGTGATTATATAAGGCCCAATCCAATTAGGAGCAAATTTTCCACGTTTGCTCTTTTCTAGTTTGGTTACATGTTGATTCTCTTTGAGGACAAGATCACCAACCTTAAAGGTATGCTCATGAAGTCGCTTATCATAAGCACGCTTGATACGTTTTTGATAGATTTGGAGGTGATCAAGAGCTGTAAGACGACGCTCGTCAAGAAGCTCCAATTGGGCTAACCGCTCTTGGCGGAAATCATCGTTGGTGAGAATATCCCGAAGAGATATTCTAAGGGAGGGTATTTGTACTTCGAGAGTCGGACAGCCTCTGGTACCATATACCAAAGAAAAAGGTGTGGCATTAGTGGAGGTACAAATGCTAGTACAATAGCCCAAAGGGCAAAGGGAATGTGATCGTGCCAATTTCTTTCGGATTCATCGACAACTTTCATGAGGATTTTGGTTAGGGTTTTATTAGAGGATTCAGCTTGTCCATTTGCTTGTGGATAGTAGGGTGATGAGAAGTCTGAGTTTGATACCAAAGTTATCGCAAAGGTCCTGCAACAACTTGTTTTTGAAAGATTTTCCATTATCTGTTATCAGGCGATGAGGAACACCAAAACGACAGATAATGTGGTGGTTAATGAATTCTTTTTTAGTTGAAATGAGCGGAATAGCTGCCACCCATTTTGTGTAATATTCGGTTGCTGTGAAATTCATCGGTGACGTGCGAAGAGGATGGATGAATCTCACCAATAAGGTCTAAACCCCATTGTGAGAAAGGCCAAAGATCTCAGGCGACCTGTAGCGGGTGGCTAGGAGTATGTTGAACGTTGGCATGTTGTTGACACATAACACAACGCTTAACATATTTGTAGCAGTCGTTATTGAGCGTAGGACAATAATAACCTAGGCGAAGGATTCGTTTGGCCATGGCAAGGCCGCTAAAATGTCCACCACAAATACTGTCATGGACATGTTGGATGGTATAGGTGACTTTCGGGCCGGTTAGACATTGAAGGAGGATGCCATCAAAGCCACGTTTATAAAGGAGTCCCCCCATAACGACATAACGAGAAACACGTTTAAGAAAAGCACGCTTTCTCGGTACTTGTAAGGTCGATGGGAGAACGGAGGTTGTAAGGTAGTCATGGAATTGGTGGTACCAAGTATCCTCGCGAATTAGCGTACACATTATTTATCGTACAAACAACCGAGGCCGAATAAGATGGGGAAAAGAGTTGTTGGACCAAGACGAAAATGTTAGAGTCAGGCTGATGAAGCTGAATTTGCGAGGCTAAGCAGTGCCATAGTATCCGCAAATTTTTTAGTGGAGCGGGGAATGGTTTGGATAGAATAGCGAGTAAATAAGGCCAGAAGTGAATCCACGTAGTGTTTGTACTTTTGAAGTTCCTCATTTTTGCATTGGTAGATGCCCATAACTTGATTGACTACCAATTGAGAGTCGCCAAAAATATTGATAGATTTGATACCTAAGTGTAACGCAACTTGGAGACCTAGAACAAGGGCCTCGTATTCCGCTGTATTATTAGTGCAAGGGAAATCGAGTCGGAATGAGAGAGGCATAGGCTCAGCGTCGAGAGGAATGAGAACAACGCCGGCTCCTCCGCCGCTACTGGCATTTGGATCCATCGAAGAAGAGGGTCATTGGATACGACTCCTCCCTGAGTGAAAGAGTGGCGATGAGTTCGTCGGGGAATGTAAAATTGGTAAATTGTTCCCCCGGTAAAGGGGCTTCCGCAAGTTGGTCTGTGATGGTTTGTCCTTTGATTGATTTCTGGTGGACAAACTCAAGGTCGAGGTCGGTGAGGAGCATGAGCCATCTGGCGATGCGTTGGTTTAGATGAGGTTTGGCATACATGTAATGGATGGGGTCCGTGTTGGTGATGACGAAAGTTTTGTGATTCAGAAGGTAATGTCGGAGTTTGGTGGCTACGAATGATAGGGCTAGGCACAATTTTTCTACATGTGTATACCTAGTCTCATAATCCACCAAAGTATGACTTATATAATAAACGGCTTGTTCTCGATTCTCAGAGTCACGATGTGCAAGCATGGCCCCTACAGCGTGGTCGGTGGCAGAAAGATAAAGGTAGAAAGGGCGATCGTCCCCGGGGTGGGATAAGCACGGTGGTCGCAAGAGAAAAGCTTTGAGAGCCTCAAAGGCTTGGTGGCACTCTTCACTCCATTGAAAGTCAATGTCTTTTTTAAGGAGGTGATGGAAAGGTTGACATCGATCCGAGAGTTGGGAGATGAAACGTCGGATAGATTGGAGTTTACCTTGTAAACTACGCAATTGTTTAAGATTGGTAGGTGGGGGCATTTCTAGGATAGCTTTGACTTTAGATGGGTCGACCTCAATGCCATGCAGAGAGACAATAAAGCCGAGAATTTTTCCTCAAAGGACACCAAAGACACATTTCTTTGGTCAAGACGGATGAATATTGTAATAAAGCATCGAAAATAATGGTTAAAACATCGAGATGTTCACTGCGATGTTTAGATTTGCCAAGAAGATCATCGACATAATCCTCAAGGATAGTGTGCATAATGTCATGAAAATGTAAGTCATAGCCCACCGATAGGTAGCACCAAAGATTCTTAAGGCCAAATGGCATGACACGATAACAGAAGGTTCCCCAAGGAGTTATGAAGGCAGTTTTATGTTGATCGGCCGGGGCTACCAAAATTTGATTGTATCCCGAAAAGCCATCCATGAGAGAAAGCATTTCATGGCCCGCAGTGAGATCAACAAGTTGATCAATACTTGGGAGGGGGAAGTCATCCTTGGGGCAAGCGAGGTTAAGGTCTCGGAAATCCGTGCATATCCGAAGTCCCCCGTTGCTTTAGTGACAGGTACGATGTTAGAAATCCATTGAGGATAGTCAATAGGCAAGATGAAGGAAACAGAAAGAAGTCGTTGAAGCTCTTCTTTGACCAAGAGGGCAATGCGTGGATGCATTTTTCTCAGTTTTTGTTTGACTGGTTTGGAATCGGGGTTTAGGGTGATGTTATGGATGGCAATGGTAGGATCAATTCCTGGCATGTCAGCGTAGGACCAAGCGAAAGCTTGGTTGCGGGTACGAGAAAGGTAGTAAAGGCGGCTTGTTCTGATGTGTTAAGGGATTGTCCAATCTTCACAATGTGAGGATCCTCCTCCGTGTGGATGTTGATTTCTATAGTCGACTCATTCAACATGGTTTGAGTTTCAGACGGTAAGGCGCGTTGAATATAGGAGTCGTCCGCCCCAAGGTAAGTGAGGATGGAGTCGTCATCCTGGCACTCAACAACATTAATCGAAGGTGAATCCTCTTCGATCATGTTTGGATACAGAAGGGGAAGAGAAGATGGATCCTCATTATCACGTTGATAAGTGAGAGGACCTATGAAGATAGCATTTATGAAAAAAAAAAGTTAGGAGGGATAGATTCAGGGTCTATCGACTCTGTGGGTGATGATGGCAAAGTGGGTGATGATGGTTTGGTAGGGGATGACGTCTTCTTCTTCAAGATACGGCTACACGAGGTGTCTCCTGTGTAGGTGTTTCAGGAAAACCGAGACCACTGCGATCATTGTGTTTGCGTGTAGTCACGGAATGAGTGTATGTCGGCCTTGTTCATAAAGACCAAAACCAAAGCCTTTCCAAGCACAGCTGAGTCAAGAAGGTGAGGGCGAAACGATGATTTGTCAAGTATTGAAAATCAGATTGGAAGGGAACCACACCAAGAGGAGGTTCAGGGGTAATGGAGGATGCGTCAACACCCCCATACGTTAGGTTGGTGCGGCAATGGGGTGGTCCGTAAGAGATTACCTCCCCCACGCGACGGTCGTAGGTGGGATGTGCATGTAATTGTCCGTACTCCTGTGGGGTAGGGAAAGAACTAATGTTATATAGGCGGTACTCCCCCAACGTAAGGCGTTGAAAAACATCTACTAAGGGGTCAGAGGTTGGGATGTTATCTCGCAGGAAAGGAAGTAATATTTGTAACGGCGGTTTCATTGGTTGAAGGTGTAGGTGTGTCGGAAGTAGATGGCTGGGTTGGATGAATGGGTGTCTTGACTGGTACAAGTACATCATTAGGGCGATACAACATATTGCAAGTTTTGAAGGGGGGAGGATCAGCTTTTACGGTGTAGGACTTCCCCTCGTACTCAAATTTTATGCATCTATGTAAGGTGGAGGGAACGCATCCCATAGCCCGGATCCAAGGGCGGCCTAACAACATATTGTATTGGAACTCTCCCTCAAGGACATAGAAGAGTTCGGTAAAGTACGTGGTCCTACACGAATGTTAAGGATCACGGTGCCTAAAGTAGAAGTAATAGCATCATTGAATGATCGCAACATGATGGGGTTGGCACACATGCAACTAGAAGGGATATTCATTTGTTGGAAGGCTTTTGAAGAGATGATGTTTAGGCTAGCACCCCGTCAATCATAACACGACGTACCCGGATATCCCGAACGTACACTGAGATGAAAAGAGCAGGGTCAGGATCTTCGGCACCAAAGTCGATAATTTCATCTTTGGAGAAACTGACAAAGAAGGGTTCATTGCCGTAGAGCAGAAGTGGTTGGGGAGATAGATTGTTTAGTGAGTGAAGCAACGTGATTGGGTGTTAGAATAGAGGTAATAGGCAATGTTTCATTAGGTAAAACCTCTATCCTCAAGGATTTCAACGAGAGCTTGTCGATGAGATTCAAGTCCTCAATGAGATCATACAAAGGTCATTTTACGGCGATTGGTGCAGCTGTTTGATCATAGTTCGATGGGCAACTCCATTAGAGATGGGGTAGGCAGGTCCACGAATAACCACTTTAGGTGGTGGTGCGATCGGGATGGTGGATGGAGAAAGAGATGCCGCAGGTGTGTTTTCTTTCGCTTTCCCATTGTTTTTCTGCCCTCGAGTAGCAACACTAATCATATTGATCTCGTGAATACGAGAGGAGGAAGATGGTAGGGATAGGTCTTGGTTTTCGAGAGGTGGGGCTGTAATAATGATAGATCTTGGTGAGGCGGGGACAGATGGTATAGGAGAGGGAATTGAAGCTAAAGGTCTCTCCCTTCGTAAGTTGTCTTTCTTAACCTTTCTATCTGGGAGAGGTGACTGACGAAGGATGGTTTTTAAAGCTTTACATCCCTCCACATCATGTCCTGGTGTGCGGTGATAGGCGCAGATTTTAGACTCATCATAACCTATAGGTCGAGGTTTAGACGGGTCATAAGGTCTAAGTGGGGGTAGGGAAATGGTCGCATTCTCTACCAACATAGCAAGGATTTTGGCATAAGATCCTTTGAGTGGGTCAAAATCGGAGGAGGATGAGGCTATTGACTGGGTCGATTTTGGTGATGACGTGGTGTGGTTGGTTTGTATAGGGGGTTGTTTAGCCAAGGAGTTTTGATAATGGGTTTTCCCTAACCGTGGTTTCTTTGACGTAGAAGCTATGTTGGATGATGAGGCCACAGATGATGTGGTATCAGAAAACAACCACGGGGAAATAGGAGTGACCGAAAACAAATCTTTTGATGATGGAATTTGTTTAGGGTTGATAGGTGGATAGGATACGCGGGGTGACGGTGTTGCTATACCCTTGGATTTCTGTATGGGTGCAGAAGGCGTAGGTTGCTTTAAAGAAAATGCAGGAGGTATGATATATTGATGTAAGGTAGAGGGATGGGGTCCCAATATGGAAGGTAGGTGTGACGATGATGGTTTTAGTTGTGATAGAGGCATAGGTTGAGGAGATTGAGTCTGTCTCCTAATGGGGTGGACGGCTTTATTTTTAGATAAATCAAGCCGCTTAGGTGGGTGTGTTAGACTAGGTATGGGTGAGGTCCCAAGCGTAGGGGAAGATTTGGCTAAGTTAATAGAAGTGGACGAGGTATTTGGTAGAGATGAGGGGGGTGAAGGTGAGAACATGGGCATTTTAAGCTTCTGTAAACACTTCGGGTATATGGTGGAGGCATCAGGATCGGTCATTTGCATTTGAGTAGAATACGGCGTACTCAAACGTTCCCATAGGACCTGTCTATCTTCTGTGGAATGACAGTCCTCACGTGTGAATAGGAACTTTTGTACAGAAGAAAGACGGGTTGTGATTCCAGTCCACTGTGGGTGTGATACAGGGGGTAGATGAGGCACTGTATCAATAGATGTTAAGAGGTCGACTGGTCGTTGAAAAGATTTAGGTGATGAAGGACTAATAGGTAGGAGGGCGTGTTTGAGAGGATCTGTCATATTTAAAGAATATGGTGATGTCGGTTCAAGAGGTTTCTCGTCTAAGGATGACAAAAGAAGTGGCGAGCCTTCCTCTTGTACAGCAAGAATGGTAGAAGGAGACATCTTGGGAAATAGATAAATTAGATAACATCCGCTCACAATCTTGCAAGGACGTGGTGTAAGAAGGCTCATTTGTGAGAAGGGAACTCTGGGCAGCTAATTCCTTGATGGGTAAAGGAACGGCAAGGATTTCAGTTTGTCTTGATGGTGAGGAAGGGGGTTCGATTTCCTGCGTTAGTGAAGAGGCTTGATTGAGAATTTGTTCGATAGAGGTCTTTGGTTGGGAATCGAAGACTACATGGATCTCATGAACACTCTCCTCGGCTAAGATATCTTGATTTAGATTACTGTTAGAAGAATGATTCGGGAATGGTTTGTTGAATATTTTCAAATTTCGGTTAGCAGGGGCGTTAGGATTATCGAGGGCTATATCCCCCGCATCAACCATTTCCTGCACTATGTTTTTCAACATCTTGCAGTTTCATGACTGTGTCCCTTCACACAGTGGGAAGTTACAGTCATTTTCTTTGTACCAGAAGGTATGGCGCGAGTGGAATCAAACCCGAATGAGGTTTAACAGGAGGTAAGGTAATGGCTCCTGCTTTGAGCAATTTTTCCAATATCACACCATATGTTTCTCCCAAGGGAGTATAGTTGATGGGTTCTGCTTTATACTTATAGGTGGTTTTTGGCGGGGTATTAGACGGTGGTTGGGATTTGACCATCACCGCGTGGACAGCTCCTTTTGATTTCGAAGAAGTGGATGTGTGAGGAGGGGTGGTGTTTGGCTTATTGGTAGAATCTGGAGTTCGGAAATTGGGGTTTTTGTTGCGCAACCGCAATTTCTCTTCTTCTAAGGCTCGAATTTCTAATTTCCGAGCCATGGTAAAGGCCTCATCAAATGTACGGAAAGTTTGAATTTGGAGGGTAGGAGAGATGTGCTTAGCGCAGGCCCGCGTAAAAAGTTCGATAAGTTCAGCCTGAGGCAAGGCATATGTAAGTTGGTTGATAAGGCCACGCCATCGTCCAACGAAATCTGCGATAGATTCGTCTTCGAATTGTCGGATGGCATAAAGGTCGGTGATAGATACTTTCTTGGCAATGTTAATGGAGAAATGATCCAAGAAAGATTGGGCTAGTTGGTTAAAAGAGAAGATTGAGTGCTGGGTTAAAGCACTGTACCACTCCAAGGCGGGTCCTGATAAGGACATGGGAAAGGTGCGGAGTAACAAGGCATCATCATGAGCAATCAAATAACAAGCATGTCTAAATGATCGCAAGTGTTGTTGAGGATCCTCTTTACTATTAAAACGAGTAAATTTCGGCAACTCCCATTGAGGAGGATATGAATGAAGGGGGACAGAAGGGTGAATAGGCTCCCGACAAACTTGCTCGTATGTCAAGGCGCTACGACTTCCTGAAACAGAAGCCTCCAGGTTTTGCATTTTGTCCATCATTTGTTTAATTAAATCAGTAGTTGGATGAGATGATGGTGTGGTTGTGGTAAACGGAGGAAAATTGGGCCAAGGGCCACCGCTAGACAATGGTGGGGTTAAATGTTGATAAGGTATGGAGGACGACTGTGTTGAGGCAACCGAATAGGGATGTCCTATATAAGCTGTTGAGGTTACCGGATATGTGTGTGGAAATGAAAAGGTGGGCGGAGCTTGAGAAGGAAAGCTCGTGTGGATAGGTGGCAGAGAGCAAGTCATGAACGAGCGGTCTGCAAGAGAGATGAGGTAGGGCGCCAAGGTGGTAGTGATATGTGGGGTCCAAGATTAACCAAAGGAAAGCTAATCTGTGTCGTATGAACCTCTGAAGTCATCGGATTGGGAGACGGGGCTAAAGATGCGGGAAGCAAGGCGGTGTCATCAGGCGGAGTGGGAGCTAAATGAGCAGCTATACTAATAGGCATACCAACAAGGAGCTGACCATCGGGCGTACGGTCGGGGCATGAGACAAATAGTATTGTGCAAAGACTAGGATTAGCATCCGAAACTTGACAAAGTCCTTATCTCCCACAGGAATTTTAGGAACCTCGCTGGTATCCGTAGGATTCCCCACAGAATGTGAAGGGGGGGATTCAGGCAAGGAAACAGAGCAAGCATGTGAAACCATGGCGGCGGCTTGCTTTCGAGTGATAACAACCATGGACAGGAGTTCACAAAGTAGGTTTCAATCATCAGAACATAAACAAACTCGCATCGTAAAATTGGTAGGTTGTTGGTTTGTCGAACTGAAAAGATAATAACCGATGTCGGCGTCTATAACCGGCGATCGGTTATACTATAGCCGACGCTCGGCCGTAACCGATGTCGGTGTAATAAGACTGGTATAAGAAAATATAAGAAGTCGCTGATTTGCTCAAGATATTTATCAAATTGTTCTAAGGTAATCACGTAAGACAAGTATAACAGAGAAAACAGAATCGAAAACAAACAAGATGCACACGCAAATCCAGAGATTAACCCTAGGGTTAATTTTAATTATTGTGGGCTTATGCCTTTAGACGCGAAATGATGTCAATCCTAAACAAAAGACTTAGGGGAAGTGTCAAGTTGTTTTAGCTTATAAGGTTACGTCAATCGGGCGGAGGAATACCGCGGAAAGGGGGATGTTTGAGTGTTGAGTTAATTGTGAAGTGATTCGGTATGTGTTGTGCGCAGAAAAGTAAGATTAATTTCCTGTCAATACTGGGATATCACCCCACGTGTATGACTCACTTAATCTACGTTCACTAGAATTGAAAAACAACAAGCAGGAATGCAATGCACGTGTTTTAAACCCAAATCGAAAATTATGTTCGATGAAGCAAAAGAGATGACTTTCACTAATGCGAAACTAGGAAAGCAAGACAAATTCTTTACTAAATATATAACAAAAACAGCAACAGCAAGTATGCTTCCTAAAATGAAAATAAGCAAGAGAAACAGAAACCCGAAATGGGTCCCACCGGGCGTGCCAAAATGTTTCACTCGGAATGTTTCGGCTTCTGGGAATAGAGTTACTTCTATCCTTTCATTCCTTTTAGAAACAGATAAGGTTAGGGCTAGGAGGAATACCTGTTGAATGTCGAGATGGTGTGCGCGTACCGTAGAGAAAGATCAGGTTGACTGCGAAGAACTCCTTTTTGTCTTGGAAGGACTACCTGCAAATAAGAACACAAGACCACAAGATTTTGATTAGACGATAAATGAGGGAACTGCCTTGGGCCCAGGAAATATAAAACTTCCTTTCGAAGGTGGTCAGTTCCCCTGCTAATATGAATTAACACCAAAAACTGTAAAATATCAATTAAATTGCTTCGTTGAGACGGGTAGGGGAAAGGCTGATTTCTGGTTTTGAGTCACAATAACCGATACCGGTTGCTGATAACCGATATCGGTATGGTCTAGGATCTGTAGGTTGGTTGTTTTATGGGGTGGTTGTGTCGTAGGGTAATGGTGTTGTTGGTAAGGCTGGTATATGAGTGATATTAGGTAATGAGATGGTGAGAGGTAAATGAATGATAGTTAGATGCAATGACACGTTGGGTAGTGGATCTAGGAATGGATTTGTGAGGACTATGATTCAAAAGTCTAAGAAGTATTATTAAAAGGACATGCAAGATGTAACTTACTAGTTATTGACGAAGATGCAGGTCCAAGAACTCTGATGACAAAGGCAGTAAGTGAGGCAGATGGCCTCGACACACGTAAGATGAGATATCTCCCTCCCGATGATCAGCTGAGTATCACAGGGCTCTGGTATCCCGCTGCGCTTGGGCTTGATCTCCTTTTGCTGCAAACTCTTCTTGTCTCTTCACTTGTCTCTGCTCGCCAAGTAAAGATCCGGATTCTCTTGATCGCTCCTGCTGATCTCTGTTGATCCAAAAATCCTTCCACCTTTGGTTTTGGTTTGGGGAGCCCATTTATAGGGAACCGATGGTGGTTACGTAACCGACGGCGGTCAGTTAGGAACCGATATCGGTTAGGAAAAAGCAGCTATTTTTAGTAAAATCGCCCACTTTCCTCTTTTCTCCCGAGATTAGTTGCGGGCTTGGTCAAGTGACTAGAAGGTCGGTTTTGGGTGCGAGAAAGGGGTCATTAGTCATGGGTGTAGGTGTGGACCAAGTTATAGGTCTTAATTAGGTTAGTTTAGGGTTAGGACTAGGTCATGATGAGGTGGCAAAATGAGGTGGCAGGTAAGGTGAAGTGGATTTATCAATTACAAGGTAATTAATAAATAATTGTGTAAGGTTTAGGTGATGAGGTTAGGTTGTGAAATGAGATGCGGGTCACAAGGGGTCGTAAGACACAAATTTGGTGTCTACAAAGAAGAGTATGGGAGCCCGCATCAATACCCTAGTTATGACATATGCATCGCTGACATTTTTCCTTATGGTCCTTCCCACCTTCTCAGTAATCTAATGTATGGGGGACTTGATATGGCCACATATAAACCTGAATCTCCATCCCAAACCCAACCATTTTCATCCAACCTACACTCCCTTACTAATCATAGCTTCGCTCACACTTTCCTCCACCAGTGCATGTGGAAAGGATTTGGCTTCGGATTTTATGAACATGGCCTCCATACTATCATTTCATGTACCTCTCATAAACACAATGACCATAGTGGCATTGGTTTTTATGCACCACCTTCCAAGAAGGTTCACATCGACCTCATCCAGGATGAAAAACCTTCCCACCTCCACCTACATTACCATCTTCACCTATGGAGTCCATAGATACCGAATCTATTCTTCCTAACTTTTTTTTTTCGTAAGCACCATATCCCTGGTACCTCTAACCTATCAACATTGTGGCGAAGCTCCCTCTTCTCTCCCATTCCTGTATCTTGACATGATCGATGATGATACACCCTCTATCAATGTCGTTCAGTGTCAGGATGATGAATCCATCCTCACTTACCTTGGTGCGGAAGATTCTTATATTCATTGGTTGTTACCTTCTGAGACGCAAACCATGTTGAATGAATCGACCATAAAAATCAACATTCACACTCAAGATGACCCACACATTCTAAAGATAGGCTAGTCCTTAGACGCTACTGAACAGGAAGCCTTCACCTCTTTCCTTTGGGACCATAGCAACGTGTTTGCCTAGTCCTATGCCGATATGCCCAGTATTGACCCAAAAATCATGGTCCACAATATTGTCACCATTCCTTATGCCAAACCCATCAAATAAAAGCTGTGAAAAATGTATCCTTGCATTGCTCTTCTAGTCAAATAAGAGCTTCAATGCCTTCTCTCAGTTTCCTTTATCTTACCCATTACTATCCCCACTAGATTTCTAACATCGCTCCCCGTGTCACAAAGGTGACATGGGGACTCCACATTTGCATAGACTTCCATGACCTCAACCTAGCTTGTCCCAAAGATTATTTCCCCCTACCAAACATTGAACAACTAGTTGATTTCACCACCGGCCATGAAATTTTTTTGCTCATGGACAGTTTCTCAAAGCTAAAATCAAATATTACTAGCTCCAGAGGATCAACACAAGACTTACTTCATCACCCCTTAGGGGAATTTCTGCTATCGAGTCATGCCTTTTGGCCTTAAAGATGTTGGTACAACATATTAGTGAGCCATGACTTACATTTTCCATGACATCATGCATCGCATATTATAATATTACGTAGATGATATTTTGGCCAAATCTAAACATCGAACTAAACACCTGCCCATCCTTAAAGTCATCTTTGACCATCTCATCAAGTATTGTGTGCATCTTCAACCAAAGAAGTGCATCTTTGCGGTACTTTCTGGAAAACTCCTAGGTTTCATCGTTTCTTTTGTGGCATAGAATTCGATCCTGCTAAAGTCAAGGCTATTCTAGAAATGCCTCCACCCACTAATCTCTATCAACTTCAAATCCTACAAGGAAAGTTACAATCTATTCATCATTTTATCTCATAGCTTTCTAACCATTGTCAACCATTTCATCATCTTCTCAAGAAAGATGTTTCATTCAAATGGGATGATGAATGCCATAAAGCCTTTGAGGCCTTAAAACAATACCTCCTTCAACCACCAATGCTCATTCCTCCTAAGGATGACCAACCCTTTTACCTATATATTTCTGCCACTGACCATTCTTTAGGTGTCATGCTTTCTCATCATGAATGACCAACACTGAGAGAAAGTGGTTTATTACATAAGTTATACCCTTCTCGAGTACAAAAATAGATATACCCATTCAAAAACTCTACTTAGCCTTATTTTTCATCGCCACCAAACTTTGTCATTACCTACTCAAGCAAAAACCTTCATCATTACTAATACTGACCCATTACACTATATGGATGCCAAAACCTATCAACATCAATGTACTAGATGTTGGCTTATGCATCTTGCCAACCTCGACCTCAAATTCATTCATCAAAAGTCCATCAAGGGCCAGCTATCGCTGACCAACTAGCCAATGCACCTATTTCTAGGAATCAACCGTCTAACTTCAATTTCCCAGATGAGTCTATAGCTACCCTCTCCCTAAACAAACCTACTTACCAAATGACACTCTTCTTTGATGGCTCCAAGTGTCAGCATGGGGGAGGAGCTGGTGTTATCCTCATTCCTTTTGAGGGTGAATTTATGCCTTTTTCTTTTAAACTCGAGTTTGATTGTACAAACAATATTGTTGAATAACTCAGCTACTTATGCCTTAGATGTTAAGGAAATCAACATCTTTGGTGATTCCTACTGGTCATAAACCAAGTCAATGTTATATAACAGTGTCGTAATGAGATACTTCAAAAGTATAAGCATCATGTTGACATACTTTTGACCACCTTTGACCATTACACACTTCAAAACACCCCACGATCTACTAATAAATTTGTGGATACCATGGCCTGCTTGGCTTCTCAGATACCTGCTTCACCCGCTGACTCTAAAATCTTTGTCACAATACAAAGGCTACAATCACCCTCTTATTTACCTCGTGAGGTCTACTCCATCGGAACCATTTCCCTTGACCCACGTGACCTTTGGTATAAACAATATGTAGACTATCTTTCCTTTCCATTTTACCCATTGATCTCACTCATAATGGACAATGTGCCTTTCTTAAAAGTGTCTCCCGTTATGTCATCATGGGTGGTCTTCTTTACAAACGTAGCTTCAACGACATTCTCTTACGATGCCTTATAAATTTTGAAATTCCCTACACCATTAAAGAAGTCCACGATGGAATTTGTGGAGGTCACTTTAGTGGTTTAGCTGTCACAAAACACATTCTTCGCCTAGGCTATTATTGGCCAACCTAAACCGTGACTGTTGTGATTATGTCAAACATTACGTGAAATGCCAACAACATGCTAATCTCCATCACACACCTATTCATGCCTTACAGGTCACACGAGACCTTTGGCCTTTCTCTCAATGGGGTTTGGATCTTGTCGGTGAGATCAACCCCCATTCTTCACAATGCCACCAATGGATCATAACTGCTACTGAATATTACACTAAATGGGTAAGGGCCATTCCCCTCATTTCTACAAAAGATGAGAAAATATGTAAATTCATCAACCATCACATAATTTTTGACTTTGGTGTTCCTCACCGCCTCATCACTAATAATGGAATTTAATTCAAAAATAAAACCCTACACAAACTATGTGACGCTTTTGGCATCCAACTCAGTTTATCATCACCTTATTACCCACAAACCAATGGTCAAGATGAATTAACCAATAAAATCTTGAACAAAATTCTTATGAAGGTATTCAATGATACTAGAAAGGATTAGCATACGAAAATTTCCTTTCACCTTGTGGGATTATCACACTAGTATTCACACTTTGTCTATTGCCACACA
The DNA here is from genome assembly GCA_018340775.1 of Taxus wallichiana var. yunnanensis. Lineage (NCBI taxonomy): Eukaryota > Viridiplantae > Streptophyta > Pinopsida > Cupressales > Taxaceae > Taxus > Taxus wallichiana. The sequence continues at coordinate 444,114,676 of CM031239.1, forward strand.
CTTTTTCTTTGGTCTACATCAAGCTTGCTACTTACCTCTTGAAGTTTATATTCCATCTCTCTCATATCACTACAAGACATGATCAATGACGATAACTTTCACTCGATTGTTTGCGCAACTTGAGTTATTAGATGAACGTCATTTCAATGCTCTTGACCATCTCCAAATATACCAAAAAGTATTAAACATGGCTATAACAAATGTGTTCATGAATGAGGCTTTTAGGTCGGTGACCTCGTCCTGAAGGAAAATCAACATGTAACAAAAGAGGAGGAAAGTGAATGGGGTAAATTTACTCCTAATTTTTCGGACCTTATATCGTTACCCATGCCTATGGATTAGGTGCTTATCATTTGTATTCACTCAAAGGTAAACCCAAACCCAAGCCTCTTAATGCCTTTCATCTTTGACCATTTTATTGCTTGACATCCAGTTATATACCACTTTATGTCGCTGATTGCTCATCCTTTGAGCCCTGTTCACCTTCCATATTGCTCATTTTAAGGATCCACAACTCAAAAAGAATCATGTGATTCCCATCACCTTTCATCCTTATCTTCAATATGAGTACCACAGATCTACTCATAGCATGATTCTCATCGATACTTTTTGTCTTCTTCAAGATGGAATCCCGTGGTCATTCATCACTCAAAACCACCTCTTTCATAGTTAATATTTGTGTGCTATAGTCTTGTCTTATAAACAAGAACCTAATCTTCCTCTATAGTCTTGTCCATGACTTAAACATCCAAAAACAAAAAGGGATGCAACTCCTTAAGTCAAAATTCCAGAAAAAAGATGACTCCCTCAAAAGGGACATCTCTTCACTCTAAATTCCACCGCTATAAATAGACTACTCCCTTGAAGGACAACTATATCAAGTTATTTCACAAATCCAATAAAAATATCTAGAAGCTTCCCGTATCGATTAGATTTATAAAGACCTCAAGGAGATAATGTACCCATCCCATATAGACTTCCCGCATCGATCGACCTATTAAAAACAAAAAAATGAAGAAAAAGATGAAATTTTTCATCATGGACTTGCCTATTTTTTTGATTCTCGGGTTTCTTGTTCCGAAAACACTGTCGTCGTATACTAAGTTACATTAAACCGCCTATTCTCACCTCCTTTCCTTTTTAGCCTAATTTCCTCTTTACTCAAGGGACTTGCCATACCGTGACATTTTTGTGATTATGTGACTTTCTTCACCCTTAGAATGGTCTATTATGTAATTCCTTTAGGGTCTTACATTCATGAGCCCCTCTTAGGTATGGTCAAATCATTAAGGTTCTTATCAATTAAGTGGCTCTTTTACTACCTCTTACCATTCACCTCCATCATTACTTATTGATTATCCTATACATGACCAGATCATCAACACCTATATTTAACAATCACTTAACCATGCCTATGACCTAAACTCAATCATGCCTATAACCTACATTCAACCATGCCTCACACCTACCAACCCATTCCTCTACTTTATCATAATCTTCCCTAGCTTATGGGAGAACTACATCGGCCTAAGGTCCCTTTTCACCAGGACTATGTAGGTAAACACTTCGAGGGCATGGGGCCCTTGGAGGTTAGCTCAGCCACTCTTTACCCTAACCAAAACCCCTTTCAATTTCTTATTCACATTCTACCCTAGTTAGTTTCCATTCTATATCAATAACTAGAAATTAAACCAAACAAGCAACAATTGCTAAACATTTTTACCATCATAACACATACATTCATTTCATCACGTCTACCATTTCTTTACCATAATCATACATTTTCCTACAAATCATCTTAACATGATCCATACCATCATTAATTACACAAATTAATGAATTAGAAATTCAATCAACCATAAAACCCGACTCAACCATGCCTAACCAAACTAACTCGATCATGCCTAACCAACCTAACTCACTCATTCCTATGACCCAACTCAATCATGCCTACACCAACCCATCTCAATCATGCCTAAATAAACCTAACTCCATCATGCCTAAACCGACCTAACTCCACCATGCCTAAATCAACCTAACTCAATCATACCTAAACCAACCTAACTCAATCATGCCTAAACCAACCTGACTCAATCATGCCTAAACTGACTTGACTCCATCATGCCTAATCCACCTAGTTTCCATCACATACACACATAATAACAGAAATTAAAATCAATAACCCCATCCATGCTATAAATACCATCAACTATAAATTGGAAAGTATGTGTATACATACATGTGTACATGGATATAAATAAATACCAGTATCTCAAACAACCTCTCATATACAACCTCACCATCTTTAGCATGCAGGCCGGTATATGATCGAAAATAACAAAAAAATCTCGTATAAATCCTCACTCTCTTTAGCACGTTAGCCAGTATATATAAAAAATAAACAACTATACAAAATGGAGGGAAGTATGGATATCAAGTATCCCCGGGGATATCCTCCATATCTATCTCACCTATCTCCTCCTCATCCTCCTCTCTGCCCCCGTATGGCATCCAGCTAACATCTCACCACCCACCATGGGCCCTCGATCTACCCTCCTGATGGTACTACACTTAGAGTTAGCCTCCGTGTACACTAGTGGCCTCACCGCCCGACCTTGTCCCGGGGCTCACCACCCCCTGTGCTCTCCACACTGTGGGTGTGAGACTTGGTCCTCTCACTCGAGGCCTGCTATGCTCTATACTCTGCATAGGATGGGACATCTATCCTGGAATCCATTAAGTTATCTTGATAATACTGCCCTCTCTTAGGTCATCCCCGAACTGCCCATAGTACTATTTCTGCGGAGGCACATTGGTCTCGGAACCTATACTGTCTCTCAAGACCTGTCCCTAGTACCTATAAAGAGGGACCCTATCCCTATGCCTATTCCTATCTTCGAGGACCTTGTCCCGCCCTTTCCTATATTTGGGCCTGAAGGGCCACATCCTGTGCATGTGTCAATGGCCAATTGGCCTTGTAAACCTGTAACCAACACCTATAAGGCGTCCACTGTACCTAATCCCCATCTCCACCCTTTGTGAGTGTTGTCCTCAGTGCTACTTAGGCCTGTAGAGTGGCCACCTATGCTTGTAAAGTGGTAACCTGTTCCTCTGAACCTATCAAATTCCTCCGCACTATCCCCAACTATGTAATCAGGGTAAAGCCACCTTGCCCTATAGGGAATTCCTCTCACACCGTGATGGTGGCTAAATTTGGTTACCCCACCTTGGGGTACTACTCTCATAAATATACATCCCACACTATTTGTATCTATCAAGTAACCCCAAATCATCAATCCACTTTGGTATATCACCTACTCCTCCTTCCCCTGTCCGGCATTGTTGGTTATGGTAGAGGTAGAGGTCTCTCCACGTCATCCCTCTTATACTGTGGAAGGGTGGGGGTATATCCTGAAGTATCCCGAACTACCATCTGACCCTATCTATGGGTATCATCTCGTGCTCTCCTACACATTTCCCTCTATTTATTGAGAGCAAATTACATCTGTAGCTCCTCGTCCATCCGCCCATATGATGAGAAACCCACATATTGCCTCCAAATGATTTTTACGTTGAACAACCCCTCTAGTAAATGTTTGTAATAAGCTACATCATGTGTAGATCTAGTAGCTTGACACTCCCCATCATAGGAACCCATCACTTGAAGCCCACCCAAATAAAACCCATCTTGATGCATCAGCCCAGGGCATACCAATAGGATGCACACACACAATGTGCTCATATGCCCAATAATGAAGTAGGAAATTACAACACAAGCTAAACCTCCATAGCTGCCCATAAGCCCATAGATCTTTGTATAACTATACTAGGAATGTGGGTGCCCATACAAAATGGGTCTTTTCCTCCACCATATCATACAGAACCCTCATTAATGATTGTGGGAATCTCCCACCCTCTACATCTGGCAGTGTAAAACAATAGAATTCCTCCATCAACAACACCACTAGCCTTATCTCCTTTAGATGGGCTCGGTGCATATCTCTGTAGCTCATACTGCACTATGGAACATCAACTCCACTAGCCCCTTTCCAAACATGGTCAACATCAACTCCTCAGATGCCTCTAAGGAGATCAAATACACCCACGTTCCCACTATCGGTAACCATGGGATCTTGTACACATCCTCTAGGGTGACTGTGATCTCACCCATCGAAAGATGGAATGTATTAGTCACCAAATCCCATATGTCGATGAGGGAAACCATCAAACTCGGCTCCCGGACTACGTGCCGATAGCATCTGACCCCAATCAGGCTAACCTCTACAATATGGCACCAATCATCAACTATCGCACTCCCTCATACCTCCACGAGTAGGGCGGTACCCTATCTCACATCTATAGCTGATCTCTCACCTACATCCAACAAACCATCACATTAATACACCTTTCCCATACCTAAATCACCGACACCTCACCTATACTTATTACCCTACCTCTTTTCCCTCAGAAACTTACCTTCTTATCACATGTCCTATCTACCCACTCCAACCCTAACCAATTACCATTCCACCATACCTATTTAAACCTCTCACCCATGCTATTTTTCCATCCACAACATTTTCTTATACCATTACCTATCTCACCCACCCACCCTACCTCCTTTTTTGCCCAATTTTCTCCAAATAATGACCGACACTAGTTTAGGTGAGACCGACCATGGTCTAATACAACCAACATCAGTCACCTCATCTGTGACCATTGCGCTCACACCAATCGATGTCACCAACCCTTGACGATGTCGGTCACATCATCATGAAACCAAATCTGCGACACCCTACCCTATTTCCCCACAAATGCACCATTTTACCCTCCCGACCTATCCTTCCTACCCAAATCCCCCCTAAATTCATCCCACCCATCATTCACCTAAATATACCCTTCTCCCTTCCTATTTTACCCATTTTCATCTCAAATTCAAATTTACCTTTTCCCCCCAAAACCTATTTGCCCCTAACCTGATTTCTCTACACAAATCTACCTACCAAACTAGGAATGGGATTGAATCATACCTCATCCCATTAGCATCTCCACTATGGTGGCATGTTAGGCCACTGCACGGTGGTACCCCAATCCCTCTCCCGCCTCGCTCATCACTAACCAACCTCCTCACCTCCAACTAACCAAATCAAATCAATGAAATAGATCTAGTGGACCACCTATCACTTGTCGATCACCCACTACAAGGCTCACCAACTCGCTCTCTCATTCACTCGGTCACTTTCCACATTTTCATTTCTCCTCTCATTTTCTCCTATTTGGAAAATTATAAATGATTCCACAAAAGGTGGAAATTTCCTTTTTTAACCACACCCCGACCTGACCGACGTCGGTTGTACCTAGACCAACATCGGTCTGTGCCCTAGAAAACCGTGGTCAGTTTCCCTAGACCATCATCAGTTTAAGCATGACCGGTGTTGGTTACCTGTTTTGGCCCCATGGAAACCCATTACACCTTATCTACTTTCCTACAACCTTTTTCACCTAACCCGCTTGCCGACCCGACCCTCCACCTCATCCTCCTGACCTCATCATTTATCACCCCACCTCACCATCAGTTGGGGCATATTTCTACCCCTCCCATGGCCTTACCTATGCCACACCTTCTTTTTACACACACCTGACCTCCTATGCCATGACCTATATGCCTAGACCCAGAACATTGTTAGTGACCTTTGAACCACTATACTTGTTATACCTTGCGACGTGGTTACCCATATTTGTTTAGCCTACCAATCTTACCTTGCCTATTACCGTGTGTTGTTTATCCCAACCTTACGTTTGGTGTAATTGGAACATACCTAAACGTTCCCGCACTTGACCTCTATTGTGTTTCGCACCATATCCTATACCTTGATACCGAATCACTTCAACCTTTTTGGATAGACCTATTAAACTTAGATGATGTAGAGTTCGTAATATTTTCACTTTGGTACCGTGCCACACAGTTTATACATGTGCGTACGTTCAATGTCACTACCTTTGACCCTGGCCCATTTCCCTATTTTCCTGATTTGACCTTTACCCCATTACCCATTTTTACCTCCACCTACCCACCCAATAGTTTTGATTAAGTTGATATTCCATGTCCTCACCGTTGCATCTTGATGATGATGGTACAATTTTGCTCAACCTAATAGCCTTACCTTACCTATGGTCATGACCCTTATCCAAACAAACCTTGACCTTTGACCTTTTGGATGTACCGGAACCACACTATGTGTTCTTGCATCTTACCTCATTGAGTTCCCAAACCATATCCTTTACCTTGGATACTAGACCTCAACAACCCTTGTTAGGATGAACTTTACGATCCTAGCTAACGTACATTTGTTATGTTGAGAAACCCTGGTATCTCATGGCATTTCACAACGTGTGTGTATGTTTGAATGATCTACCTAATCACCCACCCTACCTCTTACAATCACCATACCCTCGACCATCACCTTCTTCACACCTAACCTATTTTCTCAAACCACGCATCTCCTCATTTTATCAAACCACTCACCGCTTTCATCTCCCACCTCACCAGTTCCTAGTTTTAGGGGGTTACCTTCACCCATGTTTTGGGAAACACCACCCTCACTTACACTCAACATAACCATTTCCTATTTTTTGTCAGCGTCACTTACCAATACAAGCTACAAGCTACGAAAAAGGGGAAAATTATAGACACCAAAATTGGGTCACACTCCCCTTGGCCCCCTGTCGAATAGCCAACTCAAATATATTCACCTAACCATGACCCCTTCCACCCCACATTAATATTAATTTAATTAATTTAATACCCATCCTCACAATATTCATCATTTAATTACCTTAATTGACCTAATTTCACCTCACCTAGACACCTCATCTAGCCACCTCACCCTAGACCTATTCTTGGCATGTTTCCATAACTAACTAAGACCTAATCTTACTTTCCTTAATGAGATAAGATTTGGTCTAACCCTAAAAGCACATGCCTAAGATTTCTCTAACCACATTCCCACTCATTAGAGGGAAGCTTCCATTCTAATCCACGAGAATAAACCAACCTAGCCCAAGAAATTGGAAAGATCTACCATTTTTAGTAAACCTAGGGAATCCCACCTTAACCAACACGGTCACCCCTAAACCGACGCCGGTCAACCCGGAACCATCGTCGGTTACCATTTATTCACCTTAGCAACCTTGTTTTTGGGTTGATAGATTCTGAGATCAAGGAGACGAGAAGAGAACTACATGTAAGTAGAACCAAGCCTTTTCACACCTACAGACATCCATAGCTAGCACCAGGATAGATCCAGAGGCATTCACACTCATGGTGACATTCCGGAAGCATCACTATTGCACCAAGCTCCATCTCACCAATCAATCATCCCCACCAACCAACCATTGGATCTGTAACATTGGTAAGTGATTTTATCATTGATCACTTCCCTTTTTATCCTAGCCATAGGGTTGTTATCATTTCTGTTATCATTCTTCCATTAATATTCCCATTCCTTCATAGTCTACTTTTTGACAAACTCAAACCTCACCCACCCTTTTATCAGATCATCTATCCTGCCCTTCCACCTCTCTGAGTGTTCTCAACATTTCCATAGACCTCTCCATCCCCTCCTTTAGCTCTATCTAACCTCACCCAGACTATGTAATAAGGTTTTTATTGAACTATTGTCATCCGATTGTCATGATCGATGCCGGTTCCCATGACCATGGTTGGTCTCTCCTAAACCATCACCGGTTATACTAAACCAACGTCGGTCTCTGTGTTTTACACCTTTTCCAATAATAGAGCTAACCTACCTTCTACCAAGCGACCCAAACAACCCGAACCTAACCCTGACTAGTTTCACACCTTGACAACTACCTACCCTTTAGATCTGACTATAGCCTATCTTGTTATGTTAGATTTTCTTATTGTGCTTGAATGAAATACCTAAATCATATCAACTACAATAGGAATTTTTTTATTTCTCACATTAAGTTGTTTTAAATAGTGGATTGATAGCCATCTAGGGAGTATCACACTTCTGGATCTAGCACACACGCTAGGTAGTCCACTGTCATATATTATTTAACTCTTCTTTTGTGGTCTTGTTTTCTATTTCAAGTAGTTCCTCCTAACCAAAAGGAATCTCTCACAGTCAGTATGGATTGAGAAGTCAAAATATGTGCAACAACCATCAACTCGACCAGCATAAACATGTATTCCTCCTTGACCCTTACTCTTATCTGTTTCGTCTCAATAACGTAAAGAAAATGTTGAAATAGTCCAACTCAATGGTGTAGATAGAATTTTTAATGAATCATGATTTAATTGTTTTTGGTATACTAGACTTGAGTGGATGAGGTCCGAGTAAACAAATTAGGTAGAAAGGTTTTCAAAAAATCTATGATTTTATTGATCCTAATTTACTAGACATGGGAAAACGAGGTCCAAGTTAACAAAATATCTATAGAAATATTTTCCATGAGTACATTTGTATCGACTAGATCATTAAAGAGGCCATGTGTGGATAAATGTAAAGTGTAATTTACATAATGGATTTCATACTATCTAATACCTTTGTTAATGATAACCATCGTAGGTGGAGGAAAATATGCTAAAGGAGTTAAATATATAGATGGTTGAGATTTGAAAATAATATCAATGTCAATGCGATCCTCAATCATGAATGGAATGACAAAGTTGATCTATTGATAGGCCTTCAAGACATATTAATGATTTTAATGACCAAATGTCCATCTATACGCTTTTGATTTTATGATTGGGTATTTATGATTATAATGTTAGATTTCAAAAGGGCATGAGGATTAAATAATAGGATTGAATGATTTTTTGACAAAATACTTGCGATTAAATCTTGAAATGTTTTTTTAAGGATACTCCAAGGAATACACACATCATAGAGTGCACTTGTAAGGATGTCTTGAAATGTAAATGTTGTTTTGGTCATATCCACAAGAAGAATCCGTGGAGATGATTTCTTATATTTTTTAAGAATTTCATATGAAACAAGCAAATACTTTTCATTGGATGGCTATTATGAAATAGACACGGACTTCCGATTAGACCTTTGAGGTTTCATGGACGGTGTCCAAACCCATTTTCTATAGTTTTGACAACAATTCTAATGGTTTCACTTTTGATGGTATCCATGGTGTTAAGCATATGATCTAGTGAGGAAAAGATAGAATCAAGCTCAACCTTGTTTGATGATTGAACCTTATCTTTAGATGTATCACTAGTATCGTGAGTTGAAAAGGAGTTCGAATCAATTCTAATTATTAATTTGGTGTGGTTATATTAGAAGTGTGTTTGAATTAAATTTCTTCATTTTCAAGTAAATCTTGGATGTAATGACAAAGATTTGAACAACGATCCGTAGAATGGCCATTGATGTGGTGGTATTCACAATATTTTGATTCTTTATACCACGTGGTTTTTCTTTCCCTTTTTAAATCATCTTGTGATTGGATAAGTTCTGATGTTAGATTCTTTTAATTGATGGAATACACTAGAAATAATTTCTCTAAGGGGTGTGAATTTTATTTGTTTGAGTTCACATAGAGTAATTTCTTTAATATAGATTATGATTGGTTGTTTTTTTATTTTTTATTAACTTGGGAAGTCATATGAGATATTTGTTTTGAAATCCTATGAAGTTTTTAGTAAATCCTCATTTGATATGTTGTGTGGGCTCACCATTGTACTAAAGGTAAGAACCGAGAGTAAAAAGGTGGTGTGTGATATTGATGAATCGATTCGAAATATTTCTCGATATGAATTCGATTTAATTGATTTGATTAAACTTACATAAAGTGAATATATGAATGTATAAGACTTTGATTTGGTATGATTGATTGAGTTTAAAATATTTTATTATTGATTGGGATTTATTTAAATTTTAATGAATTTAATATCAAAAGGATAAAACTTTGATTGATAGGATTTATATGCTTAAATTTGGATAATGTGAATGTCTAAGAGATAATGCTTTGATTGATAGGACTTGATATGATTAAATTTGGACAAAGTGAATTCACAAAAGATAAGGTTGTTGATTGATAGGACTTGATAGGCTTAAATTTGGATAAAGTGAATATCCAAAAGATAAGGCTTTTGATTGATAGGACTTGATATGCTTAAATTTGGATAAAGTGAATATCTAAAAGATAAGGATTTTGATTGATAGGATTTGATAGGCTTAAATTTGGACAAAGTGAATGTCCAAAAGATAAGGCTTTTGATTGATAGAATAAATAGGCTTAAATTTGGAAAAAATGAATGTCCAAAAGATAAGACTTTGATTGATACTATAAGATAGGCTTAAATTTGGACAAATTTAATGTACAAAAGATAATGCTTTCGATTGATAGGACTGAGTTTAGAGTCTTGTAAGACCAATTTAGATATTTCTTAGCTTTGAATAAAGGTAATATTCAAAAGATAAGACTTTGTTTGAGATTTGATAAGCTTATACTTGAATATTGGTACCCAAGATATAGGCCTTAAATTGGGTTTTTGATAGTTTGATAGGATGATTTTCTTTGATCAAGTTTTGATAGATTTGGATGTTTTGATTTCAATTTTGGACTTAGAAAGGATAGATTTTTTTAGCTGATTTGTAACATCCCAAATTAATTAAATTCATGTATGAAATTATTAAGATCATTCTTATGAAAGTTTAACCAGTTTCGTTATTACTTGACTGATTGGTGATGATTTAATTAATACACACACATATATACATACATACATACATATTTATATATATTTTTAGGCATCATGTGGCATATTATGTGTTTAAATTAATATGTGGGTATTGGAACTCATGGCATTGTTAGAATATTATGTTATACATTATGGAGTTGTTACATGGAATTGTTATGTGGTTTTGAAAGTTGTTAAACTTAGGTTAAAATCTAATATTGCATGGAAAATGGTAGCTAATGTAAATACGTTTAAATGGATGGTTTAAGAGGTTGTTAAGCTACGATGTGGCATGGGCATATAAGATGTATTTTGTGTGAATTGAATGCAATGGGGACACATTGGGAAACAATAGCTTCCTTGAGAGGATAAGGTATGCGAGAAACTCATTGTTCCATTTCATTTTGTTTTTTGGGCCTCTGTTGTGGGATGTGCATCGAGTCTTTGGGGAAGTTTCAAAGAGGGAAAAATGAGAACCGATGTCGAAAACAATGAATCACAATGAAGTTGCACTCGATGGTAACATCAAGCTCCAATGTAATAAGAAAGATTCTAATCAATGGAAAGAAAATACAAGTAAGAAAACAAGTCTGCTCATCCTCTTAGATTGAAAAAGGAAGTATAAATAGGGGTGTTGTGTAACCCCATGCTTAAAAAAGGAAATAATATCAATGATTCCACTAACACATATGATGTAAGCGACGCATACGACACCACTAAAGGAGGAGTTACAATTCCAATAAGGAATGTAACTCCTATGATGCACTGGCACAAATGATAATGATAGATTCTATGACAAAATCTGCCACTTGTCATTTGAATTCCTAAGACCTATGACTCTCGCAAGGTGAGATGACTCACCGGGTGATGTGGATGATGACTAGGAATTTCACACACACCAACACTACCCCCCCTTCATCCAAGCCGAGGAAGAGGTCATGTTAAGAAAGAACAGAAAAGAAGACTCCCTGACAACTAAGAAAGATGTGTCAATGGGGCCTAGAAACTAAAGGCATGATAAGGTGCCCATATAAAAACAAAATCTTTCTAGAAAGAAAAAGAGGAGAAGAAGGAGGACTATATAGCCCAAAGAATATGGGTGGCTGCAGCAGAGCTCACCCCAAGAAGAGACAACAAGTGAAGAAACTTCACCTCAGTGAAGGGCTTGGTGAATATTTCTGCAACCTGATCAGTTGTCTAAACATATTGTATGTCGATGATGTTTTCATGTATCAGCTCCCATATGAAGTGCATGTGAATCTCAATGTTCTTTGTTCATTTGATGTTGAATCTGGTTTTCTACAAATCAAGATAGTGCTCATGTTATCACATCACAAGTAGATGATGGTAGTGTTGTCAAAATTTCCCCGGTAAATTTCGATAACATGCATAAGAGTTTTACAGTTCCAAGCATGTAGATTGATCCAGGAAAAATCATAAAAAATGACTAAGTCCTAGTCCTAGGGGCAGTCGGGACATTTGGGACATCTAGGCGCGGATCGGCCGAAAAGCCTCCAGGCGGCCCGTGAAGCAAAGGGACATCTCGGGGACGTGTACGCGGGGCGCGAGCCGATCCGGCCGAAAGAGGAAGAAAAATGACTAACTGCTGAGCGGGACAGTTCGGGACAAGAGTACGTGAAGTATGCGAACCGGCCGGATAGGCCGAAATGAGAAAAAACAGTCCGGAAGCAATTGGGACATTTGGGCCGTGATGACGCGAACCGGCCGGTTCGCTGAAAGCAGAAAGTTTCGAACCGGGACATCCGGGATGAAGGGGCGCGCGGGGACGCGGATCACCCAAAGGGACGAGAACCAACCAGATCACGACACGTGTCGCGGGGAGAAAATTCCAAAAGTCAAAGGGTGAGGTCTCAAGCATCGACTCGAACCAATGGGATAGTGCCACGTGTCCAAGCTAGGGCCTGACAAGGAAAAAATCATGCCGGAAGGGTTGGAAAACCCGACAAAGGAAGAAATGTGTCGGAGGGGTTGGAAAGCCCGACACAAAGGAAATCGGGTCTTGGAGTTGGGGAAACAAGTCGGAAAAGCATGGGAGGAAAACATGTCGAGCCACCTCCCATACCCGATGCAAATGCAAGTCACACTTCCGAACCCGAAACAAAGGAAAACTTGGCAATACCGGCGGAAGCGGGTGTCGGGAAAACACAAGCATCAAACACATGTCGAGGCATTCCCCAAACCCGATGCAAATGCAGAGGAGAGAGAATTACGTATCCAATCAGAGCCTGCCACGTGTCATCTAGGTGGCGAAGCGCAGGAAAAGATTTCAAAATCCGTTTTGGTCTATTCTGTGCCCTAAATCTTCAGATCAACATATCTTTTGATCCAGAGCTCAGATTTGCACGTTCTTTACATCAACGGAAAGCTTATGAAATTCTCTACACGATTCTAGGATCAATCTCAAATTTTGGTTAGTATGGAGAGAGAAAATTAAGAAACGGCTCGACGCGTGATCATGGCCGAGCGGCGTTTCAACGCGGTTTTAATGCACATGGGTCACATTCTTCTTGATGCGGCCAAGAGAAATTTCAGTGACCAAATTAATGCAGAATGGGTCACATTCTCCTCCAAATCGGTCAGAGATGGTAGGGTATGGGTTGGTAAGGTATCCCATGCCATTTTAATGCATCTGCAGTCAATGAGGAATAGGCTTACACGTTTTCCCACGTTTTTGTCCCCTGGGCTCGACCCATGCAATGTAAAAAGCCAGATTTGGCTCATTTTAAAAAACAAGTTGTTCATCTTTTCTGCTCTGCCCTCCCTTCTTTTCTTCTCTAGGGTTGAAAATGGAGTTCGAACCTCCTCCCTTGCTCTGTAATGGCGTTTTTGCCTTTTACTATTGAAATGATGTTCTGTGCAAACTTCTGGAGCAACAAAACGTGTTTTGTGATGCATCTGTCCATCCTTGCTCATTTTTGCTTGTTTCTCTTCTTGCCTCTCTTCATTGTAGGTATTTGTGCATGTTTGAATGTTCATTGCAGGTTTGGAGCTGTGTTCATGGAGTTTTGGGACATTTTCTGTGTGAAATCTATCCTTGGGCCTGTGATGCATCTGTCCATCCTTCCCATTGCTCACCTCTCTTTGTCCCATGGCAGTTTTGATAGATGTCCAACATTCTCCTTCTCTGGTGTATCACCGTTTTAGTGTAGGCTTTTGTTCTTTTCCTTTCTCTCTCTCTCTCTCTCTCTCTCTCTCTCTCTCTCTCTCTCTCTCTTGGCATGGTTAGATTAGGATTAGATTAGCTTGCCTGCACTGGAATAGCTTGTGGCAGGTAGTTTAGGAGCAGGAACCAGCCTTCTCTGGAGATTCCTCTCTCAGTTTCACAAGTCCCACACTTGGAGAGAGGTTTCCATGTTGTGCAATCACACTGGATGCCTGAGTGATCAACCTAGAAGCCTGATCTACATCCAGGGGTGCTGTGATTCTGCACTAACAGTTTTGGCACGCGCGGTGGGACCTTAGAGGTCTTCCACTTCATCTTTTGTAGGTTGATGTGTTCCTGTGAAGATTTCAGCCTTTGGAGGCACTTGCAAACACATCTGGCGACTCCATCTGGTCAATAACCCATCTCTAGAAGTTGCAGACCTTCCTTTCCATTCATTTTCATTCATTTTCCATCCATTCTTCCTTCCATCTCTTCCATCTTCTTTCATTCTATGAAGTTGTGCAATCATGACTTCATTTCCATCATGGAATTCACATTTCCAACAACAGCAGTATATCACACCTCCAACAAGTTTTACAAATCCTCCAGATCAGCATGCATACCCATATGAGCAGCAGTGCTAAAGCCAGTTTGGCTATGGAGCTTTCCAAGAGCAAGAGTATGCATATAACGAGGACCATCAGATGCAAGATGCTGGTCTGCTGGAGAAAATCCAAAAAATGGAGGAGGGGATGGTGCAGTCCAGGGCTCAAGCACAAATGAAAGCTTTTGGAATCGGTTGTGGAGCACCCTGTCCATGGGTGGGACCTTTTCCAAGGTATTACAGCCCTCAGGAGAAACTTGACTTCATGATTGCAACGCTACCTTTGCTTGCAAAGTGGATCGAAGGAATAGAGGTGTATGAGAGGAGTGTTCATAACCTTGTCAACAAGTAAGCACACCTTCTCATGCCTTTTCTTTTCCTCTTTCCCAATCTGTTTCATTTCAGCGAAAGTCAAGTTTCAAACTCTCCATCTGCTGTCTCAAGTGTTGAATCCATTTCTCCACCCCCTAGTCTTCCACCTCATCTCGATTCTTCTTTCCTTTTCCTTCTAAACAAAATCCCCTCCACAAGAGCTAATAGAAATACTCCCCCCTCCAAAGAAACAAGAGGTTTCATTGCCTCCACTACCACAAAAAATTGTAAAATCAGTTGAGTTATAACCCATCCCTCCTCTTGCATTCCCAATTCCATGTGGGGAAGAAGAAATTGCAAAAGTCAGCCATGAAGGACAGCAAGAAGAGAAGCCCAACAGAAAAGAAATGATAGACAACTTGAGGAGTTGGGCTGCCAAATTTGGGATGACAAAGATCCCCTTGATGGTTAAACCTACAGAAGAGGCTAGGGTTGGAGAACAGGTGGTGGTTAGGACTGATTTTGTTACAGCAGAAGAAGAAGATCTTGCAGTCCCAACTTGTCCTCTAGAGTAGCAGATTGAAGAGTTTGACTTGACAAACTTCATGCTGGAGGAAGAGTTCAATCAAGAGCAAGATTGTATTCAAACATTGGAGGAAGGAGAAGCCGCTCCAAATCCATATCAAGAGGAGCACATTCCAGGCGGGGGGAGAAAGTGTAGATCCAGAGCTCGAGCACAAAGCGAAGCTACAGGAGAACCTTCAGTTCTTCTTTCTACTTCACCTCTCTCAAGTTCCAGTGCTGAAGAGGAGTTTGACCTCTCAAACTCAATGTTGAAGGGAGAAAAACCATGGTGGTCAAATTACGATCAAGAGGACACCATGGAGGAAGTTGAACATTTGCATGAGGACAGCCATGAGGCGGTTTATCTGTCGATTTGGAGGACTGCTTTTGATGGAGAAGAGCCGGTTGAGTTTTTACCTTTCTCTCTTTCATCATCCACATTCCAAACACCAGAGTCTGCTGTCATGAAGGAGAGCATTCATTTCCAGCAGCCCGCATCTTATACCAGCTCTTTGGAATCAAAATTGGAAGATTTAAATCTTTCATGTCCTTCATTGGAGGAGGAGAAAGGACAAAGAATTCCACCATTTCTTCCATATCATCCATTCAAGAGGGTCCACAAGAGAACTCCATTGTTGGAGTAGAAAATCGAGCTATGGGCATATCAAACGGATCAGACCATGCCCAATCAGGTATTTGGCTTCATTGGAGCCAAAGGAGAAGTCACAACCAGTCATGCTTTCTTCTGAGCATGAGGGTGAGCTGCAAAGTACCAAGGATCAACTATCATACCTCTTCAATCCAAATGCGAGCAACTAAAAGAGGTATTGAATTTGCCTTCAATGATACCTTGATGATTTGGGTGGAAGACCAGCTTCTTGTTGATTTTCCACTCGTCCCCAACAGCCATGATCAGCTCCAAATCAATTGCATGGCTGCCACTTTTGAGAAAGGGAAGCTGTTTCTCACAACCAATTGCAGGGTTTGTTTAACTTGCCTTTGCTCCAGTTAGAATAGAGTAGGTAGGTTTGCTTTCAGTAGAAGAAGTGCTTGTGCACACTCTGCATGTTTCATTTTGAAGCATGTATGATTTTTAGTTATGTACATAGTTTTTGTTGTGCTGGTTTTGCTCTTGCACAGTTCGTTCCAGTGGCATTTTGGTAAGAACAACTCCATGTCCGGTGGGTTTCAAGTGGCTCAGAGGGAAGTTTTCAAAGTTCAGATCAGTTTTCAAGCTTGCTTATGACTCCATGCCCAATGGATTGCTTCAGGCTACTGATCATTCATCTAGCAGGTAGATGACCCCACTGAGTCGCCAAACTGTTGTCAAAATTTCCCCCTAGGGTAAATTTCGATAACATGCATCAGAGTTTTGCAGTTCCAAGCATGTAGATTGATCCAAGAAAAATCATAAAAAATGACTAAGTCCTAGTCCTAAGGGCGTCGGGACATTTGGGACACCTAGGCGCGGATTAGCCGAAAAGCCTCCAGGGCCCGTGAAGCAAAGGGACATCTCGGGGCATGTATGCGCGGTGGGCGCGAGAAGCCGATCCGACCGAAAGAGGAAGAAAAATGACTAACTACCGAAAGCGGGACAGGTTTGGGACAAGAGTACGCGAAATCACGCGAACCGCCAATCGGCCGAAATGAGAAAAAAGCGATCCGGAAGCAATTGGGACATTTGGGCCGTGATGACGCGAATCGGCCGGGTTCGGCAAAGCAGAAAGTTCATCTTTGGGACATCCGGATGAAGGGACGCGGGGCGTGGATCGCCCAAAGGGCCAAGAACCAACCAGATCATGACACGTGTCGCGGGGAAAAATTCCAAAAGTCAAAGGGTGAGGTCTCAAGCATCGACCGAACCAATGGGATAGTGCCACGTGTCCAGCTAGGGCCCACAAGGAAAAAATCATGCGGAAGGGTTGGAAAACCCGACAAAGGAAGAAATGTGTCGAGGGTTGGAAAGCCCGACACAAAGAAATTAGGTCTTGAGTCAGTCGAAACAAGTCGGAAAAGCATGGGAGGAAAACATGTTGAGCCACCTCCCATACCCGATGAAATGCAAGTCACACTTCCGAACCCAAAACAAAGGAAAACTTGCAATACTCTAGGCGGAAGTGGGTGTCAGGAAAACACAAGCATCAAACACATGTCGAGGCATTCCCCAAACCCGATGAAAATGTAGAGGAGAGAGAATTACGTATCCAATCGAGCTCGCCACGTGTCGTCTAGGTGGCGAAGCGCGGGAAAAGATTTCAAAATCCGTTTTGCTCTATTCTGTGCCCTAAATCTTCAGATCAACATATCTTTTGATCCAGAGCTCGGATTTGCACGTTCTTTACATCAACGGAAAGCTTATGAAATTCTCTACATGATTCTGGGATCAATCTCAAATTTTGGTGCAGTCTAGAGAGAGAAAATTGAGAAACGGCTCTGACACGTGATCATGGCCAGAAGCGACGTTTCAACAACCAGTTTAATGCACATGGGTCACATTCTTCTTCAGCACGGCCAGAAGTGACATTTCAGCGACCAAATTAATGTAGAATGGGTCGCATTCTCCTCCAAATCGAGTCGAGATGGCAAAGGCTATCGGTTGGTAAGGTATCCCATGCCATTTTAATGCATCTGCAGTCAATGAGGAATAGGCTTACACGTTTTCCCACGTTTCTGTCCCCTGGGCTCGACCCATGGAATGTAAAAAGCCAGATTTGGCTCATTTTAAAAACAAGTTGTTCATCTTTTCTGCTCTGCCCTCCCTAATTTTCTTCTCTAGGGTTGAAAATGGAGTTCGAACCTCCTCCCTTGCTCTGTAATGGCGTTTTTGCCTTTTACTATTGAAATGATGTTAATGCAAACTTAGGAGCAATAAAACATGTTTTGTGATGCATCTATCCATCCTTGCTCATTTTTGCTTGTTTCTCTTCTTGCCTCTCTTCATTGTAGGTATTTGTGCATGTTTGAATGTTCATTGCAGAGTTTGGAGCTTGTTCATGGAGTTTTGGACATTTTCTCGTGTGAAATCTATCCTTGGGCTCGTGATGCATCTATCCATCCTTCCCATTACTCACCTCTCTTTGTCCCATGGCGCT
The DNA here is from genome assembly GCA_018340775.1 of Taxus wallichiana var. yunnanensis. Taxonomy (NCBI): domain Eukaryota; kingdom Viridiplantae; phylum Streptophyta; class Pinopsida; order Cupressales; family Taxaceae; genus Taxus; species Taxus wallichiana. The sequence continues at coordinate 444,133,134 of CM031239.1, forward strand.
TTTGATAGATGCCCAACATTCTCCTTCTCCGGTGTATCACCGTTTAGTGTAGGCTTTTGTTCTTTTCCTTTCTCTCTCTCTCTCTCTCTCTCTCTCTCTCTCTCTCTCGGCATGGTTAGATTAGGATTAGATTAGCTCTTGCTGCACTAGAATAGCTTGTGGCGGGTAGTTTAGGAGCAGGAACCAGCCTTCTCTAGAGATTCCTCTCTCAGTTTCACAAGTCCCACGCTTGAGAGAGGTTTCCATGTTGTGCAATCACACTGGATGCCTGAGTGATCAACCTAGAAGCCTCGATCTGCATCCGAGGGTGCTTATGTGATTCTGCACCAACAGGTAGGCCAACGAAAGTGGATGCAAAATTCTCATCAAGATACCCTATAACCAAATAGCTTATGTGGTAGCGTTAATCGCTCCTATGTATTTTTATTTTATCGATTATATGGAAAAGGCGTTCTACTTCTTGTTGGAGCAACTAATAGGACTGAACCAAGAGTGAAATCAGAGCTCCGAGGTAGACTTCGATGATCTAGATCACCGGCCCAATCGAGTCTATAAATCCACCCAAGTCAATTTCAATCCCTCCTAAGTAATTAATACCATCTATGTGAGAGCTATGAACATAGTGAAGGATCTACTTTTCTACTTTTAAATGCAGCTCATGAGGCTCCTACATAAATCGGACACAATCCTGATAGCATACAAAAGATCTAGCCAAGTGTGAGTAAGGTAGATCAAGCTCCCCACCAACTACCGATAAAGGGTACCATCAACCAAGGGGGAAGAGAAATCGACACCAACTTGACCCCGTAAAGAAAAGGAGTAGGTGAGGACTTGCAATCGACATGTGAAACTAAGTAAACAAATAAAGAGAGTACTTAGGCTACAAGATCATAATTCTCGAGTCATATTTTGAAATTTAGATCCCAAGAAAGTAATGAAGTAATCCTAAGTCAAACATGGAGAACTTGTTGGCCAAGAAGATCTTCACATAATCAATGATAGAGGAAGAGCTTCCCGTGATCAACAAGTAATCAACATACAGAACAAGAATAAGCATGGATTCATCCTTCCATAGAATATACACATTTGGGTCAGAGTGACACCAAGTGAACCCTGATGCAAGTAGAAAGGAGTCCATCTTGGCATACCAAGCCCGAGGGCTTGTTTAAGGCCGTAGAGAGACTTATTTAACTTGAAAATGAGGGAGGGATCATGGACATAACCCAAAGGTTGTTCCATATAGATCTCTTCCTCTAGATCCCCATGAAGGAAGGCACTCTTAACGTCCATCTGGTGGACTTCCCATCTATTAGTGGTAGTGATGGCAAGGGTCATTCAAATGGAAGTCATCTTCGCAACCGGAGCAAAGGTTTCCAAGTAATCAACCCCAGCTACCCGAGAGAAGCCCTTAGCTACAAGTCGTTCTTCATACTTCTCAACTTCTCAATTGGCTCCATACTTTGTTCGATATATCCACCTACACCAAATGAATTTTCTTTCTTTCGGAAGAGGGGTAAGATTCCAAGTGTCATTCTTTATGAGTGAGGAATACTCCTCATCCATAGTAGAATCCTACTCAAGAATCCAAAAAGCTTCTTGGAAATATGGAGGATCAAAAACAGAGGTGAAGAAGGAGTGGGGTCCAACAAAAATCGAGTGAGTATGTCTCTCATCTGAAGAATCTCCAACTAAATCTCCAAAGACTCAGAAAGTTTTCTTGCCCAAAGAGGTCCCGAAGATTCAAGCTCAAATTTGGAAGATTATTCACTTGAGTGAGAAGGGACATAGTCCTCATCATCACTACTTTTAGAATCAAAAGACTTAAAAGTTTGAGGATCGGGAGGAGCAGGGAGAGGAGGAACTTGCTCAACAACATCATCATCTGATGAGTCAGAATTTGAATTAGTGGGAAAAAGAACCTCAGTGGAAGTAAAATTCAAGGATGACTCATCAAACTTCACACTCCTCTCAATATAGATCTCATGGGTAGTAGGGTTCAACAATTTATATCCCTTCATGCCATCAGGATACCTAACAAAGATACAAGGTTTGGATTGTGGATCCAATGCCTTGTGTTTCTTCTTGGGAATCTGAGCCATAGCCTTGGATCTAAAGACTTGAAAGTTCTCAACATCAAGCTTGTGTCCAAAATAGGCTTCAAAGGGTGTCATCCCTCTTACTGCCTTGTGTGGAACATGATTTTGAATGTAACAAGCATAATTCACTGCTTTAGCCCAATATTGCAGAGGAAGGGACTTCGAGTGAACCATACAAGTAGCCATCTCCTTTAGAGTTTGGTTCTTTCTTTCTCAGATCCATTTTGGGAAGGGATGTAAGAAACTATGTGCTACAAAGCAATCCCCTATGAAGTGAAAAAAATCCTCAAACCTATTACTCACATACTCGCCTCCATTGTCGGTTTGAATAACCTTGATAGACCGTTCCGCTTGTTTCTCAGCAAGATCCTTAAAGTTTTGAAAATTCTCAAAGACTTCAAACTTAAGCTTAAGAAAATATACCCAAGTATAATGTGAAAATTCATCAATGAAGGTTAGTATATATAGATCTCTAGTGAAATAAGGAGATGGAAAGGGTCCAGAAACATCACTATGAACAAGATCCAAGGGACGAGTAGCTCTCCAGGATTTTCCCTTATCAAATTTTTTTCAGGGTGTAACCCTCACAAAGACCTTTAGAAAACTTAACTCGGGGTAACCCATTGACCATTTCATTTTGGCTCAATTTTTCAAGGTAACAATAATTAAGATGCCCAAAACACTCATGCCATAGCTTGCTAACCTCATTTGCATGAGTGAGCAAGGCATTGGGTGTCAAATCAGAAGAGAAGTGGGAAAAGGTATACAACTATGAATGGTGATCCGCCTTTCCCTTAGCCACAATGCAGTCAGAGTTAAGCTCACGAATAATCACCGAGTTAGGACCAAATTCCACTCGTATTCCTTCACCAAGGTGGGTGATTTGGTAAATCGATAGGATATTGGTAGAGAGATTGGGAACACTCAACACTTGGTTAAATGTTCCACCTTCTATCTCTACCGATCCACTACTAGAAATCGACATATGAGTGTCATCACCCAACGTGATTTGGGACATGCCACATGGTTCAATGCTAGAGAATTCAACCTCTAAAGAATCCATGTGGTGCGAGGCACCAGAATCAATAATCCAAGTTGATGATGGAGCTGATCTAGCTACAAGGGCCTTACCTTTCTTCTTTTCATTTATAGACTCCTTTGCATTAGAAGACTCATCTTTCTGAGCATTTTGTTTAACGGATTCAGAACACTTATTTTATTTTTCTCAAGTAAATGAGTTAAGTGATCAATTTGTTTCTAAAAACAATGATGCTCATCATGGCCAGATTTCTTACAATAGGAGCATTTAAACTTTTCCTTCTTCACTTTAGGCTTAGAAGTCAAAGTGTTAGTGTTGGGCTTAGTTGGGGGTTGGTTGGTCTTGGTTTCTTTCTTAGGTTGGTCCTCTTTTTCTTTCTTATTTTCACCACAAGGGCATATGACTTGGATTTTAGATTCCCCATTTGAATGAGTTTGTCATGTTCTCAAATGAGTTGGGATGAAAAAATGTCAAAGGAGGGCACTGTCCAAGCACTAACCAAGGTGGATTTCATGGAATGGAAATTTGAAACAAAGACAGAGTATTTAGGACCTAACTTAGAAAGAATCAACAAGATCAGTTGAGAGTGTCCCACTTGTTGTCCCAAAATGTGATGCAAAATGAGAGGTGCGCGGTTTCCAATGAGTGGTTCGTGCGAACAGTCCCTTCGCGCGAACCCGCTTCGCGCGAAGAGACACGTAAGCCGTTATTTTCCGCGTGGTGAAATTGAAAGGTGCGAATTGAAAGTGTTCAAAATGCGCGCGCGAAAGGTGTTCACGCGAACCCCCTGTTCACATATTGGGCGCCGCGAGAAAATCATTTTCTCCGCCCCCGTCTCCTTCGCGCGAAGTCTCGTGGAACCGACCAAAGAGCCCACCACACCACCGAGAGCCCACCAAATGCCGACGAAGGCGAGCAACGGCGAGCCTGTATGTAGCCACTAAAATACCATTTTTGCAAAACCCCGCAAAGTTTTTTTGGTAAAACCCCATTTTTCTCGTAGAAATGAATTGAATGTGAAGGTCTACTCAAAAACCCGGTTGGCCGTTTTGTATGCTACATCCTTGTTACTTGTAAATGGTCTCTTTGAGAAACTTGAGGGCAATAGGCAATATTTATACCCTTCCATTATGTACATCCAATCGCATAATAAGAAGTATTCTTTTACCAGTTCGAGAAACTTGTTTTTGCAATGGACGATTGATCAGTAGTTTCAAGCTAATTTTATCTTAGTATTAGCTTTGATCCACGACTAAGGAAGAATTCATATGGTTGTTACCTGTACATTTTTCCAAGGTCCTCTTAGTTGCCCCAGTTGTTCAATGTATTTTTTTGAAGGGTTTCTTTTATGTGTTGCAAATTGTAACATTTTTGGATCTTTTTAGTTTCTGGAAAAATGAGTATATTGTGTAGCTCACAGCTACCCATGGCATAATTGTTGATTGGAGCCGAAATTGCAGAATGCACTGCCAAAATACCGAGGGGCTCTTTGGCCAAGAATCAGTCTTAAGGGTGTCTATCGACATGTTATGGGCATGAACCTAGGTCATCATCATGGCGGCATTAGGTCTTTATTGGTAATGGTATTTTCTCATCGTTTGGAAGGTATGATTGTGCTTATTATGGCAAAGCCAAAACATTCTTACTACAAGTGTTATATAATAAGGAAGAACCGTGAGCATTGTGGTAAAACCATTCTTTTCAAAAATGTTGGGTTAAGCTTGAATATAAAGTAGTTGAGCTGAAAAGCTAAAAACAATTCTGATTACACTACAACAAACTTAACGATTATTGACGAGAGTTAAGTGTAATCATGGTGGCAAGGTCAATCCCTATAGATGTTGGTTTAAGCCTATGGATGAAGACCATCCTATGATTTGAATTTGGTTTAATTCTATGTATGAAGACCATAGAATGATTCATACTTTTTGTGGAGGAGATAGATCGCACTAACAATTACCCACGAGATGGAGGCAACGGGGTATTTTTTGATTCAAGATTTCTGAATGATGTTCACGAGTAAAATAATCATTCCTTTGTCACCTAAATGAGAAGTTTGCAATGCCATATTGATTGATTGCGAAAACAAATATTCACTGCCGTGTACGATGGATTGGAGTCACGCTATTCAAAGCTTCATAAAATTTCCCTGAATCAGGAGATGAAGGTTTATTACGGTGCAGAATGAAACGATTCATATTGCTCAGCATTTTTTTCTCCTAGAAATTAATTGAATGTGAAGGTCAACTCTGAAAATACCGGTTGGCCGCTTTTGTATACTACATCCTTGTTACTTGTAAATGGTCTCTTTGAGAAACTCGAGGGCAATAGGCAATATTTATACCCTTCCATTATGTACGTCCAATCGCATAAATAAAAAGTATTCTTTTACCAGGTTCAGAGAAACTTGTTTTTTACAATGGACGATTATACTGTAGTTTCAAGCTAATTTTATCTAGCTTTATTTCTATTAGCTTTGATCCACAACTAAGGAAGAATTCATATGGCTGTTACCTGTACATTTTTCCAAGGTCCTCTTGGTTGCCCCTGTTGTTCAATGTATTTTTTTGAAGGGCTTCTTTTATGTGCTGCAAATTGTAACATGAAGGATCTTTTTAGTTTCTAGAAAAATGAGTATATTGTGTAGCTCACAGCTGCCTATGCCATACTAAGATCCCAATAGTGGCATAATTGTTGATTGGAGCCGAGATTGCAGAGTGCACTGCCAGAATAATGCATATCATGGTTGCTTTATGTTATAAATGTTTTGCATATGGTTTGGCTTGCTAAAAGTGCTCATACAGGTTCAGAATCCATGAGTTTATATGGATAGCTAAAACATCCACTAATTATATATAGGTGGCCAGGAAATAGAAAATAGAAAATTGATCATAGAATGGCTAAATTGGGATTTTCCTGTAGTGGCAAGAGTACTCTTCTTAGAGATGGTTCAGTGATTTTGATGTGCCTGTTTTGTATTAGACCTTCATTTCAATCAATACTTATCCTTTTGAGTTTGGAGGTTCTGTTCACAGTGTTGCATCTCTGTTGATTTTCTGGAGTAATCTGTGAATGTTTGTAATCATACATGGATTTGTTGGAGGAAAAGTCATGCCTCAGATTAAGATGTAACCAGCTCGTGTACTGACAAATTTCAACAGTGGCATGTTGGGCACTCAATTTGAAGTCAAGGCTCTATCGTTCTCTACAACACTTGTTTTGACTTAAAAGCAAATGAAGATGAACTTTCCTTTGATGGTCACTGATCATAGCAAATCCTTTATAGTCATATTGCAAAGTTTTGACTCAAAATGCTCTTGGCGAGGATGATCCTTTCCACTGTTATGCAACAATATATGAACAAGTCTGGGAGAGTTGCCAATAGATCAATAGCAAGCAAGCCAAAGGAGAACAAGGTTCTAGTATGCATTGGTACCAAGGGTACAAAAGGGACCACTAAAGGGCTGATATAGAGATAGACGATGCCCTTGTGACAGGCTATGAGAGTGACTAAAAAATCCTAGGAGGATTCAAGGTTGCCTTCTCAAGGCTTCTCCTAACACGCACAATTGGCAATCCTCTAGATGTAGAAAGAAAATTGGCACTGTGCACCTGCCCCCGTAGTTCAGACTGTGAGTAGTGAAAATTCGTCAGCTCTACAGCAAGAATAAGAAAAGGATATCTGAGGCACCATGATCACCACTTGCTAGGTGAGGGAGATGGAGAAGCCTCACAGATCTAGAACCACCCGTGATAGTGACTAATGAAGCTAATGGGCACTTGACATCGGACAACTATGGATGAGACAGGCTGAAACAAGAAGCAATAAATTTGATGGCCCTAGAAGTCCTTTTGACATCTCGATGTCTGAATGTAACAACCTTCATAAGGTAGGGCCAATTATCTCTAACATGAATTACGAAAAAATATAGCTAGTAAAATCTCACTCAAATATCATAATAGATAGAAATGCTAAAGATAAAGCATTCTTCCATCTAACACCTCTATGAGAGAGAAAAGACGGCATATCCTTTTGCCTTGCGGAATATGGTGATCTATCTTGACTCCTAACTGGTGCGAAAAGATGTTGACCTTAGTCAGAGAGGACAATCGTCCAATCAGAAATCCACAAGGAATGCTCATCATAAAATTCTGCTACATCCTTGTTACTTGTAAATGGTCTCTTTGAGAAACTCTGAGGGCAATATGCAATATTTATACCCTTCCATTATGTACGTCCAATCAGACAATAAAAAGTATTCTTTTACCAGGTTCAGAGAAACTTGTTTTTTACAATGGACGATTATACTGTAGTTTCAAGCTAATTTTATCTAGCTTTATTTCTATTAGCTTTGATCCACAACTAAGGAAGAATTCATATGGCTGTTACCTGTACATTTTTCCAAGGTCCTCTTGGTTGCCCCCGTTGTTCAATGTATTTTTTTGAAGGGCTTCTTTTATGTGCTGCAAATTGTAACATGAAGGATCTTTTTAGTTTCTAGAAAAATGAGTATATTGTGTAGCTCACAGCTGCCTATGCCATACTAAGATCCCAATAGTGGCATAATTGTTGATTGGAGCCGAGATTGCAGAGTGCACTGCCAGAATAATGCATATCATGGAGATATTCCATTTTCACAAACCTTAATACTACTGCCATGAGATTGATTTTTATGCCCAAAAAGAATTATTGAACCTTGTGTCTCTATTTCAATGTTTTACCGATGTCTTTTGTTGTTTAAATATATGCATTAGACATGTCTTTTACCGATGTGTTTTGTTGTTTAAATTTGGATTGGTGTTCTATTTGATTGCGCTAATTCTGTATCATATGCACAAAAAATGTGTTTCAGGGAAAGGTGAATCCCACTCAATTGTTCTGCTTTGATAATGGTTTGTGCCTAGGTAAACTTACATTCTCTTCTACAAACATTGCTTTGACTTTAAGATCATCTAAATGTATTCAAAACTTTTCATTTCTGAACTCTGCAACATCACTTGGTATATTTTGTTATCAAATGATTTGTAATTTATGTAATTTATTGAAGCTTGAAAAGTTCATATTTCTGTTTTCATTAATATAGGAGAATATCTTAGGAATTTTTTTTAATAAAAAGTACTATTGATTAGAATTTTACTTTCATTTTTTTTTTACAATATGGCTTCTTCCTCGAACTCCTAATTTGTTTGAGAGGACCGATTTAGAGATTGCAAAATTGCAATCTATTCTCGAAAATCCAACTACAGTTGGGCAGTATAAAGCCCATTGTGAAAGAATACTGGTTGATCTTCGTAGAATAGAGACAAGTTTGAAAACATATAATCCATTTGATTCTGAATCAATAACAAAATTTATGGATTCACTAAAATCAAGTGTCTCAGGAGATGTAGGTTATAATGAGATTACATCACGACTTTCCGATAAGGAAGTCGTTAAGAGGTTCTTGTTGGTTTTTATGCAGACAAACGGAAAATAAGGGCATATTATGTAAACAAATGTTCATGTCCTTTATGTGCCCCTTTGATTTATCCTAGATTTGTGGCCTCTCAAGGCCAATTTCCAAATAATGACCAATTACCGTTATACTTCATAATGATGCTACATGCTGAGGTTCACTTAAACCTAAAGGTGAACTATTTAGACATCCCTAGTTATTTGGGGCAGGGGCGTGGCCATATTAGCCACAAAAGTGGCATATAGAAAGGAGGGAGCTCCTGCAGTTGTTGACGCGCGGCAGCTTGTACCAAGGCCACAACCATTCTTATCGAGCTTTCGGATGTCGCAAAGACTGTCGTTATGACTGCACATGAGGGTGCTATCGAGGGTCTTGCTGGCATTGCTCGCGAGACCCAATTGATCTCTTCTGACCGTGTGGGTCAATACCTTCAGAGACGCGATACTAGCAGTGGAGGTGCTAGTAGCACCAATGATGCATGCAGCGAGGTATACGCTCGTGCATCTTTGATTTCCCCAGATGACTTTGAGCTAGTTACTGCATCCCGCCGGTGCACGTCGGCCAGACGCATCATGGCTGCTGACTTGTTGCGTGCGTATGAGGTGATTGCTCGGCATTGCAGCATTCCACTATCGGGGGTTTTAGATTTTATAGAGCAGAGTGGGAGTGTATCTTCTAGTCAGGGTACTACTGCCGCTACTACAGATAGACTTCCTGTAGCTGGGATTGTCACACCTGATGTTCAGCACATTTCTGTTCCGGTGTGTGAAAATTAAACCTTTAATATAATTAAAATTTATTTTAATTGATCATTACTTTACAATTTATTAATATTAAAATTAAACATGTACTTTTGTGTTTAGGCTTCTGCTCCAGTGTGTGGAGCTTCACAGCCCACACCATCTACCCGTGTCACATACACACAGCTCTTGACTGAGCACAACATGGATCTTGATGTTCCGGGTCTGAGTCAACTTGGCTTAGTTGGCGAGATATTTGCTGGTGTTGAGGTCGTGGATGACAATCCCATACATTTGGAGACGCGCGTCCAGAGGTATAAATACATGTGTTTTAATATAATTAATATTTAATCTAAATTGAAATGTTAGAAATTAATGAACTTTATTCAAAAAACTTATTTATCAACTTCTTACATTTTATTTATTTTGTTTCACAGGGATCTACGGGACAGAGATCTACGGGTAGCGTAGATACTCCCAACATCCGCGCAGCAGGAGGACAGATCTTGAGGTAATCAATTGTACATATCAGTTATATAATGTATTGAATTATTTAAGAAATTGTTGTAGATTTCTGCTTATATATTTTAATATATGGTACATGCTATATATAGTTTATGACATGTATATTCCTTTTTTTTAACATGCAGGGTGCAGCAGAGCGTAGTGAGGGGTCTGGCACTCGCCCTAGTGCACGGAGGAGACTTCAGTGATATTTTATAGATTTCAAACATTTTAGACATACTTCTGGAGATTTTAGACATGTATATATATTCATACTCATTCTAGACATTATTATTATATTTTGATATATGTCTTAGACACGTGTATTTACAATTATGGATGTGAATATAAGACACCCCCTTATGTGACAGCTGAATATATTGCTCAGTGTTCAACAATTTATTATGGAAATATATCATTTTGTTGCAATTTGCAATTCAAGATAGTACGTTCAGCAGCTCCATTCTTATTTACTGGATACATAGTTTGCGTAATTGATAACTGATCTCACTCCATCTGGTTTGTAGTATACATTGCCAATAAATGTGTAATTGAGCTATCATAATTATGGTAGATGGTAAAGACTGCTGATTAAATGTTTTAACGATCTAATGTTTTAAGCTTTCCCAGCAAATTGAGTTTGAAGATCGCTTTTTAGGTCAAGTGTCATATATATCACTGTCCAATGGAGTATTACTGACAGCCTTGTGGGATAGCTTGTAATAATTTTGATACGGGATGTGGGCCTTGTGGGATAGCCTATATTGTCACATATCAAAGTGAGTCATTACAATCTGTGGCTGTGAAATGTAGGATTTCCTCAAAAAGATGTAGATATTTATAGGACTTCATTTTTCTTTGATATTTATCTTAAATATCTGTAATATCTCTGATCAGAAAAAGAAACATTGTACAGAACTGTATTAAGATAGAGGGTTAAAAATAGACATGATAGTTGGACAATTAGACCTTGAAAGTCCGTGGTGCTTCCCAATCATTTATGGCCAGAGTCGACATAGGTATTACTAATATTTTGCATATCCATTTTTTTCTGGGCATGCTTGTCTTATCTTCATGGAGATTATAATAGAGTTGACATTGCATCTTCAATGCTAGGGGGAGGTTCTTGGTGATTAGAAGTGGTGTTGCAGGGTCGGTGTTGATGAGACCAAAAGCAATAGCTAGCTTCTCACTTTGGTAGTTAATAAAGGAGATGTTCATTTATTACCGTGCTGCTTTCATCAGTCCAGCATTGCATAAATTTCATCAGATTGTGGGTGGGATGTGTCTCCATCAAGGAATGAATGCACTGTGTTCTTTTGCTCAATCACACGGCAACCTGGTTCCTTTTTCAATCCCCTCTCACTCATCAACTTTCGTATTATTGAGGCATCATCCCACCTTCATACTTATTCAGACTTTCATATACAAATCATTTTGGATTTAATTATAATTGTTTTATATACAGACTTCTTCAGCAGCAGTATCTGTCATTTTTGTTGGGACACAATGTATTTTTCCATTTCGTCAGTTCTTAACTTTTAAAATTAGAACCCTTCTTTTCAAAGCACTCAGTTTTTATGTTCTGTTTCTGTTTTTACAATAGGCCATGTAGAGTTAAATATTTCTTCTGGGTGTGTGTTGTTTTTGATTTCTGTGCATAATCTAATTACTCCTTTGAGAAATTCGAGGAAAGAACATGAGAGACAGTTTCCTTATTATCTTTTCTGTTTTACAGTGACACTTATCTTTTAAACTATGCTATAGTCATATGTTAGGGAATTCACTGTTATATTTCGGTTGAATACGTGGGTTTTTTTTGTTGCTTCTCAATTTAAATAGGTTGCAGGAAATTTTATTAGATATATATATGTTTGTCCATTGCTTATAAAATTATGTTTTTTCCTGGAAATTTATTATGGAATAATTGGATAAGTATGTTCAGATTCATTTTTACCAAATTTATTATGGAATAATTGGATAAGTATGTTCAGATTTGTTTTTACTTATTCGAATTTGGAAGCATTTTTACACGTTGGTTCTTCATTTTCCATTTTTCTTCATGATGCTTTGGAGCAATCTTCATCTATTTTTTTACATGATGACTTTTTTTAACTGTTTTTTCACTTTCTTTTGTCCAGAAATTTGATAATATTCAAGAAGCATCAGATAATCAGATTATGTTTAGGATCTCTTTATTAGATATATATATGTTTGTCCATTGCTTATAAAATTATGTTTTTTCCTGGAAATTTATTATGGAATAATTGGATAAGTATGTTCAGATTCATTTTTACCAAATTTATTATGGAATAATTGGATAAGTATGTTCAGATTTGTTTTTACCGTTCAGAATTTGGAAGCATTTTTACACGTTGGTTCTTCATCTTCCATTTTTCTTCATGATGCTGGAGCAATCTTCATCTATACTTTTTTTGTAACCTGTTCACTTTCTTTTGTCCAGAAATTTGATAATATTCAGAAGCATCAGATAATCAGATTATGTTTAGGATCTCTTTAAAGTTTAGCCTCATCGAATTACCTGCTATTGAGTATAACAAGTTAAGAAACTTGACAATGTTAATGCAGAATATCATTTTAATGCAGAATATGTAAATTATTTATTATTATTTTATAATTAATATGAAAAAGTGCCAGATTCATTGTAGATTCACTTCATATAACTTGAACCTGTAATGAAGGCAGTTTTTCTTTCACTTTGCCCTGCTTAAGGTTGTCCCACATCAGTTTTTTAGCATTTTCTGTATATGGAAGTACCTAGTCATGCAAGGTGGTATTATTTTTGGAATGAATGCTCTGTTTTCTCGTATTTATTCATGAAAAGAAATTAACATCTTCATGGATGTTTTGTTTTCTCTTGTTTATGGTTGGTCTTGCTCAACATCAAATTGTAACAATTCAAAGCATGCAATCTAGATTATGTCCTGTAACGAGTCATTCCAAAATTTATTAATTGTAGAAGGCCATCTGCAATTTTAAGTATGTGTGATATCCTCAAGTAATGATCCCATTTGCATGCTGCTTAATTATATCTTCAACAAATCCGACATTAAAATAAATATGCAGAGAAAAGCTTTTGGGCTTCTTTAACTACATTTTGTAAGAAGTAATACAACCCTATCCCCTCTCTCCTGAACCTATGACCTCCTTTATAAAGGACATGCACTCACACTGTAAAAGGGACACATCCTCTTGGACTGTAAAATCTATACATAGCCACTGTGTAAGCTATTGGCACACTGATGGGAGAATTAAAGTGTAGGAGCATGTAGCAAAGAAGGGGCATTCTGGCTGTGAGTGTTTTTAAGTATTAAGTAACAAATCTCTATTTATTGAGTTGATCTATTTATTTAACAGGATTTAGAGACAAATGACAAAAAAGGCTCTGAACTATGGTTGACCAGGTGCACACATAGGCTTCTTTAACTACATTTTGTAAGAAGTAATACAACCATATCCCCTCCTCTCTCCCCGAACCTATGACCTCCTTTATAAAGGACATGCACTCACAATTGCTATGAAAGGGACACATCCTCTTGGATCATCTGTAGAAGTGGACAGCCAAAGAATACCTCAAACCTTAATTAATGCAAGATGAAAAAGATATTTTGATTCATGATGCAAGAAAACAAGAAATTATTTAGAATCTCAAAGATGATGTAGCTAGTGAAGCGGACAATTATATGGATGCTCTTACTACCATGGAATCCGAAATGGAGACAGTTTCGAGAGCAGAACCAAACAGAGGTTGATTCTCCCACATCAATTCGAACATTTAAGGTAACAGCAGAGAATTACATGAGAGGCATGCTCAAGGTGTTCATCGAATTCACTAAGGTTGAAACTACTGTCTTCAAAAGGAGAAAAGTCATCGTGTTTTGAGTATGGGGAACTCTGCATATGTTTATTCAAATGGAGATTCAACATGTTTCAAAAACTAAGTCTAATCAACTCTTTCAATTAAAGTCACAACTTTCATCCTTCTCTTAAATATCTCAAATTGGAAATCATGTATTGATTGACATGATAATTGGAAATCTCATTCATCCATAGCTATTTTACTTAAAATGTTATCTACTTATTTACCTCGGAAAGAAAAAGTGGACAGAATTTAACAATTTTCATATTTACTTGATCCATAACACTCAAGTCAATAAATATCATACCATACATACTTCCATGTAACATATATCACAATACTTGTAAACCATAAACCATCTCACAACAAGTAAGAATCACAAGTATTAAACAACTTTATTGTATAGTGGTCTCCATAGTCCCTTCAAGTAGAAAATACAATGCTATCTAGCTTAATAGTTTATTACCAACAAGGTTTAGTAATTTATTCCATGTCCTTCTATATAATACCAAGTGGCTCTGCTTGTTCAATGACTTGTAAAAGTTTTTCATGGTCTTCTACATCTAGTCTCCATTTTTTGCGTTTACTATTTGTAGTCTTCACCTGCTGCAATTGTAACCCTGTAGCAATTATGTGATGGGTGTAATGATACACCTTTTTGTCTGGTTTGTAATCAACAAAGTGAATCCCACTTTGGAGGGCTTTCACTTGTTGTAAGTATGTTCCTTGCACTACAACTGAGCCAGTAAAAAATGTTGTCACTTCACTTGTTATTTCACATGTTAGCTTTGTTCTCTCCTCTGCAAACGCAACAAGTAGTACTCCACTTTCTCAATATTGGCTTCTTCAGCAATGACTGCAAATACATCTCCTACAACAAAATGCAAAGAAACATTCAATGATCGGATGTATAGTATAAATTATATATACATATATATATATTTAATTATCAAATTATACTTGATCCTTTCAAATAAAACATACCTTGTTTAACCAGTCCAGATATGTGGTCATAATCAATTGAAATTAATGGCACATCTTCAAAACTATCATCATGATCTGATCCATATGTGTCATCCACAACTAAAGGAACTTGCTTCCACTCACCTACATACCCATGTTTTTGACTATTGCACTCTGAATATGATTTGTTCATGCATTCATAACAAAAACAAGAATAATCTCTTGTACAGATTGTCCAGTTATTACTATCCATAGTCATCAAAGAGTGCAAAGACCTAGAATTGGGAATCCTTTCACATCCATACTTTGTCCTCCGATCAATACCTTCATTTAATCATGCTCAAAAGATCAATAAAGTTTAAAACAAACAACAAAAATCAGAATAAAAAATTTAAAGTTAGTAACTTGTAGTTCACTTAATAAATCACATCAAGATTTACATATCTATGTTTTAAATGTGCATGTACCTTTTATCTCCCAAAATACTCTGTGTGGGGTTGAAGCATGTGATGTTGAAGCCTGTGAGGTTGAAGCCTGTGAGGTTGAAACCTGAACTGCAAAATGTTTCTTACACCATTCAACAACGGTGTGGGCATCAATCAATCGATCTCCCTCATAATCAAAGCTTTGTTTCTTTAGAGCACGTTTGATGCATGCACCCACACCATCGTGTTCTCCCTTCCCATGACCACTCTCAAAAAAAAAACTCCATAAATGAGGAATTTTGTGATGACGATGATAACGACTGAGTGCAAAGAAAGGGCGAGAGGATTTGAATTGTGATGCACAACCATCTGACCAAACAAAATGGTGATCTATCTGTATTCCTCGCTGATGAAGATATTGAAAGAACAAACCAAAACAATGTTGCACAAAGTGGGTGTCATGTTCTTTGTCATCACTTATATAGAAGTGATACTCCTTCTTGATCATTCGCTTCACATATGTACTTTCAACCCCATCCAAATCCAATTGTGCATGCCTATAAAATACTTGAACCATGATAGTAACCTGGTCAATATGATAATACTGTGTTTGAATTTCTTTTTGATGAGAAAATGAGTAATTCTCAGCAAAATCAACCACGGACAATATGGAACCAATAGGGAATGTGTCCCTATTAGTCTTGAATTGTGTAGCCTGCCACTTTGAATAGTGAGAATGTTTGATGTACGGACTAATTAAACTTCGGAAACTTTGCATGAATGTAGCAATGGGGATTTCCTCTTCTACCAAATCCAACCTGGTTGCATCTTTTCCAAGCCTTGTTGAATATTTTATGTATTTGAACCTACAAAATCAATTCATAACATGGACAAATTGTCATGTATTCATTTGCAGTAAAATAAAAATCAAAATAAAATCTAACATCCAAATTTAAAAACATAAATTTATATATATCACCTCTTGCAAGCAACCAGGTTAACTGTGTCCAAATCTTCATTTGTTTTTGGCAATAATTTCAAGTCCCCACACTTGTCACAGACACCTTTGATGCAAGTCATACGATCATCAACATGATCATCAGATACGTTGCAAATAATTGAAGTTATGAATTCACTGACACGTGTAGGTGGGGCAATTTCTTCTCGTAACTTTCTATACACCTGAAAAAAACATAGATTTTGAAATACATTAATTTTAAATCACATGTCTCAAAAAACGATATTTAAACAAATTTTAAATATATAGATATAAATGAAAGCACGCCTCAAAATATATATACATTGAATCTATAAATTTTTATGTACCTGATAGTGATAATCAAACTCAACGTGATAAATGACAACAACATGTGTCAAGGACTTTATCAGCTCGCACATACCAAGGCTTCAAATTTTCAAACATTCGTTGTCCAATCTTAACATCCGGATTTTCTTCTGTAAACTTTATGTACATCTCGTGTTGAGTTATTTCAAGCCAATGTTTTATATGTTCGTCATAGTTATTGCGAGTTACCCTATGTTTTAAAACATCCCTCACATTCGAAGAAGGATGAGTCCTTTCACCAAAAAATCAGAAACTATCTTCACAATATTATCCTCTATTTTATCAGAACGTGGATTTCTACACATTAGTGCCCAATTTCCTTCCATAGTAGAGTCATCCAATGTCTTCCTCCTTTTTGCATACCTGCTAACCGTCTTTCTAGATAAACCCAATGCCTTGGCAAAGGCGGTAACATGATGATTCTTTGTTGTATCTTCACTTACAACTGAAGTTAATATTGCTCTACGAGAAATACTCTTATCAGCAGACCTAGTTTTTGTACCCAAAGAACTTATTCCTTTAAAAACATTCCCAACAAATTCTTCTTCTACACGTTTTGAATTTTTCCATCCAAAATCAACACCTAACAATTCTAATGTTTCCTTCATATCAACATGATTCAAGAATGTAACCAACAAATGTGCTCTAAACAATTGTAGTCAAATTAACAAATTCACCATATATTATCTCTACACTTTTTGCTGTTTTATTTCGTGATAGTGGTTCTTGTTCGGAAAATTCTTTTAATTTTTGTAAATCCATCTTCACCAAGTGTTTCACATTCTTTTTGGGAAGTAATTCCATAACTTTTGATATCACTTCAGCATAATGTTGCGCATCATGATCTGTGTCCATAAACATACACATGGGATCCTATCAAAACCCTTGCCTTTACGCAATCTAAAAAACATAAATTATCATATTTAAACCTTAGAACTAAAAAAATATTAGGATCTATCAAGGGTTTCTATACATATGTACCAATTTTTGCAGCGTTGTCTTTCACTTGTTGTGTCTTCTCTCTCTCTCTTTGTGCCCTCCTACGAATAGATCTTCTAGCATTCTTCTCTCTCATTCTCTTCCTCGGATATTTTCGTTTCTCATTCTTTGCATTTCCCATGATTCATCCACTTCAAAAAATTTCACCTGCACACTTGATACAAATCTGAATGTGTAAGAGTAAACTTGATACAAAACTATATGTGCATGCATGCATGCAACTCTATTTATATACAAATCTCAGTAGAAATTATGTTATTTTTAATTTTAGTTTTCTATAACTTTAAAACAACTTTTCTAAATTTAATAGAATTTATATTTAATATGTAAAACAACTTTTCTAATTTAATATTACATATTTTTGGTTAAAAACAATTTTAAAAAAAACACACTTACTTTAAAACAAAAAAATATGTAAAAAATTAAATTTAAAACATAAAAAGCGAACAATATTAAGTAAGTAACTTGTAAAATATTAAATTTAGAAGGGGAGACGCAATTGCGAATCATTAAAGCTAGGAGGAGACGTTTTGGCGGCGCTTTGGTGGCGCAGAGGGGGTTCACGCGAAATAGGTTCGCGCGAACCACATTCACGAATGTGGTTCGCGCGAACCCCATTTCGCGCGAACCCTGCTGAGTGGCAGTGACGTGGTGCCCAAATGGCACATTTTGGCCCCAAATCTTTTTGGGGGACAATTGTGAGCCAAAATCTGCCACTCGGATGCCACGTAATCAGGGTAAACGAAATAGTTAACTTACAAAATTTTGACACAAAATTCATATTTTTATTGGCTTTCTAAAAATGCAATTTTCATTTTTTAAAAATCTGTTTTGCTATTTATTTTTTAATTCTTACTAACATACGGTATTTTAGGGCAATCAATAGTACACAATCAACCAAATTTGAAAAATAGTACAATATATCAAAAAAATTGAAAAAAATATACTTAGTATTTGTTGAATTCTTCTTCTTGCCTGTGAAAAAAAAATTAATTTCGATATAAATATTAAAAGTTATTGGCATTGAAATATGGACGCCATTTATTTTAAAATATAGTTACTAAATAATTAATTAAAAAAATATAAGTCAAAAAATATGAAATTTTGACTGCACGTCAAAATTATAATCTTGAACATATATCTAAAATTTCATAGTAAAAAGATAAGTTTTCATTTTAAAAACCACCGAGGGACAGTCATTCCTCTTAATAACATAAGAAACAACATATGAATAAAATTAAGAAAAATACTAGATTTTTGCCAAATATTTTTAAAAAATATACATGTATTCTACACTCTAAACACAACATTTCATTAGTTTGTGGAATTTCATGAATGTGTACGGTTTTGTGGCTATTACCTTTAGAAAATCAATTAAACTGAAAATTCATGTTTACTAAGGTACAAACCATACCAAAAAGTGGGACATTTTATTGTGCTTTTACGTACTTTAGAGATATCCATAATGAAGAGATAGAACCAAAGGATGCGAAGGAAGGAGAGAGAAAAGAAACAACCACCCTGAACAATATCACATCCCCCAAGTTCGACACTTTATAGTTTAATGTGTTGATTACAATCAGATGTGAATTTGTGCCCAGAAACAATCTGTCACTCACCTTGCAATCAATGTAATAACACACAATCGTGGAGATAAAAATCAAGGTTAGTTGGGCGTAGTAGAGATCGACACAAAAGTTAAAGACAAGAACGAGAGAAAAAAAGAAGGGGAAGAGAGGGATTTGTGAGAAACAATGTTTCACTTTGCACGAAAGAATCCCTTTTCTGTAAGACTATGGCAGATGCGCTCACAAGTCCACAAGTAATAAAAGGATAAAACAAGGCTCAAAATGAGTTGAATTAAGCAATACAAAGACACCCCCTAGAATGTGGCACTTTATAAAATAGTTCATTTACAAAACTGATAATCCCATCAACTAGAGTGTAAAAAAACATGCAACTTTGACTAAAGAAGTGCTCAAAACCGAGCAATGAGTCAAAAGTTATAGCAAAAACTAATTCCTACAATTGATGGAAAATGCTAATAAGCCTACAAACAGATTAAAAAAGTGCCCTAAATGCATGCAAAGGGTGTCGTATGTATGCTCGTTGGAAATGGAATCAAATTTTAGATAGGGTTTGTTTTAATTGCGAGGGGGATTAGCCTCCTGCCAACCCCGAACCTCACCCTCCATCTTCGACACTCGAAGGAAGGTTATTAAAACAAGAGAAAATACCCAAAAAAAGGTTTTTAATGCCAATTAAAAAAATTTACACCTTAAAATATTAGAGGTGAGATTGATTTACCAACAAATAATACTAAAAAGAAATATTGACCAAACCGCTCCACTTGTAGGGTAAACGATAGTGTTGACCGAGCTGTTAGTCAGATGACTTGCCGAGTTTGATAGATTGGTGTTGGTTGGTGTCATGATAGGATGGTCCACATGGAGGATGTCTGTCGAACACCAAGAGTAACCATTGAATGGTTAAGTGATCCCCACTTGTATCCATGTGGCAATACAATTGTCGACATAGGAAGGATTACCACAGATGAAACCTGCCACAAACTAGGGGAGATCCTGAAATAAAGCTATCATGCGCAGCTCACGAGCTCCACAAAAAAATGAGTCATTTGTGCAGTAGATACCACGTGTTGACTGAAATTACTCAACAAAAAAAATGATGATGTAGATATGTCGAGGACCCTTTGGGAGGTGGAGGACATTTAAGCCGAGGAGTGCAAGCCAAGTGGGAGACAAAGAGAACCTGGTGAGGCCGAGAAGGTCGATTAAAAGCAACCACGAAGTAAGTTACAAAGAACCATTGAGGAAGGAAGAAGAGAGCTCGTGTTGATCGAGTAGGAGTGATGTAGTGAAGAGTGCAAGGATTCCCATAGCCGAGGTGCTCTAAATGACCAACCATGAGATGAGTCGCAACTCGTAGGTAGCTAGTGATTAAAAATAAGGCTGAGAAATGCAAAGAAAATACACGAAACACTAGTGCATATGTGGATGTAGCATTGACTGAGAGCCTAACCACCAAAAGCCAAGACCGGGCTAAAAAAGCAGGGTCCATTTGACCAAGCACAAGTTGATACAACTAACAACTGAGCCACCGAGACATGTAAGGTCGCATGTAAAAAAACAAGAGTCAGATGAAGGTTGCTAAGCCGAGTTGACACCAATGGAACACAGGTCACACCAAAGCAAAGATGAATAGGTGGTCTAGTGTAAGAGCCAACAAAACTGATGAGCCTCCATTGAGAAAACTAGGTCACTAAACCTGAGAGTGCAATAGACCCCAAAACACACATGCAAGGGCTAGAAAACAAGTGAACCTCAAAAACCCAAAACCAAAAACCAAGAACAACTCTTCAAACTTGCAACTGATGAAACCTCAATATGAGGTGAGAAATACAATTCCAAAATAATAATAAAAAAACTTACATGAGGAAATAAAAAGAAACCAAAAGTAATAAACAACTTGATAAACGAAGAGTGCACATTTTACCGAAGCCGATATCGATACCATGAAAGAGGGAAAAACGAGAACCAATGTCGAAAACAATGCACCACAACGAAGTTGCACTCCGATGGTAATGTCAAGCTCCAACGCAATAAGCAAGATTCAAATCAATGGAAAGAAAATGCAAGTAAGAAAACAAGTTTGCTCATCCTCATAGATCAAAAAAGGAAGTACAAATAGGGGTGTTGTGTAACCCCATGCCTGAAAAAGGAAATAATATCGTGACGCCAATGATGCATATGATGTGACTAACACATATGATGCCACTAAAGGAGGAGTTACAATTCCAAATAAGGAATGTAACTCCTATGACGCACTAACACAAATGACAATGACAGATTCTATGACAGAATCTACCACTTGTCATTTGACTTCCTAAGACCTATGACTCTTGCAAGGCAAGATGACTCACCAGGTGATGTGGATGATGACTAGGCATGTCACACACACCAACAATTTCTTTTGATAAATATTGCTAGGATATTTCGTTGTTGATATTTCCATATATTATGACATTTTTACCGTTTAAATATGTTGTTGAAGGATTTAATGGAGATGATATTGTTTTGAAGTTTCAAGTTGGAAAATAGTTACTGAGAAGTTTGGTGGCAAAAACGCAGGCATGGGTTTTTCTACTCTTATTCTTTACTATTATTTTGATGATATTGAAAGGAACGATAAGAAGATTGTTCCAAACCACGATCTCAGATGATAATAGCACACCACATTAGATTTACAAAATAGAAGAGCTAAAATACCATATATGGAAATCCATCATAATCCATAATGCTCAATACATTACAATACAATGACTTGAATTATTCAATAAGAAATATGTACATATAGGAGAAGGGAAGTGCAACTACTACCTAAATCAATGGTGAAGAAATCCCACTAACTGATATTGGTAGTTAAGTTAACTCTAAAAGACTAGTAAACTAACTCCACATAACTGAGAAGCTAACTCAACACAACTAGTAAGCTAATTCCACACAACTAGTACACCTAAGAAAGCTAACCCAACAAGTGTAGGGCTAACACAAGTGTAAGATTTATCCTGATAAATAAATAAAAGGATAAATAATAACCTACACTAACACCCTCCCGTAAGCATAGCTTATATGGGCAAAAAAGTAGGTGGGTCTCGAAACAAGGTCCGATGAGGTACCCACACACAACAACTAGGAAAATTAAACACCGTAAGGTACCCAAAACCAAGTAATAACAAAGTAGAGAGAGAAAATATCGTTGCAAGATATCCTCAAAAGCTCACTCAAAAAATCATACAATGCTGAAGAAGTGTGGTACACACTGTGGTCTAAATCCACTGCTTGATCATAGAACTCAAAAACAACTAACATTAGGATTCACTAGAATAGCTCCATGTAAGGAGACTATCAATGGAGTGATGTCGAAAATGCAAAAAAACCACCAAACATAATTTAATCAAATACTACAAATAGGTGTGCCACGATCCAAAAACAACCAAGGAAACAAGGAAAGGACACGAGATCCAAATAAATAGGAGTGCCATGATCCAAGAAAAGCCAAGGTAACAAGGCAAGGACACAAAATCTCAAGAAGTAAGATCAACTGCTACAAATAGGTGTGTCACGATCCAAGAACAATAACCAAGGTAACAAGGCAAGGAAAGGAGATCCAAATAAATAGGAGTGCTAGGATCCAAGAAAATATAAAGTAACAAGGAAAGGACACAAAACCAAAAGAAGTAGTATCAACACGTAACAAGGTAAGGAAACAAAACCCAAAGAATCAGATAACACCATACCCTCCCATACTACTGAATGGGTAGAGTGACACCACACAGATCCGTATGAGTTTCCAAAATCAACTACTTGAACACTAAAAAAACTAACACTTTGGCTTCACCGAATAGATCCTCCACAAGAGATACTATCAACATGCCAAATAATAAAGTTTCAAAAATACAGATCTAGAATATCTCAACAAAAATAGATATATAAATGCATACACCCATAGATACAAGAATGCAACACCCAAAAGTTGAGGACGTCGGCTCAACCGAAATTACATCCACAAGTGATTACAACACCCTCCCAAATTTGGTACTTTATAATTGATTGCGTGTAAACACTACAATGAGTTAAAAATGCCTTTTAAATTTGAACTATGTGTTTAAAAATATCACGAATGCGCATATCTCGAAAAAATACACAATTTTGAAAAAATAACACCTTAATCTGAGCTATGGATCAAAAGTTATGAGCTCTAGAAGTTTTTCTATTAAAATAATATTTTAATGTTGATCTTTTTATATAAGGTACACGTGACACCCAAATATCCAAAGGGTAAAAGAGTGCATCCACACAATATAGGCTTGCAACCAAAGGATAAAAGCCAAAGACCTAAAACATAAATGTCCAAAGGGTAAATCATTGCATTCAAAGGGTACATGTCAATATCCAATGGATAAAAGAACGCACCCACAGGGTACAGATCTACATCCAGTGGATAAAAGAATGCATCCAAAATAGAAATATGCAGAGGGTAAAAGAGTGCATCGTGAAGGTACATGCTTATATCCAATGGATAAAAGAATGCACCCAGGGCACATGATCTAAATCCAAAGGGATAAAAGATCGCATCCAAAACATAAATACCCATAGGGTAAAATAATGCATTTAGAAGCTACACGCTTATATCCAATGGATAAAAGAATGCACCTAGAGGGTACAGATCTACATCAAGTGGATAAAAGACTGCATCCAAAATAGAAATATCTAGAGGGTAAAAGAATGCATCCGAAGGTACACACTTATATCCAATGGATAAAAGAATACACCCAGAGGGTACAAATCTACATCTAGTGGATAAAAGATTGCATCCAAAACTGAAATATCTAGAGGGTAAAAGAATGCATCCAGAAGGTACACGCTTATATCCAATGGATAAAAGAATGCACCCAGAGGGTACAAATCTACGTCCAAATTTGACTGTCTCAAAACATGGTCGAGTTTACAGTTGATTCTATGGTTTTGGCACCTTTCAAATCCAATGGTGCACTTCGCTTTTCATAAAAATGTATGCTGCAGAAAAGTGCTAATAAATTCGAATACATGAAAATAATAAACTATTTCTTGCAAAAAAACTTATAGATGGATGTCTACATCATCTATAGCTCTGATACCGTGAAAGGAATGATAATAAGATTGTTCCAAGCCATGATCTCATATGATAATAACACACCACATTAGCTTTGCAAAACATAAGAGCTAAAATACCATATATGGAATCCATCATAATCCATAATGCTCAATACATTACAATACAATGACTTGAATTATTCAATAAGAAATATGTACATATAGGAGGAGGGAAGTGCAATCGCTACCTAAATCAAGTGGTGAAGAAATCCCACTAACTAATACTCGGTAGTTAAGTTAACTCCAAAAGGCTAGTAAGTTGACTCCACACAACTAGTATACCTAAGCAAGATAAGCCAACAAGTGTAAGAATTATCCTAATAAATAAATAAAAGGATAAATAATAACCTACACTAACATATATAACTAAATACATTTTTGGATTTGGATTATTATTTGAAATTTGAATACATTTTTGAGTTTTGGATTATTGTGCGAAATATTGAAAATGAGATCTTGTACTAAATACGTTAAGGTTTTTTACTTATTATTTGATATCTTGTAATCGCATACGTCTTTGGTTTTTATATGAGAAATATGGAAAATGAAATAAGGAGTTAGTGTGAGTTAAAAATAAGCTAGTTTAAAAGTTTTAACGACTCCTTAGATAATTTTTGTTATCATTTAGTTTATAGCTCCTTTTAAAGAATTAATATTTCATTCTTTTGATTTTGTTAGTAATAAATGGTAAAAACCTATTGAGTGCATGGATTATATGGATTTTGGGTTATTGTAGAAGTAGGGTTCGGTTTTGGGAAAGTCAGGTTTAGCATAAGTATGGATTGTTTGATTCTTCTCCCTCCTGGATGTATTGTGTTAATTAATTCTATTTTTGTGTGGGTTTTAAATTTTGGAAGATAGTTGTTGGGAGTTATGGGTTTATTGTTGTACATTTGGTTTCTATTTGGAAAAATAAATAGAGGAATTATATAGAAAACATAAATTGGACTTACGTTTTAGTTAATTATTTTATTCAATTTTTGTATATGGAATTTATGAATAAATTTCAACTCTATTGATTATTAATAATAATGAAGGAATCGACCTTTTCATTTTATATGTACATGTTTTCAGTTTGGGATAGTTTAGGGATAATGTTGTTAATATATGTGTACGATGCCACTTAATTTTATGATAATTAAGCATGACTTTTTCAGTTAATTGGGGAAATCTTAAGAAGGGGATAAAAGGGTTACGTCTCTTTCTCTTATTATTTTCTTATGTGTGTAATACAAATTGTTAAATAGTTATTTATTATTGATGAATTATCTCTCCCTTCTTGGGACTAGATATTCGGTTAACTTTGATTACGATTAAATGAGTCCTTGTATGGAATTGTTGATGATTTGGTAAAAATGATTATATATATGTGTAGTCAACTTAAAAGGGTTTCTAAAATATAATTATTTCATTATTTTTTAGTTGATAGAGGTTATATTAGGGTTGTGTTTGACTATTGTAACCTTTTGAATTTTAACACTTTGTTGGAATATGATATGATAGATAGTCTATTTGTCGTTATTGACCGCTGCATTACAGAGACTTCCTAGTTGTTATTAATAACAAGAAATTTGAAAAATATTGTGAGTTATAACATCTTTAATTGATGTTTGTGATGTGGTAAAGATCCGTTATTGTTTAAATGTATAAGTCATATTAGGTCAAGAATACAATAATGGTGGATTTAATGTTTTTATATAATTAATAAGTTTCTTTAAGACATGTTTATAAGGCATATTTCATAATATAAACTATGGAATTTATGATTATAACTCATTGATTAAGAATAGTTCTTAACCAATCTCTTATTATGTTATTTCATTATAATTACAACATATAATAAAAGTATGAAGACTCATACCAGTTCTTATGAACTAACCCATATCTATCTCTCTCTCTTTCATTTTTACGGGAATGTCAACATACTTGAAGTAACTACTTGGATTAGATTTTGTGATTGTTTTTACGTCTTGAGTTTATTTGGAAATAAATCTAAAAGGATTATTTGTAATCAATTTGATTATGCGATTGAAATATCATTGCATCTTAAAAAGGGCATTATGGCCCAATGTATTATTCTTGCTGATTATTGTAAATCATTATTAATGAAGATTGGGATATTTGTCCCTTATTGAAATCTGGTCTTATGACTTATCTTATTGAACTGAAAATGTAGATATTTTACTTATAAATGTAGATAATTCTGAATTAAGTTGATAATTTATTAAGTTATGTGATTATTTCCAATTTCATTAATTCAGATAGAATAATCAAGGAAAATTAAATATCGAAAAAACCAAAATGATAACATAGGAAATGAAATAAAGATGTTTATGTACTTTATAGTAACAATGGACTAATCATGATGAGTAAATGATGAATATTTAACATACACTTAACATAATTACTAAGTTGTTAATGGTACGATAAGAGGAACTAATATTAGTTAGTAACTCATTGAGTTACTATGACCCTCTTATGGAAACCTATTAAGTATTGTGAAGTAATAATTTGACATGAATTTCTAAGGATGATTTAGTTACATTACTCAACTATGGTAACCTAAGTATAAAATGTGGGGCGTAATGTTCTTATGTCATCTCGCTATAATCTTAGCTTAGTGCCAACTTAGGATGGCTATGGGAAGGATAGTGAGGACGTAATTATGGGTAATCATTACATGGTCCCTATGTTTCCCTTAGGAATCCTAAGATGGTACAAATGGGATTCTTTTCATATAGGGAAATGAGCCAATAATGGACTCTCCCTCTTCTTAGCTAGTTCACCTTATTAAACAACAAGAAATCCAAATAACTATATTGAGATGGTTGTGTGGTGATGGAAGATGAGTTTCGTAGGCTAGTGTGTGGTCTTGGAACTAAGATTGCAAAGTAATGCTTAAAATTTTGGCCAAAGTAATGTATTAGATGAATACATTATCTCGATCGTCAATCCCCTAAGTAAAAAGTGTTAGATACCAAATGGACAATGCATGATTGTCTTCTAGGTAGGAACTTAGGAGATGCACATAGTTCTCATAACCTGTAAAAGGTTAAACCAAGTATACAAGAGTATACACACTTAGTTAGAGTGACTTAAGGGAGATCGTGGAGATCTAGATATACCCTTACAACTACACATGGTTATTATATGTTATCATATGGATTATG
The DNA here is from genome assembly GCA_018340775.1 of Taxus wallichiana var. yunnanensis. Lineage (NCBI taxonomy): Eukaryota > Viridiplantae > Streptophyta > Pinopsida > Cupressales > Taxaceae > Taxus > Taxus wallichiana. Next base: position 444,160,464 of record CM031239.1, read on the forward strand.
AATATTTTAATTATGCTAGATTATTTAGCAGTAAGATAAATAATAATGTTAATCATTGGTAGCATTAATTATATATTAAGGGTATGTTTAAAAAAACCCTTAATTTGGTTGATCATAACAAGGGTGTTACAATTTGGTATCAGAGTTGTAGGTTTATCATCTCTTAGACTTAATGGGTTCATAACGCTAATGTACATCTTATCCTTTCATTAATATGATATGATGGTTAGAAGAAGGGTGAACCATGAAGTTGGAACTAGTTAAACTAATGTTCAAGGCTCGAAGACCTATATGTTAGATGAAATTTTAAAAATTCTTCAGACACCCGTAACCAGATAGCTTCCTTAGAGCAAGAGTAGGGGTGAAAATGAAGATCATGAGGAAGAACAACCCGAACAACATAACAATGAAAATGAGTAAGGGGCTAAAAGATCTCAAAAGAGATCGCTTGGTTGCAGACCGTCTAGAGACATAAAAAGGATCATCCCAACAAAATTTGATGGAACTACCTCAAGGAATGGTGTTGAAAAATGGGTTGAGTGAGATAGAGAAGTACTTTGAAATAAGGTATTTTTTTGAGGAAACTAAAACCGTATGGGGTTCTTTCCAACTCTCTAATGAAGCATCTTCATGGTGGGATAACCATAAGATGAAATTAAGAGCAAATATTTCCTCCATAACTTGGGATAAATTTAAAGTATAATTCCATCAATGATGGTTTCCTCAACTTTATTTTGATTAGAAAATGTCAGAATTTCATAACTTAACTCAAGGAAAATTGAGTATTGTGAACATTTTACAAGGTTGTTAAAATATGTGCCCTAATACCAAAAATATGAGAATTTTAGGATTCATAAGTTTATCATGGGATTAAACCCAAACATAGGAGGTGAGGTGGATGTTAATGGACCATCTACCATAGAAGCGGTGTTTGAAAAGGCTGTAAGACATGAACACAAATTACAATCCATTTTAGCCTTGAGTGAAGAGAAATGTAAGAAGAGAATTAGCTCACCTACACCACTTGCTCCTAGGAAAACTTGGTGGAAGAAAGAAGGTATAAAAATGAAGTCTTCAAGGAAAAATAAAACAACTAAACATGTTGTAAAAACAAGAAATAATGAGTAGAACAATGTTGCTTTTGGAGAAAAAAATTGAAAGGAAAGGGCCGATTGGGGGATGTTTCAAATGCGGTGTTGTTCAATATGTAAAAATATCCCCAAAAGAATAAAGGGAATAACCGAAGTCAATAATTCATGTCACAATGGGTAATCACCAAGTATAAAAAATAGGGTACCCCAATAGAAGTGCCATGTAAGCTTTATGGTTTTTCGATTCTTGTTTTGTTTAACATTGATGCTACTCTTGAGTGTTTTATTTCTAGTAAGTTAGCCGGAGAATTGTCTATGTAACATCTTGACTTCGGAACTCAATATTTTTAATAAGGCTTCATTGGAATGATATTTTGTGGAATTCTAATTTTGAATTATCTTAGCATTAACTTATGTGTTAATTATTCCTTGTGGAATGTGGCACATAGTTTTATTTAAAATAAATAAATAAAACAATTAAATTTAGCCTAAAGCTAAGTGGAGGCATTTTTGAAGTTTAATTATATTTAAATGGATTTTGGAATCCATGAAATAAAGGAGAGTTAGGTTTTGATATTTATCATTTAGCATGGCATGAAGAGAGGAGGAGATAGAGGGGAGACCATGTCAAAAATAAATCTGGAGGATTTCATGGAAGTTTTACAGCCATCTGGAGCTGATTTTGGGCTTGTAATTTGGGATCTTGCCATTCTTTATTGCAGCAATGTTGGGGAGAAATTTTCTAGAAAAATAAATAAGGTTTTGGAGTTTTATTTTGTATGGTGTGGAGCTAGGAAGTTGGAGGAAGAAAATAGAGAAGGAAAGAGGAAAAACACAGAGGTTTTTTTTTGTCATCTTCATCTCGAATCTTTCAGGCAAGGGTTTCTTATTTTTGTCTATGCAATATTTTACAAATAAATGCATATTCAGTTTATTCCTCTTCTGGGTAATGAGAAATATGGATTATCTATTGTGGGTATTAATATTTTCGAATCAATCCTTTATGGGTATTTGGAAAATGTGTTTATTTTAATATGGGCATTATATATTTCAGATCTCTCAAGTATGAGAGCCGAGATTTTGTTTTAAATCTTTACTTGATAAATGGAATCAATGAGGTTGTTCTTTGGGTGTTATTTTATTTATGTCAAGTTATCTTATGGATTTTTATCATGTTGTTGGATTGGATTCATTAGAATTTATGTGAAATTATTTTATGACACCGCATTGTCAAAATGCTGAAATGCATTCTTGGATTATATTGAAGGTTATATTATGACATTTTTTCATATGGTTCACATGTATCCTTTAAGTAAAAAGGATTTGTTGTGCCTATTGAAAATGCATTATGTTTCTAATCGATATGGCATATTGTTCATTTTGAGCTTGTGAAGTGAAGTTTATGATATGAATTTTTTCATATAATTGGTATGCATTCCTTGGAATATATGTGAATTCATTATATGACATTTTGTCATATGGTTGGTATGCATTCTTGGGTATAAATGGTCTTTTGTTCCTCTTGGAAATTATATTATGTTGGTGATCTGATTTGACATAATGTTCATTGTAAGAATTATAAATCGAAGTTCGGGTTGATGCTTTAACAATTGTTTATCGTGCCTTCTCCTTTTTATATGGAGCCTATATGTGACATTTCTTCAAACAGTTGGTAGGCTGATTTGATTTGGCATGAAATAATATTATGAAATGCATTATGTAATCAGCCTTACGTGAGGTAAGTTTTATGTATTTTCATGTAAGATGGTTAAAGAAACCACTCTTGAAATATATTCTGAACTTGGATAGTTCATGCATGTATACATGCTTTTTGAAATCATTATTATAATAATGAATGAATTAGTATCTTTGATGCATGATTGTATATTTCTAAATACGTTTTCATTTGTAGAATACTACATATATGAAAATGGGAATCCTTGCCAGCTTTAGTTTGAGCTGACCCTTTTTGGAAAATATAGGCCATTCTAGAGATAAGGAAAGGAAAGAATTTGAAGGGATTCAAGCTGATTTCAGATCTTGCTTAGTTACTATTATATTTCAGTTATGGAATAAATTTTACTAGATGTACTACTTGAAATAATGAGTATATTATATAAGCTTATGAGGCTCTTTGCCATTGCATGTAACCTTATAAGATTGTACTGAGATATTAAAAATAATGAAATATCCTTTGGACTCAAAGCTGATTTTTATCGATGTGTTTAGCACATATGATTTGTTTGTATAATTGTATGATTTGATTATGTGTGAAATCAACATATCAATTAAGCAATGGGATTATTGGGAGTAATGGAAAAAAAAATTGGACCTTGGTTTTCGAGGTCCTTACACTTGGTATCAGAGATGAGGTTGTATAACACTTAGGCCTCTGGGAACGTTATCTAATAATTCTCTTTTACTTACCAGGAACAATGGTAAGAACTCGGAGTAGTGGTGGTGTGAATAATCCAAACCAAGGTCGTGGTGGTGAAGGGGAGGAGGCTGGAAGAGGTACAGGTAGAGGATTTGGTGGAAACATCAACCTTGTCCTCAACCCCACTGAATAAGTCCTAAATGAAATTCTTAGGACTGTAAACACTTTGCAAGATAGATTGACAACTCATGAGAAGAACCTAGAGAAAAATAGTGGCCTAGGGGGTAATCAAGTAAGACATGACCAACATGAGGTAAACCTGGGAGACTTGAACAACTAGCTGCATGCTCATGAAGATTTACCCATAGGGAATAGAGTAATAGATCCCTTCCTTAAGGAATTGAAGAAAGTTACTATTCCTAGATTCAAAGGGTTATCCATTGACTCGGTTGATAAAGATGAGGCTTGGTTGTTTAACTTACAACAATACTTTGGGCTGCATGATTGTAACTCCAATACCAAGGCCCGTATTGTAGTTTACCACCGTAAGAGCATGTTGTTCTGTGGTGGGCTCATTTGAAGCAAGTTAAGGGTTATGTGGATTCCACCATTACTTGGGAAAAGTTTGAGAAGAAATTCAAAACTAGATATGTCTCGGCTAATCACCGAGAAAGGAAGAAAACTGAGTTTCATAGTTTGAAACAAAATAACATGATTGTAGCTGAGTATGAAGCTCAATTTTTAGATCTGATCCATCATGTGGACTATATGAAGGATGAAGATTCCAAGGTAACCAAGTTCAAACTGGGTTTGAGAGAGGTTATATGGAAAGACGTGAATATGGTCAACCCTAAGAGTCTTGCACAAGTAGTTAGTGTAACCTATAGGGTGGAAGAAAAAGAGCAGTCTTGCCTAAAATACCACCAGAAATGAAAGAGAAGGCAATAAACAGTAAAAATATTGTTGTTTCCTCTTCTGGACCTTACCAAACCTGAGTTCAAAAGGACTACTTTTAATGGCAAGCAAGAACAATGGAAAGTTTCATGGAAATAATTACCAAGGAGGGAAAAGGCTTCTCATTAAACAACAAAAATAATCGCCAGGTGGTGGCAATAGATACACACCTGCTACAGCCAACAAGGTTTCAAAGTGGAAAACAAAGAACCTCAACAAGGCTGTTGGACATGTGGTAAAAGCCATTACCAAAGAGATTTCCCAAATTCCTTGCAAGTAAGACATCAAGCCACCAGTGTCTGCATGCAATGAGATAACCACAAGGCTGAGCTCCAAGCAACCCCTATTGAGACTAGAGGTAAAATATTTGGCATTGAAATTTCTGTTCTATTTGATTCTGGAGCATCTGATTACTTTGTGTCTCCTAGAATAGCACAAAAGATAAATCTAAAAAATGTTCCTATGAAAAAAATGGCAAGTAGAATTTGGGACTGTAAGAAAGTGCATATTTCTGAATATTTAGATCAAATAGAAGTTGATCTAGGGATGTTTAAAACTAGATTAAATCTGCATGTTGTTCCTTTGGGATCTTATGATATGATTATTGGCATGGATTGGTTGCAAGAACATAAAGCTCAGATTGATTATTTTGACAAAAGAATACACTATTTTGATGATTTTGGCTTTGAAAATTTTTGTTTGGTATAAAAACAATAAGTTTTTACCCACTCTTTCTACCTTACAGTTGAAAAGAGCAGTCCGTAAGGGATGTCTCTTATTTTCCTTACACATGGAAGAGTCTTTTGATATGAAGGAACCTAGTTTGCATGATTATCCAATATTAAATGATTTTAAGGATGTTTTTCCTAAGGAATTTTGTCCCCTTCAAAAAGAGAGTTTGATTTTTCAATAGATATAATGGGGTCAAAGCATACAAGTGTGTCCCACTTTATGGCCATAAATATTTTAAAATCTGACTAGTAAATAAATAATTAAAAAATACTATAAAAATTTAAAAAATCAGGTAAATTCTGGATGCCCTGCACCTTGGTATTTATAGCCTCTTAAAAATACATGTTTGGTCATTTTATATGTGTTTGGTCATGTTTTGGTTGTCACATAGTTTGCTGAAAGTACAAAACTACAAAAAGTGGGACACGGTTATATGCTTTGACCCAATGCCGTGTTCAAATTTCTGCCTAAAGCACCTTACCAAATGAATATTGTGGACTTGTAAGAGCTAAAAGTTCAGCTGCAATAACTTCTTGAGAAAGGAATGATTAGGCCAAGTGTGTCCCCTTGGGAGCACCAAAGTGGTCTTTGATAAAAAGAAAGATGGTATATTACGGTTGTGTATTGATTACCGCATGCTCAACAAGGTTAGCATTAAAAATAAATATCCACTTCCTAGGATAGATGATTTATTTGATCAAATGAAAGGGGAAGCTGTATTTTCTAAGATTGACTTAAGGTCCAGTTACTATCAACTTGGAATCAAAGAGGAAGATTTACATAAAACAACTTTCCGTATAAGCTATGGACACTATGAATTCACGGTTATGCCTTTTTGTTTGACCAATGCACCGACTACTTTTATGAACCTAATGAATAGTGTTTTTAGAGATTTTCTGGATAAGTTTGTATTAGTCTTCTTGGATGACATTTTAATTTATTCTAGGGATGAGCAAGAACATGAAAATCATTTAAGAATGGTTCTACAAAGGCTCAAGGACCACAAATTATATGCAAAACTGTCTAAGTGTGAGTTTTATAAAGATAAAGTGCACTACTTAGGACATATCATTTCTAAGGATGGGATTTCTATGGATCCATCCAAGATTAAAGCTATCAAAGAATGGCCAGCTCCTAAAAATGTGATAGAAGTCCAAAGTTTCATGGGATTGGTTGGGTACTATAGAAGGTTTGTGAATGAATTTTCATGAATAGCCCATCCTATCACATCGCTACAATGAAAGGGTAAAAGTTTTGAATGGACTGCTAGGTATGAGGAAGTCTTTTTAAAGTTAAAACATGCTCTCAAGACATCACCTATCTTGCTGGTTTTGGATCCAAACAACCCTTTTGAGGTCTGGACTGATGCATCCCTAGATGGTTTAGGGGGTGTACTAAATCAAGAAGGAAACGTAGTGGCTTATGAGTCATGGAAATTAAAGCCTAATGAGATGAAATATCCCCCACACTTCTTAGAGTTCACTACAAGTAGTTTATGCTCTTAAGAAATGGAGACATTTCTTGTTGGGTAAGCCATTCAAACTTAGAATAGATCATAAAAGTATGGAGCATCTGTTTACTCAAGACAACTTGAATGCCCGACAAAGGAGATGGCTGGAATTGATTAGTGACTATGATATGGACATAAAATATGTCAAAGGTAAAGAGAATCAAGTGGCTGATGCACTCAACCGTAGAGTCCACTTTCTTTCATTTTTCTAGAATAAAATTTTTGCTAAAGGATCAGTTGTTACAACAACAGAAAATAGATATTTTCTATCAGGAAATGACTGAAATTTTTTTACAAGAAATAGTGGATAAAAAGTATGTTGGGTACACCTTGGACTTAGATGGTCTTATAAGGTTCCAAGGTAAAATTTACGTACCTTTTGAAGGAAACTTCAGAACTATTCTGATGCAAGAAGTGCATCAAGCTCCTCATTTTACACATCCTGGGGTCACTAAAATGACTCATGAATTGAAACAGTTTTATTTTTGGCATGGTATGAAAAAGGATGTGGCTATATTTGTTTCTAAATGTTTATAATTTCAAAAGGTGAAAGTTGATCATTTCCATCCCGGTGGTAAGCTTTTCCCCATGAAATTCCAAAAGACAAATGGGCAACTATAACTATGGATTTTATTTCTGGTTTTCCAAAATCTAAAAAGAGGCATGATACTATTTTAGTTGTTGTTGACAAGCTAACAAAGGTTGCTCATTTTATTCCTGGTAATCTAACGGATGATGCACCTGTACTTGTTGATATATTTGTGAAGGAAGTTGTAAGATTGCATGGAGTTCCTGAATTGATTATTATTGATAGAGATACTTTGTTTACATATCGGTTTTGGAAAACTCGCAAGCAATCAAGTTTTGCACAAAGATGCATTTTAGTTCTTCTTATCATCCTGAAACAGATGGGCAAACTGAAAGATTAAATAAGGTATTAGAATACATTCTAAGAATGTATGTTATGGACCAACAAAACAAGTGGGAAGATTTTCTCACTTAGTTGAATTTGCTTATAATAATACTTATCATACTTCTTTGCAAATGGCTCCTTTTGAAGCTTTATATAGAAGGAAATGTATAACACCCTTGGGGTGGGAAGGCCTTGAAAATAGGGTAACCATAGGTCCTGATGTTTTAAAAGAATACAATCAACAAATGATTGTTATAAGACAAAAATTAAAGGCAAGTGATAGACAAAAGATTTATGCTTGATAAGAAAAGGACCGAAAAGAATTTCGGTGGGTGAAAAAGTGTTTTTGAGGGTGAAACCTCATAAAAGTTCAATTAAGTTTGAAAAGGAATCTAAACTTGCACCCATATTTGTTGCTCCATTTGAAATTTTAGAGAAAATTAGTGATGTAGCCTACAAGTTAGCATTGCCTCCTTCACTTTCTAAAATTCATGACGTATTTCATGTCTCACTTTTGAGAAAATATGTGCATGATCCCTCACATGTGCTAACTTGGTAGAACTTGCAAGTAGATGATAAGCTAAATTTTCAGTTTGAACCAGTAAGGATATTATCGCATCGAAGCATTAAGTTGCAAAATAGAGATTTTGGTCCATTGGGATAGCCTAAGGGAAAGAAGTGCCACTTAGGAAGATGTAGAGTATGTAAGAAAGAATTTTCCATTTCTTTTTAAGTCTTGGTAATCAGGACATTACCCTTGTTAAGGGGGAGGATGTAACATCCCGACTTTTGGAACTCAATATTTTTAATAAGGCTTAATTGGAATGATATTTTGTGGAATTCTAATTTTGAATTATCTTGGCATTAACTTATGTGTTAATTATTCCTTGTGGAATGTGGCACATATTTTTATTTTAAATAAATAAATAAAACAATTAAATTTAGCCTAAAGCTAAGTGGAGGCATTTTTGAAGTTTAATTATATTTAAATGGATTTTGGAATCCATGAAATAAAGGAGAGTTAGGTTTTGATATTTACCATTTAGCATGGCATGAAGAGAGGAGGAGATAGAGGGGAGACCATGTCAAAAAAAATATGGAGGATTTCATGGAAGTTTTACAACCATCTGGAGCTGATTTTGGGCCTGTAATTTGGGATCTTGCCATTCTTTATTGTAGAAATGTTGGGGAGAAATTTTCTAGAAAAATAAATAAGGTTTTGGAGTTTTATTTTGTATGGTGTGGAGCTAGGAAGCTGGAGGAAGAAAATAGAGAAGGAAAGAGGAAAAGCACAGAGGTTTTTTTGTTCATCTTCATCTCGAATCTTTCAGGCAAAGGGTTTCTTATTTTTATCTATGCAATATTTTACAAATAAATGCATATTCAATTTATTCCTCTTCTAGGTAATGAGAAATATGGATTATCTATTGTGGGTATTAATATTTTCGAATCAATCCTTTATGGGTATTTGGAAAATGTGTTTATTTTAATATGGGAATTATATATTTCAGATCTCTCAAGTATGAGAGCCAGAGATTTTGTTTTTAAATCCTTACTTGATAAATGGAATCAATGAGGTTATTCTTTGGGTGTTGAGAGAAGATTTCTTGACATTTTCGCTATGGGTTTTGGACTGATATCCAAGCTGCATTTTTAAATGTTGGAATGTTGTTTTTGTTGGTTGATTTTTTGGTCTGCTACAGCTGTTATAAGTTGTGTTGTTGCTGCTGTAACAACTGCTAGAAGAGTTGTGTTCTTTAAGGATTTATTGGTGTGGTAACAGCTGCTAGAAGTGCTATTTTTTTATTAAATTATTATTGCATTTGTTGCTACAACATCGGCTATTATAACGCCAAGTTTTGGGTTAATTCCTTGCTGCATGTAGTTATTATTTGAGGTGTTATTTTTCTGCAACATTAGCTATCAAAGCACAGTGCTTTGGGGTGATTTCTATGCTCCAGATTTGTTGTTGATTGCTATTTTCTTTACTACAATTTTTGCTGCTAGTACGATGCCTTTCATCAAATGGTTAGTGTGCAATCATTTGCATAGCATTTTAAAATAATGTTGTGCTATGACATTTTTTCAAACAGTTAGTGTGAAATCATTTGGCTAGAATATTTAAAGATGAGGTGTTGTGACATTACATCAAACAACTGATATGCAATCTTTTATTGGCATAAATACAAGAGTATGGATTATGGCATTTTATCATGCTGCTGAAATGAATTCATTGGAATTGAAGTGAATATCTTTATGACATTTTATTATGCTACTAGAACAAATTCATTTGAATTTATGTGAATTTATTTTATGGCATTTTATAATGCTGCTGGATTGGATTCATTGGAATTTATGTGAAATTATTTTATGATACTTTGTTATGTTGCTGAAATGCATTCTTGGATTATATTGGAAGGTTATATTATGACATTTTTTCATACGGTTCACATGTATCCTTTGAGTAAAAAGGATTTGTTGTGCCTGTTGAAAATGCATTATGTTTCTGATCCGATTTGGCATATTGTCCATTTTAATTTTGTGAAGTGAAGTTCATGATATGAAATTTTGTCATACAATTGGTATGCATTCCTTGGAATATATGTGAGTTCATTATATGAAATTTTGTCATATGGTTGGCATGCATTCTTGGGTATAAAGGATCTTTTGTTCCTCTTGGAAATTATGTTATGTTGCTGATCTGATTTGGCATAATGTTCATTGTAAGAATTGTAAAGTGAATTTCATGTTGATGCTTTGACAATTGCTTATCATGCCTTCTCCTTTTTATATGGGGTATTTCTTTAAACAATTGGTACGATGATTTGATTTTGCATGAAATAATATTATGAAATGCATTATGTAATCAACCTTACGTGAGGTAAGTTTTATGCATTTTCATGTAAGATGGTTAAAGACACCACTCTTGAAAGATATTTTGAACTTGGATAGTTCATGCATGTATACATGCTTTTTGAAATCATTATTATAATAATGAATGAATTAGTATGTTGATGCATGACTGTATATTTCTGAATACATTTTCATTTATAGAATACTACATATATGAAAATGGAAATCCTTGCCAGTTTAGTTTGAGCTAACCCTTTGTGGAAAATACAGGCCATTTTGGAGATAAGGGAAAGGAAAGAATTTGAAGGGATTCAAGCTGATTTCAGATCTTGCTTAGTTACTTTCAATTATGGAATAAATTGTACTTGATGTACTGCTGAAATAATGAGTATATTATATAAGCTTATGAGGCTCTTTGCCATTACATGTAACCTTATAAGATTGTACTGAGATATTAAAAATAATGAAATATCCTTTGGACTCAAAGCTGATTTTTATCGATGTGTTTAGCACATATGATTTGTTTGTATAATTGTATGATTTGATTATGTGTGAAATCAGCATATCAATTAAGCAATGGGGTTATTGGGAGTAATGGAAAAAAAAATTGGACCTCAGTTTTTGAGGTCCCTACAGTCTAAGAAAGATGGATTTATGCATAAAAATTAGACTTTCTAATATGGAAATGATGTTATTCATACGGTGCACCAATGTTCATTTGAAGCAACATTGGAACTTCCTACTTTTACCACTAAATTTAATGATCTCAGTAAACTCTCTACTTTGGAATCATTCATAGAATCACAATTAAATATTGTTGTTCTAATTTCGATTAGAAAATGACAGATATAGCTAGTGAATGAATTTTCTTATGCTTAGAATCAACAATTGCAGGAAAGGAAAGAATGTAAACTCATGAACACCAATAATTTTTATCCTGGAAACCTCCAAAGGAGGAAAACTAGTCGGGAAGGGAAAACTCTCTTTCTTCCCACTTTTTATTGGCCAATTCAAATAAGAAGTACAAAATTTACAATAAGTATGAAAGAGAAGTAGATAATATCTCACACTTCCTCCTAATTACTTGTTTTCTCTGCCTCAAAACTCCTTTCTTCTACAAACACAATTCCAAAACTAAGAATTCCTTGCTCACTTGCTTTCATGCTTCGATGATAAAAAATATCCTTCCTACATGTATTTATAGCCTTTCTCATGTCCTCCCATGCACTGGAGGATGGGAAAGGTCATGGAGGAGAAGAGACATAGAAAACCTTTTAAATTATGGGACTATTCGTTTCAAATTTTATTTTTCTCGTCCAAAAGTGTCAAGACCGCCATCCAATGTAGATTAACGGTCACATGACTACCGCCTTACATGAGTGGTAGTTATAGGACCGCCACGATAGTTGGGAGGTGGTTCTATAACCGCCGCTCTACACAGAGCAAGGGTTTTATTAATATAAAGAAAAAAATCCATGTTTCTTCATTTTCCTTCTTTGGTGTTGGTTGATCTGGTGAAGTAAAGTCATTTTGGATCCCTATGGATCACACCTCCCCTTCTTAGGAGGATTTTGGTCCCACAAAATATTATTGAGGGAGTAGACGAGGAAATAATTCCATCACTTTATCCTTCAAGTACCACTGGGCCTGCCTTGGTGTCTTTTCCTTGTAGTCTAACTCCGCCAAGACTTCTGTAGACCTCTCCTAGTCTCTCTGACCTTCTGCTATAGCACTATATCCTCCTCCAATTCACCTTGTGAGTCCAAGATGCAATCCTCAATGGAAGACATCAACTCTAATCCTTCATCTTCATCTAGCATGGATGGATCATATAAGTACAAGTTCTCATAGTTTAATACTAAGTACATCCTCATAAATGACAATGAATTAAGGCAAAAGGCATTTTCTCCAACCTACTCCAATATGGTGAAGGGTCCATATTGTAGTGTATTGAGCTTCCATGTTTGACCTTGTAGTCTTTCCTTGTGCAATTAAATCCAAAATCTATCTCCAACATGAAGTTTATGCCCTCTCCTTGGTGATCATGCCTAGCCTTGTACTTGGCTTGAGATTTCTCTAATGTTCTTTGAATTTGAGATGGATTTTTCAGATCCTCTCAATGAATTTTTTTCTCTAGTCACCTATGTGTCTCATGTCTCCTCCTCATCCTGCTACCCAACTGCTATGTCCAACAGATTTGTAGGTATATATCCCAAGCATGCTTCAAATGATGAATTCATAGTGGATGTGTGTACTTCCCAGTTATATGAATGTTGAATGTATGCTAAGGACTCATCCCAAGTCCTTGGGTATTTTCTATTATACCCTCTAATCAACTATACCAAAGTCCTATTCACCACCTCTGTCTGTCTATCTATTTGTGGATGGAAATTCATGCTCCTTTATAACCTGGTATCCATCTTATACCACAAAGTAGTCTAAAAATTCCCCAAGAACCTAGAATCCTTGTCAGAAATAATAGATTTTTCCAAGCCAAAATGCACCCATACATTAGTAATGAAAATATCTACTGCCTCATGTGATTTTATCTGTCTTTTTCATGCCATGAGAATATACATCTTACTTGAATCTATCAACAACAACATAGTGATAGTCATGGCCATGTTTAGACATAGGTAATCCTCCTAAAAATTCCATATAAATGTCCTCCCATTAATGATTAGGTACTCTTGGAAAAGACATATACAAACCCTCCTTCATAGTCTTAGGCTTGCTTTGGTATAAAAAGTTTACATCCATGTATAAATTTTGACACTTCTTCTTGTATATTAGGGTAATACAAGTACATTTGTAAGTGGGCTAGGGTCTTACCAATATGAAAATATCCCGCTACTTTTGAGGTATGTGCTTCCCTCATCAATAGAAGTATTTATTCTTTAGGCACACAAAGCTTCCCCCATGGTAGAGTATCCCATCCTTGAGATAACAATCTTCAATCCCCATCCTTTCAACCCCTTGGGACTATAACTGCTGAAATGTCACCCCAAAGTCTCTGTCTTGGGCATATGCCTCTCTGTAAGCTTCCTTCACAAAGGGCTCGATCTGAGAGATAGTGGTCAAGCAAGAGAAATTATCCTATTTCAGCGGCCTATACAACATATCTGTTACTAAGTTTGTACTACCCTTCTTTTATTTGATTACCGAGATGGAACTACTAAAGGAACCCCATCCATTTGTAGTGCCTTGTCTCTGCTGCAGCTTAGAGTATGCTTGCAAATACTTTGAGAGGTTTATTGTCGATGTGCACAATAGTTTCTTTACCCAACAAATAATGATTCCGTTTTTTAATTTCCTAAACTAGTGCATACATTTCCTTATCATATAGTGAATATCCTTTAACTATTGAAGTAAAAGTTTCAGAATGATAACATATGGGTTTACCTCCCTGAATCAACAATCCACCCATAGCGTAATCACTGGAATTTGTCTCTACTTCAAAGAGTCACTTCAAATTAGGAAGAGAAAAAAGCTGGTGTATGATTAATCATGTATTTTAATAACTCAAAGGATTTTCCTTGTTCCTTACCCAAGTCAAAACCCTTACTCTTTGCGGCCACTATGTGTAGAGGTGTTGCAATCATGGAGAATATCGAAATGAACTTCCACATGTACTATTTTTCTCCCACAAAACTTCTAGTCTCTATGGATCCTATTGGTGTTGGCCAATTGTTGATGGCTTTCACCTTCTTTGAATCCACTCGTAGCTCTCCTCCTCTAACCACGTGCCCAATAGACAAGTGACTGTTTGGAAAATTTACATTTCTTCATATTATAAAGTAGTTGTTTCTCCTTGAGAACTTGTAATACTTGTTGTAAATGAGTTAGATGTTCCTCCCACGTGGAACTAAAAATCAAGATATCATCTAGATAAACAATTACATATGTATCTATGAAATACCGAAATACATCATTCGTCAATCTCATAAATGTAGTGGGTGCATTGCATAAACCAAATGGAAGTACTAACCACTCATACAAACCTGTTTTTTTCTTGAAGGAAATATTCCATATATCATCATCCTTCATTGTGATCTCGGTGATAACTCGACTTGAGATCCAAATTCCTAAACAATTTGGCATGTTGAAGCTAGTCCAAGAGATCATCTATTCGGGAAGTGTATATCTACTCTTTATGATGATCTTGTTCAAAGTAAGGTAGTTGATGCACATTCTCCTAGAACCATCCTTCTTCGGCACCATAAAAATAGGCAAACCACATGGTGAGGTGCTCAAACATATCACACCCTAGTCTAATAGTTCCTGGAGTTATTTCTTTACTTTAGTACTCTCTAACAAGGATTGCCTATACAACCCAATGTTTGGTAGAGGGGACTCTAGCAACAACTAAATCTCATGATCTACTTACCATTTTGGTGGTAACCCACTAGGAGCCTAAAAAATCTGAAAAGATTGAATAAGACAATCCAAATCTGTTTTCCCTGGTTATAAATCTTTGAAACTTCTAACCCATATTGTTTATCCTTTAACAAAAGTAAACAAAATTGATTATGATTTTCTTGAATAAGTCATTTTTCTTGGTTAACACTCACCATAGTAACCCGTTTCTTACCTTGGTGTGCCTAGATGTTGTAGATGATCCCATTTTTACCCATATATTTTGTTTTCCTTCTCATAAATATAACATACTTGATATACAAGTAAGGACTCCCAAAAACAACATCAAAAGAATCAAGTAGAATAACATCAACTTCCAATACATGAATATACTAGTAATTTGTCCCAAACTTAACCTTACATATTTTTGTTACCTGAATTTCAACACCCTTCTTCACCCAACCCAAAGGATAAGGGTATGGATGTTTGTAAGTCTCAAGAATGAGATTCTTTACAACTACTTTAGAAATAAAGTTAGACTCGAGAACTGGTATCAACCAAAGTATTTACCTTAGTTCTTTTGATCCGGAATAGTCTACTCATCTCCTCTTCCTAGTTTTCCATGTTTGTGGCGGTGCAACCAAGCTTCTCATATACATTAGATTCATCTTTGATTTCTACCTCCCCTTATCTTTACAATTGTCATGGACTTCTTTAAGTCCTTGGTTCGGTTCTTTAGATGTAACTTTGGATGCAATTTCCAACATATAGCTTCAAGTATGACCATTGATATCATAGTTCTTGCAAAAAAATCTTGGGATCTTTACAAGTATTTAAAGTAGTGGTAGCTTGTTTACCTTTCCCTTTCTACTTACCTTTGTTACTTGTTTTCCCCTATTCTTTCTTCTACTGAATTTCAACTTCTTTTCCTTGGCTCTGCTTCTCCTTGGTTATTTTCATCATCCATATAGTATGCCTACACACATGCCTCATTGAGATATTTAGGCTTCATGGAGATGAATTTCCTTTGAATGTGAGTGTGAATTCCTCCCAAGTACTTAGTCGAATATCCTCATCCTCCAAGCTCATGTTCAATAACACGACCTACCTCCAAAACTTTGTAATATAGTCCTACACACTTTGACCACTACCTTGTCTAAAATATTTCCATTTAATCATTTGGTTAGTCTTATGGCCAATAGGATATAAGTTATCTCTAAGCAATTCTTTAAATTCTTTCCATGATTTCACAATAGGACATTTATTCTTTTCACAAGTGGATATATTGGTTTCCCACCAAACCAGAGTGTGTCCCTCCATTTTGAGATGTGTAAAGGTGATCCTCTGTGCCTCGGTGACATTATGGATGCTAAAGTAGACTTCTAATTGTTTTAAACATTTATCAAGTAACTCTGCATCTACTTGTCCTTCAAAGCTTTTAATTTCAACTTTCATCTCAACTTTAAAAGGAGCATGATCAGATTTTACCTTCTCTCTTACATTTGAAGTCTCTTCTTCACACTCTTCCCCATATTATTCCTCATGGTGGCTCCTCCCTATGCCAAACATTTCAGCTAAGCCTCAAACCACTTATTCCATGGATTCTTGCTTAACAAAATATGTCTTCTACAAATCTACAAGTTCTTCTTGTCTTCTAAACATCCTATCCATCATGGTCTCCAACATCTTGATTCTATGGACTAAGTTCTCTTCCTCCATTTGTCCCCAAATTCTCTATTTCCATTTCCTTGTAGAAATATCTGGATCGCAAGGTAAATCCTCTTCACCTTTGGATCTCGTCATTATCATACAAATCTAAGAATGAATACCACAATCTTGGATATTGGTTAGCTCTGATACCAAAATGATCTGTAAACTCTCTACTTTAGAATTTTTCACATAATCACAATTAAATGACGATGTTATACTTTTAATTATAAAATGATAGATATAGCTAGTGAATGAATTTTCTTATGCTTAGATTAAACAATTACAGGAAAGTAAAGAATGTAAACTCATGAACACCAATAATTTTTATCTGGGAAACCACCGGAGGAGGAAAACCAGGTTAGGAAGGGAAAACACTTTCTTCCCACTTTTTATTGGCCAATTCAAATAAGAAGTACATAATTTACAATAAGTATGAAAAAGAAGTATATAATATCTCACACTTCCTCCCAATTACTTGTTGGTTATGCCTCAAAATTCCTTTCTTCTCTACAAACACAATTTCAGCACTAAGAATTCCTTGCTCACTTGCTTTCATGCTTTGATGAAAAGAAATCTCCTTCCTAAATGTATTTATAGTCATTATCATGTCCTCCCATGCACTTTGGAGGATGGGAAAGGTCATGGAGGTGAAGAGACAGATAATATTTCCAATTCTCGGACTGTTTGTTTCGAATTTTATGTTTACGTCTCAAAGTGTCGAACCGCCACCCAATGTAGACCGATAGCCATGGACGGCTGCCCTTGTTGGGTGGTGGTTATAGGACCACCACCCTAGTTGGAAGGTAGTTATGTAACCTCCACTCTACTACAGAGCGGCCATTATGTTTTTTTAATATTGGCAAATAGTTTTTTGAAAGGGACTATACCCTTGAATACAAAATAAGGCCTTTAAGCCGGAATAAGAGTGAGAAGCATAGCAGACTAACCAAGTCCAAGTAGTACAATGAAATTCAACGTAGCCCGAAATAGCTACACAAGCGAGACTTAACAAAGAAAACAACAACAAAAAAATAGTAACCCGACATCAAGAAACAATAAGAATAACAAAAGAGAGCAGTAGAAGCATGCAGGACTACTTCTTGGCTACTTGATCAACACTGATCTTGACTTTTTTCCAAGAATGAAACATACCCAAAGCGGTCATGTGGGTAGCATCCGTCTTATCAAGCTCCTCGATGGTCCTTTTGCTCTCTTTTTCATTGCCCCAAAGTGCAGTGGGACACCGCTGAGGTTGGAAACACTTTTGGCATGTCCCACGATGAACTCCTCAATGGCCCTAAAGGCAGCAATGTTGTAATCATGCCTAGTCTTAGCCTTCCCAAGGCGGGAGTCCAAGGAGGTCAGCTTTTTGTATATGTCTTCAATCTGACTATTGTCAATGCTCCCTTCCCCCTCCATGCTTTTCTTACCTTTTTGCTTAGCTAGGTTTTTGACCTCATCCTTCAGCATTTTTATCTCAGCCTCTAAGGCCTCCAGTCTCTTAGAAGGGTTATCCATCTGTGCTTCCCGGGGACTGGCACTACTTATGTTCAGCAGGTCACGTGCAATGTCAAGATCAAGAGGCTCTTTCCCTGCTGCAAGAGTCTCAAGGTTGAGTCTCCTAGAAGCCCTGGTGAATGGATGTTTAGAGGAAGAGGCGAGGTGGGTGGCAGGAGGAGCAGCAGGAGGAATAGAAGGAGAATCATGTGCAGCCGGCATGGGGGTAGCAGCACCGGTGGCAGGGGCAGCAGCAAGGGCAGCAAGGGCAGCAGGGGAAGCAGGACTGGCAGCAGCAGAGCCCATCAAAGGGGGAGCCGGGCTAGGAGAGGAAGGAAGACCGGGGTACTTGAGAAGGCAGTATTTGTGAATTAGCAAAATAAGCCCTTGATGCAAGGGAACCGCCCGGGTATGCTTCTGGAACTCCAAAATGGAGCGCTCAAGAGAGTTTAAAAGATAATGAGGGAAGCAAACCAATCTATTCCTACGGAAGTGGTTTAAAAAGATGAGATGCTTAGCTGGGACAGTAACAAACCTACCTTCCAAGGAGATGAAACGAATCATCATGCGAGTGACCTCATCAAACGGTGAAGGAATTGAGCTTACAAGCAGACCCGCTGTGCTAAATATAAGCTTCTCATCTTCCTCCACAAATCTTCTTTCTTCAGTTTCTTTGATAACCCTTTTGTTGAAGAAGCGGTACCCATCCAGGCTGAGACCGGTCGCTTCAGCAATGAGCTCTTCATTGACAAGAATTTTCTGTCCCCCATAGTCGACAGTCCTCTCTTTCCATTCCTTAGCAAAGCGTACTGAAATACTTTGATCATGTCCCTGCACCCTTTCAACAAAGCTGGTGAAGCCGCCTATGCTGAGAATGTTCCAAAGCTCGGTGTTATCCTTCCAATCAGGGTCCGCGCACGGCTCAATTTGACAGGGAGGTCCTCCCATCTTCTCAGTGGTGTGTAGGTTACAACAAATTCCAGAATGCCACTGAGCATGAAGAACAGTTCGTTTCTTACTGTTGAAGATCGCATAAGACTGGGAACTGTAGCCGTTGGTCTTCTCACGAACGGCTGCGTAATTGCTGAACTGAGCCTGCGGGAAGTCGCGTGTGAAAACCCTTTCCCTGTCAACAATCACTTTGTATTTATCATCGGTTTTCGTGGAGTTTGGCATCCGGATATCAACGGCTGTTGTACCTCCCGCGTGCGTGATTTTCAAATCAGGATGACTCCACTTGAAGTTTCTTAAATAGATCTTGCTATTATTTGAAAAAGATATTATTTGCCTCGCCATATAGAATAAAGCAGCACTTGTGAAAGAATTGATGATTTTGATTTTCCTCCAAAGATTAAGGCTTATCTCTAGAGATTGCTTACTTGTGAAGATCCGCATGGATGCTGTTGTGAAGCTGATTAGGGATACTATCATTATCCCGCATAAACGAAAATTTATATTAATGCCATAATTGGCCAGTGCATCCGCCATTATGTTAATATAAAGACAAAACCTCTGTTTCTTCATTTTCCTTCTTTGGTGTTGGCTGATCTAATGAAGTAGAGTCATTTTGGATCCCTATTGATCATTTGACCTTTATGTGACTCCTTTAGGGTGTTATGACATCATAATAGGAGTAAAATAGCTATCCAAACACAAGGAAATAGTGGATTGCATTGAGAAGCATATATAATGTCTTGATGAAACACATAAAAAAACCATCATTCAAGGCATTAAGAGAGATTTTGAAGTTAGAAAAATCTCTGCAATGCAACTAAAGAAATCCAAAAACAAAGGTTGCATGTTGTATGCTATTAAGATCTCATATTTTAGTGAGGAAGGTAAGAATTATTTGGAATATTTTCCACTTTTCTATCATTTTAATTATTTATTTCGATAATATTTTGTTGGACTTCCTCCTAAAAGAGAGTTTGACTTCACAATTGACATTAAACTAGGAACAAAACCAATATCAAGAGCACCTTATAAAATGATGATAAAAAAATGGTTGAACTGAAAGCACAACTACATGAACTCTTGTCAAAAGTATTAATCCAACCTAGTGTGTCTCCTTAGGGAGCACTAGTATTTTTGTTAAAAAGAAGGATGGAACGTTAAGGTTATGCATTGAATATTGCATGCTTAACAAAGAAATAATAAAGAATAAATATCCTTTTCCAATAATTGATGATATTTTCGATCAGATGAGAGATTTATATGTTTACTCTAAGATTTTTTTACAATCTGTTATAATTAGTTAAGAATAAAAGATAAGGATATTCATAAAACAACATTCAAGACATGTTATGGGCATTATGAGTTCATTATTTTTCCATTTGGACTCACTAATGCACCAACAACATTTATGAACCTTATGAATAACATTTTTCAAGAATACTTAGATAAGTTTGTTCTAGTCTTTCTTGATGATATTCTAATTTACTCAAAGAACGTTGAGGAACACAATGAACACTTAAGAATAGTGTTGGAAGTATTGAGAAAAAGGAAACTCTATGGTAATATTTCAAAATTTTCCTTTTATAAAAGTGAAGTACAATATCTTAGTCATATCATAAATAGGGATGAGATTTTTGTTGACCCATCAAAATCCAAATATATTACATATTAGCTAGCACCTAAAAATGTGCATGAAGTAAGAAGTTTTATGGGACTGGTTGGGTACTATAGAAAAATTTGTTAAAGATTTTTCAAGAGTGGCTAGACCAATTACTTCATTATAGAAAAAGGATAAAAATTTTGTATGGAATGAAAAATGTGAGAGTGCATTTAACTTGCTGAAAGAAAAACTTACATTTGCACCTATATTAAAGGTTCCATATCCCAATGGAAACTTTATCATGGTTACTGATGCCTCAAGTGAAGGATTGGGTGGAATACTTCTTCAAAATGACCACATAATTACATATGAAAGTAGAAACATTAAGGTACATGAGCATAAATATGCTCCCCATGACTTATAGTTTGTTACCATAGTCCATGCCTTATAAGTCTAGAGGCATTATTTGTTAGGAAATCCATTTGAACTGAAAACATATCATTTGGGGCTGAAATACATTTTTACACATCCCAATTTAAATGCAAGACAATGTAGGTGGATGGAATTTCTATCCCAATATGACTTTGATATTGTTGAGCAAGGAAAATGGATAAGTACTAGCCATGCATGGAGAATAGAGATTACACACAAGAGTACACATATGAACCAAAAAGAGGTATCATGAGATTATAAGGACCACATAGAAGCATGATAATAAGAAAAAGAACATATACAAATAAGTGCATGAAGGTTTGTATGAGAGAAAAGGAGATCAGCGCGGAATGGTCTCATGTGCATGCACATATGTTTTGGGAGTTAGCCAATTTCCCAGTGAAGGCTAAAAATAGGAAAAAGCATACATGGTGCAGCATGCACAACACCTCTAGAAATAGTACAAGAAATGATAAAGCACATGCAAAGGAGGGCATCTAATCATAGGAATAAAGCATGGATAAGGCTGAGCTACTTATAGCTTGATATAGAGTTAAAGTAGAGCATGAAAATTATATTTATGACAACTATTTTTATAATTAAAGCATGTAAGTGATGAAGGAAAAGTTCCCACTTTGTATATAAGTAGGTGTTATTGATGCAGGAGCATCAAGAACCAAGTGACAAAAGGTCATATGAAACCATCTAGACATGTTTGTTTAGGTGTATGTGAATGATTTATTTGGGTAGATGAGTGTGAAAATTTAATAAGATTGTGAAAGTAAGATTTAGGTATGTAAGAGGTTGGATTTGGTTATATTAATCCTAATTAAGGGAATTTTTAGGAAGATATGGGCTAATTGAAGTCATGTTAGTGTAAAAAGACTTGGTATCTATTTGTAAAATGTGTCCATGAGTTGTGTTGGAGAGGTCGGGTCATGTTTAAGTTATCGATGTTGTTGAGCTCATCTAGGAGCTAAAAATAAGAGATTTAGTGAGTTAAGAAGGAGAAAAAATCTATTCAAGAGGATTATTCATGTATCGGTGCCATAACATAAACAAAAATATTTAATAAAATCTTGGGGTGAATAATAAATTTTTTGGAGTGATGTTGTAGGAGAAAAATTTCTTGTTTTATGTATTATTTGTTGATATTTGTGAACCATACAGTCTACCTCTCCCCGTGGATCGAATGCCAAAAATTTTGACATCACCCAAAGGAGGTTTTTTAAATTCTATGAATGTATGAACAATATAGACAAAGTAAGGGGAGCCTTAGTGAATTTTTATAGCTCTTGAAGGTTTTAAATTTTTCCTGTAGGTCCAAGTTTTAGCTCTCAGGACCTAACTAGGGCATCACACAACAAATATTCTAACCATCCAGCTTATGTGAAATTTTTGGGAGAGGAATTTCTAGTTAAAGTGAATAAGTGTGAAAACTTTCATCTCCATCCCACGTGTGGAAAAGTTACAATACATTTTATGCTAAAGATTGTGACAATGTACAGTTCAACAGAAAAGGAGTTGCATGGCAGGATAAATCATAGAGTTTAGTCACTAAATTTGGTAGCAAGCATGTTATCACCATTCTAGAGGTGGATCCATCACTATTTGGGCGATTTCATAGCCCAAATGTCTCTTGTTATACGTATAGGTAAAAATATACCTAATTTTCCTAGGACATTACAAAGGAAGTACAAATTTGTACAAAGCAATAATACCAAGAATTTGGTCATGAGTTAGAGCTTGATAAAGGGTCTTAGAATCAATAGTTAGGCTATGTGGTTTAGTTTCATGATAAAGTGAGATATAAGGTCATTTGAATGTCAAGAGGTCTAGTAGCCAAGAATGGCTTAAAGAGATAACTATGGTGAAATGCAAATGTATGACTGATTTGCACATTGAGTCACCTTGTATTGAGTTAGACTAAGTCTTTTATGCATGATGAGAGGGATGCATGCTCTATTTTGAGTATCTTGAGCATATTGACCATTGTAAGCCTCATTAGGCTATAGCTTGTGAAGTATGAGAAATGTATGCAAGTGAGATCTTAAGGAATGAAGGCAATAAAGAGAGAATAAAGATGAATGGGAGAGTATTGAAGAGCAGGGACCTATGATAAAATTCTTGTAAATGTTACAGTTTCAAGGGAGGTATAAATGGTCATGAAGGTGAAATCTTGAAGGAAAGACAAGTACTACAAAGAAGGTAATATTCCAAAACAAATAATATAGATAAATTGTATGAACCCTTGCACCATTTTGACATCGAGCACGGTCTTTGATTTGTCTACTATATTGTAGAGGATAGAATTTGTGGAAAGAATTCAATTTGTTTGACTAACTGATATATTGGAAAGATTATAAGACTTTATGCAAGGTGGATCCAAGCAGACAAGAAATGAAAAAGAAAGAAATTGAGAAGGAAATGATAAGTACTAACATGGATTTCAGAATTTTGATGAGTTTATAGAGAGGTATTGAGGAAATGCAAAGAAACATGATGTCAGGTATGGAATCCTTGACTATGGTTCAGAAATATCTTGTGGTGTAAATGCAAATGATGAATTTAAGACTAACTAAGTTAGAAGATAGGAAACAGAAGGAAGTGATAAAGGAAAGCGAGAAGGTATTATTTCATCGAAAAGAGGGCAGCCAAGTAAGGTAGAAATTCATGAACTATTGTTGACTGAAGGATCTTGAACTCTAATAGGCGGGAAGAAAATTTGATGGCAAAAAGGAATATTTTAATAACAAGATGAAAAACAAGAGGCAAGGTATGTCAAGTAATTATTGATAATGGAAGCACTGATAATATTATGTCTGAAGAAATGGTGTCAAAATTAAATTTCAGAAGTATACCTCATCATACACCTTACAGGGTAGCATGGGTTCAGAAGAACCATCAAATTCTTGTAAATGAGAAATGTATAGTTCCTTTCAAAATTGGAAGTTTTCATGATGAATTCTTGTGTGATGTGATGCCTATGGATGTATGTCATTTACTATTAGGAAGGCCATAGCAATATGACATGAGATTAGTGTATAATGGTAGATTGAATAAGTGTTTTCTAACAAAAGATGGAAAAGAACATATTTTGGCACCTTTGATGGATCAGGATGCAAGTAAGGAAAAGAGGAGCATGGTGTTTGGAATTAAGGAGTTTGTTGAAAATACCAAGAATTATGTCTTAGCCTTCATAATAGAGGAATAAGGTGGAATGAATGTGTCATTGGTAGAAGGATAATGTAAAGTAGATATTTCCAAGTAAGAGCATAGTTGGGATCCACAGAGATGGATCAAAGAAAACAGATGAAAGAAAGAAAGCAATCCTAAGAGAGGATGAGAAAGAACATGAAGTTCTTGAGGAAAGAGAAAAGTGACCAAGAAGGAAATTTGAGTCACCAAGGTGAGTGTGACTATAACAAGAAGTAACCGAGTAGCATTGAAGAAGAAGAAACATGTAATGGGATTTATTGATGATTTTACTTGCAGATGAACCATTAGAGTCATTGGATACATTAGGTTAGTGGGACGTGCACCCTAAGATAACCTACATATTTTAAAGAAGATGGCTCTTCTCTAGTTTTGAATAGGTTAGAATAAAGATTTAAAAGAAACGTAAAACTAACTAAGCTGATGTGCCCAAATAGATCATAACGAGATGGAAGGATACCCACGGGATTATCTCGAAATAGTTTGAAGAGAATTTTAGCATGATCCAACTATTTTATAAATATCTTAGATTATCGAGTCCGAGGAGACAAAACACACGACAAACACAGATAATAGATAAGTCAAAAACCCAAGGGTGCATGACATGATGGATTTCTTAAATTATCTAGAACTACTTAGCAGAAAAAAGAAGGATTAGAACATGAAAGCCAAAGTGCACAAAACAAGGACTCAATTTATAGAGAAAATGATACATAAGGTTGAAGTGGCACATATTATAATTCCCTTGTACAAAAAAGTCTTGCTAAGGCTAGCTATTACAAAAATTTGAACATTCAATCTACTTTGCAAATTGTTTGTTTTTCTTCAAAAGCTCCTTTTTTATTCTAGATTGAACCTCCTTTTATAGATGTTTATGGCTCTTTCTTCAAAGTTTGAAATCGAGCTTCTATTGGAAACATTAAATTTTCTTACATGATATATTCTTTCAGGGTCAATATCTCAACTACATGTTGAGATATTTGTGTTTACCTTCAATTCACCCAATTTTTCCTCTTGGAGTCGGTGATGATCCTTTCCTACCATGTGGAGATTGGACGCTTGTTTGAGGGCTTTTTAGGAGCTTGATCCCCCAAACTATGCCTGATAGACATGTGATGGGTGTGCGCTAGTTTGGGGAGGCTTCCTCTTTTTCTCTATTTGAAAGTGTACTCGAGCGACATGTGGAGGAATTGTTGTAGCTTTAGTATGCTTTTGACTTTTCAACCCACCTGGGTAACCTTTATCGGGCTTGAGACACATGGCAATGTGGTGCAAGATTGAGATTCTTTCTTTATGGCTTGATTGTACCTAAGAGACACGTGGACACCTTCCATATTGAACTTCATACTTAGCCATTTTTGAGCTAAATGAACAAGGGAAACAAGGGTTGGGAAACAAAATATGGTGATCAAAAGAGTTTTATGTAAAAAAGAACTCTATAGTTATGGCGAATCACCTAGGGAATTTGTGCTAGTCATGGAAGAACCTGATGATCCTTTTAATCAAAAATCAAAATATGGTTCACAAAAGGAAAATTAAATATGTTGCACTCAGAGCTGATATAAAGAATCCTGATATCCAAGCCATTCTACTTCCATTGGATAGGTCCTTCTTTGCAAGGCCTGGAAGGCTCGATCTAGCTCAATTATCTCCTTATGTGAGAAGTTTTGGAGGTTCTGCACTACTACGTGCAAGTGAAACTCCAATTGTACAATAGGATTTAGAATCACCTCCACTTCCGCAACACTTGAGCTCTCCTTTAAAGACTAAAAGACAATCTTGTCTTGGCATTTGAAAACTAGGAGCTATTGAATTTGGTCCTTTGCGAGGACTATAGAATCATCAGGGAAGGGAGAAGGGAAGCCTAACTGAACTAGTTCATTGATGCTCTACTTCCTCTCTTTGATTCCTTGGTGGAGCTACACCAAGAGATTCTGGAACTTGATGGAGGCCTTGTTGCAACTCAGAATCTCATTGATTTTTACAGTGATCAACCACCTATTGCAGTAATCCCTACCCCTTATAGGGTAGATTCTGAAGCATCATAAAGTTTTTGAATCAAGAGCATTGATTCAGGGACCTTGGTAGACACTATGTTGGTGATGGTGGAAGTTATGGTTTCCACATTAGAGTACAATCCCTGAGCATCAGATATAAATCCAAGTGTGGGGACTAAATCCATTGCCTTAGTGGAAATTTAGTCACAACAGAAACATATAGCTCTTGTACTAATGTTATAATTCCCCCTTCAGGATTGTTGCCCAATTTTTTAGGTCAAGTCTTTGACCGCATCCTCACATGGTTTAATCTTTGTTTGTGGGCTTCCCCTTTCTAGCTCAATGACACGTAACTTGGCTTGGATTGTTACCACCTCTACCTTTCTTGAATCATCCAGGCTATTGCAGTGCTCCATTTTCCTATGTAAGTAAGCAAACCGACGAGGCCTCGGATGTATTGATTTTGGCTGCCGAGTCTTAGTCTCTTCTGAGAAGCCACAAGGGCCTCCTGGGATGGGGATCTCTTCAACTCCTTATGGAGATGGTCTATTTCTCTTCCTTTGGCCTTGATTTCGACCATATAGCTAGCCACAGTGGTCTCCACCCTTTGAAGGATGGTTTGCGCCTTTTTCAACTGATTGTTGAGCTTTAGGTAGTCTGTAGTGACTATTGTCCACTGTTTCATTCATTAATTTGACCTTATCCTGAGGCTGGAATTTAGAAAGGTCAACCACAAAAACACTAATAGAATAATCATCAGGCTGCATCTATTCAGCAGGTTTGGCCGTTTGGGAACGAGTTAGGAAATTGTTAAGAAGATTTGCTAATGGTCATACAATGACTGCATCTGCTTCATTTCTCCTATTTCCATTTCTTTCTTCTTCTGTTTTTCCCTTCTATAATCTCGGAAGCCTTGGCAGACTTGTCTTGACTCAAAAAATTGGAGGAAGAAGGGACCTTTCCTCCTAAAAATACGGAACTAGGTGGTAGACCATAGGGAATAATAACTTGTGATTGAGGCATTAAAGTTACTAGGACCGAGGAAGGGGACATTACCATGTGCGGGGAAAATTTGGGATGCTGAAAAATTATTGCAGAAAAAGTGAGCACCGGTGGAGGGAGAGTTTGTAATGAGGTGAAAAATAAGGAGATACTTCCAGAAGGGGAAAGTGGAGGTGGAAGGGGAGTGGGTTGAGGAGCCTCGAGAGGTGGGAAGGATGAAGGAGAAATAGGAGCCGTGACCGACCTTAATTTCTTGTGTGTTAGGCATGAGGCTGATTCCTCTACAGGTTTCTCACCCAAAGGGATGACCATAGGTTGCGGTGCTGTACACAGGACTGGAAGATTTTGTTGGGGAATGGAAGGTAGAGACCAAACAGGCAATTAATGTTGTTGGGGACCAGAGGATTTTGTGGTCGATTTTATGGACCAATCCAAAATGATTATGAACATATCCTTGCTCTCCTCATCAGAAGCATGATCCATGTCCCAACATTACTCCCACATCTCATCACTGGAGACAACCTAAAAATTCAGGGTGGTTTAGAAGATCTCCCTCTTATATTTCCAATAGGATTCAATTTTCTCCGTGCTCCAATCTCTTTTCTTTAGGGATTCTCGGAATCCCTTAGTCATGGTGAGAGTGGGGTCATATTTGTGCTTTACTTGGTGGAATGCCTCCCAACCCGGGGTCGGTATGTCTTTGAGCTCGATGAATATGTCAGACACTACACTTGGGGGTTTCGCCTTGCTTCAAAAATTCCCTTGGCTCATGCTTGTAGAAATCTGGGACCCTGTTAAGAACCAGAGTCATGGACATTGTCCCGTCTAGGTCATACCTCCATGAATCTCAAATTAAGGCAAACCCATAGGAGGCCAACTTATTTATAAGGCTATGATCCACCTTTCTCTTAAGCATGGTGATTCCTCCCTTGCTTAAGGGGAGTTCATAAAGTGCCTTCTTTTTTTGGGTCAATCCGAATTCAATGTCTAGGAGGACTAGCTTCTTGGCAACCTCAAGACCCACTAATCAAGTCATGAGCATGCTCAAGATCATAAAGGATTCACCTTTGAAACCATGTAGCCAAATCATGGAATGTCCTCTAGAGAAGAAGTACTCGCGGGGGTGTAGGGGGTCCGCTATGATAGATTGTACCAAGTCTTTCATCCTGTTGTTGATACCTTAAGGATCAATCTTGAGCAAGAGGGGCTCCACAAAATAATTAAAGAATTCATATACATCTGATGATTGGGATAGTATATGGGTCTATGCGCAGACGCTAGAATGACCTTTTGAAGATCTATCTCTGCATCTCAAAGGGTCAAGGTCATGAATTGACTTAAATACTAGGCATTTTGATAAAGAATGAGATGGAATAGGTAGGATGAATACCTGAAAGTTGAGGTCACTAAAAATTACTCAAGTTTCTCACACATGGATCTTGCAATTACTTCAACGAAGTTGAAGCAATACGCTTTCTCCTTGGTGACAGAACTCATTTAGAAAAAGGCTACCATATGCCAATCCTCGATGCCTCTGTCTGTATCCTGACCAAAGATGAATGCCAACATGGAATAGGCATCTTAAGAATCTACTAGAAGTGATATCAATAGAATTGGAAATCCTGTAGTCCCCAAACCACCTATATCTTCCTATCTCATCTCTTTGTTAAGGAATGAGGATTTATTCGGCATTGCACCCACAAAGTTTGGAGTTTTTCCATATCATATAAATTGGCCATTGGGTCATGAGTCAGAGCCAACATGTCCCTAATAGCTTGTGGTGTAATCATTGCCACCAATTTCCTTCCCTGAATGGTGTGGTTCTTGAATTGAAATAGACCACAAACATTTGTATAAGTTCTGGCATGGGTGCATGAGAGGAACCATGTATTGGGTGAGCATTGTATTCCAAATTTTGGAGCTAAAATATTCTAAATCTCCCAGGTTGAGAAACCTGGTGAAGGTTGCCTCCCTCAAAGATTTGGGTTTCTTGTTGAGGGTTAGGTCAAAGACACTATCAGTGGGGTCTGAAATCATAGTAGGGTCAGTGAACCGAGACCCTCCATCAGGGAACTTCAATTTTGGTTGTAGAGGCGAGGGGAATGGGTTGTCCCACATAATATTTTACTAGTGGTATAGAGCTGGAGGCTGCCATGGCATTTTTCTAAATTAGGAGAAAGCTAGAATCCTTTTAGCTCTGATACTTAACTACTAATTCGAGATACTCTGGTGTTTGAAATAATCTTTTTGTACACACCCAATATCTTAAATAGCCACCCTCACTTTTAGGAGTAATGGCTTGCACATAAACATGGTCACTTTTTACAATAGCCACTTACTAATTTATGACCTCAAGCACCGAATTCTGCATTCTTTGAGAGATTGTGTCAATTCATAATATTTTTCTCTTAAGTGTCAATGCACTTGCCAAATCATTAATTTAAAAAAATAGGAAGGTACACTCCCTCCAAAATTCCAAAAAGAGGCAAGGGGCATCCATGAAGGACACATGTTTGAGACACTTATTAAAAGGGAAACAATAGGCAAAGAAAAGAACAAAGAAAGAAAAATATACATATGATACAACCCTTTACAAAGGGACTCACAGAAAGGATTTAAGTGAATTCCATTCACCGGAATTGCTAAGGGATCACCTTCCATACTTTTGAGTTCAAACACATTGTGTTGCTTGCATGCGCTGATCTTGAAGGGTCCTGTCCATAGTGGGTAAAATTTTCCATGATTCCCAGGCTTGGCGGCTCTTGCATCCCACTTCAGGACTATAGTTCCAACTTGGAAATTTGGTTCTAACGTCTTCCGATCAAACCAAGTCTTAACTACTTGTTCATGACTGATCATGGCCGTATGGGCAGATTCATTTTCCTCTATCTCATCTATTTTCAATAGCTGTAATGTTGGGATCTCGAGGGAAATTGGCATTACAACTCTTTTCCCATAGATTATTTCATATGGAAAAGATTTTAGGATCTACTTTGGGGTGATCCAATCAACCCATAAGGCTATTTTGATATGTTCATGCCATAATTTCTTATATTTATGCCCCATTAAGTTTATGAGTCTGATTAAGTTTTTGTTGGTAGACTCTACTAGACCATTTCCCTGTGGGTAATAATTGGAGGATGTTTTTAGGTAGATCATGTGTTTTACCAAAAGTCCAGATACCTTGGCTCCTACAAAGGCCTTAACATTCTCTCGATATGACCGTGTTTGGGGGGTGGCAAAGCATGTAGTTATATCCTATAAGATCCCTAGGATTACATTCTTAGTGGCCTCTTTAAGGGGACTCCTCCACCCACCAGATTAAGTAATCAGTAGTTGTGAGGATCCATTTGTGGTAGTACTCAAATTTTAATTAACCATTCTGATGAATTCAAGGCCCCATTGTGTGAAGTGTTCTTCAACCAGATTGGGTGAGAGGCAATGTCGCATTCCTTCAAAAACCTATGTAAACTTGACAAACCTCGCATCTGTTTGTCTGTCTCGTGTGACTATCAACGAATAGGCTTGGCTGAATGTATCCGGATTGTAAGATTTTCATGGATGTGGTTTGGGTAGAGAAGTGGCCTCTCAATCTGTCATGGTTTAATTTGTGTAAGAATCTTTCAGCCTCTTTATTTTCCAGGCATCTTAACATTATTCCATTAAAATTCCTTTAAAAGGAAATTGTTGATCATAGTAAAATAGGCCCCTTTTTCCTATAATATCTCCTCTTTTTCAATGGGAGATTCCTTGAATACTTCCTGGTCTACATAAAATGGACCTGTCTCGAGACCCAACTATCGGGATCACTTTCATGGAGATATAGGATCTCCTCGTGTTTGTCTTCAATTAGGACATGGAAACTTGTGTCAAATATTGACACAGACCCCTACCCATTACAAGCTTTGTGGGATTTACCTTTATGTCATGCTCAAGGATATTAGTAATCGAAATTTTTATTTTATCGGTTATCTCACCCTCCATTATGTATTCTTTGATGTAGGAGTGAGACACCATGACCTGGACTCTATTATGAGTGACAAGGTGTCAGAACTTCTTCAGGCCTTTAACTATGGCATAAGCCTGTCTTTCCAAAAAATTGTACCTTGTTTCATAGTCATGGAGATTATTTGAAAAGAAGGTGATCAAATTCTCCTCACCTTGTGACTCTCCTTTTTTTATTAGTATAGATGCCATGCTATGCCTTCCCTAATACACATACATAATGAAATATTTTGAGAAATCTAGATTGTGCAACACTGGGGTGGATGCAAAAACTTCTTTTATCTCCTTAAAGGCTAGATGACCTTCGGAGGTCTACTTGAAACTAGAGTATTTTTTTAGCATGAGGGTGATTGGGGAGATTGTCCTGAAAAATTCAAAAATTAACTTGCTGACAAAGTTGATCTTTCTTAGGAAAGATTGGACCAATTTCTTATTAATTGACAGGGTAGCTCTAGGATGGCCTTTATTCTCTCAAGATCAATGGAGATTCCTTATTTTGACATGATATGTCCTAGGAGTTTACCTTGAGGCACTTCAAAGACACATTTATTTGGGTTTAGAGAGATTCCAAACTCTTGGCATTTTTTGAACACAACCTCCAGGCATTAAAATGCTCCTCTGTTGTTTTGGTGAACACCGTGAGGTCATCAAGATATATCGAATCACCTTGTTTATCACAGCACTAAA
This sequence comes from Taxus wallichiana var. yunnanensis, assembly GCA_018340775.1. Lineage (NCBI taxonomy): Eukaryota > Viridiplantae > Streptophyta > Pinopsida > Cupressales > Taxaceae > Taxus > Taxus wallichiana. Next base: position 444,192,350 of record CM031239.1, read on the forward strand.
CACGAAGTCCATGGATCTTTGAAAGGTAGCCCCGATGTTTATGAGTCCAAAGGGAATTTTTTCATAAGAAAAAGTCCCCCATTTGGTTGTGAACGTCGTCTTGTGTTGATCCCTTTCTGCGAGCCATATTTGATTATAGCCCAAAAAACCATCTAGTAGAGAAAAAGTATCCGAGCCTACCATTTTCTGTAGTATTTTCTCCATAGAGGGTAAAGGGTAGTGATCCTTCAGGGAGGATCTATTTAGGTCTCTAAAATCTACATAGAGTTGAATCTCTCCATTATTTTTCCTTACTGGAACCAGATTGGAGACCCACGTTGTGTGCTTGATAGGAAAGATTATATGGGATTCTAGGAGCTTTCTCAATTCCTCAGCCATAAGGGATTTAATTTTAGGATTCAGAGGTCTTTTCTTCTAGCACACAAGCTTAGTCCCTTCTTTAAGCTCAATGGTGTGTTGGATGATATCCTTATTATAGCCATGCAAATCATCGTATGTCCAATCCATCACCTTATCATACTTATGGCATAAAGCCACAAGTCTCTCTCTTTCCTTTTGGGTCACCAATCTTCCAAATTTTAGTCTTCTTTCTTTAGTCACTTCTAATTCAACATAGTCCTCTTTTACTACTACAAACTTCCTTTGGTCGAACTAAAATCGTTTGAGTTGAAAATAATCTCTAGGGTTATTAACCCTTTTGGAAGTTTGTTTTCTTTTTAACTAGATAATATGATCTCTGTATGCTTCCTTGATCTTAGGTTGGAGCTGGTTCACAAATTGATTAGAATGTTGAAGGAAGTGTATAATATGTCGGTCTCTATTGAAGACCTGTTAATGATTGAAGTTTTCAGGGATAGAGGGATGGATGATCACTTTATGGTGCTCTCATTTGCTATTAAATCTTGAATTGGGTTGAATTGTGATCCTATCAGGGCCATCCTATCAGCTTCTATATTCTACTCTCGAGGAATAACCTTGATGTCGAAAGCTTCAAAATCATCTATGAGATCCCATACCCAATGCCGATAGGATCTCATCCTAGGATTCTTTGTGGTGGAAGTGTTTCTCACTTGTGTTACTACCAACTCTGAGTCACCAAAGACTCTTAGTTGTTTGATGCCTTCTTTTTGGGCCGTGGTCAAGCCATGCACTAAGGCCTCATATTCCACCTCATTACTAGTACAAGAAAATTAGAAACAAAATTATTGGAGTATCTTTCTCCCACTCGGGGATAATAAGCACACTTCAGCTCCTGAGCCGTTCTTGCTTTTGGCCCCATTGAAATATAGGGTCTGTCGACACTAAAATTTTCCTCCGTAATTTCTATTTCATTAATGTATGTATTAGGAATATGATGTTGTTAAGTATAATTAGTAGTAGCATTTGATAGAAGATAACGGCGCCACAAAGCCGCGGTGCCACCAATAATGTGGAGTACGGTAGCAGTCAAAGTACAATAGAATGTTGTAAAAAGTAAATATTTGTCGTAAGTGGTCCAAGAATGTTAAAATGTCAAAGTTTGGGTAATTAGAGAAGTAGGGTCTACGTGATTAGGAATTAGAAATATTATATTGGTAATAAGGACAAAGAGTGAGGTCATAAATATTTTGTGTATTTTATTTGTAAAAAGTCTAAAAATGTGGAACCCATGTAAAATGATAAGGTTTATCTTATCTTAGAAGATAAGCTTACATGTACGAGATAAGAGTTAAGGTATGAAATATGATTTGTCGAGTGGATTTCTTATCCTATCTTAGAGATAAGATGGATAAGCTGGAAGTTCTATAAATAGAGAGCTACCCCCTCATTTAATATAGAAGGAAGTAGTGAGAAATATTGTAGGAAGTGTGCGAAGGAAGCCATCAGTTTAAAGGTGTGTTGAAGAAGCCATTAAGAGGTGTAATTGTAAAGTTTCTCCCATAGTCTTGGTGAAATTCAAGTGAAGTCAATAACACTTGAAGTACCTCATGGGTGAGATTGTAACAATTTCATGTTAATATTATAATTTTCTTTGATATTTCAGATTTTTCATCATTCCGTCTTATCATAGTCGATGGTATTTTTGTGTTATGTTGTTGTTTTGTTTCCAGATTACATCCACCAAACTAAAGGTTGTGCATTAGTAAATAATCATAGCACGAGGAGTTCCCGGTGAAGAATTATCATAGTGCCGGATTGGTGATGACATTTTGGTTCCGTTGTTGGGACCATTCCTCGTTGGTGGATTTTCTGGAGAGATATTCCCACTTAGTCAAAATCAATTGGAGGGTAACCTTGTTTTTACACATCATAGTAGTTACCATGGTAAAGTCATTTTTACCGTGAATAGTAGTTACCATGATAAAGTCATTTTTGCTGGAATAGTATTTACCGCAGTAAAGTCACTTTTTACCATGAATAGTATTTACTGCAGTAACTTCACTTTTTACCGTGAATAGTGTTTACCATAGTAAAGTCAGTTTTTACCGCAGTAAGTCAAGTTTTACCATAGTTTACCATGGTCATTTCTATTTTACTGTAGAAAGGTGTAAAGTCACTTTCTAGTATAGTGATTCCAATTATTTGTACACATAAGTCTTGTTGATTGTACTTGTGAGTTGGTATTTCACGGTGGTTACTTTTGAAAATGGGAAAGATTCCTATTTTTTCAGCTCAATCTAATGAAGATGCTTCTTCTTTCATTCAAGAGTTTAAGTGATCTTGTATTTGTAATGGCCTTATAAGAAGGGAACAATGGACTGAATTTTTTCCTACCTTTTTGGATGGTTCAGCACTTAGGTGGTTTGAAACACTAGGTGATAATGTGAAAAATTCATGGGATTTATTAACTGAAAGTTTTCTTGAAGAATTTGGTGAACAACAGAAATATGCAGATCTCATGATCAAGATCACAAAGATATCCCAAGGAGAGAAGGAGAAGATAAGGGATTATCATGCTCGTGTTCTAGAGCTAAGGAGGAAGCTCGATGCCCAGATCTGGAAGGAAGGACCAGCGGATGGGTTGATGAATGGTGTGGATAATTTCCTCTATAAGCACTTCATTGGGATGAAGCCAGAGATCAGACAACGAGTGAAGTATGACCACCCAGCTACCATTGAACAAGCAAAGGAGATTGCAAGAAGGCAAGAAGAAAGCATGGAAGAGGAGCCCAAAGAAATTGTTGCTAAAGTAGAGCCTACACCAGCACCTTTGGTCCAGAATCCACAACCACTCCCGGTGAGCACAAATATTTCTCCTAGTACATCTACTGAGTATGAAGATCTACTCAAAAAGATGGGTCAGTTAACTATTAATCTTCTTCAAGGAAAGGAATTTAGTTCTCAGGGAGGAGATAGAGGTCCAAAAAGAAATATTTCTGAAGTTGTATGTTATGGTTGTTATAAAAAGGGTCATTATAAGTATAATTGTCCAGATAGAGCTTCTACATCTGGTAAAGGAGATAATGATAAAGGAAAAGCACCTGTGAATTCTTTTGATGTAGTAGATAAGAGCAGAAATAATGAAGTAGATGTGTTTGTAACAAAAAGAAAGAAAGAAAAAGATAATCAAGATGGAAATGATCCTAAGAAGATGAAAGAAGAAACTAGTAAGAAACATAGGAGAAGAAAGTTGGGTGTGCGGGATTTTCTAATTTCACAGGGGCAAGGATCATACTCCATCTTAGAAGATCTTTCCAAAAGGCCTGCAAATATTACATATGGTCAACTCTTGGCTATATCTTCTGAGAAGAGGCGGGAGTTGCGAGGTGGACTCAATGCTCAAAGAAGGAAGGAGGTTGAGGTCCCTGTTTTGGAGGCGAGGCGCATCCCTATGCTCCGTGGAAGCCGAGGTATTATGTAATGGTATTTCAATTCATGATGTCTTAGTTGATGGAGGTGTTGTTGTTAATGTAATGACCGAATCTGTAATGAATATGTTGGGTTTAAAAAATTTCGCCCTTCAACACTTATGTTAAGGTCATTAAATAAAGGAAAAACTAAACCATAAGGTGTAGTTTCAAATGTGGAAATATCTCATTATGGGTGTGGTATGTGTGGTATAATTTCAAGTGATGAAAAATGGTACTTGTTGCATACCCAATGCTGCTTGGGAAGACCATGACTAAGGAGAGTTCATGCAAGAAACTCTTTGGAATGAAGGTTTCATGACACTTGGACGTGGTAGAGAGAGGGTGAAGATAAATGTGATCCTCGACATCATAAGGCGTAACTCGTGGATTCAAGTGATGAAACTGATGATTGGACATCCTCTGATTACTCTAGTACCAATGAAGTGGACACTGAAGATGAAGAAAGCGAGGTGGATGTTTCAGTCATGGATATCCTTCCAGTCACACCAACTCATGACCCCATAAAATTATCTGAAGAAGAAGTTGATGATCGTCTCCAACAAATAAAGATTGGTGATGTTGTGATGGAGAGTGAGAAGGAATCCTACCTCCAGCTCTTTCAAAGGTACATACACCTATTCACTTTTGATTACAAGGAACTCCGTCAAGTAAGTTGGGTAGAACATTGTATTGAGCTGGTAGATGGTGCTAAGCCCATAAAGCAAATGCCATATAGAATGAATCCTAATTTTTCCAAGACTATAAAAGAAGAAATAGATAAGTTGCTTGATGCAGGATTCATATTTGTTGTGGAGAATTCAGAATGGGTTTCTCCCATTGTGATCTCAATAAAAAGAATGGGAAGCTACACATTTGTGTTGATTACAGGAAGCTCAATAAGGCAACAAATAAGGATCATTACCCTCTTCCATTTTCAGATCAGATCTTGGATGAAGTAGCTGGCCAGGAGTGCTATAGTTTTGCTGATGGATATAGCGGCTACAACCAAGTTCATATAGCAGAGAAAGATCAGCTGAAGACCACGTTCACCACTCCTTGGGGAACGTTTTCTTATAGAGTTATACCTTTTGGATTGTGTAATGCTCCAGAAACATTCCAGCGTTTGATGAATAGGGTGTTCGAACCCTACATTGGGACCTTCATCAGAGTATTTCTGGATGATTTTTGCATCTATGGGAGCAAGTTGGACCACCTGCACCAAATGGAGACAACATTTCAAAGGTTAGATGAAGCACAAGCCTCACTAAACCCTACAAAGTGTGTCTTTGGATGTTCTAAAGGTGTTTTGTTAGGGCATGTTGTATCCAGAGATGGTATTGGTACTGATCCTGATAAAGTTTCAAAAATCAAAGATTTACCATTTCCTCTTAATAGAAGTAAGTTGAGATCATTTTTAGGCCATGTGGGTTACTATAGAAGGTTCATCAAGAATTTCTCAAAGATTGCATAGCCACTAACCCAGTTCTTGAAGAAGAATGTTACTTATGAACCAGGAAATAAGGCGCATGAAGCTTTTGGACAATTGAAGGAAGCCCTGGTGTCTTCACCTGTTTTGAAGAATCCAGATTGGAGCAAGCCATTCATTGTGTACACTGATGCCTCAGATGTAGCACTAGGAAGTACTTTGAGCCAAAAGGATGAAAATGGGAATGAACATCCAATTTACTTTGGGAGCAGACAAATGAGCAGTGCTGAGGTAAATTATACTATAACTGAAAAAGAGGCTCTGGCTATCATTTTTGCTGTAAAGAAGTTTAGAAATTACTTGCTATGGAAAAAATTTCTAGTTGTAACAGATCATCAAGCTCTAAAATATATTGTAAATAAGCCTAACCCATCAGGGAGGATAGCAAGATGGATAATTTTGCTACAAGAGTTTGAATTTGATATTATAGATAGGCTAGGAAAGAAGCATGTCAATGCAGATGCACTCTCTCGAGCCTATGATGGTTTAGGATCATCTTGTGATGATGATGATTTTCCCGATGCAGCCTTGTTATCCCTTGACACAATCCCTAGTGAATACATAGATATTTGGAATTATCTGAATGAATTCAAGTTTCCTGATGGTGCCAATGCAAAGACTAAGAGAAAGATTACTCAAGCCAGTCGTCCATATTCTATTCTGCATGGAGTATTATTTCGAATAAGACACGATGGACAAAGATCTGAGGGCGATTGGACGTGATCAAGGGAAGGAACTGCTAGAAGAATTCCACAATGGTACATGTGGAGGGTTCTTCTCTGGAAAACTTATAAAGAAGAAGGATCTTGGATGCAGGTTATCACTGCCCACTCTTTTTAAAGATTGTTATAATTATTGTAAGACATGTGATATTTGTCAAACACATGGTAATCATAAGACTTCATCAGCTCCATTATGTCCTATTCTTCCCCTTGGTCCCTTTGAAAAGTGGGGAATAGACATTGTAGGTCCACTTCCAACTACATCACGCCAAAATAAGTATATTGTAGTTGCCACAGATTATTTAACCAAGTGGGTTGAAGCTAGGCCATTGAAAACAACTTCCATGGATGAAGTGGCAAGGTTCATGTATGAACGCATTGTCACCAGATTTGGTTGCCCATTAGAAATTGTAATAGATCAAGGAAGCCACTTCATTAATGAGGTGGTAGAAGCCCTAGTCAATAAGTTTTCTATTAAGCACAGGAAGGCAACAACATATAAGCCAAGCACAAATGGATAGGTGGAACGAACAAATTTTATTTTGTGTCAAATTCTAGCAAAAGATGCAGCCTTACAGGTACATAAATGGGATAAAAGGATTCATGCAGCATTGTGGGCATATAGGGCAACATCAAAGTCAACAACATGATACTCCCCATTTCAGTTGGCCTATGACATTGATCTAGTTCTTCCTATTGAGTTTGATATTCCCACTGTGAGAGTTATGAAAAATGAAAGGATGGATGAAAGTGATTTAGTAAAAGAAAGGTTGGTACATCTTCATTTGCTGGAGGAAATGAGAGAAATAGCAAAGGATACAAGCCATAAGAAGAAAATGAAGTAGAAGGAATACTTTGATCAAAAGATCCGGTGGTCTCCATTTCATGTGAATGACTTGGTTCTAGTATATGATTCCAGATACAAAAAAAAGAAGACAGAGAAAATTTCTTCCAAAATGGATGGGGCCCTACAAAATAGCAGCTATGCATGAAAAATGGTACGTACTGCGGAGGAGGAATTGGATGGCACTCCCATTACGAAATGGGTCAACCACGACAAGTTGAAGATTTTCCAAGCACTAGAATAGTCTACTCCGAGGACGGAGTAGAAGCTAGGAAGGGGGAAGATGTCGACACTAAAATTTTCCTCCATAATTTCTATTTCATTAATGTATGTATTAGGAATATGATGTTGTTAAGTATAATTAGTAGTAGTGTCTGATAGAAGATAACGGTGCCGTCAGTACGGTGCCGCCAATAATGTGGAGTACGGTAACAGTCAAAGTATAATAGGAATGTTGTAAAAAGTAAATATTTGTCATAAGTGGTCCGGTAATGTTAAAATGTCAATTTTTGGGTAATTAGAGAAATAGGGTCTACGTGATTAGGAATTAGAAATATTATATTGGTAATAAGGACAAGGAGTGAGGTCATAAATATTTTGTGTATTTTATTTGTAAAAAGTCTAAAAATGTGGAACCCATGTAAAATGATAAGGTTTATCTTATCTTAGAAGATAAGCTTACATGTACAGATAAGAGTTAAGGTATGAAATATGATTTGTCAGAGTGGATTTCTTATCCTATCTTAGAGATAAGATGGATAAGCCTAGAAGTTCTATAAATAGAGAGGCTACCCCCCCTCATTTAATATAGAAGGAAGTAGTGAGAAATATTGTAGGAAGTGTGCGAAGGAAGCCATCGGTTTAAAGGTGTGTTGAAGAAGCCATTAAGAGCGGTAATTGTAAAGTTTCTCCCATAGTCTTGGTGAAAGTCAAGTGAAGTCAATAACACTCGAAGTACCTCATGGGTGAGATTGTAACAATTTCATGTTAATATTATAATTTTCTTTGATATTTCAGATTTGTCATCATTTCGTCTTATCATAGTCGATGGTATTTTTGTGTTATGTTGTTGTTTTGTTTCCAGATTACATCCACCAAACTAAAGGTTGTGCATTAGTAAATAATCATAGCACAAGGAGTTCCCGGTGAAGAATTATCATAGTGCCAGATTGGTGATGACAGTCCATATTTGGGGATATTTGGGGGATTCCCCTTCTTTATGTTGTATCCTTTTGTTATCTTAGGGATCTCGGAATATTCATAGAAAATGATGTAAGTGCCTAAACCAGTGGAATCAAAATTCCCAAAAGGATCACATGGAGGGAGGTTGGCTAAATCTTCTGTGTATAATTCTTCCTCCCTAGTGATCATAGCATGAGAAGCTTGGAAGCTCGGATCCACATGGTCGGTATATGTTCCTTGGTGAGGGGCTCTGACAAGACCTTCATTTTCGACCCGTATTTGGTTCACATAGAATCAGATGAGACCAATCAAGAGACATATAGCCTCCAATCTTAGTTGTAAAATCATGAGAGAGGAAAAGGCCGAAGACAGGGAAAAACATTGATTATCACAATATCCTATGGGATGGTTATATTTGGGAAAGAATAGAGCTATAATGGGAGTCCCTTGATAGCCCCAATGGTTTGAACATACTTCCCATCCAGTTGCATGACTCCTTTCCTTAAGGGATCATATTTAATGCCCAAGGTATTTGTAATTTCCTTGGGCATTACTGTAGTGCTAGCATTGGAGTCTATCATAGAATTATGTAGTAATTTTTACCTATGATAAGATTCATAAAGAAGGGGTTGGGCCTTGGTTTACTCACCTCTCCCTTTTGATTCAATAGTACTACCTCTGTTGAGACTCAAGTGGCTTTTACCCATTCCTTCTCCTTGCCAGAGGTGGTTGGATCTTTGTTTGGTTTGAGCACTTCTTGGAGCAACTCCTTCTCCTGGAATGCTCAGGAGATCCCACAAGGATGCATTAGCTAGTGCTTTTTGAGTTATTAGACCATGTTAATTTTTCCAGTGGAAATAATTTAGATGATGACTGGTGTTTTGTTCCCTCACTAGCAGGGTGGGAGACATATTGATTCTAAACAATTCTTCTTAGAGAAACTCCGTCTTTTACAATGATAGGCGGTGACTAGGCTATAATGGTTAGAGGCTCTTTCTGCATTTGGCTAGTCATACTTGGGATCTAAGTGTTAACTTCTATGATCCTTTTCTTAAAGTGAGTGTTATAATTAAACTAAACCATATTTGAAACATATTCTTCATTTATAAATACATGTAGTCATTTTCGTACCCTTCACGAATAAGAAAATACCATGTGCGTCACCTATCACCCAACAGCACTAGGTGCTCACCCGAGGTACACAATGGGCGCTGAGTCTATCTTTTATGTGAGTTTCATGAGAATGCATCATCTTAGGATATATAATCAAATGCAAGATAGAAAATAACTAAACCACATTCTTATAAACTTAGGAAGAGTTGTCATCTCATTGTATACATGTAAGAGAGATAACAAGCAACACATGGAGATGATTCATACAGAAAGGAAATACATAAGTATTGAACACAAATGATTTATAACAAAGAATTATATTCATACTATTAAAGTTAATAACCCACATTACATCCCTTGAGGTCATAACAGATCCTCATATAATTATGCAGAGCCAAATCATGCACTGAGCTATATTATGCTCATCATATTACGAAGAAAAATGAGAACCCATCCCCTTATGTGCTAAATGCTCACAGAGCTCTCCTAATCCCTAACCCATAACATCCTCCATTCCATTTTCTCAGGGCTTTGCCTCTCTTCAACTATATCCTTTTCTTCTACCAAGCACTTGTATTTATAACCTTAGCACCCACCGTCATGCCTTCTAGAAGTTACAGATCGGTTGCCAAGTGTCAAAGTGGTCCTCCATGGAAGCATGCCTTTCTAGATCTAAGCTCTCCATTCCTTGCAATGATGTCTTCTGGAAACTTCCATCGCATGCCTAGAATATTCCCTTTTTGATCCACAATCACCAGGATGGAACCTTATCCATAAGGGTCATGATTTTCTCGTGTGCTTCCTGGGATGCCAAATGCGGCTAAGTACAAAACCCATTTTTCCTTGCGTGCGCACACCATGTGTTCTGCAAAACCCTGCTAGAACCCCTTCCTTGCGTGCCTTCAATCCGTGTGCCCTTATTCAATTAGGTACTGTGTTCCCACACACCTTCTTGTACTTAGCTGATATTTTGGGGCCCAACATCACCCCACACTACGCCTATTCTCCGTCCCTAGAAACACTCTTCAATAAAGAATTAAAGAATGGTGGATCCTTACAGATGGTTAGAATGGAAGAATGAAGGAATGAAGAATTAGGGAAAAGAATGAAAGAATGGGGAACTTTATTTACTTCTAGAGGAGGAGAGGGAAATCCTTCCTTAAATCAGCTTCTAATTTCCCCAAGTGTCAACCTCATTTTGCGCTTGCTGACAGAGGTCACCCACTAGGGCGCTCACTTCAAAACTAAGCTCCTCTCCCTTAGTGCTCATTGTCTCCACAATCTCCTCCAATTTTTTTCCCAAATCCTTGAGCGCATCCATCCTTCGAGTGATTTGAGGGTACAATTCCTTTATCGATTCTTGATTGAGCCCCACAAGGTCTCAATGGCCTTTGATTTCTTTTCTACCTCGGCTAGGATCTTGTCTCACTCCACCCTATTCCCCTTGTTATTTTCTGGAACTCCTTGAGTTTCACTTCATGGGTGGTAACTAGGATACTTTTCACTCTATCTCTATCTACGTAATTATCATAGGTAGCCTCAGTAGTTTACGTAGTGGCCTTTACATCGGTGAGGATCTTTTTGTACTGAGAAACAATCTCCACCACCTTCATCTTATTTTCTTTCTCTTGGCATGCCAACACCTCCTCTACTGATTCTAGGGAAAGTGGTCACCTCTCCATAGTGATTATGTGGGTCAATTCCTCCAGAATTATAAGGATGACCCATACTTTTTCACGGGAAGCGTTAAGTCTAGATGTTTTAGGACAATGACATTCGTGATCATCTCTATCTTCTTGTATGCCTCACGCACTTTCCTTTTCATCTTTCAACTCACACCTTAACTAAGTGCTGATTAGCTCTTCCTACTTCAAGTCCTTGGTATTTTCAATGAGCTCTTCTTCCTTTTTCTCCAGCTCTGCCTCTAGGAACTTTACCCTATCATTTCTCCCGAAGATCCTGGCTTCAACCTCAACTGATAATTTGTTGAGTGTGTTGCAGATCTTTTCATCTAATAAATGTTGAGCATTCACCAAGGGGTTTATCCATTTTTTTCACTTTCATCAATGCTCCTTAGCTTACTTCAAATTCTGCTCATCAATGTGGGACTCAAATGCCCATGACAACATTTTCCTTGTCCAAGGGTATGCACCTTCCTCATCAAATGAAGTCATGGCTAGTAGTTCCATTGGCATGGTGCTCTGGAAGCGCGTGTGCAACACCTTGTTTGGATCATTAATGTAGCCCATTCCTTGAAATTTTGATGCTTCTGCACTCTTCCTCCTTGTGTGTGCATCCTTTGGAAATCTTACAGCCAAACTGGGATCTCCTCCCATGCTGCCATATTCTTTTCCTACACTCTCCTCCTTCCTTCATCACCACATCTGCTATTGCATTCCACTTCTTGCTCCACCAGGTCCTTGATGATTTTTTCCACTTATTTCTCTACGGCCTCATCTACCTATTCCTTTGTGAGGCTTGGGGTCCTTTGTTCTTTTGTAACTTCTTCCCCACCTACCCCCTTGCCTTGGGTCTCAGCTTCTTCTTCATCCTCCTTTTCCTCATCTCCTTCGTTATACTCCTCATCTCCTTCTTCTTCGAATTGTGTATCTCATAGATGGGATGGTCTTCGCCTCCTAGTTCATCTTCATCATCATCCCTGTCACCAATGTAGGCATCTAGGTCTTCTGTTTCTTTTGAATCAGCCTCATCCGTCACCTTTTGCTTCTTCCTTACTGGGGATTCCAGTACAGGGGATTCTTCTCTTTCTTTTTCTTCGATAGGTGATGTCTTCCTTGGTGATTCCTCCTGAGTGAGGGGCTCTTCGTGCTTTGGTGCCTCTTCTTCTAGAGTATTTTCTTTCATTGGGGACTTCTTCCTCCACATGTAAGTACTAGGCTTAGTGCTTGTCTTCGCGTGCTTACCACCTGAGTAGTTTGAACACTTGGTGCCTTCTGCACCTCTTCTCTCTCCCTCTTTCTAGGCATGGCCTTCTTCCTTCATGTGGGGTCTTCAGGAATGGATAAATCATTCTCCAAGTAAGCACCTTTTTCAAACTTTAGCCTTATGCATAGGTACACCCTTGTTGCGGTCCTTCCTGTAATTAGCAGTGTTAAAGGCTTCATCATTTGGATCTCATGGGAGACATATATCTCCATGTATGTGCACTTCTTTGGGTAGAATAGCTTCTGTGCAGCTCACGGTGGTCTACATCTACCTCACTAAGTTCAAACCTTAGTCTCTTGGCCTCCTTAAACCGATTTACTCTAGCTTGGAAGTATAATGCGGTGAAGGAGAAGGGTAGTTTGCACCATGGACTCATGTTCCCATCTGTCATCATAAATCTGCCAATGTAGAAGTGTTGGTATATTGCAAACTCTTCCTCTCCACTCACGAGTGTGGGAAACTACTTTGGGATCCTCCACTCAGCCCCGAATGCATCACACATTCATTTATACCACTTCTCCATGCGCACCTTGTGAGTGGACGTTATGGTTTCACTAGTATAATTTGCAAACCTCTTAACGGGTGACGTATCCTCTTCTGGATATTCCCAAATAAATTTTTCTATCCCATCGGGAACTCCAATCTCTAAGAACACAATAGTGAGGAGTAAATTACCAAAGATTATCTTCTCTCCCTCTTGCGCGCTACTTATAATTTCATCTGCAATGAAAGCGGACAAGTTATAGATGGTCCCTTCTGATATCTTTCAGAATACGTTCACCCGTGCCTTATTTACTTATGTCCACCATTCCTAGTCATTGAGTTTGGTGACTAAGTGTGTGGCCATCCTCATCACTAGGTCTAGTATCTCTGAGATGTCAAAGTATCTTGAACCCTTCTTGTAGTCATACATGGCTACAGTCTTCTTGATGGATTCCTTGTCACTTAGATCATCATCAATGTTATCTCCTTCACAATTGAGGCATGTGAACTTAGAAATCAGCTGTGGTGTGATGCTTGTGCCCGTAAAGTAAAAGTGATCTTCATGTACACACGACATCAGCCATTGATAAAGGCACTTAGTTTTGTCAAGTAAGGTAACTCATAAAGCTGCAACAACCCTACCTTCTCCAATTTGACCTTTACTTTGTCATTGTATATTGGCATGCCTTTTGGCGTCCTCTTGTTGGTTGGTTGAACCAACTCCAAATCCATCTCCTTCTCCATTGTTCTTGTGTGATGATTATAATCTCTTACGACCATCTTCCGCAGTGTGACTCCCATTCTTTTCCTAGCAATACCCCATCTAGGTATTGCATTTCCACATACCATTCTTCATTGGTGCTTGCGATAATAGCAATATGATTTCCCTTGCCCTTTCCCTTTGTTTTCTTTGGTGAAATGGTTGGTTTCCTTTGTTTCATTCTTACTGGTTGGTGCTAACACTTAAATCCTCTTCCCTTTCTTTGCTCTACAACTTTGTCCAATCCCATAGCTCAAACTTATGAAGAAATCCTTCTAACTCCATGCCCTAGTCGCCAAACCCTAACTGGAAAAATCCTTCCACAAGATGGCACTTCCTTAAAAAAATTTCCCACGCCCGTGTACTCCTTCCACATTGGTTTGTAGATCTACCCTAGTCACACACTTTAGATCTCTTGGATTCTCCTTTCTTTGTACAAATATCTTTGAATTTTCCTAGTTCATAAGAGATTTTTCTTCTTTGTAAATGCAAGGTAACAAATGATTTACCCAACCTTGTATTTATAGTTTTTTCTTCTTTCCAACATTAAATGTTATACCACCTACCAACATACTTTAACATTAAATGCAACTTTTTCCACTAAGCCGTCTTTAAGAACTTTTATCCATGTGCCACATCCTGCGTGAAAAACCCTTTTCAACCTTCTAGCATGCAAAAATCCAACCCAACCAAAGACTCTTACGCACACGTCCACAACGATGAATCCACTTATTATGTCCTTCACCCTATTTTTCCCTTGCCTACCTCATGTTGTTCTTGCACTCTTCATCCTTTTTGTACGTGGTTTCCGTAAAGGATTTTTGACACCAACCATTCTCATCCACCTTCTCTTCTACATGATTCTTAACCTTAAGAAATTTTCATCCTCTAACCGGGTCATTCACTGGAACTTCTAATTCCAGCTTCAACTTTTACTATAGGTATATACTTCATATTACTCCACCCCACACTAAAACATATGTGCGGTCCTCTGCGCATACACAACTTTAGGGAGATAATGTGGTTATCGGCACACAAGGTGTAAAATGAAACTACACAAAGTGAACAAGCAACACAAAAGGGAAATACAAGAAAAAAAAGGCATAAAGGGAAATTCTAAGCTAACTAGCAATATTTCCTTATTACAAACACCAAGAAGACTTATTTATAGTAGGGCTTCAGCCTACTCCCATTGAAGTGACCTGGTAACCTCGTCCCATCCAGTGCTTATAACTGGAAAGCACCCAAATCAATAATGTAAGGTCCCAACCAATGGACTTTCAACTTCCCAGGATGGCACAGATACTTGGAATCATATAACAATACCAACTACCCAACCTCAAACTTCTTATTCTTGATATGACGATCATGTCATGATTTTTGTCTTGATTTTTCTATCTTCTGACTCCATCTAGCAAGTGATTGTCTTTCATCTAACTGCATTAACTTATCAATTCTTTCTTCCAACACTTTTTCATCAGCTAATCCTCCTGCGTGTGCTATACGCAACGAAGGTAACATGAATTCCACTAGTAAAACAACCTCCACCAAACACCAATTGAAATGGTGTGGCCTTATTCAACCTTTTATAGGTTGTCTGTATGCCCATAGAATGGATGATACCTTATCATCACCATCCTTTCTTCAAACGTCATAGATCCTAGTTAAAATGTGACTTAGTATTTTGTTAAATGCTTCAGCAATCCCATTTTCTTAAGGGTAATATGTGGTAGTCTTATGATGGGCCACTATAAATTCTGCTAATAGAATCCTGACTATTTCATTGAGAAAGTGTGTACCCTTATCACTTATTAAACTTAAAGGAAACTATACATGTTGATTATGTTCTCCCATAAAAATCTAGCAGTTGTCGCTGTGGTACAATCCTTTGTAGGCGCTGCCTCTACCCACCATGTCAAGTAATCAATGCAAGTGATGATATACCATGAACCAGTCCTTCGCGCGACTAGCACAATTGGTCCTAAAAGTTTATTGCCCATTTTTCAAATGGTTTAGCACTGGCTATTGGTCACAAAGGAATTTCATCCTTCTTTCTAGGTTTTCCAAGGCACTGGAAATGGTCACAAGCCTTGCAAAACTCAATGCAATCCTTGTATATGGTTTCCCACCAAATCCCAACTAATAAAATCTTCTACGCGGTAGCATTTCTTGCATAGTGTCCTCCTGCAATCCCACCATGCACTTCTTCCATAATGGCTACGCACTCATGTTCCAATATGCATTGGCACAGAACCTCATCATGACCTAACTTATACAAATCTCCACCAATCAACATGTAGGGTGTGGTGCATATTTCTAACTTCTTTCTCTCTAGGGCCTTCATTCCTTTCAATGCCATACCTATTTTTAAGAACACTGCGGTATCTTCCAAGTCCGAGGTACATGCCATGACCTAAATAGTTGTGAGTCTTCCCTTGAGTTAATCCTTGATAAGTGGTCAGGTCTTGAATTGCTTTTTCCTAGTTTCACGACCACGGTGAACTCAAATTCTTGAAATAGTAGGACCCAACGACATATGCACCCTTGCAGAATGGGTTTTTGACCAGTATTTTAATGCCATATGGTCCATGTAGAATATAAATGGTGTCGCCAATAGATGTTGCCTAAAATTATGTAGCACATAGATCATAGACAATGTTTTATGCTCAGTAGTTTTGTAATTATGCTCTATTGGTGTTAACTTTCTACTTGCAAAGCACAAGGGATGATCAACAATTCCCTCTCCAGGTTGTTCTATTATTGCTCCCATAGCTATTCCTAAGGCATCAACATGTACATGGAAAGGCTTATCCCAAGAAGGAAAATGTAATATGGGCGTCGTGACAAGCCTATCCTTCAAAGTGTCAAATGCCTTTTATACGCCTCTCCCCAATGAAAGGCACTCTTGTGTTTTAATAATTGCTCTAAGGGTGCGGATCTTGGCATATCCCTTGATGAAATTTCTATAATACCCTGTATGCCCAAGAAATCCATGCACTACACTTTGACTAGTAGGCTCCCCTAATCCTATAATAACTATAACTTTAGCGGGATCTACTAGCAAGCCTTCTTTACATATAATGTGTCCTAACAGGGTTCCAAATGGAGTAGCAAAGACACATTTCTTAATTTTGAGGGATATCCTCAATTGCCAACATCTCTCAAACATCAACCTTAAGTTGTCACAATGGTCTTTCACTAATCCATACACAATCCAGTCATCCAGGTAAACTTGAAGAAACTTATGGATGAAGTCCTGAAATGCTTGTACCACAATGCGCGAGAACACAACAGGCACATTATTTAATCCAAAAGGCATAACCATATAGGTAAAAATTCCCCATTCAGTGGCAAAATTTTTCTTTCTCTAGGTCTTCCTTTGCAATCCTGACTTGGTGGTACCCTAAGAACCCATCTCGTGAAAGAGTAGACTTTGTACCCAACTACTCCTTCCAAAATTTCTTCAGTAAAGGGGGTTGGGAAGGGATCGATGACACATACTACATTTAGATCCCTGTATTCAACGCAAATTCTTATCCTCCTATCCTTCTTAATATTGATAACCATTGGGATTATCCATTCTAATTCTTCTATTGCCTCAATGATACCAGATGCTATCATTTTGTCTATTTTTTCCTTAACCCGTATGCGTAAATTTGGATTCATCTGATAAGGCCTCTTCCGAATCGGTGTGCACCTTCCTTCAACTTGATCTTCATCTCCCCCAAGGAATGGTGAATTCCTTTGAGTTCATGGTACCTACGAGGGAACAAATCTTAGAACTCACGCATCAGATCAATGATCATTGAGACCTCCTTTTCGATCAATAGTTAATTCACGATGATAGCTTCCTTAGGTTCTTGCCTCCATCCCAATGTTAACCTTATTTATTTTTAAGGGCTCGTGGTAGGTGTGTGCTCGATCATCAATGAAAACTATGACCTTACGTGTACCCTTTAAATGGTTAACATCTAAAGTCTTCATCTCTTCTCCATCTATTATATAGACTATTTTTCCTTTTTCTTTTTCCATGCACACGTGCTTAAGCTATACCTCCTCTGATTCTTCTTCATTGAGGCATGTCTCCACAGAAGGATCACCTAGAAATTCTAGTAGCCTATCCTCTGCCATAGCGCTATCCCCCATCGTAAGGTGTTTGATCACTTGCAATGCCTTATCCACTAATGGTTTGGTACTCTTATACTTGAAATCTTGAATGAGATCAGCTGCTAACTCTTGCCAATTACCTGTCTGATGATGCATCTCTGAATGAATGTACCATGTGCGCGCACAACCTTGTAAGGTGGAATACAACTTATGCACCCATAAAAAAGGTGGAAACACTTATGCGCTTCCCATCTAGGCCTTCTCACACACTTGGATATGAAATGAAGTGGTCTCTTTACCATGGTAGTCTTGTATGACCATGGGCACATTGCTCTAGAAAATATTACAAAAATGCAATTCTTACCTCACACCATTCCTAGAGGTTTTCTTGATGTGTATCCCACCGGTGCGTTGTAGTTCGAGTAGGTTGTAATGAGAAATCCAATTCTCTCATCCTCATTTTTCCACTGAGATTCTATGTCCTATAAGAAAATTTTAGGATATGCCCCTCCATAGTAACTTGGAAACTTATTTCCTCCTAGGCGCTTGACTGAGCATGCCTTTATAACCCTTGTTATAGATCCTCTTAACTATCACCCAATTAACTCATAAGTCCCATGCACCTAATTGTCGCATGTTACACTAGTGGTATCACTCACAGATTGAGCATCTTCAAATTAGATAACTCCTTGGTGGGGTGAATTATCTCAAGATCTCTAATGGAGCGTACATAGATTCTATCAAGGAATTATTCTCCTAAGGGCTCATTATAGGGTGTTGACTTCCCATTTATCAAAGGAATGACCACCCTTTCCTCCTTGTTCTCAAAATTGATATACCCTTTGTTAAACCGTAGGTCAGTATTGTTCTTATAACACCATGGGTGCCCAAGCAATGCTGGAAAGTTTTCTGCCTTAACAAGTGCCAAGAATTCAAAGTCTCCAATGAACTTGGATCCTTGAATGGTGATAAATACATCCTTTAGGACTCCAATGGGCATTTCCTTAGTCTTTTTTTCCATATATAATACATTCAAAGATGATTGTAATGTGGGCCTCCCTATTTGATGTTAGGATTGTAAGGTAAGAACATTGACCTCTACTCCCGTGTTTATGAGAATATTACTTAGAAGCCACCCATCAAATACCACATTCAAAGTAATCTCCTTGTGATATTCAAGGCTGTGAGGAAGAAGGTTTACATGCAAAACCTACCTTTCATGTTCTAATCGCTGCATGGTACCTTCTCTCTCATCCATTATCCCGACAAGGAATAATATTGTCTTTCCTTAACATTTTACATACTTCTTTGACTTCATCCAGGTCCTTCTACGAAGCCTCAACATTCCTTCTTTTCTCATGCTACCCGACATCTTTACTTTGGTTGATATGCTCATAAAGTTCTAGACACTTTTTTTACTTATGTTTCGTCCACACCATGAGAATTGTAATAGGTCGTGCCACTCATGTTTATAATGTTTTGTGGATCCACAATTATAAAATGTTCCTCATGGTAACTCACTTCGCCCTTCACCGTGGTTACTGCGACCAAAATCCTCCTTGAAAACCCATTCCACACATTCATCCATCTGCACACCCTTCATAACGTCGGTCATCATCATTTGAACTTGTAAGGCTAGTCTAGTGCACACGTAGATCAATAGCATCATGGATTTGATCAATCAGTCTGCAATCTTTGGTATCATGGGTCGTAGAGGTACCAATCTTGTAATAGCAAGAAACATTCTTATGAATTGTGCACTAGCGTAGGGGGCATATACTTACATCGTGATCCACATGGAAAATCTCATAGTCTACCGCCATAGCGCACACCAAATTCTAAGGGAAAATATCCTTTGTATTCCCCTCCACTTCACAGTTTATACACTAAAGCCCACTATGAACCTCATACGATGCGCTTGCAGATAGATTTTCCAACTGCTTGGCCATTGTAGTAATTTGAGCCTCCAGAATAGGGCTAAGACAAGTGTCAACACTCCCAACAAATTTGGCATATAGGGAAGCTTCCAATTCCTCACACAGATCTGTGAAATTCTTATGTGATAGATCCCTTCTAAATGGTGTTATCAATCCTCCAAAAAACCATTGAGAATATTGAGAAGGATGAATGTCATAGGATAATTTTGACAAGAGAGTATTGAAATGCACGTCATACTCCTACACACTCTCTGCCATTCCCTGTTGGATATCCTTTAGAGTGTTAATGCTCTTCTAATCAAACTAAGGGATATGGAGCTCTATTAAGAAGGCATTTCTTAATGCGGTGTAGCCTACCACCATTTGATGGTGGTCATACTTCCTATACCAGCTATGCGTGTGCCTTTGTAATATTGTTGCAAACTGACTTGCCTTACACTCTGGGGTAGTGATCCCCTTCACGTGCCATAATAACTCACACTTGTGCACATTCTCTACAACATCTTCAATACCCCTATAGTCTGGTAAGTGCAAAGACATCCCGAAAAACACTTGGAGAGGTGGTGGGGCCCTTTTCCTCACAATCTAGAGCCTTGGTTCCCTCTGTTGTTTCCTCCTGACCCACCATATCCACTAGATTCACTAGGTCCTGTTCCTCTTGATCCACCAGATCCACTTCCCTAGTTAGCAAAGGACCGTAAGTGGTCGCACCTAGTGTTCCTAGCGTCCCACTGAACTACACGCTGATGGTTTGTGATATTATCCCACTACTATTTCTATGTCCCACGCCACTCCCAAACGTGATAGCTAAAGCTTACGTACTTGCACCTTACCCAAAGATTCCTCCGGATATAGGAATGGCGTGCGCAGCCATCGATGTTCTAAATGAAAAATTATATCTCCTGGGTACCGATCGGTCACCCCCACTGATATCAAATGGGTTAATAATACTTCTCCCTTCATTTGGAAAACCAAATGCCAAGGGTTAGTCATCAGGTGGGTTCAGATGCGCACCGATGACTCTTCTTTCTCTATGTAAAAAAATCTCATCAGAAGCTAAAAGGGCGTCTCTCTCATGCTTACCAAGATGGGGTAGCATAGAATGGTTAGGTTCCACATCTTTTGCATGAACCTCAACTCCTTCCTATAACGTCTGCCTCCATAGATCCATCACACTTACAACCTCGTGTTGTCTAGTCATCTCCTTTTTAGGATCTTCTCTCTACTTGAGTCATCTCTCCTCCCTTTCCTTTTAAGCCACAATATCTACCATCTTCCTCCACCCTAGCTTCCACTCCCAGCGCTCTGAGAAGCTTATCCGGCCATGGGAAATGATTCTAGAATCAAATTAATGACCAAGATATTCATAGCCAAAGGAATAACATACAAAAAAAGATCCACTAGGCTCCTTAGAAACTCAAACTTCATAACTTATAGGAAAGAATATGTCGAAATGGCATATTCCAAACTATAATCGGTTAGCACTCCTTACACTAGTGATCAATAACATACATCTAAGCCATATCTACATCCTACGACCTATGATAGTCATCTTTTGTCCACACATGTGATCTATAGTACCATCTTGATCATAGACAATGTTTTGTGCTCGAGTAGTTGTGTAATTATGCTCTCTTTGGTTTTAACTTTCTACTTGCAGAGCACAAGGGATGATAAAAATTCCCTCTCTAGGTTGTTCTAGTATTGCTCCCATAGTTGTTCCTAAGGAATCAACATGCACATAGAAAGGCTTATCCCAAGAAGGAAAATGTAATATGGGCATCGCGACAAGCCTATCCTTCAAAGTGTCAAATGCCTTTTACTACACCTCTCCCCCGATGAAAGGCACTCTTTTTTTGTTTTAATAATTCCTCTAAGGGTGCAAAGTGATCTAGGCATATCCCTTGATTAACTTCCTATAATACCCCATATGCCCAAGAAATCCACACACTACGCTTTGACTAGTAGGCTCCCCTAATCCTACAATAATAAGCGTAAATTAGCGAGATCTACTAGCAAGCCTTCTTTGTATATAACTTTGTCCTAACAAGGTTCAAAATGGAGTACTAAAGACACATTTTTAATGTTGAGGGATATCCTCAATTATCGACATCTCTCAAACATCAAACTTAAGTTGTCACAATGGTATTTCACTAATCCATACATAGTCCAGATCATCCGGTAAACTTGAAGAAACTTATAGATGAAGTCCAAATGCTTGTACCACAATACGTGAGAACACAAAGATGCACATTCTTTAATCCGAAAGGCATAACCGTATAGGTAAAACTTCCCCATTCGGTGGTGAAAGTTGTCTTTCCCTGGTCTTCCTTTCCAATCCTGACTTAGTGGTACCCTGAGAACCTATTTATGAAAGAGTAGACTTTGCGCGTGACTACTCCTTCCAAAATTTCTTGAAGAAAGGGGGTTGAGAAGGGATCGATGCAACATAATGCATTTAGATCAATGTAGTTAATGCAAACTCTTATCTTCCCATCCTTCTTAATAATGATAACCATTGGGATTATCCATTCTGATTCTTCTACTACCTCAATGATACCAGATGCTATCATTTTGTCTATTTCTTCCTTAACCCATACACATAAATTTGGATTCATCCGATAAGGCCTCTTCCGAATTAGGCACGCACCTTCCTTCAACTTGATCTTCATCTCCCCCAAGGAATGGTGAATGCCTTTGAGTTCATGGTACCTGAGGGAACATATCATAGAAATCACACAACATCAATATTCTTTGAAACCTCCCTTTCTAACCAATAGTCATTGATGATAGCTTCCTTAGGTTCTGCCTCCATCCCAATGTTAACCTTATTTGTTTTTAAGGGCTCATGGTAGGTGCATGATTTCTCATCATCTTATCTATGACCTTGCATGTATGTACCCTCTCTGAATGGTTAACATCCAAATTCTCCATCTCTTCTTCATCTATTACATAGACCATTTTTCCTTTTTCTTTTTCCATGCACACACGCTCAAGTTGTACCTCCTCTAATTCTTCTTCATTGAGGTGCGTCTCCAAAGAAGGATCACCTAGAAATTCTAGTAGCCTATCCTTTTCCATAGTACTATCCCCCATCATAAGGCACTTGATCACTTGCAACACCTTATCCACTGATGGTTTGGTACTCTTATACACGAAAGCTTGAATCGAATCAGTGTCAACTCTTTCCAATTAACCGTATGACGACACATCTTTGAATGAATGTACCAAGCGTGCGCACAACCTTGTAAGGTGGAATACAACTTATGCACCCATAAAAAGGTGGCAATGCTTCTGCGCTTCCCATCTAGTCCTTCTCACATGCTTAGATATGAAATGCGGTGGTATCTTTACCATGGTAGTCTTGTATGACCGTGGGTGCATTTCTCCTAGAAAATATTACAGAAAATACAATTCTTACCTCGCACCATTCCAAGAGGTTTTCCCAATGTGTATCCCACTAGTGCGTAGTAGTTCCAAGTAGGTTGTAACTGAGAATTCCTCTTTTATCGTCCTCATTTTTCCATTGAGCTTTCATGTCTCGTAAGAAAATTTTAGGCTATGCCAATCCAAAGTAAGTTGACAACTTCTTTCCTCCTAGGTACTTGACTGAGTGCACCTTTATAACCCTTGTTATAGATCCTCTTAATTGTCACCCAATTAACTCATAAGTCCCATGCACCCAATTGTCACATGCTACACTAGTGGTATCACTCACAGACTGAGCATCTTCAAATTGGATAACTCCCTCCGTGGGGTGAATTATCTCAAGATCTCTGATGGAGCACACATAGATTCTATCAAGGACTTCTTCTCCTAAGGGCTCAGTATAGGGTGTTGACTTCCCATCTGTCAAAGGAATGACCACCCTTTCCTCCTTTTTCTCAAAACTGATATACCCTTTGTTAAACCACAGGTAAGTATTGTTCTTATAACACCATGGGTGCCCAAGCAATGCTTTGGAAAGTTTTCTGCCTTGACGAGTGCCAAGAATTCAAAGTCTCTAGTGAACTTGGCTCCTTGAATGGTGATAAATGCATCCTTTAGGACTCCAATGGGCATTGCCTTAGTCTTGTTTTCCATATACAACACATTCGAAGATGATTGTAATGCGGGCCTCTCCATTTGATGTCATGCTTCTAAGGTAATAACATTGACCTCTGCTCCCATGTCGATGAGAATATTACTTAGAATCCACCCATCAACAACCGCATTCAAAGTAATCTCCTTGTCATATTCAAGGCTATGAGGAGGAAGGTTTACATGTAAAACTTTCCTTTCAAGTTCTACTCAACAAGTGGTACCTTCTCTCTCACCCATTATCCTAGCAAGGCAATAATATTCTCTTTCCTTACCATTTTACATACTTCTTTGAATTCATCCAGGTCCTTCTACTGGAGCCTCAACATTCCTTATTTTTTCCTGCTACCTGGACTACTCCTTTAGACATTGGATCTCTCCTTATAAACTTTGAATGACATCCATAGTCTCCTAATATACTTATTTCTGATGAGCAAGGTCCAAATACTTTCCATGTACTACTTCCTCTCTTGAAACTAGTGTCTTGGCATCTCCCGGCATGCGCGGCCTTTTCTTGTGTCATCACGAGAATAGGTTCAAACCACGAATCACGTGCCACTCTTGGCATCCACTGTGAATCAACCTTCTTGATGCTTACCATCCTAGTGCGTTTTCCTTCCAAGATTCTACTAGTTTATATGCTCATAAAGTTCTGGACACTCTTCATACTTATGTTTCTTTCCACACCATGAGAATTGTAATAGGTCAGGACACTCATGTTTATAATGTTTTGTAGATCCAAAATTATAACATGTTCCTCATGGGAACTCACTTCACCCTCCATTGTGCTTACTACAACCATGAAATCCTTCTTAAAAACCCCTTCCATACATTCCTCCATCTATGTGCCCTTCATAACGTCAGTCATCATCCTTTGAACTACTTGTAAGGCTAGTCTGGCACACACCTAGATCAATAGCATCATGGATTTGATCAATCAGTCTACAATCCTTGGTATCATGGGTTGTAGAGGTACAGATCTTGTAATAACAAGAAACATTCTTGTGAATTGTGCGCTAGATTAGGGGGAATATAGTTACATTATGATACCCATGGAAAATCTCATAGTCTACTGCCCTAGCACACACCGAATTATGAGGAAACTATCCTTTGCATGCCCCTCCACTTCACATTTTGTACACCAAATCCCACTATGAACCTCATACATTGAGTTTGCAGATAGATTTTCCAACTGCTTGGCCATTGCAACAATTTTACCCTCGAGAAAAGGGCTAACACCAGTGTCAACACTCCCAACAACTTTGGCATGCAGGGAAGCTTCCAATGCCTTACATGGGTTTGTGAAAGTCTTGTGCGACAGAGCCCTTCTAAATGGTGTTATCAATCGTACAAAAACCATTGATAATATTGAGAAGGATGAATGTCATAGGATAATTTTGACAAGAGAGTCTTGAAATGTGCTTCATACTCCCGCACACTTTTTCCAATCCATGTTGGATCTCCTTTAGAGAACTAATGCTCTTCCTCGATGAAACTATGGGATATGGAGCTCGTTAAGAAGGAATTTCTCAATACGGTGTAGCCTACCACCATTTGATGGTAGTCGTACTTCATATACCAGCTATGCATGCACCCTTGCAATGTTGTTGCAAAATGACTTTCCTTTTGCTTTGGGGTAGTGATCCCCTTCACGCACCATAATAACTCACACTTGTGCACATGCTCGCCACATATTAAATACCCCTATAGTCTGGTAAGTGTAAAGACATCTCAAAAACACTTGTTGAGGTGGCTAGGGTCCTTGTCCTCCCGATCCAAAGCCTTGGTTCCCTCTGTTGTTTCCTCCTGACCCACCAGATCCACTAGATCCACTAGGTCCTATTCCTCCTGATCCACTAGATCCACCTCCTATAGTCAACAAAGGACCAAAAGTGGCTGCACCTAGTGTTCCTAGCATCCCATTGAACTACGTGCTAATGGTTTGTGATATTATCCCACACCACTCCCATATGTGATACCCAAAGCTTGCGTACTTACACCTTGTCCAAAGATTCCTCCAAATATAGGAATGGCTTGTGCAGCCATGGATGTTCCAAATGAAAAATTATATCTCCTGGGCACCGATCAGTCACTCCCACCGATACCAACTAGGTTAACAATACTTCTCCCTTGATTTGGAAAACCAAATCCTAGGATTTAGTCATGGTGTGGGTTCAGATGCATGTCAATGGCTCTTCTTTCTCCATGCGATGAACTCTCATTAGAAGCTAAAGGGCTCTCTCCCACGCTTGCCAAGATGGGGTGGCACATAGTGCTTAGGTTCCACATCCTTTGCATGAACCTGAACTCCTTCCCACAACTTTTACCTCCATAGATCAATCACATTTGCAACCTCATGTTATCTAGTCATCTCCTTTTTAGGATCTTTGCTATACTTGAGTCATCTCTCCTCCCTTTCCTTTTCACTGCAATATCTACAATCTTCCTCCACACTAGCTTCCTCTCACAGTGCTCGGAGAAGCTTAGCCATCCATGGGACATGATTATAGACCTAAAGTAATGACCAAGATCTTCATAGCCAAAGGAATAACATGCAAAAATGATCCTCTAGGCTCCTTAGAAACTCAAACTCAGCAACTTCTGGGAAAGAATACGTCAAAATGGCATATTCCAAAGTATAACTGGTTAGCACTCCGTTGCACCAATGATTAATAGCATATGTCCAAGTCAGATCTACATCATACAGCCTATGATAGTCATCTTGGGTCCAATCACGTGATCTATATTACCCTCTTGATCATAGACAATGTTTCGCACTCAGTAGTTGTGTAATTATGCTCTGCTGGTGTCAAATTTCTACTTGCAAAGCACAAGGTATGATCAACAATTCCTTCTCCGGAGTTATTCTATTATTGCTCCCATAACTTTTCCTAAGGAATCAACATGCACATGGAAAGGATTATCCCAAGAAGGAAAATGTAATATGGGCACCGTGACAAGCCTATCCTTCAAAGTGTCAAATGCCTTTTACTACACCTCTCCCCAATGAAAGGAACTCTTGTGTTTTAATAATTCCTCTAAGGGTACGGCAATCTTGGCATATCCCTTGATGAAATTCCTATAATACCCCATATGCCCAAGAAATCCACACACTACGCTTTGACTAGTAGGCTCCCCTAATCCTACAATAACTATAACTTTAGCGGGATCTACTAACAAGCCTTCTTTACATATAATGTGTCCTAATAGGGTTCTAAATGGAGTAGCAAAGACACATTTCTTAATGTTGAGGGATATCCTCAATTTCCGACATCTCTCAAACATCAACCTTAAGTTGTCACAATGGTATTTCACTAATCCATACATAGTCCAGTCATCCAGGTAAACTTGAAGAAACTTATGGATGAAGTCTTGAAATGATTGTACCACAATGCGTGAGAACACAATAGGCACATTCTTTAATCCAAAAGGCATAACCGTGTAGGAAAAAATTCCCCATTCAGTGGTAAAAGTTTTCTTTCTCTGGTCTTCCTTTGCAATCCTGACTTGGTGGTACCACGAAACCCTATCAGAAAGAGTAGACTTTGCACCTGATTACTCCTAAAATTTCTTGATAAAGGGGTTGGGAAGGGATCGATGACACATATTGCATTCAGATCCTTGTAGTCAACACAAACTCTTATCTTACCATCCTTCTTAATACTAATAACCACTGGAATAATCCATTATGATTCTTCTACTACCTCAATGATACCAGATGCTATCATTTTTTCTATTTCATTCTTAACCCATACGCATAAATTTGGATTCATCCGAAAAGGCCTCTTCCAAATCAGGCATCCACCTTCCTTCAACTTGATCTTCATCTCCCTAAGGAATGGTGAATGCCTTTGAGTTCATGGTACCCATGAGGGAAAAAATCTTAGAACTCATGCAACAAATCAATGATCTTTGAAACCTCCTTTTCCAACCAATAGTCACCGATGATAGCTTCCTTAGGTTCGCCTCCATCCCAATGTTAACCTTATTTGTTTTTAAGGGCTTATGGTAGGCATGTGCTCACTCATCAGCACTATCTATGACCTTACATGTACCCTCCAAATGGTTAACATCTAAAGTCTCCATCTCTTCTCCATCTATTACATAGACCATTTTTCCTTTTTCTTTTTCCATGCACACGCGCTCAAGTTGTACCTCCTCTGATTCTTCTTCATTGAGGTGCGTCTCCATAGAAGGATCACCTAAAAATTCTAGTAGCCTATCCTCTGCCATAGTGCTATCCCCCATCATAAGGCACTTGATCACTTACAATGCCTTATCCACTGATGGTTTGGTACTCCTATACTCGAAAGCTTGAATGAGATCAACCGCCAACTCTTTCCAATTACCCGTCTGATGACACATCTTTGAATGAACATACCAAGTGCATGCACAACCTTGTAAGGTGGAATACAACTTATGCACCCATAACAAAGGTAGCAATGCTTATGCGCTTCCCATCTAGGCCTTCTCACATGCTTGGATATGAAATGAAGCGGTCTCTTTACCATGGTAGTCTTGTATGACCATGGGTGCATTCCCTTTAGAAAATCTTACGAGAAAATGCAATTCCTACCTCACACCATTCCAGGAGGTTTTCTCGATGTGTATCCCACCAGTGCGCTACAATTCTGAGTAGGTTGTAACTGAGAATTCCTCTTCTCTCGTCCTCATTTTTCCACTGAGCTTCCATGTCTCGTAAGAAAATTTTAGGATATTCCCCTCTAGAGTAACTTGGCAACTTCTTTCCTCCTAGGTGCTTGACTAAGCACACCTTTATAACCCTTGTTATAGATCCTCTTAACTATCACCTAATTAACTCATAAGTCCCATGCACCCAATTGTCGCATGCTACACTAGTGGTATCACTCACGAACTGAGCATCTTCAAATTGGATAACTCCCTCCATGGGGTGAATTATCTCAAGATCTCTGATGGAGCACACATAGATTCTATCAAGGAATTCTTCTCCTAAGGGCTTAGTATAGGGTGTTGACTTCCCATCTATCAAAGGAATTACCACCCTTTCCTCCTTTTTCTCAAAACTTATATAACCTTTGTTAAACCATAGGTCATTATTGTTCTTATAACACCATGAGAGCCCATGCAATGCTAGAAAGTTGTCTGCCTTGGCGAGTGCCAAGAATTCAAAGTCTCCAGTGAACTTGAATCCTTGAATGGTGATCACTACATCCTTTATGACTCTAATGAGAATTGCCTTAGTCTTGTTTTCCATATACAACACATTCGAAGATGATTGTAATGTAGGCCTCCCCATTTGATGTCAGGCATCTAAGGTAAGAACATTGACCTCTCTCCCATGTCGATGAGAATATTACTCAGAAGCCACCCATCAACAACTACATTCAAAGTAATCTCCTTGTCATATTCAAGGTTGTGAGGAGGAAGGTTTGCATGCAAAACTTGCCTTTCACGTTCTACTCGGCATGTGGTACCTTCTCTCTCATCCATTCTCCTAGCAAGGGAATAATATTATCTTTCCTTAAAATTTTGCATACTTATTTGACTTCATCCAGGTCCTTCTACGGAGCCTCAACATTCCTTATTTTCTCATACTACCTAGACTGCTCCTTTAGACACTAGATCTCTCCTTATAAACTTTGAATGACATCCATAGTCTCCTAATATACTTATTTCTGATGAGTAGGGTCTGGATACTTTCCATTTACTACTTCTTTTCTTGAAATTAGTGTCCTTGGTCTTGGAATCTCCCTAGTGTGTGTGGCCTCTTCTTTTGTTATCACCAACACAGGTTCTATCCCTAAATCACATGCCACTCTTAGCATCCACTATGAATAGACCTTGTTAATGCTTACTATCCTAGCGCCTTTGTCCTTCTGGTACTACTGGTTGATATGCTCATAAATTTCTAGAAACTCTTCATACTTATGTTTCTTTCCACACCATGAGAATTATAATAGGTCAGGACACTCACATTTATAATGTTTTATGGATCTGCAATTATAACCCGTTCCTCGTGGTAACTCACTTTACCCTCTGTTGTAGTTACCGTGACCATGAAATCCTCCTTGAAAACCCATTCCACACATTCGTCCATCCGCACACCCTTCATAACATCGGTCATCATCGTTTGAACTGCTTATAAGGATATTATGGTGCACACCTAGATCAATAGCATCATGGATTTGATCAATCAATCTGCAATCCTTGGTATCATGGGTCGTAGAGGTACCAATCTTGTAATAGCAAGAAACCTTCTTACGAATTGTGCACATCGGCATAGGGGGCATATACTTACATCGTGATCCCCATGGTAAATCTAATAGTCTACCGCCATAGCACACACCAAATTCAGGAAACTATCATTTGCATGCCCTCAACTTCACAATATATACACCAAAGCAATTACTATACACTACATTTTTAGATAGATTTTTCAATGGCCATTGTAGAAATTTGAGCCTCCAGAAAAGGGATAACACTAGTGTCAACACTCCCAATAGCTTTGGCATGCAAGGAATCTTCTAATGCCACGAGATAGGTCTATGAAAGTCTTATGCGACGGATCCCTTCTAAATGGTGTTATCAATCCTCTCCGACAAACCATTGAGAATATTGAGCGGGATGAATGTCATAGTATAATTTTGACAAGAGAGTATTGAAATGAATGTCATACTCCCGCACACTCTCTTATATTCCTATTAGATATCCTTTAGAGTGTTAATGCTCCTCCGATAAAACTATGGGATATGGAGCTCTGCTAAAAAAATTCCTCAATGTAGTGTAGCCTACCAACATTTGATGGTGGTTGTACTTCCTATACCAGCTATGTGTGTGACCTTGCAACATTGTTGCAAATTGACTTTCCTTCCCCTCTCGAGTAGATATCCCCTTCGCGCACCATAATAACTCACACTTGTGCACATTCTATACAATATCTTCAATACCCCTATAGTTTGGTAAGTGCAAAGACATCTCAAAAAACACTTAGGGAGGTGGCTGGGGCCCTTGTCCTCTCGATCCAGAGCCTTGGTTCCCTCTGTTGTTTCCTCTTGACCCACTAGATCCACTGGGTCCACCAAGTCCATTTCCTCTTGATCCACCAGATCCACCTCCTGTAGTCGGCAAAGGACTAGAAGTGGTCACACCTAGTGTTCCTAGCATCCCACTGAACTGCGTACGCGATGGTTTGTGATATTGTCCCACTACTAGTTATATGTCCCGCATCACTCCCAAACGAGATAGATAAATCTTGCGTAATTGCACCTTTCCCAAAGATTCCTCTAAATATATGAATGGCTTGTGTAGCCATGGATGTTCCAAATGAAAAATTATATCTCCTAGGCACCGATCGGTCACTCCCACCAATACCAACTGGGTTAACAATACTTCTCCCTTGATTTAGAAAACCAAATGCCAAGGGTTATTCATCGGTAGGTTCAATGCATGCCGATGGCTCTTCTTTCTCCATGTGATGAACTCTCATCGAAGCGAAAGGGGCTCTCTCCCCGTGCTTGCCAAGATGGGGTAGCATAGACCGCTCGGGTTACACATCCTCTACATGAACCCAACTCCTTCCTACAACGTCTACCTCTATATATCCATCACACTTGTAAGCTCGTATTGTCTAGTCATCTCCTTTTTAGGAGCTTCACTATATTTGATTCATCTCTCCTTCCTTTCCTTTTCAGCCGTAATATCTTCCATCTTCCTCCACCCTATCTTCCTCTCTTAGTGCTCGAGAAGCTTAGGCGGCCATGGGAAATGATTCTAGACTCAAAGTAATGACCAAGTTCTTCATATCTAAAGGAATAGCACATAAAAATTATCATCTAGGCTCCTTATAAACTCAAACTCAACAAATTCTGGGAAAGAATACATTGAAATGGCATATTCCAAAGTATAATCTGGTTAGCACTCCCTTGCACTGTGATCAATAACATACGTCCAAGTCGGATCTATATCCTATAACCTGTGATAGTCATCTTGGGTCCACATGTGTGATCTATAGTACCAACTTCATCTAGGTGTGTATGTTGAAAGCCATTCATATAGTTTGACTGGGAAGCAACAAAATAATGTCTTATACAGCTCATTGTATAGGTTCTCTTCTACCCATCTTCACGCATTGAACTCAAGTCCAATGCTGAATCTTTGAGAAAACTCATCCTCTGTGCTCTTGAACCACATTTCAACACTTTCTAAGGTCAGGCACTCTATCATCATACATCACAGGGACAAATATGCATGTCATTTCTCACAACAACTTGAAAGGAGGTCCCGACAACGGAACCAAGATGTAGTCCTTTTTATACTCTTCACAGAATAGGAAAGTCCCATTCTCGTCGGCCTATCACCCAACGGGCATTGGGTGCTCACCTGAGGCACGCATGGAAGCCAAGTCTCTCCTTTATGTGTGTTTCATGAGAATGCATCATCTTAGGACAAACAATCAAATGTAGGATAGAAAAGACCTAAACCACATTCTTATAAACTTAGGAAGAGTTATCATCTCATTGTATACAGGTAAGAGAAATAACAAGCAACACATGGAGATGATTTATACAGAAAGGAAATGCATAAGTATTGAAAAAAATTATTTATAACAAGTTATCATCTCATTGTATACATGTAAGAGAAATAACAAGCAACACATGGAGATGATTTATACAGAAAGGAAATGCATAAGTATTGAAAAAAAATTATTTATAAAAGCATTATATTCATACTATCAAAGTTAATAACCCACAATACATCCCTTAAGGTCAAAACATATTCTCATATAAGTATGCGAGCCAAATCATCCATCGAGCTATATTATGCTCATCATATTACGAATAAAAATGAGAACCCATCCCCTTATGTGTTAAATGTTCACAGAGCTCTCCTAATCCCTAACCCATAACATCCTCCATTCTATTTTTTATAGGGCTTCACCTCTCTTTAACTATATCCTTTTCTTCTACTGGGTGCTTGTATTTATAACCTTAGCACCCACCACCATGCCTTTCAAAAGTTACAAATTGGTTTCCAAGTGTCGAAGTGGTCCTCCATGGAAGCATGCCTTTCTAGATCCGAGCTCTCCATTCCTTACAATGATGTCTTCTAGAAACTTCCATCGCATGCTTGGAATATTCCCTTTTTATCCATAGTCACCAGGATGACACCTTATCCATAAGGGTCATGCTTTTCTCATGTGCTTCCTAGGATGCCGAATGCAGCTAAGTACAAAACCTATTTTTCTTTGCGCGCACGCACCATGTGTTCTGTGAAATTCTGTGTGAACCCCTTCCTGTGCACCTTTAATCCAAGCACACTTCTTGATTAGGTCATGTGTGCCCACACACCTTCTTGTACTTAGCTGATATTTTGGGGCACAACAATACGGATTCTTCTCCTTCTATCCAAGAGAAAAGGGTGTGCTCTGGTGTGATCTCCACCTCTTGTTCCAGTGACATCCCTTGAATATGTATGATGAGAGTGGCATTCTAGACTCCCATAGAGTGATATGGTCTAGATTTTTCCACCTCATAGCCTTCCCTTAATCATTTTTCAGCCACCTTTTGTTGTAAGTTCCCTTGGGTCAATCTCTTGGCATGTGGGAGTCATTACAGGGGAAGCACCATGCATTAGGGTCTTCAGCCAAATGATTTTGTTTAGGTGTAATCTCTCTTCCACTATTAGGTGGAATAGTCTGGAGTGACATTGGTATGGGTACTAGCTGGTTAGATGACTGCACAAGTTGTGGTCTTTGGGTATTTTGGTATTGAGAGGAATAGGTAGGCCTGCTACCTTGATAATTTTGATAATTTTTCTTGGATAAGTGACCTGATTCCTTTTAAGATTTACTATCTTGTTAGAAAATTTTCTCAGAATATTTTTCATTTCCTCCATTTCAGGATAAGAAGATGAAGATGTGGTAGTGGGAGTTAGAGATGAATGAACAGATGGGTAGTCATACAAGGATGTAGGAGCTTTAACTAGGCATGCACTTTGTGTTTTGCGGAAGGGGGCTATCTCGGGGTACATTAGCAAATGTTAGAGTAGGTATTTACCATAGCTCATGTTCACCTAGGTACTTTATTTACCTTTATTGTATTTATCCTCACCCACTTATGTGTGTGGATATTTCTTTTATCTTATTTAGATATTAGGAGATATTATCTAGTTGTTAGGTATAGTTCTTTCCTTGATCTATGGTATTGACTAGATCCTTGATGACTAGTTATTTCCTTGATTTATGGCTTGATCTACAACCTTGACTGTTCTTAGATTGTTATTCCTTTCCTATTTAAGTAAGGCCCATTCTCAATGTATTGCATTGAGTTCCATAATAATATATGATATTGTTGCTCATTTTTTTGCAAAGGTTTTATGTAAAGCTATTTTGGTGAATTGCTTTCATCTTATTGATTGTGGTGTTTGATTAGCATCTGTGTTCTTGGCTTAGTATGATCTGGTTATCGTTCCTTTCATGGTATCAAAGTAGGAGATTGTTGTTGACATCCATCTGTAAGTTTTATTTTGCAAATAAATTCATTGTATATTCATATATTTTGGATTTGGTCGTATGTTGTTGTTGCATGCATTTTTATGGAAAACAGAGGCTTCCATTGGATTCAAAAGGCATGAAAACCCTAAGATCATTGTAAACTCGGTGGTTTCTGCGCACACAATCATTTTTGGGGTGGTGAAGGCAACAACATTTTACTTTGTTTTAGTGGCACCTAAAATAAATAACAGAGCAAAATATTAAAAAGCTTGTAACTTTTGATTGGTAACTCAGTTTTGAGTGCCATTTTTTTCGTGCTCTTTCCATTAGAGTTATTTATTTTGAAACTTGCACTATAATTATAAAGTGCCAAATATGGAGGAGTGTTGTAATCAATTGTGGATGCAATTTCGGCTGAGCCCGATGTCCTAAATTTTTGGGAGTTGTAGTTTGTACCTATCATGGATTTTGAGAATGATATGCTTTTCTCTGAAGTATGTGGACTTCAAGAGGATATTGTAAAATTTGTGGAAGAAAATAGATCGCTCAAGAAGTGAAATTCTCTTCTACAATCACTCATTCACGATAAGGATACAATAATACACTCCTGCAGAACAAACTTGCTAGCCTACAACATCACCATCATATTGTGGACAACCATATCCATGCTCCTAGTCCACTTGCGAGTTCTTGCTCTTGTACCCAATGACATTGATATGTCGGTCTTTGAGCCCGAACTTGAACTTTTTTGATGCTTCTAAACCTATGAGGCTTATTCTTACGCATGCTCTTCCACATTTGTGCCTATTACGATTACCACATGTTTGTGTATCCTACTTCTACTCAGCTGCATGACTTTTTTGAGAAGCATACCACTGCATTCCGTTCTCGTATGCTCCGTTTTATGGGTCTCACTAGTAGAGTCATTGGTAGACATTCATAGGGTATTGTTTCCTCTATTCCACATGTTAAGTGGAATTATTGTCATGACATTGGTTTTTGAGTAGATACTTCTTTGGGATCACACATTGACAGAGCTCCTTTTTTTGTTCGCTCGACTCTTTCTGAGGATTATGAGCAACACATGAGTTCTACACCTTCACTCAGGCTTGAGAAACCTAAGATTTTAGCTATCAGACATGATCAACCTAACACACATTCTGATGTTCTTTTACATGAACCCATTGTGCATTTTGTACCAAGTCATATGCAGGCATCTTCTTCATCCATCCGTGTTGATTTGGGGTGGATATCTGATCACTCGTGGAGGTGACATAGGCATTCATTGAGAGGACTCTACAAGCATGACTCCTCCACCATTCAGCCTCTTGCTCCACTTTCTATACCTTATGCATTGTGATGCTTCTTGTTTTGAGCATTTTTATTTAGCAGGTGTAGTGTATCTCTCTTGTTTGTTGAGAGATTTTGTATCTGTATTTTTGACACTTTTGGCATGTTGACAGTCTCTCTTGTGGGGGAGCTATTCTGGTGGAGCCTAGTGTTAGTTTTTCAGTGTTCGAGTAGTTGTTTTGACAACTCATATAGATTTATAGTGTCACTCCACCCATTCAACAGTATGGGAGGGTGTGGTGTTGATCTGCTTCTTCGGGTTTCGTGTCCTTGCCTTGTTACCTTGGCTTTTCTTGGATCCTGAAACTCTAGAGTTTGTGTATTTGCCTTGTTGCTTTGGTTATTGTTCTTGGATCATGGCACACCTATTTACAGTAGTTGATCAAATTATGTTTTGTTCTTTTTTACACTTTTGACATCACTCCATTGACAGTCTCCTTGTATGGAGCTATTTTGGTAAAACCAGTGTCAGTTGTTTTTTAGTTTTGTGATCGAGCAATGGATTTAGACCACAGTGCACACAAAAATTCTTCAACATTGTACGAGTTTTTGAGCCGAGCTTCTTGGGATGCCTTGGAGCAGATCTTTACTCTCTTTACTTTGTTGTTACTGGTTTTGGGTACCTTGCGGTGTCCCTTTTTCCTAGTTATTGTACATGAGTACCTCATTAGGCCTAGTTGCCGGGACTCATACTATGGACATGCCACTTCTATTTTTGCCCCTAGCTTCACTTGAGGGGGGTGTTAGAGTAGGTATTTACCTTAGCTCATGTTCACCTAGGTACTTTATTTACCTTTATTGTATTTATCCTCACCCACTTATGTGTGTGGATATTTCTTTTATCTTATTTAAATATTAGGAGATATTATCTAGTTGTTGGGTATAGTTCTTTCCTTGATCTATGGTATTGACTAGATCCTTGATGACTAGTTATTTCCTTGATTTATGGCTTGATCTACGACCTTGAATGGTTCTTAGATTGTTATTCCTTCCTATTTAATCAAGGCCCATTCTCAATGTATTGCATTGAGTTCCATAATAATATATGATATTGCTACTCATTTATTTGCAATGGTTTTATGTAAAGCTATTCTGGTGAATTGCTTTCATCTTATTGATTGTGGTGTTTGATTAGCATCTGTGTTCTTGGCTTGGTATGATCTAGTTATCATTCCTTTCAACAAAGGAGTTACGAGAGGAAATTTTCCCATTGTCTATTAATTTGTTCTCATCTTGGACAACAATATTATAGGCTTGCGGTAAGGAATCTCCTCCTAATGAGTAAATCATTACGAAATATATCTGAATTTAGAGATTTTAAATGAAAGACAATAGCCATACCTACAGGTGGCCTTGCCAAGACCAGAATCCTTTTCCAAGTCTTATGGAACATGGTGTTGAAATATATCATTAACTATTGTGGGCCCTTATTGATGTTGATAAGTTGTTGCGGGAGAGATGACTTGGTTTATTTTTGTTGAATCTTGCTACCAATACATCTCTTAATTGGTCCCAAGTGTCAATAGTATTAGGATTTAAGGATTAGTATCAATCCAAATCCTTCCCTTTGAAGGAAGAAATGAATAACCATAAGGAGTCATATTGCTCCTTGATATAATATACCACACATATTTCTGCTACATCTTGGAGATGTTCCTCCGAGTTTTGAAATATTCTCCACTAAATTTGGGCGAGATCCTTTATTAAGTTAGTTGGGATAGGATTCCACACCATAGGGGTGTGAGTAAAATAAGTGGACTCCTCTAGTTCAATGAAATAAACTACCTTGGAGGTTGAGCTTGAAGATGAGCCATAAAAATAGGTCTGAGGGTTCTAGTTGACCATGTGAAGGGCTTACCTAGCAGAGGTGTTGAGAGAGTCTGGTTTGGAGGAGATGGATATCTCTGGATCTGTCTACCTCTTCTGTTGTAAGGTGGAGATAGCTGTAAGTTGTCAAAGAAACCTTCCTCCCTTCTTCTCACCCTCGTTTGCGTTCATTTTGCATATTTAGAGAAAACCAATGAAATATTGCTAGAATTAGTAGATATCTAATTTCCAATCGGGTGATTGTAGATTCATCCCACCGGGCATGCCAATAAAAATGTTGATGATTAGATTTATGGATGAACCATCAGAGTTATTGGATACCTTAGGTTAGTGGGACATGTGCCCTAAGGTAACCTCTAGATTTTAAAGAAGTTGACTCTTCTCTAGTATGGGATAGGGTTAGGAGAAATCTTGAAAAGAAATGTAAAACTAAGGTGATGCACCAAAATAGATCCTAACGAGACGGAAGGATACCAAGGGAGATTATCTAAAATAGTTTGAAGAGCATTTTAGCATGATCCACCTATTTTAGAAATACCTTAGATTATCAGAGTCTGAGGAGAAAAAACACATGACAAACATAGATAATAGATAATTTAAAAACCCAAGGGTACATGACACGATGGATTTCTTAAATTATCTAGAACTACTTAGCAGAAAAAGAAAGACTCAGAACAT
Source organism: Taxus wallichiana var. yunnanensis (assembly GCA_018340775.1). Taxonomy (NCBI): domain Eukaryota; kingdom Viridiplantae; phylum Streptophyta; class Pinopsida; order Cupressales; family Taxaceae; genus Taxus; species Taxus wallichiana. The sequence goes on from CM031239.1 coordinate 444,230,169, forward strand.
GAAAGACAAAGTGCATAGAACAAGGACTCAATTTATAGAGAAAATGATACATAAGGCCGAAGTGGCATAGATTACAATTCCCTTATACAACGGAGTCTTGCTAAGGCTAGCTATTACAAAAATCTGAACATTCAATCTACTTTGAAAACTATATGTTTTTCTTTAAAATCTCCTCTTTTCTTCTAGATCGGACCTCCTTTTATAGATGTTCATGGATCTTGCTTCAAAGTCCAGAATCAAAGCTTCTACTAGAAGCATTCAATTTTCTTACATGATCCTTTCTTTCGGGTCAATATCTCAAATACATGTTGAGATATTTGCATTTTCCTTCAATTCACCCAACTATCCCTCCTGGATTCAATGATGATCCTTTCCTGCCATGTGGAGATTGGATGTTTGTTTGAGGGCTTTCTAGAGCTTGATCCCCCAAACTACACACAGCTGCATACACGTGATGGGTGCGCGCTAGTTTGGGGAGGCTTCCTCTTTTTCTCTATTTAAAAGTGCACTCAAGTGACATGTGGAGGCCTTGTTACTGACTTTGGTATGCTTTTAAATTTTTAACTTGTTGGGGTAACCTTTATCGGGCTTGGGACACGTGGACAACATGACACGAGATTGAGATCCATTATTCTTTTTCTTTATGCCCTGATTGTGCAGAGAGACATGTGGACACATTCCACTTTCAAATTCATACTTATTCATTTTTGAGCTAAACAAACATGGAAAACGAGGTCGGGGTGACAAAAGATGGTGATCAAAAGAGTTTTATGCAAAAATAACTCTACATGATCCTAGAAGACCTTATGAAAGGTCATGAGAAGAAAGATCAAGAGGAAAAGGAGGATGAACTAGTACCACAAGTCTAAGAGGATGAGCTAAGCAATAAAGAGTTACCTAATAGGTAGATACTGACTATGTCATAATGTGGACTTCGTGAATTAAGAATTGCATCAAATAAAAATGAACAAGGGAAGTTCCCAAGTCAGCCCAAAAAGGAATTTAAGTGGAAAACAAAGCAAAGAAGTGCATGGAGTAGACATAGAGGACAAATAACCTCTATATTTTCAAACTAATCAAATCTTGTCATGTGTACATGCAGGTTTAGGAAACCAAACTCAAAAGGGAGTCAAGAACAATGAAGGAATACGTGAAGTTAGTGAAAGGTGGAACAATGAAATAACTCACGAAACCATCAAGAATTTGAAGATATATTTTCAAGGAGATGAATCCTACATGATGAAGGTAGAGAAATAATAAGACTCCAATCAAGTTATTTCAGGGAGCAAGGCACAAAGCCAAGGAGAAATGAGTGATTTAGGAGTAATTTTTAATTTTACATGGTTGTTGATGAATCAAAACAGGTTGCCAAGAAGTATGAGACTATACTTAGATTCATTGAGCATGAAAATATTGGCATAAGTAAGGAACCAAATGGAGAGTCAAACCAAGTATCTAACACAACATGGAGGAATAGATAATGTTTCTTATGAAAATGCTTTCAAACATCAAGAAGAAATTAGGTTGGACTAGAAGAGAAGGAGGACTAAGGAGCAAGAGAACGCTTTAAGCATGCATGGGAGTGAAGGAGACAAACCAAAAATAAAAAAATAAATGTAATTTTCTCAAGTTCAAACTATTGGCCTAAGATAGATACAACAAGGGAAAACACGAGCTTCAAGTGAAGAAGCCTATAAACAACTTGAATGATGATAAAGTGCAAAGGAGAAGACAAAAATTTAGAATATTATGGACTGATACAATCTTGAAACATGGAAGATCATGGAAGAAACAACATATTTTCAAACTTTTAAAGGTAAAGGACCTAGAGGTTCATCTAACTTAGGTCAAGAGAAATTTGAAACACAGTGATAGAGATAAAAATTAAAAGAAAAGTCAAGTCAAGAAAGGAAAACAAACAAGGGACAAAGTAAAGATTGGAATCATGAGAAAGAATGATATTTTAAAGAAGTTTGAGGTAGTATGTGACAAAGAGCAAGTAGTTAAGAAGAAGACACTTGAGGCAATCCAAAAACATGAAGACTATGACACAAACTAGGTCATAAAAGTTCATTCATTAGGTTAGAATACTGAAATGGTCTCCGTTTATAGTCAAGGAGGACAAATGAAATTAAAACCTAAGGATTCAAAGAAGATAGAGGGATTAATAGCTATCAAAATACAAGGAGATTGTATAGGTAAGGATTTTTCATATCATGATGAAAGTAGACATAATCAACTATAGTGGAGCAAGATTCCAACTGATAAGTCATGTGGACTCTTAACAAATATGAAGGAATGATATTTCAACATTGAAGACTTATATTTTGTAAACAAGGCTAAGAAAATCTATGAGGAAGCTATGGATGAAGAAGAGAAGAAGATGGTCTTAGACATAGTGGAGGAAGCAATCAGACCCTATGTTGGCATACCTAAACTTGACAAGGATGCAATAACTACAAATGTACAAGAAGAACAAAACAAGGTAGTAGTCCAAGTGAGATGCATGAAGGAGAAGGGTGAGGAAAACATGGAGACATAAACCAAGGTTGTGAATAAGAAGAAGGAGAATAAAAGGTTCAGAGTGGTGGTTGGGAGGAAGAGCACATCAAAAAATCAAGAAAAATAAGCAAGGAGAATAATAAGGAACTAGAAGACAAGGAAGAGGAAGACATCTACAATGAATTTGAGGAGCTCAAATTTTTCTCACAAGAGCACTCTGATACATGAGCATCAAGAAAAAAATGACACAAGGTCATATGAGACCATCTAGGCATGGTTTTTAGGTGTATGTGAGTTATTTATTTGGGTAGATGAGTGTGAAAATTCAATAAGCTTGTAAAAGTAAGATTTAGGTATGTAAGAGGTTGGAGTTGGTTGTATTAAGCCTAATTATGGGAATTTTTAGGAGGATATGGACTAATTGAATTCATGTAAGATGTAAAAGACTTGATATATGTTTGTAAAATGTGTCCATGAGTTATGTTGGAGAGGATCAGGTCATGTTTAAGTTAGGGAAGTTATTGAGCTCATATAAGAGCTAAAAAAGGAGATTTAGTGAGATAAGCAAGGAGAAAACAAATCTATTCAAGATGATTAGTCACGTATCGGTGCCATAACATAAAGAAAAAGATGTAATGAAATCTTGGGGTGAATAATAAAATTGTTGGAGTGATGTTGTAGGAGAACCATACGGTTTACCTCTTCCTTGGATCGAATGCCAAACTTTTGTGATCACCCCAAAGGAGGTTTTATAAAGTCTATGAATGTATGAAAAATATAAACAAATTAAGGGAAGCAATAGTGAATTTTAATAGCTCTTGAAAGTTTTAAATTTTTCCCGTAGGTCCAAGTTTTAGCTCTCATGCCCTAACTAGGACATCACACAACAAAAATTCTAACCATCCAAATTATGTGAAATTTTGGGAGAGGAATTTCTGGTTGAAGTGAAGAAGTGTGAAAAACTTCATCCCCAAATTCGCACTTGTGGAAAAGTTACGATAAATTTTATGCTCTGATTGTGAAAATGTATAGGTTCGAGTAGAAAAGGTGGTGTATGACAAGATAAATAATGGGGTTGAGTCACTAAATTTGGTAGGAAGCATGTTATCACCATTTCAAAGGTGGATCCATCACTATTCAGGTGAATTCATAGCCCAAATGTCTATTGTTATACCTATAGGTCAAAAAGAGACCTAATTTTCCTAGGACATTACAAAGGAAGTACAAATTTGTAAAAAGCAATAATAACTATAATTTGAGCATGAGTCAGACATTGATAAAGGGACTTAGAATCAACAATCGGGATGTGGGGTTGTTTCATGATAAAGTGAGATATAAGGGCATTTGAAGGTCAAGAGGGCTAGTAGCCAAGAATGGATTAAAGAGAGAACTATGATGAAATGTAAATGTATGATTGAGTTAGAGGTTGAGTCACCTTGTATCGAATTAGAATAAGTGATTTATGCACATGAGAGGGGTACAAACTCTTTTTTTTTAGTATTTGAGCATATTAACCATGATAATCCTCATTACACTATAGCTAGTGAAGTATGAGCAATGTATGCAAGTGAGAGCTTAAGGGAATGAAGGAAATAAAGAGAAAATAAAGATGAATGGGAGAGTATTGAAGAGAAGGGGACTTATGATCAAATTCTTGTAAATTCTACAGTTGTAAGGGAGGTATAAATGGTCATGAAGGTGAAATATTGAAGGAAAGGAAAGGCCTGCAAAGAAGGTAAGATTCCAAAAAAATAATATAGAGAAATTGTATGAATCCTTGCACCAGTTACACTCTTTTTTCTGTATGTTAGAATATGTGTAAGTTATATGAGTATGTTATGCAAGAGATTGACATGAAAGTACTATAGTAATGTGTCTATGGAGATATACGATGTATGCGTGCATGGATGTAATCAGGTTTTGAATATAATTAATGATTTTATGTAATAGAATGAACCATTCTTATGATGGATAATTGTATAGATTGCTAGAGTTAGTAAAAATGGGAATGATGTAATGGGAATCCAAATACTATTGTTAATTGTCTATGTTGATTAGTTTCTTTATTACATAAATGATATCTTTTCTATACTTTTTTATTAACTTCATCTATGTTATAATGGCTATGTATACAAACCAAAACTTGATAGGTATTACATGCTTTGGGTGAGTTCTTAGAATTATTTCTAAGTGAAGTGTCAGCATACCCGACCTAGTGAAGTGTTTCCAACCAAGCTCCAACATTTTGGTTCCGTTGCGAGACCTTTTATTCTTACTTGCAGGATGTGGCATGTGTATGGAATTCTAGTTTTCCTTAGATAATATTGAGCGTTGGGTGAACGATGGCCAAGATGAATTTACTCATAGATACAATAATAGTAACAAATTTGATGCACGTAAATGGGTGGAAGATAACCTATATGATTCATTATACAAGACATTATTTAGTTTCTTTGTAGTAGATTTATATCAATGGGTAGTAGCTTATGCACATAATAAAGGTTTACGGATGGGAAAAAATAAAGTGTGGAGTCGGGATAAGTATCATTCACTCTCTTATTTGGATGAACCATGGAATCCAATTATAGATTTATAGTGAGAAGGTGTGCTACATAATTATATATAAGAGTGTGTGATTTTGACATATTTGTGTTTAGAAGAAGCAAAATTCTAGTAATTGTGTGACGAAAGGATCATACTTATACACACTACATTTAACAATAAAGATAATGATGATTGAGATAGGAATGGATAACTTACGATAACAAGATAAAACTCCCCATGCATAGGGGAAGGAAATAAGTTTGGGAAGGATGACGATAGTCCAAATAGAAGAAAGGGATAAAGAAGAGAGACTGCATAGATATAGTGATGCATGAGAGAGGGAAGTTGAAGAGGTATTAAGATTGTGAGGAATGATGCCGGTGAAGTATATGAGATACCTATAGAAGGTGAGGGATCATAGGATGATGCCCTTATAGTATTGGAAAATGTAGCAAAAGGACCCATTTGGCATGTGATGAAAGTGATTCCGAGGAAAGGATGAGAACCATTGGTGCGCATATGACCCAAACAGGACACCCAAATTACTTGTACTTGGTGCTTGGAATTCAAAAGTTGTTATATAATATCATCATAGTGAAATTCAACAAGAAGCTAATTGAGGGTCTCCACATTGTGTTGGAGATACGGTAAGCACATATTTATATCAACACATAAGGTAAAAAGATAAAGGAAGTGCATATGGCAAAGCACAACAAACTCCTGTGATTGGGAAGAATTTATTTATACACAATCTAGTAGGCAAAAATTTAAGATAGAGTAGTGGCACACTACCCATTGGAGGTAACTTTATGATAGAAAAACACCACATTATCTTCGGATGCACTCGACCTCCCAAGGTCGTGTCGGGATAACCAATGTAGAGTGAATGGATGGGTATGCTTAGCGAAATAGGATGAATATGTGGAATACTCATAAATGGGTGAATGTATGTAGACACCAAATTTGGGTCACACCCCCTTCACCCCACATGTATATTAATTTAATTACCCATAATTAAATTAATGCCCACTCTCATAATATTCATTGTTTAATTACCTTAATTAAACTAATTTCCACCTCACCTAGACACCTCACCCCACCACATCACCTAGACACCTCATCATAAACCTATTCTTAGCATGTTTCCTTTTTACTAGGACTCAATATCCACTTGCCACAGCTAACTAAGACTTATTCCTACCTAACTTAATTAACTAAGACTTAGTTCAACCCTAAAATCACATGCCTATTCTTCCTCTAACTACATTCCCGCTTATCTAAGTGCAACATTCCATTTTGATTTGGGATAATGGACAGAGCTAGCCAAAAATATTGCCAAGATCTGTCAATTTTAGGATTTCCCACCTTAGCTGACACTAGTCAACCCGAAACCAATGTCAATCACCCTAAACCATCATCGGTTACCATATATTAATTTTGGTAACCTTGTTTGAGAGGTTGGAAGAATTATTCAAGTTTTGGAGAAGAGAGATCTACATGCAAGCACGCACTAGAGAACTCTTACACATCCAGACATCTGAACCAACAACCAAGCATTGATATGAAAGGAAAACATTCACAATACCATTACGGGAAGCACAAGCGTGTGCAGTACACTAGTTCCATGGATCAACCATCACCTCCATCCAACAACCAGGTCTACAAACACCAGTAAGTACCTTTAGATCTGTACCTTCCCATATTTATTTAGATTAGTTTCTCCATATCTATTTGGGGTTTTAGTTTCCCTTGCATCCCATTATCTCTCACCCTCTTGCCAATCTCTTTACTTAACCACCTCTGATCTCTCGGCCTTCCACATCCACCTTTGACATAAATGAGTATTCCCATCACTGTCATCAACCTCATCATTCTCTATCTATTCTCTTCAGTGAAATCATAAGAATCACCAAAACCAAACTTCATTAAATTTCTATCATCCTGACCCTACCAACATCAGTTAACCTAAACTGTCATCGGTCTATTTACAAGTAATCGGTCACACACCAAACCGGCATCGGTCTCATGTCTAGTAAACCTGCCAATAATAGCAACCCCATAACATTTACTTAAATAAACCAAATCATCTAAAGCTTGATCCGACTGTCCCACCACATTATTTACATGTATGACTTCTAGATCTGATCATAATATATCCTATTAGATTATATTTAATTATTGTACTTGAATGAGACACCTAAATCATATCAACTACAATAAGACATTATTGGTTTACATCATCTCTTGCATTAAGTTATTTTAAACATTGGATTAATAGCCATCTAGGAAGTATCACACTTCCTTAGAGATATAGCATACGCTAGGTAGTCCACCGACATATGATATTTAATATTCCTCTTGTGATCCTATTTTGTATTCGCAGTAGTTCCTCCTAGCAAAAGGAAGTTCTCACAATCAGCATTGGATCAAGAAATCGAACGTGTGCACTCTACCTTCCACCCTTATTCATAGGTATTCCTCGTCGCCCCTACCTTATCTATTTTACTCTTACATATGCACACTATTCAGCAAAACATTTTGGCACGCCCGATGGGACCCTCTCTTAAGTTCATTAAATTTTCTTCATATAGGAAAACTTTTTGTGTGTTTATTTCCTCTTTAAAAATACACATTTAATCATCTCCCTAGTAATATTATTTTCTTCTATTTGTTTAAAATGACATTTGTCATTTAGTGCTTAAAATGAGACCAGTTCTTCCTTCTTACATTTGTATAGTAGTGAAAGAGCACATTATTTACCTATTCATCCTTTGCTTCATCGAATATAATTGTCAATTTGGGTTATAAAATTTGTTTCATTTCATCCTTGTATGTTGTATTACCTCACATTTAAAAATGAGGGCAACCTATATGCTGGAAGTCATGCCCACTAATGGTTGACAAAATTGAACTATAAAAGCACATTTCTCTCTTATCTCTCTCTACCAAATTGCAAAATTTTGAATTTACACATATTCTTAAAACAACATCCCACTCGAAAGAAGTTTTCAACGATCACATGATTAGAGGATTGATAGTGGGTGCCCAACTGGTTATCTTTGTCCAGTCATCACCTCAGAGAAAGGACCACCCTCCCATAACATAACTTGAAACCTCACCTTTATATTTCCTTCTTTATAGGATGCCTTCCCAACCAAAAATTTTTTTCTAAATTCACAAGTCATTCTTAATAGCATAAGCTAAAACAAACATAAATTCACTTTTAGGATTATGTGTTTTTCTTAGCTTTGTTCTTGAATTGCGTTTTGAGGTTTGAGTTACGATTCTTCATTTTTCTTCTTCCTTTCCAACTCCCCTTCATAGTTGGAGTATTTTGATTGCTTTTTAGTGTGTTTGGGACCTCATCTTATCATTCTCGATTTATGGGTTGATCCTTCTTCTCGGATTAATTCACCAAAATCCATTTTTCCATATCTTCTAATTTCATAAGAATCGGTGTCGGTCCAGTGACTGCGTCGGTTTCCATCTAAACATCATCGGTTTACCTAATCGGTGTCACTTAAGCTATTTTTGTTATTTTACCTAAATATTCTTCATCACCTATTCTATTCTATTTTTGTCCTCAGGACACCATCATATCCCCCAACATTATGATATCTCTAACAAATACAGATTTCCCAGCCATATTCATTAGTTCTATTTCATTTGCTGGAACAAGTACTTTCCACATGTGGATGGTATCGATTATTATAATTGTCGTTGGTTCCGTTGTAACTATCATCGGTCATAAAGGCCATCATTGGTTTCTGTGTTTGATTTTTAATCAAAACACTAACCAGATTTACCCTCCAGACTTTTTCCTTCTCTTGCTTTTGTTGTTTTCTGTGTCATTTACAGAATACAATTTTACCAAGTCAACACTAATTCACATGGTGTTGACTCACATCCAAACTAACACCCTTTTATTTCATGCTAACCGTCAGCCACTCCCACCTAGTCCATCATCGTCATCCATCCTATCACCTATGGATCCGACTTAGCTTATCCCCATTACTACTAGAGACGAGGATTTTACAAGACTCCTTGATTAGAATCCCACGACCTTACAATACTATCTCACCCACTCATCTACCCGGACTCCTTAGGATAGTTAATATATGACATGCATGTATCTATCCCTCCTACCCTCACACCCACTTCTCGTGTTAGCTACCACTAGCTCAACGCTTCCTCATCAACATTACCCCCTGTGGTCTCTCAGTTAGGTTCCACCTCTACCATAACTGTTGCCCCAACGACGTCTATTGCACCCATGGTGTCAACCATTCCTTCACCAAATTCCTTGAGCATAGCCCCATCTACCCCCTTTTCCTCATATATACCGGTTGCATCACAACCACCTCCAGTGTCGACAACCCACACCCCTTTCCAAAATTTGGTTCTTTCTATCCCTCAATCTCTACCATCCATTACCACAAGATTCGTTGCAACCACCCCACCTATTTACACACATCACCAGCAGACCCAATCTCGTCTATCACCTATTTGGGGTACATTCCACATGTATCTATACCCCCTTCACAGTTTTCATATTTGGCACCCTCATGTATTGGGATGCCATCCACATCATACACCCATCATCAACCTCCCTTTACTGCAGGAGGCACCCATTTCTCACAACCCACCAATGACCTCATTAGGATGATGATGGAAAATATGTAGACATTAGAAGCATTGGTTTCCAAATCTCATAACTCATTAACCTATAATGAAATCTGTAATGAACCTATTCATCCATCCATTCCTTTTTCCCATACCATGTACATTGGGAAAAGCCCAAGTTAAATCATTTCAACGAAGAAAGAGGACCCACAATAGAACTTGTGATCATTCAAGCATGGGTACTAACTAATTACCCATGATGATTATTTTCTCTTATGAACATTTCTGATGTCCCTAATAGGACCTACCTTAGAGTTTTACAATAGTTTACCTAGACATTCCATGTACTCCTTCAACCAAGTGACTTAAGAATTCTTGGACCACTTCTCAATCAATGTAGTCAAGAAGGTCACCATGACCAACTTGTATTCGACATGAAAGTAATAAGATGAATATATCACATATTTCGTTTCTCACTGGAGGAGTTTTATCAACCAGTTAATGTTCCATTTACCTCAAACTGAACTTATTGAGTTGTTCACTAGAGCTTATTTTAGACACATCTCACCGACTTTGCAGGTACAAACCTTCCGAACCTTCGAAAAAGTGTTCACCATGGCACGAAAGCTGGAAATTCATGCCATTAAAGAAAATAAAATCCAATTATGAAACAAGAACTCCTGCTCAAACCAAATGATTCTTCTTCATCTTCAAAACCCCAAAATAATTATTCAAAAACTAAAGGATCTACCAATGCAGTAGTTCTCAAAGAAGGTCCATCCCATCCTTCTAATCAAGCCCAACCTTCTTCCAATATTTCCCTATCCAGAATTTTATCTCCGGTGGGAGCAATGGAATTACACTTCAATTGGAGAGCCCTATTCTTCAGTCTTGGAAAAGCTTCTTTAAGATGGAGCCATTACACTTCCTCCCATTAAACCTCATACATGATTTTATGCCGCTCGTCCTATGCTTGTATGGTATAAGAAGCACAACTAATGTAATTAGCATTGTGTCAAAGGCCATAGTGATGGTAAATACATCATTTTTAAGAACATTGTTCAAGAGATGATAAATAATGGAGACCTCATCGTGGAAAACCTGAATGCGTTAACGAATCAATATTTGTACATATTTAAAAATCCGTTTCCTAACCATAAACCATTGTCTAATCAAAATGGTGAAACTTCCTCCAGTGATACCAATGTTCGTAAATTCCATGCGGTTTTTATATGTAAACAACCATTCCTCAAATACCACCTATTTTGTTTATTGAGGAAATTCTAGCACAATCTCCTCTACCCACGAGAAGAGCATACCTCTTCTACTCCTTCACCCATAGAGGAGTCCCTTTATCTCCCCTACTCTCACGGAGGAACCAATGCTTTCTATTGATGCCATTTCACTTTCTACCTTCCAACCTACCAAATAGTCAACACTTTTAATTCTCCCATCCATAGGATAATCATCTTCACCTTCTCCTCTGGCAAGGGGGAAGTCTACCTCACCCCACCTACCATCTCTCCTACCCATAGGAGACTCATCAGACATGCCACAACCTATTGGGGGTAGTTATCCCTTGGAATCCTAGGACCCCATTGATATGATCTTGGCTCTTTTTCCCAAAAATTCTGAGGCTAGTCAATTCCCTATTTCACGAAATATTTTAGAAAGATTGCCACCAACCCAAATCCATATTATTCCATAGCAAGCAATCCCATTTTCACGGTTGGTAGATCACTTGGATTACGTTGATAATACCATGCTCTAGGGATGTCTTTAGCTCCCCTTTTTGACTCAAATGAAATTTTTCCTAAGGATACTTCCATGATCTACCTAAAAATATTTCTAGTAACTAGATCAACACTAACCATGCCTATCGAAATGGCTTCTTCTTCATCATCTCTACCTACATCCAAACCTTTACCCATGACTAAAACCATTCCAAAACCTAAAATCCTACCCACACCTATATCTTCATTTGTATCTAGACCCATCACTACCTAGGTGTCATGCCGACATCAAGCCTTACTCACCCACCTATCAAATTGGACTTAGCCACATCTTCCCAAACCCACACCAACATTATTCCTCTTCCTAAAAGGAAGACCCAACCTTCTAGGCTACATACATTGGTCTTGCTACCACACCTTTGTCACCTTCACCCCTTTTGTCCATCCTAGGGCCCCATCCATCAACCCTGACCAAATAATATCCTACCCAAGGCTAGTCAAAATCTAACCAACCTACTGCTACATCACGATCCTTTGTTACACCTCATTTACCCACAAAACAAACACCCTCGCCCTCACCCATGCACTTATTACCACCTATACCTCCACCAGTCACTATAAACCCAAATTTTTCTATCCAACTTCAACTCATCTGTCCACCCAACCTCTACCAACCACTTCCACTACAACTCGGTTGTCCCCATGGGTAACCCTTCCTCTTCCACCATCTAATTTTCCTTCTACATCCCGCACTCCCGTGTCAATTTTACCCAAGAAGGTGCAACCCAAAGATAAAGCCAATACCCGCCAATAAGGTAGTTAAACCAAGAAAACCTTCCGTCGCTAGCTCTTCTACCACACCTTTATCCAAGAAGATGCCATCAAAACCTAACGCAATACCACTTACCAAACCAATGGACCAACCCATTCAACCTCCTATAAAGCCTCTTCCCTAAAAATCATTCACACCTTTACCCAAATCCACACTCACTCCCATTATGATCCATTAGTAGGATCCTATGACAATATTTTAACAAATCTCTTAGAGACTTCCGTCATCACATTACCACCACTTCAACCTTATGATCCTCTCAAACCAAAACCAAAAGGGTTTTATGAAACCAAGATTTGTGCCTATCATCGTGTGCTAGGACATGATGTAGAAAATTATAAGGCTCTAAAAACTATTCTTCTCTGACTTTGTCCTCCTAAAATAAGTTTCATGATGATAACCTTCTTGATGAGGAACATATTCCACCTTCACCTATCACTACACATCATCATCCCTTACTTATTAAATGGCCAACATATCCACCCCCACAACCCTTTTTTCCACCTCCAAAATTTGAGATCAACATGGTCTGTATCAGAGAGTTGGCTAAATCACCACCCAAATGCTAGTGTGCCCATCTCACTTCACAATAATTTCCCCACAGGTGGGTTTTTTTCCGTCATGCCATTATACTACTCATCCTACACCTTTTCCGTTTACCACCTCCCTTTAGATTAACATGGTTCAAGTTTCCACCCGCACTCAAAAAGGTAAAGGAAAATAAAAAGCAACTATCCCAGCAAAATAACCTAGTGCCCAATATAACATCTACACCCATGCCCAAAATCACCATTCGGGGACCCACATACCCTATCTCTGATGGGGTCACCCATCACACAATGATAAAATAATTACATCAGTCCCCTCTAAATATTTCTTTGTATGATCTCATCCAAACTTATGAATCTCATAGACAAGCCCTTATGGAGGTTTTGTAATCCATTGAAGTTTTACCCAATGACCCCACACTAGTGGCCTCCATTATCACCCCTCACCACATGGCCTTGCTTACCAAATCATCTCCTTCTTCTACCCCCATGCCTACTAATCAAGTCATCGCCCTCAGTTTCTCTGATGAGGATATTGTACCTCTCTAGTCAGATGATCCTGATCCCACCCTTTTCATTTCTATCGATATCGATAACATACACATACAACACATCATGATCGATGGTGGTGCTAGCATTAACATTATCTCCTCACATGCGTACAATCAAATGTGCATCCCTTCCAATTGTATGCATAATAACCCAATTATGTTGTGCTCCTTCAACAATGCCATCACCTCCACCCTTGGAACCATTATCCTTCACATTTGTATAGGCCCTCACACTTTCCTGAAACTATTCTACGTCTTGGAGGGAGAGTTCAAGTATAACCTATTACTCGGCAGACATTAGATTCATGTCATGGGTTGTGTCCCTTAAAATTTACACCATTTTGTAAAATTCAAACATGAAGGGAATAACTATACCATCATCACCGAACTATCACCACTCAAAACTTGTAATATGTTGTACCGACCTAACGATGTACTTGTACTAGTCAAGGAATCTACCACTACCCCCACTTCTCCTTCACCCATGACCCCATCCACTAATGCTGCCACCACATCTCCCACACCTAACTCTTCTATTCCTACTACATTACCGAACCTCTACACCCCACCCATATACCTCCCAAAAACCAATACCCCTCTTTCCCAATTGTATATAGATTCATCTATCCCCACCACTACACATATCTACTACGACCCCTTAGAGGGTGTTTTTCAATGCCTCACTCTAGTGGAGTATCACCTCTACAATATTAACACATTCCTCACTCCACAAGAGTATGGAAACCTACACCGACACCCTCGTTATGACTACCACATAGGTGAGGTTTACCCTTATGGTCCTCCCCACCTTTGTAATAACCAAATGTATGGGGGACTTGATACTTCCACTTATGTAAATAAATCTCCATCCCAAACAAGATTGTTTTCATATGACCTCCAATCTCTTACTAACCACCGCTTCACCCACACTTTCCTTCACTATTACGCATGGAAAGGATTTGAATTTTGTTTTAAAAAAAAAGGCCACGATCATCCGTCATTTCATGTACCACCCATAAACACAACGATTGTAGTGGCATTGGTTTTGCCACACCATCTTCTAAGAAGGCCCACATTGACCTCATTAATGAAGACAAGCCTTCTCCACCCCATTCACCAATGTCACCATCTTCACCCACAGATTCCATAGATCCCAAACCTATTCCTCCTAACTTTTTTTTCTTCGTAAACACGATTTCCCTAGGACCTCTGACTTATCAACGTGATGACGAGGCTCCCTCTTCTCTTCCCTTCTTGTATCCTGACATGATCAATGATGATACACCTTCTATTAACATCATTCAATGTCAAGATGATGAGTCTATACTCACCTACCTTGGTGTGGAATATTCTTATATTCATTGGTCATTACCTTCTGAGATGTAAACCATGTTGAACAAATTGACTATCAAAATCAACATTAACACTCAAGACATCCCGCACATTCTAAATATAGGCCAATATTTAGATGTTGTTGAACATAAAAGCTTTTACTTCTTTCCTCCAAGACCATAGAAATGCTTTTTCTTGGTCCTATGTTGATATGCCCGTATTGACCCAAACATTATGGTCTATAATATCATAACCATTCTAATGCCAAACCTAGAAAACAGAATATGTGGAAAATGCATCCTCACGTTATTATTATTTTCAAAGAAGAACTTTAGCACATTCTCTCGGTTTCTTCATCATGCCCATTGACTATCCCCAATGGATTTCTAATATCGTTCTTGTCACAAAAGTGACGGGGGGACAACGCATTTGTGTAGACTTCCACAACCTCAACTTAGCTTTCCCCAAAGATTAATTTCCTCTAACAGTATTGACCAACTAGTTGATCTCACCATTGGCCATGAGATGTTATCACTCATGGATGGTTTCTTGGATTATAATCAAATATTACTCTCTCTAGAAGATCAACACAAAACTAACTTCATCACTCCTTGGGGGTTCTTCTACTATCGAGTCATGCCTTTTGGCCTTAAAAACATTGGTGCTACATATTAGTGGGCCATGAATTATATATTTCATGACATAATGCATCACATATTGGAAGATTACGTGGATTACCTTCTTTCCAAATCCAAACATCGCTCCGAACACTCGATAGCAGTCCTTAAGGTCATTTTTATCACCTCATCAAGTATTGTGTTTGCCTTCAACCTAAGAAATGTGTCTTCGTGGTACTTTCAGGAAAAATCCTTAGTTTCATCATTTATTTCGTGACATAGAAGTAAATCTTGCTAAAGTAAAGGCTATTCTTAAAATGCCTCCGCCTACTAATCTTCATCAACTTCGAAGTTTGTAAGGTAATTTTCAATCTATTTGTCAATTTATTTCACAACTTTCCATTGTAACATTCCCATTTTAAGACTTTAGAAACAAGGGAATTTTTTTGTTTATAATAATGTTCTCTATTCTAAATAATCATAATTTAGAATAGACATTCCATGCTAATCAATCTCATAATAGATAACCATATGCAACTGTAAATGACTCGGTGAACTACCGATCTCTCATGTTAACTCAATGTATTATATATTAATTATACTTGGTTCTCTTACTGTTATCCAAAATTCACCCCGCCTGAGAATAAATTTGATAACATGCATCGGATGTCCAAATTCCAAGAAAAATGATTGATTCGAGCAAAATCAGGTTTCTAGGGTCCCTTCAGAATCTTTCTAAACTCCCAGTAGAAGAAGGAGGGACTTGTATACCAAGCTTTGAGAAAGTGCGGAGAAGGTTGCGAGAAAGCAAGTAGTTTGGGCCGGTAAAAATTGTGAAAATCGGCTAAGTCTGGTCCCGGCCAAAAGGTGGGACAAGTGGGACAAAGGTATGCGAACCACCCGAACCGGCGAAATGAGTCCCCCACAAGCAAATGGGACAAGTGGGACAGTGCGCGGCGGGCGCGAAAAGCGATCCGATCCGGTAGGAAAAAAATTGGCTAAGCTTGAAGAGGGTAGCATTCGGGACGAGTGGAACAAATGGACGCGCGAAATGCCCGAACCGGCGGATCGCGCGAAAATAGTACAAGGAGCCCAAAAGCAATTGGGGCCTTGGGCCGAAAATGCCGAACCGCCGAAAACCGTAGAAAAGAGTCAAGTCGTCAGAAGCAAAGTGGGACAAGCGGGCCAAAATGCCCGAATCGCTTTGGCGAAGGAGAACCGTAGAAATGAGCCTGAAAGGGCCCAAAAATCAAATGGGACATCCGAGAAAAATGGAGGTGAAGGCGCGTAGGAGCCGAATCAGCCGAGGACCAATCGAAGCTGCCATGTGTCCTCACAAGAGAAAAGTCAAAAAAGTCAATGGGCGAGTTTTGAGCACCGATCCGAACCAATGGGATAGTGCCACGTGTCCCATTAGGGCCTGAGGAAAATTCAAAAGACAGCCCGCGAAAAGCGAAGAGAGAATTATTCGGCGAATCGAGCATGCCACGTGGCATCCAGTGGCGGTCGTGGGAAAATATTTCAAAATCCGTTTTTTTGTTAGTGCCTAAATCTTGAATCGACATATCTTTCGATCCAGAGCTCGGTTTGCACGTTCTTGATATCAGCGAAAAGCTTATGAGATTCTCTACACGTTTCCAAGGTCATCTTGCATTTTGGTTCAGTTTGGAGGATGAAAATTGAGAAACGCCTCTGGCGAAATAACAAGCGAGGTAATGCTTCAACAACCACTTTAATGCAGGCAAAACAACCATGCCAAACTGTTAGACAAACCGCCGCTTTGCGAGACCGCCATTCGCCATGATGGGCCAATTAAATGCAACCTAGAGGTGGTTGGGGCAGATTTGAATTCCTCTCTCTTTGCTCTCCCATTCTTCCTATAAATTGTAAGGAGGGGTTTCTTTCTAAGGTGGGACATTTCCGCTTTGCACCCTCCCTTCTCTCTGTTCATAAGAAGATTTGTGGAGTTTTCAAACCTCCCATATAGAAATTTGTAACACCGTTTTTTGCCTTTTGGCCATTGCACGATGTATTGAATCTATCCTTGAGCAATATATATATGTATGCATGGTTACTTCTAAACCCTCTTACATATTTATTACTTGTCATTCTTGATCTTTCATTGCATTTTTGCTATCTGTGCATGATGTTGTGTTACATCTACATGATCTTGTTAAATTTGGCAAAGCATATGTTCTTCATTCCTTGGTGCATCACCTCTATTAGCTTAGATTTATTTTATGCATCTTCTTTCCTTGTCTCCTTGGCAAATTAGATTAGATTTTGAGAAAACCCTCTGCATATTTCGTATGCACTGAGCGAGAGGAATAGGAACCGACCTTTCTCTGGAGATTCCTTTCTCACTCTTGAAGTCCCACACTTGGAGAAAGGATTGAATGTTGATGCAATCTGCTTTGGATATTAGTAATCAACCTAGAAACACGATCAATACCCGAAGTCTTGTGATTTTGCACTAACGGTTTTGCACGCCGGTGGGACAGAGGTCTCATTTCTATTTGCAGCAGGTTGATATGCATCTGCTGCAATTTTCTTGCTTGAAAAGAGCTATTATTTGCATATCTGGCGACTCGAGGGAGGAATCAAGCTGGTTCCAGCGATCGAGCCCTAAAAGCTTATGAGAAGAATCACAAGATCAAGAGAGTGGAGAAGAGGAAGTCTTTGTTTGAATACCTGCAACTATCTCGAAGAAGAAGCAAAGAGGAAGAAGGATTCAAGGTCTCCATCTCCACCAAATATAACTCTCTCAACTCCTCCACACGAGCGGCCTTTCTTTCAATATATAAGGATTTTAAGACCAATCGAATGGCACAACCAAAGGTGAACCCCTATGTCAACTTCACGGGCACCCACTTGCTCTCAATGCACAAATCCAATCCCAGTAGCGATCTTTGAAGAACATTCCATACTTTCTTGGAGAAAATCGGACCACTCTGGCGATCATGTCAAGGACATTGCTAACATTTGTGCAATCCATGAGATCGACGAGATGCAAGTAGTTGTCAAATTGCTTTGGCGTCTTCATTCGAGGAAAGCATTGCGATGGTTTAGGAGCCTTGGAGTGGCTCTATCACAAAGCCGGAATCAGTTTGTATTGCACTTCATAATCAATTCGGAGAGAAGGGAGACAACTTGTCTCTTTTGGAGCAGTGACAACCATCGAGAGCTTCCAATGAGCGGCTAAGCGATTTTAACTTCAGATTTCAAAGATCTTGGGATAGAATTCCGATGCGATCGGACCAACGTGAAGGTGCTTTTCTATACTACCTTAAAGCTTTAAATTCTGATATTTCTATATTGATTCAATCCATGGGAGGCACACTATCCTGCTTTGCTTATAATATTGCCATTAGAGCTGAAAATTGTCGATTCAAGGTGACAAGCTATCTCCTGAGGCCTCCAATGCCATTATATCCAAGCTTAGAGAGCCCAGTACTAGTCGGGCACTGTCTTGGCTCCTTCTCCCATTCCTAGAAATCGAGTTCAAATGAAGCTTCCACTTCATCTCCAAGTGCCCCCAAATGAGCTTGAGAAGTCATGAAGCAAGCTGCAAAATTTAGGTAATGAGCTGGTCACACTCGAAGAGCGTGAAGCTCAAGGTTTTAGACCTTCGTATCAGCCTCAAGCTCAACCGAATAGGCAGCCATATCAGCCTCAAAGACCACCTAATCCAGCCACAAATATGAATCAAACAAGGCCTCCTGCCCGATAGACCATTCCAGCCTATAATCCAAATGCCATATCTGCCTCTAAGGCATTAGTACCAGCACAAAACAACATTGCCCAGGAGTATGATTGGTGTTTTCCATGTAATGAACCCCATAATCAATCCATGTGCTATAATGGTGCTCTAACCCAAGCTTTAATGGTAACAAGTGCTGGTGTGGAGGGTGAGAGTAGTCAAGAAAACAGCCAACAACAAGAAACATTCCAACAGCAATCAGCCCCAAATGATACCACGTTGGTAAATTGGCAAGCAGAGGATTTCTGTGGCATGAATCAGATAGTTTCTCAGGGTGTTGCTGCCAACACAAGGTCAAAAAGGAGAAATTTGGGTGAAGAACAGCCATTAGTCCCAGCCAATCCTCAACCTCCCACAGCTCCACAAATGATTGGCAAGCAAAACCCGGTTTGAATGCACAAGGGGCGACAAAAAACAGCCCCTAGGCCAAATCAAATGCCCATTTGTTGCTGCCCATATTCAAGGGCAAATGTGCAAACCAAGGGACAGCGAGAGAGATCCTTCATCACCATTCAGATATCATTGATCGGATGAAGAAGACAAACGTCAATATATCTATGTGGGAATCCCTATCCATCCCGAGGCAAAGAAATTTGCTGCAAGCTGCCATAAAGGATTGGCCAACTTCAAATCAGCGAGTTGAAAGGCAAGACAAAGTGCTTACAAATGCTTGCCCGACTGAAGGAAATCATGGAACACAACAAGGTAGAATGCTGAAGCCCCCCCCTTTCTATGTTTCGTTAATTATTGGAAATCAGCTAGTGCATAACTGCATGATAGACTCTGGGGCAAGTAGCTCAGTAATGCCTAAACAGATAGCTGATCAGCTAGGGCTCCAGTATGAAATAACATCTAAGGGAGTAGTGCAGCTGGATGGGACAGCAATAGCAACAGTTGGAGTGATTAAAAATTTGAGTCTTACCTTGCATGCATGTCCAAATGTTGTTGTCTTACAAGATATATCGATCATAGACCTTCCACCACTCTTTGCCCTCTGTTTGTCGAGGGACTTTCTTGCCAAGATTGGGGGATATTTGTCATGATTGGTCACACATGCTTTGTTCGAGCGAGGTATGGAACTAAAGCTACAATTAGGTCGGAACCTATTGCAGATTTCCACATTGAGCCCTATACTCCAAGTCATATTAATACCAATTGCTCGGCATTTGATCAAGAAGATCACCTTGGCACGATGAAGGCGACACTAAGGTTGGAAGTATCCCAGTTTGACTCTTGATGAATGGGCAAGCAAGGTGCATGCTTTTGATCCTTATCAAGAAGTAGAAGAATCGAGCTAGGGTCTATTGTATACACAAAGAAAGTCAACCTATTCCTAACATCACCAAGCCAAGCCACAAGGATGACAATGAGGTATGGCAACTATTTTTTTGATGGATCGAGGAGTAGACAAGGCGCGGGAGGTGGAGCCATGCTTATTTCACCTCAAGGAGTAAAGTATTATTCAGCTTTTAGATTTCAATTTGCATGCTCCAATAACTGCTGCTGAATATGAAGCCTTGGTGCGAGGGATGCATTGGGCAATAAAGAGAAAAATAAATAACTTGCAAGTGTTTGGGGACGGTGAGCTGATTGTAAATCAGGTCAAGGGACAACATCTTGCCAAAAATGATCTACTCGAGATGATACAAAAATAGGGTGTGGGACCTCATGGAAGATTTTGAGGCTTTCGGCATCAAGGCCATTCCCGAGAAAAGAGAATCAAGGCTGGCGGCGGGCTTGCGGCGGTGGGGGCAACCTTTGACATTGTAGAAAACATTCAACAAGACAAGGTACACCAAACATCCACGTGATTATGAGGCCTTGATTGCCGGATAACGATGTCAATTGGCAAGTATTTGAGAATGACCAGCAAATCATCCACTTCTTGCGAAGAAGTGAGTTCTCGGCTAAAAATCAAGAAAAGTTGAAACAGAATATGGTGACCGGTGTGATACTGGTGAGAAGCGACAAGCTGCCCAGGGACTTGTCACCTTGGAGTCTATTTTTAACCCCAATGATTAGTTTAGAAAGGAGAAAGCAAATATTCGGGTCAAGAGGAAGATTCGGTATCCATCTTGGTAAAGAGAACAAGCCATTGCAAATTGGAAAAATGACAAGCTGAGCAAGAGAGCTATGAGTTCATACTGACTTTGTCAAGAATTCCACAGCGTGTTTGCTTGGAGCTATGAAGACTTGAAGGGCTTCATCCCAACTTAGCTCGGCATACCATCGAGTTGGATCCAAATACTAAGCTGTCGGGCGAGAAAGCAGAGACCGTCAATCCACACATGGAGCCTCTCATGAGGAAAGAATTGGACAAGCTGATTGAGTCGGCAATTATATTCCCAATCAAGCATTCTAGTTGGGTTGCCAACTTAGTTCGATCAGAAATAAAAGTGGAGAGATCGGGGCTATGTGTTGACTTCAGAGATTTGAATAGAGCCTCTCTCAAGGACCATTATCCACTCCCTTCCATGGAGCAAATATTGCAGGTTGTAGCTGGGTCAGAAAGGTTTTCGCTGCTTGATGGATACTCAGGCTTCAATCAAATTATGGTGAAGGAGGAAGACCAGTTCAAGACAGCCTTCACAACCAAATGGGGCACATATGCTTACAAGAAGATGCCATTTGGGTATCGAGCGCTTGGAGCAACATTCCAGTGAGCTATGGATATGGCATTCAAAGGCTTGATTAACAAGATAGTCTTTGGTATACCTAGATGATATCACTTGTCTTCTCAAAGAATCTTTGCAGACCATCTCTTTCACCTCGGCAGTATTTCGAGAGGTGTAGAAAGTTTGGAGTGTCTTTAAATCCTAAGAAGTGCATCTTTCTTGCACATGAAGGGAAACTTCTTGGCCATATTGTCTCCAAGGAAGGATTAGCAATTGATCCAGAAAGGGTTGAAGCCATAAGAGCTCTGCCATTGCCAAGTCACAAAAAGGCTCTTCAAAGTTTCCTGGGAAGGATAAACTTTGTTCGGAGGTTTGTCCCAAATTTTGCAGCCCTTGTCAAGCCCATCACCAAAATGTTAAGAAAAAAAATGGCTTTCAAATGGGCGGCGAGAAGCGGAGAGTTTTGAAGCAATCAAAGAAGCCATCTCCCGAGGCACCCACTCTCATCAACCGGACTTTTCCAAGGATTTCATCCTCTATGCATTTGGGGTGATGACACTATTTCTGCCATTTTGGTGCAACGAGAATAAAGATAATGATGAGCAGACCAATTGCCTTCTTTAGCCAAAGCCTAAATGACTGAGATTGAGGTACTCTTTATTGAAAAACATGTGCTTGCGGTAGTCGGGAGCTTGAAGAAGTTCAAGCATTTAATCTCAAACAACAAGGTCCGATTCTTTGGTCTCACATCTTTGGGGTTAAGGACTTCCTCCTCAACAAAGATTTGAATGAGAAAAGGGCGGGATGGATCACCCGTGTCATGGAGTATGACATTGAGATCAAGATCACCAAGCTGGTAAGAGGCAAGGTTTGTGTGAGCAGCTCGCTTCCAAACAACTAAACAACCCGAGAAGATAAAGAAGAATGCTGTCTGCTTTTACAAAATGATCAAAAACGGAAAATGATGATGAGTCCATTCCTGTTGGACTCAAAATATGATACATTTCCTCTGAGACGGGCATGTGCCCTCTAGAAATGAGCAAAGCAAGAAGAAGACACTTCAGGTTGCAGGCTATTCCATATACCATCATTGATGGAGTTTTGTTCAAGAAGGATGTCAATGGAGTGCTGCTGAGATGCATTAACACAAGTCAGATTCAAAGGGTATTAAAGGAGTTTCATGATGGACCAGCTGGTGGCCATTTTGCACCAAGAGTGACAGCTCTGAAAATCATGAAGGCTGGTTATTATTGGCCTAAAATCTTTAGTGATTGCTATGCATGGATCAAGAAATGTAAGAATTGTGCATTCTTCACAGGAAAAGAGAGACTTGCAGCCCTCCCATTGCATCCAATCTCGGTTGACCAACCATTCATGCAATGGGGTTTGGACTTCATTGGAATCATCAATCCCAATTCGAGCGAGGGCCAAATGGATTTTGTGACCACAGACTACTTCACCGGATGGACGACGGTGGCACTCAAAGAGGTGAATGAGTCTAGCATCTTGGACTTTTACGAGGGGATAACTACAGATTTGGTGTGCTACTTTCAATAGTCTCTGATAATGCATTGGCATTCATTGGATCTAAAATTCTTGAGTGGGTGTCGAGAACAGGATCTACCTCGGCACTTCATCAAACTATTACCCTCGAGGTAATGGCCGGGCCGAGTCTACAAACAAAAACTTCTTGAGGATCATTAGGAGGACTCTTGATGAGAATCGAAGGCTTGGCATACAAGCGAAATCAGCCTTATGGGCTGATAGGATAACTCCCAAAGGTCCATAGGTAACTCTCCATTTAGGCTTGTCTACGGAAGAGAGGCAATCTTGCCCTGTCACTTGAGTTGCCAACGTTGGAACTCATGAAACAAGCTGGAATTGCTAGAGTTTGGACCCATGAAGGTGAGATATGCATAATTGATGGAGCTGCGAGAAATCGGAGATCGGGCATTCAAAGCGATGGAAAAGGATCGGGCTTTGATCAAGAAGACCTTTGATAGGAAGGCCAAAGATAGATCTTTTCAAGTAGGAGATCTAGTATTGAAATGGGATGTGGACGAGCAAAACCGGGAAGGCATTCAAAATTTGATGCCATTTGGAGTGGCCCATACATGGTCACAAAGTGCAAGAACAACAATGCTTTCGAATTGGCCTCATTGGATGGTGAAGAACTGCAGATTCGGTAAATGGAATCTATCTCAAGCGTTGCTTCTAGAGGGAGTTTCACTATATCTGTAAATACTAGATTAGATTTTCTTCCTCCAGTGCTTGTGCACATTGTTTCTTTGTAATTAGTTTTGTTTTCCCTAAGTGCCTTGAGTACGACTTCTTTGTCTATGGAGATGATGCATGTCTTTGCTAAATCGGTCACATTCCATCTTTCCCTTTGCACATTCTAAGTCGGTTTGGATTCTAACGAATATTTGATGACTCCATGCCCAATGGATGGCTTGAGTAAGCCTTTTTCATCTAGCGGCGAATGATCCCGCCGAGTGGCCAAATTGTTATCCAAAATTCACCCCCGGGGGTAAATTTGATAACATGCATCGAGATGTCCAAATTCCAAGAAAATGGCGATTGAGAGAAAAAATCAGGTTTCTAGGGTCCCTTCAGAATCTTTCTAAACTCCCGAGGCCGAAGAAGGAGGGAGCAAGCTTTGAGAAAGTGCGGAGAAGGTTGCGAGAAAGCAAGTAGTTTGGGCCGAAAAATTGTGAAAATCGGCTAAGTCCTAGTCCCGGCCAAGGTGGGGCGAGTGGGACAAAGGTATGCGAACCGCCCGAACCGGCGAAATGAGTCGGGCAGCAGCCCACAAAGCAAATGGGACAAGTGGGACGAAAATACGCGGCGGGCACGAAAAGCCGATCCAGTAGGAGAAAAATTGGCTAAGCTGCTTGAAGAGGGTAGCATTCGGGGCGAGTGGAACAAATGGACGCGAAATGCCGAACCGGCCGGATCACGCGAAATAGTACAAGGAGCCCAAAGCAATTGGGGCCGGGCGAGAAATGCCCGAACAGAGCCGTAAAAGAGTCAAGTCGGTCAAAGCAAAGTGGGACAAGCGGGCCAAAAATGCCCGAATCTGCCCAAAGGCCGAAATGAGCCAAAGGGCCCAAAATCAAATGGGACATCCGGGACAAATGGAGGAAAGTACACGTAGGAGCCGAATCAGAGGACCAATCGATCGGAAGGCTGCCACGTGTCCTCACAAGAGAAAAGTCAAAAAGTCAATGGGCGAGTTTTCGAGCACCGTCTGAACCAATGGGATAGTGCCACGTGTCCCTAGAGGCCCACAGGAAAATTCAAAAGACAGCCGCTGAGCGAGAAGAGAGAGAATTATTCAGCGAATCGAGCATGCCACGTGGCATCAGTGGCGATCTTGCGCGGAAAATATTTCAAAATCCGTTTTCTGTTAGTGCCTAAATCTTGGATCGACATATCTTTCGATCCAGAGCTCGGATTTGCACGTTCTTGATATCAACGGAAAGCTTATGAGATTCTCTACACGTTTCAAGGTCAATCTTACATTTTGGTTCAGTTTGGAGGATGAAAATTGAGAAACACCTCGCGCGAAATAACAAGCGAGAGGTAATGCTTCAACAACCACTTTAATGCAGCAAACAACCCGCCGCTTGTTAGACAAACCGCCGCTTTTCCGGAACCCGCCGCTTACGCCATGATGGGCCAATTAAATGCAACCTAGAGGTGGTTGGGGCGATTTGAATTCCTCTCTCTTTGCTCTCCCATTCTTCCTATAAATTGTAAGGAGGGGTTTCTTTCTAAGGTGGGACATTTCCGCTTTGCACCCTCCCTTCTCTCCTGTTCATAAGAAGATTTGTGGAGTTTTCAAACCTCCCATATAGTGTAACACCGTTTTTGCCTTTTGGCCATTGTAATGTATTGAATCTATCCTTGAGCAATATATATATGTGTGCGTGGTTACTTCTAAACCCTCTTACATATTTATTCTTGTCATTCTTGATCTTTCATTGCATTTTTGCTATCTGTGCATGATGTTGTGTTACATCTACATGATACATGTTAAATTTGGCAAAGCATATGTTCTTCATTCCTTGGTGCATCACCTCTATTAGCTTAGATTTATTTTATGCATCTTCTTTCCTTGTCTCCTTGGCAAATTAGATTAGATTTTGAGGAAAACCCTCGCATATTTCGTATGCACTGAGCAGAGGAATAGGAACCACCTTTCTCTGGAGATTCCTTTCTCACTCTTGAAGTCCCACACTTGGAGAAAGGATTCAATGTTGATGCAATCACACCTGGATATTAGTAATCAACCTAGAAACCTGATCAATACCCAGGGTGCTTTGTGATTTTGCACTAACATTACCCTTATCCGGTATTGAAGTGTTTAGTTTAAGATACCTATCTCGAATATTTGTTCTGCGATATTCATCTAAAATCCCATTTCTTAAACTAGGTGACATAGGACAACGCAATCCGTGAGTTGCGATACTTTGGCCAAATATTTTCACATACTATTCATGTTTATATTCCTAGACGACATACTCGTCAAATGGAATATGTCCTTCACCCCACTTCATCTGTTATCTAGAATGGCCTTCACTGACTCTTATCGAGTTCACTTGTTCTAGGTTTAACCCTAACCCAGGTTAGCAACATAGTTTGGTATAGAGAACCACTCGTGGTGACTAAGGGTACATAGACATACTCAATTGACCTAAGTCAATTACATGTGTCTAGTTATCCTAAGTCATCGTGAGTTACCCCCTATACTAAATCATACTTCTAACCTGACCTAGAGTTTAACTAAGATCAAGTCTGAGTTTATGTAGATCTAGATGATCCAATTCTGAAGGGTGTTGCAACATGTCAACTGCAACATTGTATCCTCATGAAGACCCAAGTCTTCATGAAGGTATAGTACTATAGTTGGCATGTTCCAACATCCAACTGAATCACCCTATCTGATGTACACACCCTAAGAAGAGTTAATTACTTAATTATTTTTCCATAATTAAGGTCTAATTACAAGCAGCCCTATTAGATCCCTAGTTTTGTTAATCATTAAAGTTGCTATCCATAAATGAGTTGTTAATGTTTTGCAGAAACATCAAGATTGCATTTTTATTAATTAACTTCTTACTTTAGGGTTTAGTTGATTAAAATAGAAACAACAAACAAACAATAAGGTTTACTCATTTTACTCAACCATTCCTAGTCTGATTAAGTTCCAAATCAGATTCCTTTTTATTATACTTCATTGAGATGAAGTCTACTTATTACATTTTTATATTTACCTTTCATTTGTTTTATACCAAGGAAGGTATGGGTCAAGAGGAAGTTCACCTTCCTCTTTCTTGTTAAGAATTAGGATTCATTGTAACCTCTTATTTTAAACAAGATATCATAAAGAATTTGCACTTCCATTAACACCATTTAATAAACCATAATGACCTAGTTAATTGATCATCTAAGCATGCCAACTTGATAAGTTGCATTTTAATAAAGGAATAGTGTATTAAATTCCCTTTCCACCTATTTCATTTTAAGTCAAACTAAAAAGGTTCAAAACATATATGATTATGAGAGAATAAGATAAGCTTACAAATTCCCTTTACAGAATGCACAAAGAGAGTGACACATCAAGTACAAGTAAACTCTCAATCTTTTCCATTCATCAAAGTGAAATACACACTTTATAAGTCCAATCATTCATACATATTTCATGTCAAACATCATTAATAAACTCAGTAAGAAATATAAATTTTCCCTTACAATACATTTCAATAATGAATCATATTTCCTCATAAAAGATCCAGTCTTAGGTAAAAAAGTGACTTCATAAAAGAAATTTTCTTCTTTTATCACTTACAAAGTCCATCTGCAAAAAATTTCTAGCACGGGTCAGTTCATTGAATTGAGCATGATAAGCACTAAGCATTAAAATGATGTGCTTTCAACTAACTGTTTCATAAAAAGAACTTTGCTTTTATGAAACAGTAAAGCACTATAGATAGATACATCATAAAGGAATAACAATCATAAAATGAAGAACAAGGTGATCAACCATACTAACTTAAGTAAAGATCATGATATAATCAACACTCTTCAGCCAATGATTTCATAAGAAATTATGTCAGATAAGTAATATTCCATCCTAATTACTTATCAAATCCCTACCATAGATATTTATAAATCATTTCTTGAATTCCTTCTATCTAAATCAAGAAAGGTACTAATTCTTAACACTTCATGAAAAACAAAATTATTTTACAAAAGCAATGATCCACATTACATAGAATTAACTTATTCCATCCTAGGTTATATAAAGCCATACTCTTTCAATTTCTATGATAATATTTAGGATGAACCATCAACATCCTCAAATAAGGGTTTCCCATTTAAGATATAACATCCAAATTCAAGCCAACTCTAGCCTAAGTTTTATGTTTATCATCAATAGGTTTTGTAAAGTATAAATTCCATTTACATACACCCAAAAGGAGTCACATATCAAATTCATTACATCCTTATCAAGGCATTTGTGAAGAATAAGAAAATAAAAGGATATATCCTACAACTATCCACTTTGTCATTTCCTTCAGCTAATACAACCGAACAGGTTGACTTCTTACAAAGGAGTAATATTAATGAGAGAATGAAAAAACAAGAGATAATAACTACAACTTCCTTTAGAGTTTGAAAATAACAATATTGCATTCCAAAACAAAGATGAGAGAAGATCTCATTACCCTTTCCTAAGAAAAGAATTACATATCAAAATAAAATAACTGATACATATCCAATCAAGAGATCTTTTAACTCTTATCATAGAAAACATAGAACTAATCGGTACTGGATCAAATATACTACTGCAACATGCAAGTCAGATACCGAAGATGGAGTTTTCTCAACATATAAATAAGAACAACTATAGTAGTGCACTGCTACAACTAAAAGGATATATTCAAATGAATTCAGTTAGCAACAATACATGAAGTATCAAACAACAACTAAACATTCCAATTCATCCAACGTTATTAGCTCCAGTCAATACATTCCTCTAATCTTTCCATTCAAGATAGAGAGACCTATAATGTATTCTTATGCATCCAAGAAAATGAATACAAGATTATAGCCAAGCCAACCCATATTCCCAACTTCACAAGAATCAAAGGAACAATCTTTAGGTAAGAAAGGAAAGGAACCTAACCCAGATTTGAACACAATGAAGAACAAAAAAAGAGACATAACCCCAAGATAGGTGCTCAAAATTGAGCTCCAAAGGAGAAGAGTAAAACCAAAAGCATTCCAACTATTTTCCTTAAGATAATCAAAACTAAACTATTTCATAGTTCAACTTAGATATCCCATCTCTACAGTGTCATATAAACATTAGACTAGAATGCAAGAAACTAGTAAATCCAACCAGATGAACCGATAAGGGTAACTCCTGAAGCACAAAACCTCACCTCAAAAAGGATTCGAGAAAACATCGATAAGTCTTTCCACAACACAACAACAGGAACTTATTAACCTTACTTTCAGGTAGATTGTATCAAGGGAATTCATTCAAACCCCAAGACTAGTTTGGTCATTAAAAATATTCTCAAACATATGGTGAGAGAAAAAAAAATGATATTAAAGTGCAAGTAGGAGATAAACATGTTTGATCAAAATATCAAGCAGAGGAGAACAAAACCAAAATGTAATCCTTCTTAGCAGTGACTTCCATTAACTACTTCAGAACAATCCAACAGGGGTTCTCATAAGTAAAGCATATCAGCTCAGCAGAAGTAACACATGAATCCTGTTATTTCCAAACAAGAAGGAAGTCCAAAATCATTGAGTCCGACTATCTATTTTAGCATAACTCAAACAGGAGCAACAAGATCTGAAAACAACTCAAGATTCAATAGGAGATACATTTTTCATACCTTCTCCCAACAGAGGATAAACAAACCTAGATCAAATATTTTATCAAACAATGTATTCCCTTAATCTGTTTTACACAAACAACAAAGTTCACACAAATTTGACAACATTCCAGCTCCAACAAGGTTAAAGCACGATCCACTCATATATTCAACAAGGAACAAACCCACATTCTATTTTATCAAAAATGAATCTCATCAGAAGAATACAATGAAAAATTCAAGCATGAATGTAAAATAAACATCACAAATAAAAACCCATTTTTTTCCAAGAGCAGAGTTGTTTTTATGAAGACATTTAGGAAAAAGAAGAACAACTTAATGGATAGATCCTATCATGCCTGATAGAGCTTCTATCAATTTGTAGAAGATTTCTAGCCAAGCCTCCACAATCTCTCCTTTTCCAAAACAACCTCCACAACTCCAACTTTCTACCCTTCTTATTCTTCCACTAGATCTAGAAATAGCTTAGAGATGCCAAAAATATCATTGGATCAAAAATAGAACTGCTGGTTTGAAGAACCAAAACTTCATGCAGAGTAAAAATTACAAAGAACAAATGACCAAACAACCCTTCCTAAATCCACTTACATCTTCTCCTAGGTGGTTTCTTCACCACGACCAAGGTCATTTAATGCAAGGAATGTCAGTTTCCCACTTATTTCTCCATGCCACCGCCATCCAAATTTGGTGAGTATTTTAAATTCAAAATATGCATGCGAATCCATTTAGTGATGATGCCAGCTAGACATCCCCCTAACTCCCCATGCCTCTGCCAAAACTGGCAATTTAAATATGTAAATACAGAAATCAATTCCCATAAATTCCTTAGAAACTGATGCCACTAACTCACCACTTTCCAAGTATCCCTTAGGTACCTTTTAGCTTAGTATTAGTTTAGGTTAGATTATCCTTAGGTTAGGATTCGACCTTAGTCTTTAGGAAAATATTATTTTCCATAGGATTTTTCCAAACTCCTCAACCATAACCATACCAACTTAGGTTAGGGTGTCACCTTAGTAGTTTAGTAATAGGTCCTAGGTAGGTCTTAGCTACCTTAGGTTAAAATCCAAATAGGATAGAACATTACAACTTAGGTTAAGGTATTTACCTTAATAGTCCCGTAATAGGTCCTTAATCCTCTTACGCTATTCAACGTCTTAAAAAATATATTTATCAAGAAGATCCAAGCTCACCATTTATAGCATGATGCAAAGCAAGGACACCAAAAGAAGGGTCCTCATAATTATAACCAAAACAAGACTCAGTCCCACATTACCTTCTATTTCAAAATGCCAGGTTATCAAGATGATCAGGTAAGAAGAACTGAAGCATACCTTGGATCAATGAAATTGATCCAAGGTTTTGCTGTTAACATATGATAAGTATGAAAACAACAATATAGGTTCACAACCTTTTAGTACACATAGAAGAATGGCTTCATTTTCAAGTAAACAAAATCACAAAAAAATGAATCTCAAAGGTAATAATTTATTCATTGCAAACATGATTTCCAATAGTCAAAATAATACACCTTCCTAAGACAAATCACATGTCAACATTTGCAATGTCAAGAGAGAAAGTAATCAAAGTAATAGTTTTTTCAAATATGTTACACTAACCGCTGCTAACCATTTCATCATCTCCTCAAAAATTACATCTCATTAAAATGGGATTATGAAAGCCAAAAGTCTTTGACACCTTAAAACACTACCTTCTTGAACCACCAAAGTGCTCATTCCTCCTAAATATGACCAACCTTTTTACCTATACATTTATGCTACTGACCATTCCTTAGGTTTCATGCTTGCTCATCATGACGAGTAACACCGGGAGCAAGTGATTTATTACATAAGCCATACCCTTTTGGACTATGAAACTAGGTACACCCATGCTGAAAAACTTTGCTTAGCCTTATTTTTGTCGCCACTAAACTTTGTCATTACCTACTTAACCACAAAACTTTGTCATCACTAACACAAATCCCCTACATTACATATATGCCAAACCCTACCAGCATCAACGTGTTGCATGTTGGCTCATGCTTCTTGCAGACCTTGACCTCAAATTCATCCACCAAAATTTTGTCAAAGGAAAAACCATTGCTGACCAACTTGAAAGATGCACCTCTTTCTAGAGATCAACCCTCTAACTTCAATTTCCCGGATGAATCCATTGCTACCCTCTCTTTGGATGATACCACTTACCAAATGACCTTATTCTTTGATGGTTCCAAATGTCAACATGGAGGTGGTGTAGGTGTTATCCTCATTCCTCTTGATGGTGAACCTATGCCTTTATCTTTCAAACTAGATTTTGATTGCACTAACAACATCGCCAAATATGAAGCACTCGTATTAGGCCTTCAAACCGCCATCTCCCTAGATATTAAATCAATTAATATTATTTTTTATTCCCAACTGGTTGTAAATTAAGTCAATGGTATATACCAGTGTCATAAAAAATACTCCAAAATTACAAACATCATGTCGACATACTTTTGACTACCTTTGACCATTACAAAATTCAAACCACCCCACATTCTACTAATAAATTTGTAGATACAATGGCTTGCTTGGCTTCTTAGATGCTCGCTACGCATGCCGAATCCAAAATCTTTGTCATAATACAAAGGTTGTAATCACCCTCTTATTTATCTCGTGAGGTCAACTCTGTCGGAACCGTTGCACCTAACCCATGTGACCTTTGGTATAAGCAGTTTACAGACTACCTTTCCCTTTCCATTCTACCTCCCGATCTCACTCATAATGGAAAACGTGCCTTTCTTAAAGGTGTCTCTCGGTATGTCATCATGGTTGGTCTCCTTTATAAGCACGACTTTGATGTTATCCTCTTACCATTCCTTACAATTTTGGAAATTCCATACACCATCAAGGAAGTTCATGACGGAATTTGTGGAGGTCACTTTCTTGGTTTAGCATTTGTCACTAAATGCATTCTTCGTCTTAGATATTATTGGCCAACCCTAAACCGTTACTATTGTGACTATGTCAAACATTGTGTGAAATTCCAACAACATGTTAATCTTCATCACACACCCAAATCATACCTTATAGTCGTATGACATGTTTTCCTTTCTCTTAATGGGGCTTGGATATTTTTGGAGATATCAATCTCCATTCTTCACAATGCCATCAATGGATTGTTATCGCTATTAAATACTGCACTAAATGGGTAGAGGCCATTCCCCTCATTTATACAAAACCAAGAAAATATGTGAATTTATAGACCATCACATCATTTGTTACTTTGGTGTTCCTCACAACATCATCACTAATAATGGAAAGAAATTGAAAAACAAAACCCTAAAAAACATTTGTGATACTTTTGGCATTCAAATCATTTACTCATCACCTTATTACCCACAAAAAAATGGCCAAGAAGAATCAACCAATAAAACCTTGAACAAAATTCTTATGAAAGTAGTTGACGATACTGAGAAGGATTGGCATACACACATTCCTTTCACCTTATGGGATAACCAAAATAGTATTCGCACTTTGAATACTACCACACCTTTCTCTATGGTCTACGATAGCGAGGTTGTCTTTCCTCTCGAAGTCTAGATTCCATATCTTTGCATCTCACTATAATACATTCTCAATGACGATGAGTTTTGCCATGAACATTTGGCATAACTTGAGTTATTATGTGAGTGTTGTCTGAATGCTCTTGATCATCTCCAGATCTACCAAAAATGTACCAAACATGCCTACAAAAAATGCATCCACAAATAAACCTTCTAGGTCGGTGACCTTGTCCTGAAGGAAAATCAACATGTAACCAAAGAAGAGAAAAGTAAGTGGGGAAATTTTTCTCCTAATTGGATTAGACCCTATAACATTACTCATGCCTATGGATCAGGCGCTTATTTTTTATCTTCACTTGAAGGTAAACAAAAACTTGAGCCCCTTAATGCCTAACATGTTAGACCATTTTATTGTTTAAATAAAGTCTTATATCACCTTTTGTCTATTGACCACTCATCCCTTGAGTGTCGTTCACCTTCCATGTTACCTATTTGGAGGATCAACGACTAAAAAAATCATGTGGTTACCCGTCACCTTTCAGCCTTATCTTCAATATGAGTACCAAAACTCTACTCATGGCATGATTCTCATGGATACTTTTCATCTTTTTAAAATATGGAATCCCATGGTCATTCATCACTTAAAACCATCTCTTTCATAGTTAACCTCTGTGTGCTATGGTTTTGTCTTCTAAACAAGAACCTAATATTCCTCTATAGTCTTGTCCATGACTTAAATGTCTAAAAGTAAAATGGGATTCAACTCGTTGAATCAAAATTCAGTAATGAGATGACTCCCTCAAAAGGGACTCTTCTCTCTATCTCGCTGCAATAAATAAAATCATCCCTCAAAGGAAAGCTATATAAAGTCTTTACAAAAATACAATAGAATATTGAAAGCTTCCCACATTGATCAGCTTCACATAGACCGCATGAGGAGATAATATACTCATCCTATATAGACTTCCCACATGGATCAGTATATCAAAAACAAAAATAGAAGAAAATGATAACTTTTTGTCAAGGACTTGCCTATTTTTGATCATGGGTTTCTTGTTGGGTAAACATGTTGTTGTACACTAAGGTTACACTAAACCACCCATTTTCACCTCATTTCCTTTTCACCCTAATTCCTTTCCCACTCAAGGGACTGATTGTAACTATGAAATTTTGTGATCATGTGACTTTCTTGACCCTTAGAATATTCCATTATGAAATGCCTTTATATTCTTATGTTCATAAATCTGTCTTTTAGGTACAAAGTGGACTCATTAGGGTTCTTATCAATTAAGCACTCTTTAACCACATCTTACCATTTACCTTCTTCATTACTTATTTATTACGCTATACAGACCATACCATTTTAAAACTTACATTTCACCTAAAACCTTGCCTATGACTATCACCCATGACTCACCTATGACAACCATGCCTATGACCTATACTCAATTATGCCTAAAAATCCCTACCCATTCCTTTAATTCATCGTATTATTCCCTAGCTTAAGGGAGAATGACATTGGCATGAGGCCCCATTTTGCTTTGGGGCTATTTAGGAAAAACTTCTAGGGCATGGGGCCCTTGGAGGTTAGCTCAACCACTCTTTACCCTAACTTATTTTCCCCATTTTCCTATTCATATTCTATCTTAGTTTCCATTTTATACAACACTTGGAAATTAATACAAACATACATATTTACCATGTTATCACATCATAAAAACATCTAATCAATCATTTCACATTTCTATAATATCGTAGATTTTGGAAATCTACACCATAACATACATATAACTCATCATTTATTTCCCATGTTACTAATAACTTGGACATTAAATCAAAATTTAAAACAAGACTCCATCATGCCTAAATTTACCTAACTCCATCATGCCTAAACCGACCTAACTCCATCATGCCTAAACTGACCTGACTCCATCATGCCTAAACTGACCTAACTCCATCATGCCTAAACTGACTTGACTCCATCATGCCTAAACCGACCTGACTCCATCATGCCTAATCCACCTGGTTTTCACCCATATACATATAACAATGAAAATTTTACAACATAAGTACAACATCATACCATAAATATCACCATCTCTATATAAATCATCAAAATCTATGTGTCCATACATATGTGCACAAATGCAAAATCAATACAAGTGCCTCTCATATACAGTCTCAACATCTTTGGCACGCAGGCCGGTATATATCAAAAATATACAAAAATCTATACCCTAAACATATATGGTGACTAATTGTCACCCCACCGATGTCCATGACGCAGTATCATTAATCTCCTCCTCCTTTTCTCTAATGTGGTTCCCTTCCAAAGATCTCTTTGTTGTGCCCACGTCTAGGTCTAGTCTTTCTGACCCGCATTGAGCTTAGCCTTCATGAGCTCGTCACCTTTCCTTGACCACCGTCTATTGAATTGCCACCCCCTTGTACTCTCCGATCTGTGAGTACGAGATCTATTCCTCTCACTCACCACTCGATGTTCCTTGTACTCTGTATAGGAAGGAAAATCTATGCTAGAAGCGATCAAATGATCCCGGTAGTATCTCGGCCTCACTCGAGCATCCCTAAATCTTTCCATTTGTATTGTCTATGGGGTTTCGTAGGTCTTACGAAACCTAGGATCTATGCCCTACTACTAGTGGTCTTAACCCTATATTTGTGACCCCTACCCTTTTGTTTGTACCATGTGACCCTATATCTCGGGCCTGTGAGGGTGTCTCTGTTCTATGACTTGGGCCTTTAAGACCAAAATCTATACCTGTGTAGTGACCAATTGGCCTCAGTAAACCTACTAATTGTGCCTATATGGCAGCTACCTATCCCCGTCTCCATCCCCACCCTATGTGAGTACTGTCCCTATGCGATATGGGCTCAAATCCACCACGTGTGCCTATTATGTGGAAACCTTTGCCTTAGACCACGATAGCTGCCCTACTATAGACACCAAAATTGGGTCGAGAATCCTTTTGGTCCCTTTTCAAATAGCAAACTCAAACATATTCACCTAACCATGACCCTTTTACTCCACATTAATATTAGTTTAATTATTTATAATTAAAGTGATACTCATCCTCATAATATTCATTATTTAATTACCCTAATTAAACTAATTTCCACCTCACCTAGACACCTCACCCCACCACCTCACCTAGACACCTCACCACAAACCTATTTTTAGCATATTTCCCCTTTACTAGGACTCAACATTTACTCACCATAACTAAGGCTTAGTCATACCTACCTTAATGAACTAAGACTTAGTGAAACCCTAAAATCATATGCCTATTCTCCCTCTAACCACATTCCCACTCATTAAAATGTAACATTCTATTTTGATCCGTGAGATAGACTGAGATGGCCCAAAAAGATTGCCAAGATCTGGCATTTTTAGTAAACCTAGGATTTCCTACCTTAACCGATGTTGGTCAACCCTAAACCGACGTTGGTCACCCTAAACCATCGTCGATTAATTTTTTTGTAACCTTGTTTTTGGGTTGGCCACATTCTCAATTTTTGGAACAAAGGATATCTACATGCGTGTAAGAACCAAATACCTTTCTCACATCTAAATATTCATAGCCAACACCAATACTAATCACGACCGTAACACTGAGCACCATTCCACATATCAACTGTCACCAACATCTCCAACCAACTCTCCACCACTATAGGCATTTAGAACCCTTCTAAACTCCAAGTAAGTTGGTTTCTCCTCTGCCATTCACAGTAGTATTCTCTATTTTCCTTCATCTATTCACTGTTCTTACTTAGATTTATCCCTTAAATTTCTCTCTATCAACCACGTCCTCACACCCCACCTAAAATTCACAAAAACTATCTCAAAACTATCTCTGTCACTTAGACCTCACAAAACCCTCCAAACTCTTTGTGTAGTCACAGAGAGGACCGAAAAATCGATCTAAAAATATTTCAGTTCTTCACAGTCACCGACATCGATTAATCCTAATTGTGGTCGGTCCATCTTACACCAAAATCGGTCTCCTTAATAAATATCGGTCACTATGACTATCAACCACACCTAAAAACTCAACCCTTAGCCTTCCCCAAACCTCACTCAAAACCTTACCACACCTATCTTGGATCTATTACATCACTTTCCCCACGAGAGAACTTTTCAAATCTCTGTTTAAAAGCATAAGAGAGCCCAAACACCCTCCACTTTGACTTGTTGGGCCCCTAAAATATTGGCTAAGTATAAGAAGGCACATGGGCACGCAAGGCCTATTTGAAGAAAGGTGCGCAAGGATAAATCACGTAGGACAAGGTTTTAGGAGGGTTTTAGTAGAACCAGTGGAGTGCATGCAAGGTAGAGCAAAGATCTTGGGACTTAGCCATATTTGGCATATTGGGAAGAACACGAGGAAAACATGACCCAACTGTACATGCGAAGTGGATAAGGTGCTAACTTGGTAACTTGGTGCCCACGGAAGGAATATACCTTGTGATAGAAGATTCCAGAAGGTCATCATGGTAAAGGATGGAGAGCTTGCATATGAAGAAGCATGCTCCCATGGAGGACCACTTGGACACATGGCAAAAGATCTAAAACTTCAAAAAGTCATGGTGGTTCTAAGTAAGGCTATATATATGAGCACTTGATAAAAGAAAAGAGACACACGGAGAGACCGAGAATTGAAGAAGGGAAAAGCCATGTAGGAATATTGTGAGAGCTCCATAGGCTAGGTTTAGAGGATTTGTAGGAGTATGTTGTATCAAGGGGATGGGTCTGAATAAATTTTCTTTGTACTATGAAGGGCCTAAGTCCAGTTCTAATGCATGACATTGGTCTGCACTATCATATGGATCTTTTATTTCCTCAGTTAATGTAATGTGGTTATCAACATGCTTAATATGAATATATTTTGTTCTAGTTCTACTTACATCTGTATGGATCGGTTATATATACATTTCATATGAGTGGGTGTAAACCCCATGTGCATTTCTTTTATATTATGATTCAGATCTATGTTCTATAATTATTTTCTTATATGAATGAAATCATTGGTCTATAAGCCATTTGAAGCTCTAAGATGAATGTATGGTTCCTTTCCAATATATTCACTTAATTTTCTGTCATAAATAATGCATTCTCACACAACTCACATAAAGGAGGGACTTGGTGTCCACACGCGCCTCGAGTGAGTGCCTAGCGCTTCTTGGATGATAGGCCGATGCACATAGGATTTCCTTTTTCTTTGAGAAGGCATAAAAATGACTACATCTTGGTTCTATTGTTGGGACCTCTTTTCAAAGTTTTTGTGAGAAATGGCATGCATCTCTATCTTTGTGATGTGTAATGACAAATCACTGACTCTAGAAAGTGTTGAAATGTGGTTCAAGAGCATGGAGGATGAGTTTTCTCAAAGATTCAACACTAGACCTAAGTTCAATACACGTGGATGGGTAGAAGAGAACCTATACCATGAGCTATATGAGACATTCTTTTGCTACTTCCCAGTAGAGCTATATGAATGGCTCTCGGCATACACATCCAGATCAAGCTAGTTCTATAGATCGTGCGTGTGGACCCAAGATGACTATCAGAGGCTGTAGGATGTAGATCTGACTTGGATGTGTGTTATTGATCACTGGTGGAAGGGAGTGTTGGCTAGTTACATTTTAGAATACGGCAGCTTTAACATATTATTTCCCGTGAAGTTATTGAGTTTGAGTTTCTGAGGGAGCCTAAAGTGTCATTTTTGAGTGTTATTCCTCTGGCTATGAAGATCTTGGTCATTACTTTGAGTTTAGAAGCATTCCCCATGGCCGACTAAGCTACTTTAAGCATTGTGAGAGGAAACTAGGGTGGAGCAATATGTTTAACATTACAGGTGAAAAGGAAAGTGAGGAGAGACGGCTCAAGTATAGTGAAGCTTTTGAAAGGGAGATGACTAGACAACGCGAGGTTGCAAGTGTGATGGATCTATGGAAGTAGACATTGTGACAACGTGTTGAAGTTCACACAGAGGATGTGAATCATGAGTAATCTATGCTACCCCATCTTTTCAAGCATGAGATAGATGCCCCTTCAGGTCTCGCATGGAGAAAGGAGAGCCGTTGGTATGCATCTGAACCCACTTGGTGACCAACCCTAGTGCTTGGTTTTCCAAAGCAAAGGAGTATTAATAACTCAGTTGGTATTAGGGGGAGTGACCAATTGGTGCCCAGGAGGTATAATTTTTTTTTTGGGACATCCATGGTTGCACATACCATTATGGTGTTTGGGGAAAATTTTGGGAGAATTATAAGTACACAAGGTTTAGGAAATGCATCTAGAAGTGGCAGAGGATACACTTTTAGCAATGGATAAATCTCATAGACTATTAGTGCACATTTTAGTGGGACATTGGGGACATTAGGCACGACCACTTTAGGCCCATTTCTGGTTACAGGAGGATCTAGAGGTGGAACTGGTGGATCTGGAGGCACAGGACCTGGTGGATCCAGTGGATCTAGTAGAGGGAACACTGGAGGGAACCAAGGATCTGGATCAGGAGGACAGGGGCCTCAGCCACCTCCTCAGGTTTTATTTGAAATATCTTTACACTTTCCATATTACCAAGGTATAGAGGATGATGCATAACACATGCACAAATGTGAATTGCTATAGCGTGTGAAGAGGATCACTACCCCGGAGCGGAAGGCAAGTAACTTTACAACAACATTGTAAGGATGTGTGCATAGCTAGTATAGGAAGTACAAACCCTATCAGATGGTGGTAGACTACATTGCATTGAAAAATTCCTTCCTAGCAGAGTTCCATATACTAGATTTTGAGCAGAAGAGCATTAACGCTTTGAAGGAGATCCAGAAGGAATGGAAGAGAGTGTGCGGGAGTATGATGCATGGTTTAAGACTCTCCTATCAAAATTGTCATATGACATTCACCCTTCACAACATGCTCAATGATTTTTGGAGGGTTGATCACTCCATTTAGGAGGGAATTGTCCCATAAAACATTTACTGACCCTCGCGAGGCTCTAGAGGTTTCCCTATGACCTCAAGAATTTGGGAGGTTTGATCTTGGTGTGAGCCCTTTTACGGAGGCTAAAATCACTATCATGGCCAAATAGTTAGAGAATTTGTCTACAAAATCTACACATGAGACTCATAGTGGTCTTTGGTGCATGGATTATGAAGTAGAGGGGCATGCCAAGGATAGCTTCCCAGAAAGTCGACGTGTTATAGCGGTAGATTGTGAAATTTTTCACAGGGACCATGATGCGAGTAGATGCCCCTTGTTGCAGTGTGTAATTTGGAAGAATGTGTCTTGCTACTATAAGATCTACACCTCTACAACCCATGATACTAAGGATTGTAGGCTTATTGACTAGATCCATGAGGCCATTGATCATGGTGTGTGCCATACTAGCCTTGCCAGTGGTTCTAAAGAAGATGATCACCATTATGAAGGATGCGCAGATGGAGGGGCACATGGGAGAGGTTCTCACAAAGGATTTTGTGGTCGCAATAACCATAAAGGAGGAAGAAGTGAGTTCCCACAAGGAACCTACTATAACTATGGATCTACAGAACATTACAAGCGTGAGTGTCTAGATTTATTGTAGTGCTTGTGGTGTGGGAAAAAGCATAAGTATGAGGAGTTCCCTGAGTTGTTTGAGCACATGAGCTAAGCAAAGACCTTTGGAAGGGGAAAGGAGGCTGCGATGGTGAGTATAAAGAAGTTTGACCCAAAGTGGATGCCTAGAGTGGTGTGTGAGTTAGGATTAGAACCTGTTCTGGTGACAACACGAGTAGAGGTTACACATGCCAAAGAAGTACCAAGGAAAAAGACTCTAGTCTCAAGAGAAGAAGTGGTGCATGGGAAGTATCCAAACCCTGCCCACCAGAAGGAAGTCTATCAAGAGACAATGGATATCATTTGGAGTTTACATGGATAAATCTAGTGTCCAAGTAGCGAGTCTAGGTAGCAATAGTAAAGAAAGAATGTTGAGGCTCCGCAGAAGGACATGGATGATGTCAAGGAAGTGTGTAAAATGTTAAGGCAAGAGAATTTTATTCCCTTGCTAGGAGAATAGATGCGAGGATAAGATGCCAAGTGCCAAAGTGGAGCATGAAAGGCAAGTGTTGCATGAAAACCTCCCTACCCATAGCCTTGACTATGACAAATAAATCACACTAAACACATTTGTGGATGGTTGGCTTCTAAGAAACATATTGATTGACATAGGAGCAGAAGTCAATTTTCTTACATTGGATTCTGAAATCAAATGGGAAGGCCCGCATTACAACCATCTTCAAATGTGTTGTATATGGAAAACAAAACTAAGGAAATTCCCATTAGATTATTAAAGGATGCATTGATTACCATTCAAGGGGCCAAGTTTACTGGAGACTTCAAGTCTTGGTGCTCACCGAGGTAGACAATTTTCTAGCATTGCTTGGGTGCCCATGGTGTTATAAGAACAATGTTGACCTAAGGTTCAACAAAGGATATATCAGTTTTGAGAACAAGGAAGAACAGTTCATCATCCCTCTGCGGATGGGAAGTCGATGCCTTACATTGAACCTTTGGGAGAAGAGGTCCTTGATAGAATTTATGTGTGCTCCATCAGAGACCTAGAGATAATTCACCCTATAAAAGGAGTTATCCAATTTGAGGATGCCTAGTTTGTGAGTGATACCACAAGCATGGCATGTGAAAATTGGGTGCACAGACTCTATGAGTTAATTGGGAAACAATTGAGGGGTTTTATAACAAAAGTGACCAAGGCATGCTCACTCAAGCACCTAGGAGGAAAGAAGTTACCAAGTTACTCTGGAGGGGCATACCTTGAAATTTTCTTACGGGACATGGAAGCTCAGTGGAAAAATGAGGATGAAAGAAGAGGAATGCTCAGTTATAGCCTACTTAGGACTATAGCGTGTTGGTGGGCTACACATCGGGAGAGCCTCCTAGAGTGGCACAAGGTAAGAATCACATTCTCTATAAGGTTTTCCAGGAGCAATGCACCCACAGTCATTCAAGACTACCATGGTAAAGAGACTACTTCATTTCATATCCAAGCATGTGAGAAGGCCTAGATAGGAGGTGTAAAAGCCTTGCCACCATCATTATGGGTGCATAAGCTATATTCCACACTACAAGGTTGTGTGTGCATGGTATATCCATTTAGAAACATGTTGACAGACAATAAATTGGTAGGAGCTGACAACTGATCTCATCCAAGATTTTGAATATCAGAGCACAAAGCCATCAGTGGATAAGGCATTGTGTGATAAGGCATTATGATGTGGGATCAAGTGCATTATGATGGGGGCCCATAGTGCCATGAGGACAAGTTAGAATTGATGTAGTTTGAGTGAGCATGCATTGAAAAGGAAAAAGGAAATATGGTTTATGTCATATATGGAGAGGAAATGGAGAGTCTAGATGTTAACCATTCTGTAGGTACACGTGATGTTATAGATAGCACTGATGAAAGGATGTGCACTTACCATGAGCCCTTAAAAATGAAGAAAGTTAACATTGGGTCAGAGGTAGAACCCAAGGAAGAAATCATTGGAGACTATTGGTTAGAAAAGGAGGTCTCAAAGATCATTGATATGTTATGTTAATTCCAAGATTTATTCCCTCACGGGTATCATGAACCTAAGGACATCCACCATTCCTTATGGGAGATGAGGATAAAACTCAAGGAAGGTGCACACCCAATCCGAAGAGGACATACTGGATGAATCCAAATTTTTGTGTACGGGTCAAGGAGGAGATAGAAAAAATGATAGCGTCAAGTATCGTTGAAGCTTTGGAAGAATTGTAATGGATAATCCCAATGGTCATCAGCATCAAAAAGGATGGAAAGATCATGATCTATGTTGATTACGGGGACTGAATGCGGTATGTGTCATTGATCCCTTTCGTACCCCATTTACTAAAGAAATATTAGAGGAGTGTCTAGGAGAAAAGTCTACTCCTTCATGGATGAGTTCTCAAGGTACCACCAAAGTGCGGATTACAAAGGAAGACCGAGAGACTGAAATTTTTTCCACGCAATGGGGAATTTTTTCCTAAATGGTCATGTCTTTTGGATTGAATAATGCACCTGTTGTGTTCTTGCGCATTGTAGTGCAAGCCTTTTAGGACTTCATCCATAAATTTCTCCAGGTCTATTTGGATGATTGGATGGTGTATGGTCTAGTCAAGGACCATTGTGATAATTTAAGACTAATGTTTGAAAGGTGTCGAAAGTTTAGGATATCCATCAACATCAAGAAATGTGTCTTAGCTACCCCATTTGGAACCTTATTGGGATATAACATATGCAAGGAGGGCTTACTAGTAGATCCCGCCATGGTTGCAGCATTCATGGGTTTAGGGGAGCCTACTACCCAAAGTGTCATGTGTAGATTCCTTGGGCATACAAGTTACTATAGGAAGTTCATCAAGGGATATGCCAAGATCACCATGCCATTAGAAGAATTACTTAGACACAAGAGTGCCTTTCATTGGGAAGAGGCACAATAGAGGTCATTCAACACTTTGAAGGATAGGCTTGTCACAACACCCATTCTTCATTTCCTCATTTGGGATAAACCTTTCCATGTTCATGTGGATGCCTCTGGTACAGCTGTTAGAGCAGTACTGGCACAACCTAGTGAAGGGATTGTTGACCATCCCTTATGCTTTGCAAGTAGAAATTTAACATCAACAGAACAAAATCACACTACTAAGTGTGAAGCACTATCCATGATCTGCGCGCTGCACAAGTTTAGAAAATATCTACTGGTGACACCATTTTTATTTTACATGAGACCACATGGCATTAAAATACTTGGTAAACAAGCCCATTCTAGCAAGGCGCATATGTCAATGGATCTTACTATTCCAAGAATTTGAGTTCACAATGGTTGTCAAGCTAGTAAAACACAAAGCATTAAGGAGACCATGCCAAATGCGTAGTTGTTTAGGTTATGGCGCATGCCCTCAAACTTAGAGGATATTGTGGTGTTTCTCAAAATAGGTATGGCGCCAGAAGGGATGAAAGCATTAGAGAGGAAGTAGTTATCCATACGCATGCCACACCCTACATGCTGGTTAGTGGTGATTTGTACAAACTAGGATGTGATGAAGTATTGCATCGGTGCGTGCTAGAACATGAGTGCCTGGATATTATGGAGGAGGTGCATGGAGGAATCACAAGTGGACACTATGTAGGGGACACCACTATGCGCGTAAGATATTACAAGTTAGGTTATGGTGGGAAACCCTATATCAATATTGTAAAGAGTATTGCAAGGCATGTGATCATTGTCAGTGCCTTGGAAAACCAGGGTGGAGGGATGAAATGCCTTTGCACCCTATTCCAAGTAGATCCATTTGAAAAGTGGGCCATAGATTTTGTAGGCCCCATTTCACCAACTACACAGGAGACAGGATCATGCTATGTAATCACTTGCATAGATTATTTGACAAGATGGGAAGAAGCAATGCCTACCAAGGATTATACAATGGCTATAGCAGCCAGGTTTCTATGGGAAAATATTATTACATGGTATGGATGCCCATTGAGCTTAACTAGTGATAGAGGTACACATTTC
Organism: Taxus wallichiana var. yunnanensis; assembly: GCA_018340775.1. Lineage (NCBI taxonomy): Eukaryota > Viridiplantae > Streptophyta > Pinopsida > Cupressales > Taxaceae > Taxus > Taxus wallichiana. The sequence goes on from CM031239.1 coordinate 444,274,893, forward strand.
CTAAATGAGACCATCTAGATTCTATTATCAGAGTTCATGGTGGCTCATCATAAGACTACCCCTTACCATCCACAAGAAAATGGAACTTCCAAAGCATTTAATAAAATACTGAGTCATACCTTGACCAAAATTTGTGATGTTGGTAGATGAGATTGGGATGACAAAGTATCAGTAATTCTATGGGCATATAGGAAAACCTACAAGAGGTTGAATAAATCCGCACCATTCCAATTGGTTTTTGGCACAAAGGCTATCTTACCCATTGAATTTATGCTATATTCTCTATGTATAACACGTGCGAGAGGATTGGACGAAGAACAAGTGCTAGAGAAAGGACTAAAAATTGATGAAATTGGACGAGAGACAATCATTGGCCAGGTGGAGTCAAAATGATAAAAAGGCTAAACAAAAAGCATGGCATGATCGCCACATTAGAAACAAACAATTTCAGATTGAGTAGATGGTAATGTTATATGATTCTAATCTTTTGCACCATCCCAAAAAGTTGAAATTCCATTGGTTGGGTCCCTATGTCATCTTGGACATCCTTAATTCAGACATGTGCTAGTTGAGAGTGCTGGATGGAATGAGATTACTAGGCCATTTCAATGGGAGTAGGCTAAAGCCCTACTATAAATAAGTCTTCTTGGTGTTTGTAATAAGTCAGTTATATTAAGTATAAGTTTCCCTTTATGAAATTTTCCTTTTGTGTTTCCCCTTCTTGTCATTTGTTCTATCATTTGTTTTGCATCTTGGACATTGGTAACCACATTAATTTTTGAAGGTTTTGCATGCACATAGGACCGCACATCTATTTTAGTGTGGGGTGGAGTGATGTAAAGTATAGGCCCATAATACAAGTTAAAATGGCAGTAGAAGTTGTGGTGAATTGCCCGGTTGATGGATACAAAGCATGCAGGATGAAGGAAGCACATGGAAGAAGAGGTGGATGAAAAAGGTTGGTATCAAGATAAGACTTCAAAGAAACCACGTATAAAGAAAGAAGCATAGAAAAACATGAGGTAAGCGAGAGAAAAAATCAGGTGAAGGGAAAAAGAAGTTTGTATGGCGTTGTTGACACACACGTAAGAGTCTTCTGTTAGGATGGATTGTTTGCACGCCAGAATTTTGTATAAGTTTTTCGTGTAGTATTGGGCATGTAAGTGAAGGCACGTAAGGTTGGCTTAGGGAAAATTTTTCATTTAGTACTAAGTATGGTGGTAGGTAAAATAACATTTAATGCTAGAAATAAGGAAAAACTATAAATAAGAAGTTGGGAACTTCATTATTTACCTTGCATTTACAAAGAGAAAAGATCTCTTGCAAACTAGGGCATCCAAAGGTGATCTATGCGAAGAAAAATTTAAGAAATTTGAGAGGATGTGACTAGATCAGATCCGCAAACTAGTAGGAAAGGAGTACATGGGCATGGAGGAAGTTGTTGAGAAGCATCGTCTTGTGGAAGAATTGTTCCAGTTAGGGTTTGGTGGCTAGGGCACGGTGTAGGAGGGTTTCTTTGCAAGTTTTGCATTAGGGTTGGATAAAGTGGTAGAGCAGAGCAAGGAAAAATATGCTTGAAGTGATATCCTAACCATAAGGATGGCACTAAAGAAAGAAACACCTCACCTAAAAACTAGAAGCGCAAGGAAATGGGAAGCAAATGACTATCATCGTAAGAAAAAATGAAGAGTGGTACACAGAGATGAAATACCTGGATGGGGTATTGCTAGGAAAAGAATGGGAATCTCATTTGCGGAAGATGACTGTAAGTGACTATAATCACCACACCAACACAATAGAAAAAGAAATGGCTTTGGAGTTGGTCCACCCAATAAAAAGAGGACACCAGAGGGCATGCCCATCTACAGTGAAGAAGTGAAGGTTAAATTAGAGAAGGAAAGGTTACTACAACTTTACGAATTACCTTACTTCAAAAAACTTGAACTCCTCTACCAATGGCTAATGGCACACGTTCACGAAGACCATTTTTATTTCGCGGGGTGAAAGATGCGCATAAATCCCTAGTTAATTTCCAAGTTCACAGGCCTTATCTGTGAAGGGGATAACATTGATGATGACCTAAGTGACAAGGAGGCCATCAAGGAAATAGTTTCTGCATATGACTATAAGAAAGGATCATGATACTTTGACATCGTAGAGATCCTAAACCCCGTGATGAGGATGGTTGCGCACTTGGTAACCAAGCTCAATGACCAAGAGATATGGACTCAAGTGAATAAGGCATGGCTAAACGTATGCTAGAAAATATCTGAGGGGACCATCTACAACTTTTCCACTTTCATCGTGGATGAAATCATTAGCAACGCGTAAGAAGGTGAAAAGATACTATTTGGTAATTTCCTCCTCATAATTGTTTTTTCGAGATCACAAGTGCCCAATGGGCCAAAAGGTTTGTTTGGGAGTACCCAAAAGAGGATCCCTCTCTTGTGAAGTGGTTCACGAAATACACTTGTGAGACCATGACAACCACTCACAAGGCGCACTTAGAAAAGTGGTACAAGCACATGAGGGACACGTTCGGGGAAGAATGGAGGATTTCAGAGCACCTACCCACACTCGTGAAGGGAGAGGAAGAATTCATAGTATATCAACACTTCTGCATTGGTAGATTTAGGTTAAAAGATGAAAACATGGGCCCTTGGTGCAAGCTCCCCTTCTCCTTCACCGCACAATACTTCCAAGAAGGGGTGAATAGGTTCAAAGAGGCCAAGAGACTAAGGTTCGACCTTAGTGAGGTGGATCAAGACCATAGAGAGCTGCATAGAAAGTTAGTTTACCCCAAGAAGCATGCATACGTGGAGAGATATGTCTCCCACGAGATACAGATGATGAAGCCAATAACATTTCCAATCACTAGAAGGGTTGTAGCAAGGATATACCTTCACATCAGGAAAAAATTTGAAAAGGGCACATACTTGGAAAATGATGTATCCATCCTTGAGGACCCCACAGGAAGAAAGAAGCTGCGCCAAAGAAGAGGGAAAGAGAAGAGGTGCAAAAAGCACCAAGTGTTCAAGCTACACAAGTGGTAAGAATGTCAGAGACAAACACTAATCCTAGTACTTACACACAGAGAAAGAAGTCCCCAATGAAAGCAAAGACTCCAGAGGAAGAAGCATTGGAGCATGAAGAACCCATCACCCAGGAGAGGTCACTAGAGGAGGAGGAGAAGGAAGTAGAATCTCCTGCCAGGAAGAAGTAGAAGGTGATAGAAGAAAATGATTCGGAGGATACAGAGAGCTTGGAGGCCTATAGAGGCGAGAGAGATGATGATGATGAAGATGAACCAGGAGGCAAGGACCATCCTATCTATGAGGTTCATGACTTGGAGGAGGAAGGAGAGGAAGAAGAAAATGAGTACATATTTGTCAAGAGGAAGAATGAAAAGGAAGAAGAGGATACTCAGGACAAGGGGGTAAGCGAGGAAGTTACAAAAGAACAAAGGACCCCAAGCCTCACTAAGGAATAGATAGATGAGGCCATGGAGAAGGAAGTAGAAAAGATCATCGAATACCTAGTGGAGCAAGAGATGGAATGCAGCGCGGACCTAGTGATGAAGGAAGTAGAGGAGGAAAGCGTAGAAAAGGAATATGGCAGCATGGGAGGGGATCCTAGTTTGGTGTGAGATTTCCTAAGGTCATGCACATGGGGAGAAAGAGAATTGAGGCATCACATGTTTAGAGGATGGGCTATATTGATGATCCAAACAAGGTGTTACGTGTATCTTTGTGAAAGCACCATACCAACAGAGCAACTCTTGGCTATGACATCATTTAATGAGGAAGGTGCATACCCTCGGATGAGGAAAATTATTTCTTGGGCATTTGAGTCCCACATCGACGAACTAGAATTCAAAGTAAGCCAAGGGGAAATAATGAAGGTACCAGATTCAAAAGGTGATAACCCCTTGGTAAATACTTAGTGGATATCATATGAGAAAATATGCAACGTGTTGAATAAGGTTTCGAGTGGAAGTAGAGGCCAAAATCTTTAGGAGGAATGATAGGGTGAAGTTCCTAGAGGAAGAACTGGAGAAAAGGGAAGAAGAGCTTGAGAAAATAACCAAGGAATTAAAGTAGGAGGAGCTAATTAGCATGCAACTAAGGCATGAGTTGAAAGAAGAGAAGGAAAGGGTGCGCAAGGTCTACAAGAAAGTAGAGATGATCACAAATGCCATTTTCTTGAAGCATCCAGATCTAACGCCACCAGTGCAGAAGTATGAATCCACCCTGGAATGTCTAGAGGAATTTACCCGTGTCCTCATAATGGAAAGATGAACAATGGCCTTGGAGTCTACAGAGGAGGCATCAGCATGCAAATAAAAGGAGGACAAGATGAAGGTTGTGGCAATTGTTTCCCAGTACAAGAAATTCCTCGCGGATGTGAAATCCGCCGCCCAAGTCACTGAGGCTACTTATGATAACTACACTGATAGATATATAGTGGTGAGCATTCTATTTGACACCCATGAAGCATGGCTCAAGAATTTTTAGGAAAAGAACAAGGGGAATAGGGAAGAACATGAAAAATTCTAGCCAAGGTTGAGAAGAAATCAGAGGCTATTGAGACCTTGCGGGGCTCAATAAAAAATCAGCTGAAGATTTGTATCCCCAGATCACTCGAAGGATGGACATGCTCGAGGATTTGGGAAAAAAGTTGGAGGGGATCATGGAAATGATGAATACCCAAGGATAAGGGATAAGCTTTGAAGAGGTGAGTGCCCTAGTCGGTGACCTTTGTCAATAAGCACAAAGTGAGGTTGATACCTAGAATAAGTTAGAGGTAGACTTGATGAAAGATTTCCCTCTCCTCTTATAGAAATAATCATAGTTTCGATTCTTTCATTCTTTTCCAAATTTTTCATTCCTTTATTATTTCTCCAAACTATTCAAGGACAGTCATTCTTTATTCTTTGAGAAGGTGTTCTCGAGGGTGAGAGAACATGCGTAGTGTGGGGTGATGTTGGGCCCCTAAAATATTGGCTAAGTATAAGAAGGTGCATGGGTGTGTAAGGCCTATTTGAAGAAGGGCGTGTCGGGAGAAAGTTCATAAGATAGGGTTTTAGTGTAACCGAACCAGTGTCGTGTGCATAAGGAAGAGAAAAGATCTTGGAACTTAGCCATATTTGGCATATCAAGAAGAACATGAGGAAAGCATGACCCGACTATAAATGCAAAGTGGATAAGGTGCCATCCTAGAAAATTGGTGCCTACAAAAGGAATATACCTTGTGATAGAAGATTCTAGAAGGTCATCATGGAAAAGGATAGAGAGCTTACATCTAAAGAAGCATGCTCCCATGGAGGACCACTTGGACACATGGCAAGCGATCTACAACTTCAGAAAGGCATGGCAATGCTTGATAAGGCTATATATATGAGTACCCAGTAGAAGAAAAAGAGATACATGGAGAGACCAATAATTGAAGAGAGGAAAATCCATGCAGGAATATTGTGAGAGATCCATAGGTTGGGTTTATAGGATCTGTAGGAGTATGTTGTATCAAGGGGATGGGTCTGAACAATTTTTCTTTATACTATGAAGGGTCTAAGTCCAATTCTAATGCATGAAATTGGTTTGCACTATCATATGGATCTATGATTGCCTCAATTAATGTAATGTGGTTATCAACATGCTTAATATGAATATATGTGGTTTATGTTCTATTTACATCTATATTGATCGGTTATATATACATTTCATATGAGTGGGTGTAAACCCCTGTGTATTTCTTTTCTGTTATGATTTAGATCTATGTTCTGTAATGCTTTCCTTATATGAATGAACACATTGGTCTAGAAGTTGTTCTGAGCTCTAAGATGAATGTATGGTTCCTTTCCAATATATTCACTTAAGTTTCTATTGTAAATAATGCATTCTCACACAACTCACATAAAGGAGGGACTTGGTGCCCATGTGTGCCTTGGGTGAGTGCCTAGCTCCCCCAGGTGATAGGTGATGCACATGGGATTTCTTTGTTCTTTGAGAAGGCATAAAAATTACTACATGAATCCCTACCGCTTTTAACAGCTATTGATATTAGTCACCTAAACCAAGTGATCATCGTCATACCAAAACCGATATCGGTCACCCTTGACTAGTGTCGGTCTCAGTAATGCGATAATATTGTTCTAGACCAATACCCAGCAACCTAATTACCTCACCCAAAACAACCCAAAATATTACCCAACCTTACCAAGAATTTTTCTCGTGACTTGTAGACTCCTACGCTAACCACAACCCACCCAAAACCTTTATCTCCATATCATTTTAGTACTTAATTAGATCGGTGCTTTGATAGTAATCTGAGGTACCCAAATTAGAACACTAGCACTAGATTCTTTTATTTACATGTTTAAGTTATTTTATATTGATTTATAAATAGTGGATTGATAACCTTCTAGGAAGTATCACACTTCCTAGATCTAGCATATGCTAGGCAAGATCAGCTCAACATCATATACTATTTAACTATCTTTTATGGTCTTTTTAAATTTCACGTAGTTCCTCCTAACAAAAAGGAAGCTCCCATAGTCAACATTGGATCAAGAAGTCAAAATGTGTGCAACAACCTCTAAACTGACCATCACAATAGGTATTCCTCCTTGGCCCATACCCTTATCTATTTCATCAAATCCTTAAAGAAAATGGTGAAACATTTTGGCATGCCCGGTGGGACCCATCAGGGGTTCTTTTGCATTTTATTCATTCTTAGGTGAAAGTTGTGTGTTTGTTTCCCTTTTGAAAATCTTCCACATTAATTTTATTCTCTAGAATATTCCCCTCTTTCTATTGTCTAAAATCAATCATGTTTTTGGTGTTATAAAAAGAATACTTATTTTCTTTCATTAGTATTGCATTAGTGAAAGAGCATTCCTCTTCCTATTCATTACTTGCTACATCGAATATCATATTTTGATTTGGGTTTAAAACACTTGTATAACATTATGATTTGTTGCATTATAGCTCACATTAAAAATGAGGGAAACCTATATGCTGGAATTCATGCCCAACTGATGGTTGACACAATTGAACCATAGAAATCACTTGCTTCTCTCTCTCTCTCTCTCTCTCTCTCTCTCTTTTCCCAAACTACACAAATTTGAAATTTATACATCTTCTTAAACAACATCCCACCTGGAAGAAGTTTTCAATGATCACATGATTAGAGGATTGATAGTGGGCACCCAGCTGGTTATCTCTGTCTAGTACCCCATCAGAGAACAACCCACCCCCACCATAACATAACCTGAAACCTCACCTTTAGAATTTCCTTCTTCGTAGGAAGCCTTCCCAACCAAAAAATCTACTCTAAATTCACGAGTTAGTATTTTAAATAGCATAAGATAAACACACTAAATTCACTTGTTGGATTACATATTTTTCTTAGCTTTGTGCTTGACTTGTGTTTTGAGGTGTGAGGATATGATTCTTCATTTTTATTTTTTCCTTTCACACTCTACCATCACAGTTGGAGTATTCTAACTTTCTTAGAGTGTGTCAGGACCTCATTTTATCATCCCTAGACTTCTAGGTTGATTATTCATCCCATCTAAATTCACAAAAATCCATTTTTCTTCATTCTTCAGATTTCACAATGTAACTGCAAGATTGGTCCAATGACCGTCGTCAGTTTACATCTGACCATCATCGGTTTACCTAACCAGTGTCGGTTCCTTGTTATTTTGGTTAGTTTACCCAAAAGACACTTATCTCATCTTATCTTCTATTTAGAGTTTCTGTGTATCATTATATTCTTTGTACTTTGGTAACAATCATCAAATACAACTTTCCTGTCTAACAGTCATTAATTTTTGCCTCATTTTCTAAAACTATTGTTTTCTCACAAAGAACTAGTATCGCCCTTCCTATAACCCTCATCACCACCCTTGACCACCATCACCACCCCTTAACCTTCCTTGGTTAGTGCGATCGACATCGGTCACTATGTTTTTTATTTTAATAAAAAAATTTACCAACTTTCCGTCTCGAATATTTTCTATCCCATATCTATTGTTCCCTATGTCATTTATAGAGTACAGTTCACCTGACATACATTGATTCACATGGTGTTCACTCGCAACCAAAATAACACCCTCGTATTTCATGCCAGCCATCAACCACTCTTGCTTAGTCCATCACCGACATCTATCTTGTCACCTATGAATTCAAGTCAGCTCATCCCCATCGCTACCGGTGATGGGGAGTTCATGAGACTCCTTGACCGAAATCCTGCCGCCCTCAAGACTACCTTGCTCATTCTTTCACCCGGATTCCTTCGAAAAGTTAATATATGACATGCCTGTATCTATCCCTCTTGCTCTTGCCCCCACTTCTGGGCCAACTAGCACCCACGCGACACTACCATCATCCACTTTACCACCTGTGGTGTCTTAGCTAGATCCCATAGCCACTATAACTACAACATCTACATCATCTATCACACCTGCGACATCAATTTTCCCTCCAACATCTGCCATAAGTATAGTCCCATATGCATCCTCTGCTTCACATATACCCATTGCATTGTAACCACCTCTAATGACAGCATCTTACACCCCTTTTCAAAACCTCATCCTTTCTATCCCGCAGTCCTTACCCCCAATTACCAATAGAGTTTTATGACTACCTCACCCAGCTTACACATACTACTAATAACCCCTGATCTCATCTATCACTTATTATGTCTATGTACCACCTACATCTAATCCTCATGTGTAGTTCTCATACTCGGTGCCACCATACACTAGCATACCACCCACTTCATACATTCGACATCAACCCCCTTTTACGTAGGGGGCACCAATTCATCCCAACCTACTAACAACCTCATTAAAATGTTGATGGAAAAGATGCAGACCTTAGAAGAATTTGTTTATGGCTCCCATAATTCTTTAACTTATGATAAAATATGTAATGATCCTATCCATCTATCTATTCCCATTCATCCCTACCTTGTGCACCGGAAATGCATAAATTTAATCGCTTAACAAGAAAGAAGAACCACAACAAACACTTTTGGTCATTCAAATATTGGTGCTACCTAATCACCACGATGAAGCTTTGCTCCTAAAAACTTTCCCAATGTCCTTGAGAGGACAAGCATTGGATTTATATAGTGGAATACCTCGAAATTCCATTTATTCCTTTAATTAAGTAGCCCAATATTTCTTAGACCATTTTTTAATCAATGTTACCAAGAAATTCATCATGACCGATCTCTATTCAACCCGACAAAGATGAAGATGAATCTATCACATATTTTGTTTCTGTTGGTGGAGTCTTATTAACCAATGATGTTCCAGCTACATCATACTTGAACTTATTCAATTTTTCACTAGAGCTTGTGCGACACATCTCACCAACTCGTAGGTACAAACCTTTCAAACATTTGATGAAGCGTTCACCATCACACGAAAGTTGGAAATTCACGCCATTGAAGAAAATAAAATCCAATTACAAAACAAGAATGTCCCGTTCTAATCAAATGACTCTTCTTCATCTTCAAAACCCCAAACTAACTATTCAAAGCCCAAAGGATCTCGCCAACATGGTAGTCCTCAAGGCAAGACCACCTCATCATTCTTGTAACACTCAATTGTTGTTACTTCCTCCTGAGCATTCAAGTGTTGATATATGATTTCTTCTGTAAAAGGATATGTTCCTTTGATTGTGAAGTCATGCTTGATATGTACTGTATCTTCTTTGCGATTGAAGATCTTTGACTGAGTTAGAATATGATTGGACTCTTTTAATTCTTTCATTTTTCACCTGAGTTTAATCTGATCTCGGAATGAATTGTGGATTTATCCATCTATAAGACCCAGCCTTGGATCAATGGCATTGATCCAAGAGATGCTTTAAGTTTATTCGGATGAACAAAAATTATAGACCTTACGCAGGTTGCAAGGTCTGAATGCATTGAATAAGCTATTCCGGAGTCTAACTCAGGCTGATCATGTTAAATGAATTGGTTCCCGATATCGTAATATCATGAAGGTCTTGATCGTGGGCCAGGTAATAAATTCAGATACATTTATTCAACTAGCTTATTGGCAGTGTGGAGTGAATCCTTTTCGTGAATGTATGTCTGTAGGTTCTTATTCTGAACATTCTAAATGTTAGACCTAAATTGGATTTATTAAGGTTAATAACCTAAACCTAAACTATAACCTATGGGATTATATTAGTGCTAATCTAACCTAGGCCTAAGCTATAAACTAAATGTTCTAAGGTTAGTGACCTAGCGCTAAGGAGGTTAGACTAAGTATCATCTTAAATCCTAACCTATGCTTCTAACCTAACAAATGTTAGTGGAGGAAGGGGACCTATGAAGGGGTGTGAGCCATGGGCGGTAGTTTCTATGGTAGTAAATGGGATGGATAAGTATGAAGGAAAAGGAATTAGCGGAGGTTTCAACAACTAGTGAAAGCCGACGTGGCAGAGTCGCCAAACCTAGAAATGGTCTTTGATTTGTTTTTATCCATCGCCAACTATGGCGGTTGGTGGCAATGGAGATTGAGCGGGAATTTTGGAGTTAATACAATTAATGAACTTGGTCTTCGAGCTCAGATTTCTCGGGAAGACATGTAAAATGGAAAACCGGTAGTTTGTTTGGTTTTTCATGCGCTCCGGTTTTCTCTCTGTTTGATCACTGGTTCTTCGCACCAGTCTACTTGGTGTTGCATGGCAAATATGAGTGTAACTCGCTCTTTTCTCTATCAAGGAAAGTTTATAAGGCATGGAAATAACAAATTATTGTTGTTGAATCTAACGTGGAAAAAGAGGAGAAGGCTCGAGCTCTTTCAGTGGTCTTCTTCGGATTTTTAAGCAACATTACCAGGCATGTTAGGCCCTAACTTTTAAAAATCTTGCTTTCTTTCAAATGATTTCATTAGAACAACTCTGTTCGAGATGATTTTTGGGATCAGTTGGTTTTTATGGTAGCTTTGTGTGAATTAGTTGTTGTATCTTCTTACTGGCTCGATTTTTCAAGTGAACCCTTGATGGGTGTGCATTTTGTTTCGAACGGATGTACTATCTTGTTGTGTTTTGCATTCCGGATAGATTTTGTAGAAATGTTGCAAGGAAAATATATGAATTCGGCTCTGTAGGAGTCCATGAATTGTTTTCTTGTTTGATTCAGACTTCATTCGATACCTTGCTTCATTTCCACTTGTTGAAAATGATACTGTTGGATTTCTTGAATGTACAGTATATACGACTTCTTTAAAAGTTTTGTCGTGAGTAATATATGTTATGGTTGCTGAATCTTGTTGGATCTTGCTATAATACTTAAGTTACTTCTGATTGGATAACTTGTTGTGTTTATAGTATTTGAATGTGACTTTGTAGAAGTTTCCCCCTTGTGTTGCAATTATGGGATTTAATCCGTTGATAGTTTGCAATATATTTATATATATATACGAAATGACTCTGTGGAGTCCTTGGAATGTTTCGTATATTTTGGACTTCTGTAGAAGTCATAAATGTGAATACTATTAGTTTGATTCAGTTGGAGTCCTTGAGGGGTAACTGGTAATACGACTTATGTTGCCTTGTTATGAATACTTTCGTTTAGCAATGAATTTCATTGGTACAGACTCAGTTGGAGTTCTTTTTATGTTTCATCTTCTGCTTAAGCTTAGAGCGAATACTGTTGTTATGGATTCAGTTGAAGTCCTTGATATGAAACCAGTGTCTCTGCTTCTGTATAAGCCTGGTTGTGAATACTTATTATTATTGGCTCTGTTGGAATCCTTAATATATATATCTTGTATTTTGGCTTCTGTAGAAGTTAGTCGTGAATGCCATACGTTCTACTTCTGAAGGAGTTCAGATGTGAATATGGTATGTTATTGTTTTGGTTGGAATTCTTGAATTTGATATGTATCTTGTATCTTTCTACTTCTGTAGAAGTTTATTTGAAGAATACCACATGGGTAAGACTCCTTTTTAATCCTGGAGGCGTATATTATGTTTTCTCTTCTGAATAATCTCAGTTGTGAATACTGTTGTTATGGAATCAATTGGAATCCTTGATTTGTTGTCATATGAATTCAACTTCAATTTAAACCTTTAATATAAGTAGTGGTTGAATTTGGCACTGTTGGAGCCCATGATATGTTGTGTGTTGGCTCGATTCTCGATTTTTGTCCTTGTTGTGTTTTAGTAGGGATTAGATTGAACTGTATGTTGATGAGTATTTCGACTCAGTGGGATTGTTCTTGTGTTTGAGCATGATTACGTCTTCTGTTAGCGTGAATATTTAGTCGTGTGCTTGACTGAAGTAAAGAGCTATTAACTGTACCTTGACAAGCGATGGCGTTGGATATATTCTCGTTTGTTGAATAATATGGAAGGTTATGTGGAGTCTATTTGATGGATTATTCATCACTGCCTTGTCACGAGAGCTACTTTGTTGTTCAGTAAGTTACAGGTAATTTTTATATATGTATTTGATGAACTGTAGTTCTTCTTGTGGTCTCGACTGGCTTAGTCGCAGGTGTATAATGTGATTACATTACTCTTAAGTGGACGGTACAGTCATGAGCATGTTTGGAAGGGACATCTGAATGTCTCGTTTCTTTCTCTTCTGCTGTAAAGTATATGTTGATAAATTTATATTTAATTGTTGGATTTGTAAAACATACTGATGGATTCATGAATTGTTAGGATATTCATTTTTTTGACTATAATGTCCTGTTGGATGTTGTTGTCCTTGGGATTCAGATGGATAGTTGTTTTAGATGCATTTGTTCTTCTTGGTCACTAACATTTATGAAGAAATACATGAAAAGTATCTAGGACTATTTAGTGACTATAATATGAGTTACGTGTTATAGTCATGTTTGAATTACAAGAGCATAGTCTGAAATATTTTTCATGTTTGGTGAAATGATTTCATTTAAACAGGTTGTTCAATGAGAGCAATTGGTGGATTGCACTTGTTTTAAGAGTTAGTGCTTATCATGCTCGGCCATCGAATCGACCCGTGTTGACAATTTTTGCAGATGGTCAGCTGTAAGTGGTAAAAGCACGCAGATCGATAGATGTTCGATTGTTTAATTTGGTTTTATGATGAATTACAAAGCATGATTCTTTGAATGTACTACTTGAAGAAAGATGTTCTTTTGTCATTGTTGAGTATTGTATCAAGTATGTTGAATGCATAAAATATATTTGATTAGCTTGAAAGGAATGAAAAAGATATTTGTTACTTATGTGTTTGTATTCGTATCTTGATGGTTTGACCTTCTTCGGTTCGAATGATCTTGAGAGCATTATTATTATTGTATAAAGTGGAGAATTTTGTGATTATCTAAGTAAGCTTGCAAGATTATGTGACTCGAATACTTATGATTGTTTAATAGTTCTAGTATGTTCTATCTAAAGCTAAATTGGAATTTAGATCACTATCTTTCTGGAAGCTAGGGTTAAAATAAACCTGAGTAGGAAGCTAAACGAGCTGAATAAATTATTACTTCCTAGTCTTGATCTAAGTCAAGACAATGTTTAATTAGATTCTTAATCACTATATCTCGATACTAATAAGTAAGATATAAAATTCAGTTAAGAGAACTGATATAAACCTAAAAAGGGTTTGGTTAGCAATCTCATGTGAAGGTTTAGGGTTATTGTCCAATTTCGTTGATTTAGAATTATGTATATTCTATGAACTCCTTGAAGGGACCTCAAGTCTTAATAACTTCTCTTGTGTAATGGGTTTTACTATGAAAGGTAATTCTAAGGTGAGGAACCCAGGGATTGGGAAAGACTAACCTTAAGGGAGCGTCTTATAGTATAATTTTAACTCAACGTATGTAACACTTATTAATAAGTAGATCTTTTCGAGGCGGATTTAAAGGTTGACGGCACAAGTCAACTGCAGGGTTGTACCTTCGAGAAGATTAGGATCTTCTCGAAGATACAACAATGCAGGTGACTTATGACGACACCCTTTGCATTGATCGTTAAGATTTACACCTTAAACTCGAACAAGTTACTCTGGGACTGATTAGGAATGTGGTCACATTATAAGGCTGCCCTAGGAGACTCGGGTATCTTGACACACTGGATTAACTAGGGTTGACCCAGTATGTCAGCGTATCCCTAGTCCCTGGAGCATCCCTATAACGTTGTCATCTTACTAATCCGTTCCTGAGTGAATAACTTGGGACAGGAGAGTCTGACAGAATTCAGTATAAGACATTCTACATAACATAGGAATGGGGTGAAGGACGTATTCCAGATTGACGAGTATGCCGTCAAGGAATACGAGACATAAGCAGTATGTTTCAAATCTTTGGCCAAAGTATCGCAAGCTGCTGATTGCGTTGTCCTAAGTCACCTAGTCTAAGGGATGAGATGCCGATGAATAATGGTAACAATTATTCAGATAGGTTCCTTGATAGAGCATTTTGAATCCCATTAGGGAAGAGAACCGCAAGAGTGATGTGTTAAATAAAAACGCCAACTCTTAATACTCATGAATAGATCGGTAGATTACCGAGTCATGGAATGAATAGATCGGAGGTGCTCCGAGTCATTACAGCTGCATATGGTTATCTGTTGTGAGAATGGTTGTTTTTGATTTGTGAGTTCTAAATTATGTATTTAGAACTAGGAAGCATTTATCAAAAAAAAAAAATTACTTGTTCTAATGTATAAAAATGAGGATGTTACATCTTGGTATCAGAGCTGAAGGTTGCAGCTCTTGGACCTATTGTGTCCATAATCTGATAAAAACCTGAATTTTCTTGTAACAGAAAATGGTTAGAACAAGGGGGAATGTTGCGAATAATGCTCCACCTGAAGGAGGGGCAGCAACAACCCAAAAACTTGATGAGATCCTTGCTGCCCTATTGGACACAAGAGATCATTTAGCTGTACTTGAACAACAGGTGATGGGAAATGAGGAGGATGAAGAAGCTGGTAATAACAATCAACAACCTCCTGAGGACAACCCCGATTTGGGTGTTGATATTAATGCTTGGAAATGCACCTGTCCAACCAGAAAACAAAAAGGCCAGGTTGGCAGCAGAACTCACTAATGATATAAAAAGGATAAGCCCACCTAAGTATGATGGCACCACATTAGGTGATGGAGCTGAGAACTGGCTCAGTGAAATGGAGAAGTACTTTGCAATAAGAAACTTCTCAGAGGAAACCAAAGCTATTTGGGAGCCTATCAGCTTTCCCACGAAGCATCTTCGTGGTGGGATAGCCATAAAGCAGAGCTAAATATTGATGAGACCAATATTACTTGGGATCAATTTAAGGGCTATTTTAGGCAACGATGGCTGCCATAACTTTTCTATGATCGTAAAATGACAGAATTCCAAACTTAGCTCAAGGGAAGCTAACAAGAATCGAATACTCGGGAGCGGTTTACAAAACTCCTCAAGTATGTACCGCAAAGATCAAACCGACGAGAAGTTCGTAATACGGAAAAATTCATCATGGGATTGAATCCCGCGATAGGGGAGAGGTCGATGTTCACAAATCCAACCACTATGGAAGGAGTTGTTGAAAAGGCCATAAGACAAGAACAAAATTAAAGGCTATTTCTCGCTCATAAAGAGGAAGTGCGGAAGAAGATCGCAAACCCTTCTTCAACCTCTCTCGCACCCAAAAAGGGACCATGGAAAAAGTTTGGAAACAAAAGTAAGTTTCAGGGGGATAATAGTAAGAAAGCAAAGAGGCAAATAAGCCTCACTTGAAATGTAAGGGATAATTTTGCCAAAATTATAACAATGGGCGTAAGCCCTATGGAGGACAACGTGATAATTACAAGACTGGAGGCAATTTTGAGCCTAAAAAGGGACTCCGTAGGAGGTCTACAAATTGTGGCAAAGACCACTACACAAATCAGTGCCCTTTGAAGAAGGATGATCGTAATCGCAAAGATAAGATACATGCCGCAAAAGAGCGCATGCAAGCAAGCTGAAAAGCAAGTGACACCTATAGAAGTTCCGGGTAAGTTATTTGGCATACCTGTCACTATTCTTTTTGATACAGGAGCTACTGAATGTTTCATTTCTAATAAACTTGCTTCTAAACTTAAGAGAAAAGCTGGAAAAATGGATAAATCTTGGACTGTACAGTATGGTAATAACTCTGTTCATACAGTGAGTATGTGTCTTTTTGGGGCAGTCCTTGACTTACCTAACTTCTCCACGGAAGTTGACCTCTATGTTACACCTTTGGGGTCTTACGACATTGTCATTGGTGTCAATTGGTTAGCTGAACATAAAGCAAAAGTAGACTGCTATGAAAAGAATATAAGATGTTTAGATGATCAGCTGGAAACAACAGAGATTCAAGGGGTTAAACGGGAAATTTTAGTTAGAAAACTGTCAGCTATGCAGCTTAAAAAGGCTAAAAACAAAGGATGTACCCTTTATGCAGTAAAGATATCTGAATTTTCAGAAGAAGATGGTGATTCCATGAAACGATTTCCTCTGCTACAAAGTTTCAGGGATGTTTTTCCTGAGGAATTACCAGGGTTACCACCTAAGAGGGAATTTGACTTCACCATCGAAATCAAACCAGGAACAGAACCTATTTCCAAAGCACCTTATCGGATGACTACTACAGAGTTAGTCGAGCTTAAGGCACAATTGCAAGAAATTTTGTCTAAAGGTTTGATTAGACCAAGTGTTTCACCTTGGGGAGCACCTGTAATATTTGTGAAAAAGAAGGATGGAACACTTAGGCTGTGTATTGATTATCGGATGTTGAATAAAGCAACAATCAAGAATAGATACCCACTTCCAAGGATCGACGATCTATTTGATCAGATGCGTGGGGCAGCGGTTTATTCTAAGATAGATCTTCGATCTGGTTATCATCAGTTAAGGATTAGAGAAGAAGATATTCATAAAATAGCTTTCCGAACAAGGTACGGACATTATGAATTCACGGTTCTACCCTTTGGATTAACTAATGCACCCGCAGCTTTTATGAACTTAATGAATAATATCTTTCAAGAATATTTGGACAAGTTTGTACTTGTATTCTTGGATGATATTCTCATTTATTCTAAAAGTGTTGAGGAGCACAATGAGCATTTGAAGATAGTTTTGGGGATTTTGAGAAAAATAAAGTTGTATGGTAAGTTATCCAAATGTTCTTTCTTTGATTCAGAAGTTCACTATTTGGGTCATGTCATTAGCAAGGAAGGAATTGCTGTAGATCCTTCAAAAATAGTGGCAATAACTGAGTGGCCTGCACCAAAGAATGTGCACGAAGTAAGAAGCTTCATGGGTCTTGCTGGTTATTATAGAAAATTTGTTAAGGATTTTTCTAAAGTAGCTGCACCGATAACTTCATTGCAGAAGAAGGATAAGAAATTTATTTGGAATGATAAGTGCGAAGCGGCTTTCAAAAGTCTGAAAAGCCAGTTGACTTCCGCACCTATATTAGTTGTACCAGACCCTAATGGGAGCTTTACTATTGTAACGGATGCTTCTGGGGAAGGCCTTGGAGGTGTTTTGTTACAAAATGATCAAGTCATAGCATATGAAAGTAGAAAACTTAAGTTACATGAGCTGAATTATGCTCCTCATGATTTGGAGCTTGCTGCCATTGTTCATGCGCTTCAAGTCTGGAGACACTATTTACTTGGGAAACCTTTTGAGTTGAAAACTAATCACTTAGGACTAAAATATATTTTCACTCAGCCTAATCTAAATGCCAGACAGAGAAGGTGGTTAGAATTTTTATCACAATATGATTTTGATATTAGCTACATCAAAGGGAAGGAGAATAGAGTAGCAGATGCTCTAAGTCGTAGGAGGCACATTTCTGCTCTTATAACATTAAGAACTCAGTTTAAGGATGAGGTAAAAAGTGCCTCAGAATCAGATACATACTTTCAGCAAGTAAAAGCAGCGCTTGCTACAGAACCTAATGATGAAAGGTATAAAGGTTTTCATTTTGATAATGAAGGAATCTTGCGTTATGAAAACAGGGTATACGTACCTATGCTGAATGATTTGAGGAAGAAGTTGTTAGTTGAATTTCATAATTCACCTTTCTCTGGACACCCTGGGTATTACAAAAATGCTTGCTGATCTGAAACAACAATACTTTTGGAAAGGTATGAAAAAGGATGTCATTGAATTTGTAACTCATTGTCTGGAATGTCAATGGGTTAAGGCAGAACACATGCACCCTGCTGGACTGTTATATCCTCATAGCATACCGTAGTACAAATGGCAAGTAATAAGCATGGACTTTGTACAAGGGTTACCCATGTCCAGGAATAAACATGATGTTATCCTGGTAGTTGTAGATAAACTAACTAAGGTAGCTCATTTCATCGCTGGAAATCTAAAGGATGATTCACCAGTGCTTGGCCAAAAGATTCATACACGAAATTTTCAGATTGCATGGTGTACCAGAATTGATTATATCTGACAGGGATCCTAGAATGACGTCAAGGTTTTGGCAAATGCTTAATACAACTCTTGGAACGAAACTAAACTTCAGTTCTGCATATCATCCGGAAACGGATGGACAAACTGAGAGGGTAAATCAAGTGTTGGAAGACATGTTGCGAATGTATTGCATGGATCAACAGTATAAATGGGAAGAGTATCTTCCATTAGTTGAATTCGCATACAACAACACTTATCACTCATCTCTTAAAATGGCACCATTTGAAGCACTTTATGGAAGAAAGTGCAGAACCCCTGTTAGTTGGGATAGTGTTGAGGATAGAGTGGTAATTGGACCAGAGATCCTCACTGAAATGGAACAACAAGTTAAGCTGATTCGTGAACGATTAAAGGAAGCAGTGGATAGGCAGAAGAGCTATGCTGACCTTAAGCGGGTTGATCGAAGGTTTGAGCTGGGTGAGAAGGTTTTTCTTCGAGTTAAACCCAGAAAGAGTTCTATAACTTTTGGCAAGGCTACCAAGTTGTCACCTCATTTCGTGGGACCTTTCAAATTGTTGAAAAATCAATCTCGTAGCTTATCGATTAGCATTACCACCTGCTTTATCTCGCATGCATGATGTTTTCCATATTTCTTTGCTTAAGAAATACGTTTCAGATCTGTCACATGTTTTAAATTGGAATTCCTTGCAGGTCCAAGACCTAGGAATAATCGTGGTTAAACCCACACGAGTGCTGGAAACTCACCAATTGCATTTGAGAAATCGTGAAATATAGCAATGTAAGGTCCAGTGGGACCAATTTAATGAAGAAAGTGCAACTTGGGAAAATCTGGAAGAGATGAAAATTGCTTTTCCTTTTCTTTTTCAACAGAATGAAATCTGTTGACAAAACATTTCTTTTATGAACTTATCTTTTTCAAGTTTATATAAAAGCCAGATGGAGGAAAACATTATTCAGGCTGAATAAAATGTGTTGTGACATTGATTTCTGGAACTATTCAAGTTGGAAATAGTCACATTGTTTTGTGAACTAATAAATTGGTTGAACTGAAGGTTAATCGAATATGTAATCATCGGGATGATGAATCTTTTAGAGGGAAGCATGTAACACTCGAACTATTGTTACTTCCTCCCGAGCATTCAAGTGTTGATATATGATTTCTTCTCGTAAAAGGATATGTTCCTTTGATTGTGAAGTCATGCTTGATATGTACCGTATATTCTTTGCGAATCAAGATCTTTGACCGAGTCGAATATGATTGGACTCTTTTAATTCTTTCATTTTGCACCTAAGTTTAATCTGATCTCAAATGAATTGTGGATTTATCCATCTATAAGACCCACCTTGGATCAAAGGGCATTGATCCAAGAGATGCTTTAAGTTTATTCGGGATGAAAAAAATTATAGACCTTACGCAGGTCAGTAAGGTCCAATGCGTTGAATAAGCTATTCCGGAGTCTAACTCAGGCTGATCGTGTTAAATGAATTGGTTCTCGATATCGTAATATCAGGAAGGTCTTGATCGTGGGCCAGGTAATAAATTCAGATACATTTATTCAACTAGCCTATTGGCAGTGCTGGAGTGAATCCTTTTCGTGAATGTATGTCTGTAGGTTCTTATTCTGAACATTCTAAATGTTAGACCTAAATTGGATTTATTAAGGTTAATAACCTAAACCTAAACTATAACCTATGGGATTAGATTAGTGCTAATCTAACCTAGGCCTAAGCTATAAACTAAATGTTCTAAGGTTAGTGACCTAGCGCTAAGGAGGTTAGACTAAGTATCATCTTAAATCCTAACCTATGCTTCTAACCTAACAAATGTTAGTGGAGGAAGGGGACCTATGAAGGGGTGTGAGCCATGGGCGGTAGTTTCTATGGCATTAAATGGGATGGATAAGTATGAAGGACAAGGAATTAGCGGAGGTTTCAAACGGCTAGTGAAAGCCGACGTGGCAGAGTCGCCAAACCTAGAAATGGTCTTTGATTTGTTTTTATCCATCGCCAACTATGGCGGTCGGTGGCAATGGAGATTGAGCGGGAATTTTGGAGTTAATACAATTAATGAACTCGGTCTTCGAGCTCGGATTTCTCGGGAAGACATGCAAAATGGAAAACTGGTAGTTTGTTTGGTTTTTCATGCGCTCCAGTTTTCTCTCTGTTTGATCACTGGTTCTTCGCACCAGTCTACTTGGTGTTGCATGGAAAATATGAGAGTAACTCGCTCTTTTCTCTATCAAGGAAAGTTTATAAGGCATGGAAATAACAAATTATAATTGTTGAATCTAACGTGGAAAAAGAGGAGAAGGCTCGAGCTCTTTCAGTGGTCTTCTTTGGATTTTTAAGCAACATTACTGTGCATGTTAGGCCCTAACTTTTAAAAATCTTGTTTTCTTTTAAATGATTTCATTAGAACAACTCCGTTCAAATGATTTTTGGGATCAGCTTGGTTTTTATGGTAGCTTTGTGTGAATTAGTTGTTGTATCTTCTTACTGGCTCGATTTTTCAAGTGAACCCTTGATGGGTGTGCATTTTGTTTCGAACGGATGTACTATCTTGTTGTGTTTTGCATTCCGGATAGATTTTGTAGAAATGTTGCAAGGAAAATATATGAATTCAGCTCTGTAGGAGTCCATGAATTGTTTTCTTGTTTGATTCAGACTTCAGTCGATACCTTGTTGTTTCCACTTGTTGAAAATGATACTATTGGATTTCTTGAATGTACAAAAGATATACGACTTCTTTAAAAGTTTTTTCGTGAGTAATATATGTTATGGTTGCTGAATCTTGTTGGATCTTGCTATAATACTTAAGTTACTTCTGATTGGATAACTTGTTGTGTTTATAGTATTTGAATGCGACTTTGTAGAAGTTTCCCCCCCTTGTGTTGCAATTATGGGATTTAATCCGTTGATAGTTTGCAATATATTTATATATATACGAAATGACTCTGGAGTCCTTGAATGTTTCATATATTTTGGGCTTCAGTAGAAGTCATAAATGTGAATACTATTAGTTTGATTCAAATGGAGTCCTTGAGGGGTAAATCGGTAATACGACTTATCTTTGCCTTGTTATGAATACTTTCGCTTAGCAATGAATTTCGTTGGTACAGACTCAGTTGGAGTTCTTTTTATGTTTCGTCTTCTGCTTAAGCTTAGAGTGAATACTGTTGTTATGGATTCAGTTGAAGTCCTTGATATGAAACCAAGTCTCTCGCTTCGTATAAGCCTCGGTTGTGAATACTTATTATTATTGGCTCTGGGATCTTAATCCTTAATATATATATATATCTTGTATTTTGGCTTCTGTAGAAGTTAGTCGTGAATGCCATACGTTCTACTTCTGAAGGAGTTCAGATGTGAATACGGTATGTTATTGTTTTGGTTGGAATTCTTGAATTTGATATGTATCTTGTATCTTTCTACTTCTGTAGAAGTTTATTTGAAGAATACCACATGGGTAAGACTCCTTTTTAATCCTGGAGGCGTATATTATGTTTTCTCTTCTGAATAATCTCAGTTGTGAATACTGTTGTTATGGAATCAATTGGAATCCTTGATTTGTTGTCATATGAATTCAACTTCAATTTAAACCTTTAATATAAGTAGTGGTTGAATTTGGCACTGTTGGAGCCCATGATATGTTGTGTGTTGGCTCGATTCTCGATTTTTGCCCTTGATTTGTTTTTTAGTAGGGATTAAATTGAACTGTATGTTGATGAGTATTTCGACTCAGTGGGATTGTTCTTGTGTTTGAGCATGATTACGTCTTCTGTTAGAGTGAATATTTAGTGGTGTGCTTGACTGAAGTAAAGAGCTATTAATTGTACCTTGACAAGCGATGGCGTTGGATATATTCTCTCGCTTGTTGAATAATATGGAAGGTTATGTGGAGTCTATTTGATGGATTATTCATCACTGCCTTGTCACGAGAGCTACTGTGTTGTTCAGTAAGTTACAGGAAATTTTTATATATGTATTTGACGAACTGTAGTTCTTCCTATGGTCTCGAATGGCTTAGTCGCAGGTGTATAATGTGATTGCATTACTCTTAAGTGGACGGTATACCATGAGCATGTTTGGAAGGGACATCCAATGTCTCGCTTTCTTTCTCTTCATTCAGTAAAGTATATGTTGATAAATTTATATTTAATTGTTGGATTTGTAAAACATATTGATGGATTCATGAATTGTTAGGATATTCATTTTGTTTAATATAATGGCCTATTGGATGATGTTGTCCTTGGGATTTAGAGGATAGTTGTTTTAGATGCATTTTTCTTCTTGGTCACTAACATTTATGAAGAAATACATGAAAAGTATCTAGGACTATTTAGTGACTATAATACGAGTTACGCGTTATAGTCATGTTTGAATTACAAGAGCATAGTCCGAAATATGTTTTCATGTTTGGTGAAATGATTTCATTTAAACAGGTTGTTCAATGAGAGCAATTGGTGGATTGCATTTGTTTTAAGAGTTAGTGTTTATCATGCCTGGCCCATCGAACTGACCCGTGTTGACAATTTTTGCAGATGGTTTCCGTAAGTGGTAAAAGCACGCAGATCTGATAGGATGTTTAGATTGTTTAATTTGGTTTTATGATGAATTACAGCTTGATTCTCTAAATGTACTACTTGAAGAAAGATGGTCTTTTTTTTGCTGAGTATTGTATCAAGTATGTCTTTAATGCATAAAATGTATTTGATTAGCTTGAAAGGAATGAAAAGAGATATTTGTTACTTATGTGTTTGTATTCGTATCTTGATGGTTTGACCTTCTTCGGTTCGAATGATCTTGAGAGCATTATTATTATTGTATAAAGTGGAGACTTTTGTGATTATCTAAGTAAGCTTGCAAGATTATGTGACTGAATACTTATGATTGTTTAGTAGTTCTAGTATGTTCTATCTAAAGCTAAATTGGAATTTAGATCACTATCTTTCTGGAAGCTAGGGTTAAAATAAACCTGAGCAGGAAGCTAAACGAGCTGAATAAATTATTACTTCCTAGTCTTGATCTAAGTCAAGACAACGTTTAATTGGATTCTTAATCACTATATCTCGATACTAATAAGTAAGATATAAAATTCAGTTAAGAGAACTGATATAAACCTAAAAAGGGTTTGGTTAGCAATCTCATGTGAAGGTTGAGGGTTATTGTCCAATTTCGTTGATTTAGAATTATGTATATTCTATGAACTCCTTGAAGGGACCTCAAGTCTTAATAACTTCTCTTGTGTAATGGGTTTTACCTTGAAAGGTAATTCTAAGGTGAGGAACCCAGGGATTGGGAAAGACTAACCTTAAGGGAGAGTCTTGTAGTATAATTTTAACTCAACGTATGTAACACTTATTAATAAGTAGATATTTTCGAGGTGGATTTAAAGGTTGACGGCACAAGTCAACTGCAGGGTTGTACCTTCGAGAAGATTAGGATCTTCTCGAAGATACAACAATGCAGGTGACTTATGACGACACCCTTTGCATTGATCGTTAAGATTTACACCTTAAACTCAAACAAGTTACTCTGGGACTGATTAGGAATGTGGTCACGTTATAAGGCTGCCCTAGGAGACTCGGGGTATCTTGACACACTGGATTAACTAGGGTTGACCTAGTATGTCAGCGTATCCCTAGTCCTCGGGAGCATCCCTATACGTTGTCATCTTACTAATCCATTCCTGAGTGAATAACTTGGGACAGGAGAGTCTGACAGAAGTCAGTATAAGACATTTTACATAACATAGGAATGGGGTGAAGGAAGTATTCTAGATTAACGAGTATGCCGTCAAGGAATACGAGACATAAGCAGTATGTTTCAAATCTTTGGCCAAAGTATCGCAAGCTACTGATTGCGTTGTCCTAAGTCACCTAGTCTAAGGGATGAGATGCCGATGAATAATGGTAACAATTATTCAGATAGGTTCCTTGGACAGAGCATTTTGAATCCCAGATTAGGGAAGAGAACCGCAAGAGTGATGTGTTAAATAAAAATGCCAACTCTTAATACTCATGAATAGACCGGTAGATTACCGAGTCATGGAATGAATAGATTGGAGGTGCTCCGAGTCATTACACACTGATATGGTTATCTATTGTGAGAATGGTTGTTTTTGATTTGTGAGTTCTAAATTATGTATTTACAACCGTGAAGCATTTATCAAAAAAATAAAATTTACTAATGTATAAAAATGAGGATGTTACAATTCTAATCAAGCCCAACCTTCTTTAATCTTTCTCCCATCTAATCCTTTCGACTTTGGTAGAAAAGTACACCTCGAATAGAGATCCCTATTATTTGGTCCGGGAAAAGCTTCTTAAAGCCATAGCCATTACACTTCCTCCTATAAAACCTCATACAGATTTCAATCTTATTCTTCCTATGACTACATGGTATAAAGAACATGACTACTATAATTACCATCGCATTAAATGACATTGTGACTAAGCATTACATAACTTTTAAAAACATTGTTCAAGAGATGATAGATAATGGAGACCTTGTCATGGACAACACAAACATGCCAAAGAAATCAAAATTTGTACATCTTTAAAAAAATTCCGTTAATCATAAACCATCATCTAATCAAAATAGTGAACCTTCATCCAAAGGATGAGTGTCCATGAAGTCAATGCGGTTTTTTATATCGTACCAATTGTTCCTCAAATACCACCCATTTCATCTATTGAGGAAATTTTGGCATGAGTTCCTCTACCCACAAAGGAGCATACCACTTCTACTCCTTCACCTACATAGGAGTCCCCCTCATCTCCCCCTCCTCTCATGGAGGAACTAACACCTTCTACCAACGCCATTTCACCATCTCGCCTCACAACATACTAAATAGTCAACACTTTTAATTATCACATCCACAATAGAATCATCATCACCTTCTCCTCCACCAAGGATGAAGTCTACATCACCCCACCTATTATCTCTCCTACCCATGGGAGACTCGTTAGACATGCCACTACCTGTTGGGGGTAGTTTCCCCTTAGCATCCCAGAACCCCATAGACATGATCATGACTCTTATACCTATAGAGTCTGAGGCTAGCCAATTCCCTGTCTCACAGACATATTTCACAGGATTACTTCCAAACCAACTCCATCTTCTTCTTCAACAATCCCATTTTCACGACTGGTCAATCACCTAGATTACATTGATCATTCCATGCTCTGGGGATGTCTTCGGCTCCCCTTTTCGACTCAAATGCAAATGTTTCCTAAAGATACTTCCATGATCTACCCAAAGATATTTTCAGCAACCAAATCAACATTGACCATGCCTATTGAATCAACATATTCTTCATCATCCCTACCTACATCTAAACCTCTACCCACAACTAAAACCATTCCCAAACCTCAAAACCTACCCATGCCTATCTCCTCACCCATATCTAGACCCATCACTACCTTGGGTGTCATGTCGACATCAAGCCTTACCCACCTATCAAATTGGACTTAGCGACACCATCTCAAACCTGCACCAACATTATCCCTCCACCTAAAAGGAAAACCCAACCTTCTAGGCTACATACACTAGTCTCGCCTACCACACCTTTGTCACCTTCCCCATTCCATCCATCCTAGGGCCTCATCTATTAACCTTGATCAAACAGTCTCCTACCCAAGGCCAGTCAAAAGCTAAACAACCTAGTGCTACCTCATGAGCCTTTGTTACACCTCATTCACCCAAAACCAAACTTCCTCACCCTCACTTGTACACTTCTTGCCACCTATACCTCCATTAGTTACTATAACCCCAACCTTTCCTATACGACTTCAACCAATGTGTTCTACCCAACCTCTACCAACCAACCCCACCGTAATTTGGTTTCCCCATGGGTAAACCATCCTCTTCTACCATTTTCTTTCCCTTCTACATCCCATACTCTTGTGTCACCTTTACCCAAGAAGGTGCAACCCAAAGATAAGAACCCACTACCCTTCAATAAGGTAATCAAACTAACAAAACTTTCCATTCCCAAATTTCTTCTACCCCACCTTTACCCAAGTAGATGCAAACAAAACATAAAACCATGCCACTCATAATATCAAGAAACTAACCCATTCCCCTCCTATAAATCCTTTTCACTCACAATCATCCACACCCATATCCAAACCCACACTCACTTCCCATCACATCTGTTGGTGGGGTCCTCCGCCAACATTTTAACTAATCTCTTAGATACTTCCATTCATCACATTACTTTCTTTTTGATCTTGTGGTCCTCTCAAAACCAAACCAAAAGGGGTTTATGAAACCAATATTTGTGCGTATCATTGTGTGTCAAAGCATGAGGTAGAAAATTGTAAGGATATAAAGACTTTTCTTTTCCAACTTTGTCCTCCCGAACAAAACTTTGACAATGATTACATTCTTTATGAGGACCATGCTCCACCTTCACTGTCACAATACATCATTGTCTTTTACCCATTCAATGATCAATATTTCAAGCCCCACAACCATTTTTCCCACCTCCAAAATTTGAGATCAACACGGTCCATATTAGAGAATTGGCCAAATCACCACCCAAATATCGGTGCATCCTACTCATCTCACAAGGCTCTTATCCACCATTAGGATTTTTCCCCTCATTCCATTATACTTTTCATGACACACCCTCTCCATCCACCTCCCCTCATATTAACATGGTTCATGTTGGTACCCGTGCTCATAAAGACAAAGGTAAAGAAAAAGTAACTAGCCCATCAACCGACCTTGTGCTCAATATACCATCTGCACCCACACCCAAAATCACCATCTATGGACCTACATACACTATCTCTCGACAGGGTTACCCATCACGAAATGATAAAAAATACATTAGTCTCCACTAAATATGTCTTTGTATGATCTCGTCCAAACTTCAATCCCATAAACAAGCCCTTATCGAGGTTTTACAATCCATTGAAGTTTTACCCAATGACCCAAAACTAGTGGTATCCATTATTACCCCTCACCATGTGGCCTTGCTAACCAAATCATCTCCTTATACCCTCATTCCCCCTCCTCAAGTCACCGCCCTCAGCTTCTTTGATGAGGAGATTGTACTCTCTAGTCGATGACCCTAATCCTGCCCTATTCATTTCTGTCTATATCAATAACATACATGTACGATGCATCATGATTGACAGTGGTGTTAGCATTAACATCATATCCTCCCACGTGTACAATTAAATTCATATCCCTTCTAACCGTATGCATAATAACCTATTTATGTTGTGTTCCTTCAACAACACTATCACCTCCACCCTTGGCACCATTATCCTTCACATTCTTCTAGGCCCTCGCACTATCCTAGAACTATTCTACGTATTAGAAGGAGAGTAATAGTATAACCTATTGCTCAGAAGACCCTGGATTTGTGCCATGGGTTGTGTACCTTCAAATTTACTCCACTGTAAAATTTGAGCATGAAGGACATAACTACACCATCCCCACTGACCCGTCGCCATTCAAAACTTGTAACATGTTGTACCGACCCAATGATGTAC
Source organism: Taxus wallichiana var. yunnanensis (assembly GCA_018340775.1). NCBI lineage: Eukaryota > Viridiplantae > Streptophyta > Pinopsida > Cupressales > Taxaceae > Taxus > Taxus wallichiana. The sequence goes on from CM031239.1 coordinate 444,302,826, forward strand.
TTATACCAGTCAAGGCATCTGCCACTACCCCCACTTCTCCTTCACCCACAAGCCCATCCACCAATCCTACCGCCACCTCTCTTGCATCTAATTATTTTATTCCTATTGCCACTACAACTTCCACAATTGACCACTCTACTTCCTAACCAATCGATACCCCTCCCCACAAATTATCTAGTGAATTTTTTATCTCCACTACCCACATATCTACTAGCAATACCTTAGAAGGTCTTTTTCAATGCCTCACTGGGGAGTTCTACCTATACAAATATCGACACATTCCTCACTCCACAAGATTATGGAAACTTATGTCAAGACTTCCTCATTATGACTACCATATAGGTGAGGTTTTCTAACCTAACATATGGGGGACTTGACACTACCACCTATTCACCCAAACCTCCATCCCAAACATGACCATTTTCATCTAACCTCCAATCCCTTAGAATCGCCACTTTCCTTCACCATTGAGCATGGAAACGCTTTTGCTTTCATTTTTACAAACAAAGCCATCATACTGTCATTTCCTCTACCACCTATAAACACAATGACCGTAGTGGCAATGGATTTTTTGCACCACCTTCCAAGAATTCTCGTGTCGACCTCATTGAGGAAGAAAACCTTCTTCACCCCATTCACAAACATCACCACTTTAACCCACGAGTCCATAGATCCCGAGTCTATCCCCCCGACTTTTTTTTCATAAACACAATTTCCTTGGGATATCTTACTTATCAACATGATGGTGAGGCTCCGTCTTCTATTCCCTTCATGTATCCTATCATGATTGACATTGATACACCTATTAACATCATTCAATGTCATGACGACGAGTTCATCCTCACCTACCTCGTGCGTAAGATTCTTATATTCACCGGTCATTACCCTATGAGACGCAAAGCATGTTGAATGAATCGACTATCGAAATCAACATTAACACTCAGGATGAGCCACACATTCTAAAGATGGCTCAGTCTTTAGATGTTTCTAAATAGGAAGCTTTTGCCTCTTGCCTTCGGGACCATAGCAATGATTTTTCTTGGTCTTATGCCGATATGCCCGATATTGACCCAAAAATCATGGTCCACAATATCGTAACCATTCCTGATGCCAAACCCATAAAAAAATCTATAGAAAATGCATCCTCATTACTCTTCTTGTCAAAGAAGAACTTCAACACCTTCTCTTGGTTTCCTTCATCCTAAGAATTAACTATCCCCAATGGATTTCTAACATCATTCCTGTCATAAAAGCAACATGGGGACTCCAAAGTTTCACAAACTTCCGTGATCTCAACATATCTTATCCCAAAGATGATTTTCCCCTACCATGTATTGACCAACTAGCTGATCTCACCTTCAGCCATGAATTGCTATCACTCATGAATGGTTTCTCGTGTTATAATAAAATATTACTCACTCTAGAAGATCAACACAACACTTCCTTCATCACTCCTTGGGGACCTTCTCCTATCAAGTCATGCCTTTTGGCCTTAAAAATGATGGTGCTACATATAAAAAAACCATGAATTATATCTTCCATGACATCATGTATCACATATTAGAAGATTACACAGATGACCTTCTTGCCAAATGCAAACATCGGCAAACACTTGACAATCCTTAAGGTCATCTTTGACCACCTTATCCAAAAGATTATGTTCATATTCAACCTAAGAAGTGTGTCTTTACAGTACATTCAGAAAACTCCTTAGTTTCATCATTTCTTTGTGTGGCATAGAAGTTGATCCTACTAAAGTAAAGGATATTTTATAAATTCCTCCCCTACTAATCTCTAACAACTTCAAGATCGCAAGGTAAGTTGCAATCAATTCTCCATTTTATCTCACAAATTTTTCAACCACCGCCAACCATTTCATCATCTCCTCAAGAAGGATGTCTCATTCAAATGGGATGATGAATTCTATAAATCCTTTGACGCCTTAAAATAATACCTTATTCAACCACCAATTCTCATTCCTCCTAAGGATGACCAACCCTTTTACCTATACTTTTCTCGCCCGAACATTCCTTAGGTGCTATGCTCACTCATTACAACGAAAAAATTGAGAGAAATCAGTTTACTACATAAGTCGTACCCTTTTGGACTATGAAACTAGATACACCCATGCTGCAAATCTCTACTTAGCCTTATTTTTCATCGCCGCTAAACTTTACCATTACTTACTCAACCACAAAACCTTCATTGTCACCAATATCGACCCTTACATTACATGTACACCAAATCCTATCAACATTAAGCACGATGCACATTGTCTTATGCTTCTCGTAGACCTCGACCTTGAATTCATTCATCAAAAATCCATCAAAGGCCAAACCATCGTTGAATAACCGCGATGTGCCTCTTTCCTCGAATCAACCTTCTAACTTTGCTTTCCTAGATGAATCCATAGCTACCCTATCCTCGGATGATACCACTTACCAAATGACACTCTTCTTCAATGGCTCCAAGTGTCATCGTGGTGGTGGGGTTTGTGTTATCTTCATTCCTCTTGATGGTGAACCTATGAATTTATCTTTCAAACTAGATTTTGATTATATAAAAATATCACGAATACGAAGCACTCGTATTAGGTCTCTAGGCTGATTATGCCTTAGATGTTAAGTCAATTAATATATTTGGTGATTCCTAGTTGGTCATAAAGCAACTCAATGATATATACCAATATCGTAATGAAATACTTCAAAAGTATAAACATCACATAGACATACTTTTGACCACCTTTGACCGTTACAAACTTCAAACCACCCCACATTCTACCAATAAATTTGTGGATACCATGGCCTTCCTGACTTCTCAGATACCCGCTTCACTTGCCAACTCTAAAATATTTGTCACAATACAAAGGTTACAATCACCCTCTTATTTACCTCATGAGGTCTACTCTGTCGGAACTATTGTACCTAACCCATGTGACCTTTGGTATAAATAGTTTGTAGATGATCTTTCCTTTCTATTTATCCTCCCGATCTCACTCGTAATGGAAAACATGCCTTTCTTAAAGGTGTCTCTCGGTATGTCATCATGGGTGGTCTCCTTTATAAGCGTGGCTTCGATGGTATCCTCTTACAATGCCTTACAAGTTTTGAAATTCCTTACACCATCAAGGAAGTTCATGAAAAAATTGTGGAGGTCACTTTATTGGTTTAGTTGTTGCTAAACACATTCTTTTTCTCATATATTTTTGGCTAACCCTAAACCATGACTATTGTGACTATGTCAAATGTTGTGTTAAATGCTAGCAACATGCTAATCTCCATCACATACCCATTCATGCCTTACAAGTTGGCTTTTCTCTCAATGGGCTTGGATCTTGTCGGAGAGATCAATCCCCATTCTTTACAATGCCATCAATGGATTATAACCACTACTGAATATTACACTAAATGGGTAGAAGCCATCCCCCTAATTTCTACAAAATCTGAGAAAATATGTGAATTCATCAACCATCGCATCATTTTTCACTTTGGTGTTCCTCACCATCTCATCACTGATAACAGAAAGCAATTAAAAATAAAATCCTATGTAAGTTCTACGACACTTTTGACATCCAACTCAATTTCTCATCACCTTATTATGTGTAAACAAATGGCTAAGTAGAATCAACCAATAAAACCTTGAAAAAATTCTTATGAAAGTAGTTGACAATACTGGAAAGGATTGGCATTCACACGTTACTTTCTCCTTTTGGGCTTATCGCACTAGTATTCGCACTTGACTACTTCCACACCTTTCTCTCTCGGTCTACAAAGACCAAGGATGTCTTGCCTTTCAAATTCCATATTCCATCTCTCTACATCTCACTAAAAGACATGCTCAACGACGATGACTTTTTCCAGATCGCTTAGAAAAACTTGAGTTATTAGATGAATGTTGTCTTAATGCTCTTGACCATATCCAATATACAAAAAACATATCAAACATGCCTACAAAAATGTGTCCATGAACAAACCTTTAAGGTCAGCGATCTCGTCTCAAGAAAAATCAACATGTAACCAAAAAGAGAAAAGTAAAAAGGAAAAATTTTCTCCTAATTGGCTTCGACCCTATATCATTACCCATGCATATGGATCGTACTTATCATTTTTATTCACTCAAGGTAAACCCAAACTCGAGCCCTCAATGCCTTGCATCTTCTAGCATTTTATTGTTGACATCAAGTCCTATATCACTTTCTATCAATTGATCGCTCATTCCTTAAGAGTTGTTCACCTTCCATATTACCTCGTTTTTGAGGATCGATGACTAAACAAGAATCATGTGATTACCCATCACCTTTCATCCTTATCTTCAATATGAATACCACCGCTCTACTCACAATATGATTCTCATGGCTACTTTTCCTCTTTTTAAATATGAAATCCCATGGTCATTCATCACTCAAAACCACCTCTTTCATAGTTAACCTTGATGTGCTATGATTTTGTCTTCTAAACAAGAACCTAATATTCCTCTATTGTCTTGTCCATGAATCAAAATGTCTAAAAACAAAATTGGATTTAACTCCTTGAGTCAAAATTCTAGGAAAAAGATGACTCCCTCAAAAATGACATCTCTTCTCCCTATCTCGCCACTATAAATAGACTACTCCCTTGAAGGATAGCTATATAAATTCATTATAAAAATACAATAAAATGTTCAGAAGCTTCCCGCATCGATCAACTTCATGAAGACCTCAAGGAGATAATATACTCATCCCATATAGACTTCCCACATCGATCATTCTATTAATAAAAACAAATGAAGAAAATGATAAATTTTTCATCATGGACTTACCTATTTTTTATCCTGGGTTTCTTTCTAGGTAAATATACTGTCATACACTAAGTTACACTAAACCACCAAATTTCACCTCATTACCTTTTCACCCTAATTTTCTCTCTGCTCAAGGGACTTTCCGTGAACGACGACATTTCGTGAGCATGTGACTTTCTTCACCATTAGAATAGTCCATTATTAAACACCTTTAGGGTCTTAAGTTGATAAGCCCATCTTGGGAATGGTAGACTCATTAGGTTTCTTATCAATTTAAGTATCTCTTTTACCACCTCTTACCATTCACCTTCTTCATTACTTATTGATTATCCTATACAGACTAGACCATCGATACCTACATGTTCACCACCCAACCGTGCCTTTCACCTAAGACTAAATCATGCCTATGACCTACATTCAATCATGCCTAAAATCTACCAATCCATTCCTCTAATTCATCATATTCTTCCCTAGCTTATGGGAGAACTACATCGACCTGAGGCCCCTTTTCACCAAGGCTATGTAGGCAGCACTCCTAGGGCATGGGGCCCTTGGAGGTGAGCTCGACACTCTTTACCCTAACCTATTTTCCTCCATTTTCCTATCCATATTCTATCTTAGTTTCCATTTTATACAACACTTGGAAATTAATACAAACATATATATCTACCATGGTTTATATCATAAAAATAACCAATCAATCATTTCACATTTCCATAATGTCAAAGATTTTGGAAATCTATATCATAACATACATATAACTCATCATTTATTTCCCATGTTACGAATAACTTGGACATTAAATAAAAATTAAAAACAAGAATCCATCATGCCTAAATGACCTGACTCCATCATGCCTATACTTAACTCCACCATGCCTAAATCACCTAACTCAATCATGCCTACGTGACTTCGATTTCCTAACTGGCCTAACTCAACCATGCCTATGACCTAACTCCACCATGCCTAACTGACCTAACTCATCCATGCCTAAACCGACCTAACTTCATCATGCCTAAATTGCCTAATTTCCACCACATACACACAAAAACAACATAAATTTATGAACATAATATCCACATTATACCATAAATATCACCATCTCTATATAAATCATCAAATTCTGTGTATCCATACATATGTACTCAGATGAAAAATCCATACAAGTATCTCAATGTCTCAATATCTTCAGCGCACAAGCTGGTATAATCATCAAAATCTCAAAAATCACATATATATAAATCCTCACTCTCTTCGGCACACAGGATGGTATAATCATCACAATCTCAAAACTATCATATATACACATCCTCACTCTCTTTGGCACGCAAGCCAATATATCTCACAAATAAACAAAAAGGGAACTACACACGTATATCAATCACCTCCTCATTAGATACTATCCATGCCTATCTCACATGTCTCCTCCTCCTCCTCTACTCACGTGCGACATCCAACTAACATCTCACCACCCTCCATAGGCCTCGCCTAACCTCTTTGGCCCCTCACTTGAAGCCGGCCTCTCGTGAATTCATGGCCTCTCCTCGACCCTATCTCCGGCTTGACACCCCACTCCTCTCTACATTGTGATTGTGGGACCTAGTCCTCTCACTCAAGGCCTTCTATACCATGTGCTCTGCATAGGAGGGGAAATCTATCCTAACATCCGTGAAATGATCATGATAATAGTGTTCCTTATTTAGGGAATCCCTTAACCATGCCATCGATACTTTCTATGGAGGCATCATGGGCCTCACTGCCACCTATATACTAGGACCTTCTACCGCTGAACTTGACTCATGTGCCTATAAATCCTATCCCTAACCTTGTGCAAGTACATGTACCACCACCTATCCCTAGGTAGTAGCTAACTGCCCCTATAATGTAGTCACCTAGCCCTGTAAGGTGGCTACCTATTCCTGTGATGCCGATAACTAGCTCGACAAACCCGTGACATGTGCCTACAAAGTGAGAATATACGCCTCATCTTGTCCCAGCTCCCGTGCTTGTAGTTGCTCCAACTTTCCTCGTAAAATAGTCACCTTCCCCTTCTCAAGGTAAAGCAAGCCTACTAGGGCTACATATAATGTAGTGTACTACATGCATATAATAAAGGGGTTTTTTTGAGTGGACATTATTTGGAGGTCGTATGTCGGCTTCCCTTCCTACAAGTAGATGGTAGTAGAGTTAGATGAGTCAGTAGGTGCTCGATGGATAGAGGGGCACCATGCCAGAGAGCATGAGATGATACTCATGGATAGGGTCAGACGATAGTTTGGGCTGACTCATAATGTGCCTCCACCATTCCCTTAGTACAAGAGAGACGAATGGAGAGGCCTATGCCTCTACCATAGCCAATGGTGCCGACAAGGTAGGAGGAGAAGGCAAAGTGGACCGAAAATTGATGACGTTGGAGTGATGTAGACAGACACAGTAATGGTGGGTAAAGCAAATGCACAGCAACACCACCGAGGCCAAGGAAGCTAGACTTGTCTACCCATACAGCTTCGTAGGGATACTTTACAGGGGGTAGGTTTCACTTTATAGGCCCATATCATAGTATTACAGGTGTGTTTCACCATTTTCTTTAAGGATTTGAAGAAACAGATAAGGGTATGGGCCAAGGAGGAATACTTGTTGTGATGGTTAGTTTAGAGCTTATTACACACGTTCTGAATTCTTGATCTAATGTTAACTATGGGAGCTTCCTTTTGGCTAGGAGGAACTACCTAAAATACAAAACAAGACCACAAAAGAGAGTTAAATAGTATATGATAGTGGACTTCCTAGTGTATGCTAGATCTCGAGAAGTGTGATACTTCCTAGAAGGCCGTCAATCCACTGTTTATAAATCAATATAAAATAATGTAAAAATGAAAACAAAATAATCTAGTGCTAGCATTCTGATTTGGGTACCTCGATTACTTTTATCTTTGATCTAATTAAGTACTAAAATTCTATGGAGATAAAGGTTTTGGATTGGGTTACGGGTAGCGTAGGGGTCTGCAGGTCAAAGACAAAGTCTTGGTAAGGTTGGGTAAGATTTTGGGTTGTTTTGGGTGAGGTAATTAGGTTGTTGGTATGGAATAGTATTATAAGACACTGAGACCGACACCGGTCAAGGGTGATCGATGTCGGTTTTGGTACGAGCGATACTAGTTTAGGGTGAACGATATCGGTAATTGTGGAAAGTGGCATGGAGTTAGGTGGAGGGTGTTTGGGCTCCTTCGCTTTGAAATAGAGAGTTAGAAAGGTCTATGTGGAGGAAAGTGAGGTGAAAAATCCAAGATATGTGTGGTAAGGTTTTGAGTGAGGTTTGGGGTAGGCTAAGGGATGAGTTGTTAGGTGGGGTTGATAGTCATAGTGACCGATATGGATTAAGGACACTGATGTCGGTATAAGACGGACTCAACCGCGGTTAGGATTAACAAGTGTCGGTGACTATGGGGAACTAAAAGATGTTGTAGAATGAGTTTTGGGTCCTCTCTAGTGACTACACAAAGAGTTTGGAGGGTGTTTGTGAGGTCTAAGTGGGGGAGACAATTTTGGGGTAGGTTTTGTGAAGTTTAGGTGGGGTGTGAGGAGGTGGTTGATAGAGAGAAATCCAAGGATAGATCTAAGTAAGAAAATGATTAGATGAAGTCAAATAGAGAATACTACTGCAAATGAAAGAGGTGAAGCTAACTTACTTGGAGTTTAGAAGGGTTCTAAATGTCTGTAGTGGTTGAAAGGTGGTTGGAGATGTTGGTGAAATTTGATCTATGGAATGGTGCTCAGCATATGGCCATGCTCTCCTAAATGCTGATGTGAATACAAATACCATATGATCAGTCTTGGTGTTGGATATGGCTATTTGGATGTGTGAAATGGATTTGGTTCTTACTCACATGCGTAGATCTTCTTTATTCCAAAACTTGAGAATTTGGCCAGCCCACCAAAAAAGGTTACTAAAAATTATAAGGTAACCGATGATAGTTTAGGGTGACCGAAATCGGTTTAGGGTTGACTGACGTTAGTTAAGGTGGGAAATATTAGGTTTACTAAAAATGCCAGAACTTGGCAATCTTTTTGAGCCAACTCAGTCTATCTTACGGATTAAATGGAATGTTACATTTTAATGAGCGGGAATGTGGTTAGAGGGAGAATAGGCATATGATTTTAGGGTTGCACTAAGTCTTAGTTCATTAAGGTAGGTATGACTAAGCCTTAGTTAGTTATGGTGAGTGAATGTTGAGTCCTAGTAAAGGGGAAATATGCTAAAAATAGGTTTGTGGTGAGGTGTCTAGGTGAGGTGGAAATTAGTTTAATTAGGGTAATTAAATAATGAATATTGTGAGGATGAGTATCACTTTAATTATAAATAATTAAACTAATATTAATGTGGAGTAAAAGGGTCATGGTTAGGTGAATATGTTTGAGTTGGCTATTTGAAAAGGACCAAGGGGAGTGTGACCCAATTCAAGTGTCTACATTTTGCCCCTTTTTGTTGTGTAACTTGTATTGGTAACCGACACTAACAAAAACAAGAAGTGATTACCCCATGTGTGGGTGAAGGGGATCCCCTTCAAACAAGGCACTTATGAGGTGAAATACGGAATCGGGAGTGGTTTGATAAATGTGTAGGTGGGGAAGATAGGTGGGGAAGGGTTTGAGTACTATGGGAAAGGGTGATGGTTAACTTGGGTAATAGGTAATAGGTCGGGGTCAAAATTGGGTCATGGGTAATGACAATCAATTACACACACACACATATAGATTGTAACACTGGTACTAGGTCAAGAGCTTGAAAACTCTACATCTTCTAAGTTTGATAGGTTTATCCAAACAAGGGTGAGGTGATTTAGGTATCCAAGGTATAGGATATGGTTAGGAAACATAACATAGGTTAGGTGCAATAATGTTTAGGTATATTTTGGTACACTAAAGGTTTGGTCGGGATAAATGAAATGACAATAGGCAATGTATGTTTGGTAGGATAAAGCAACATGGGTAACAAAATCATAAGGTATAGCGAGTGTATAAGGTAAATGGTCACACCAAGTAGGACAGGTCGGGGAAATATGTTAGGGCATGGGTAAGGACAAGGTAACCAGTGTGGAAACACATGCACGATTGTCATAAGGTAGCTAGGTGGGAGAGCTCGCAGACTCCACATTGTCAACAAATCGATATAGTTATCCAAACAAGGGTTGTTGAGGTTTGATATCCAGGGTAGAGGATATGGTCCGTAAACACAACAAGGTAAGATACAGAATGTGTACATGTAGTTCGGTACATCTAAAAGGCAAGGTCTTTGGGTTCACCAAAATGGGTAACAATGGCGTAAGGTGTGGTGTGTATACAACATCAGAAGGTGCAAGAGGGTGCTGGTAGGTGGGATAGGGTTGTTTGGAGGAAGATATGAGGATGGGAGGGGAAAAAGATGCCCCAAGGGTCAAGGGAAATAATATAAGGTTGCTTGGGTAATTGGTGGGGGTGAGGGAGGGTGATAAGTAATAAGGTCATGAGGGTGATGTGTAAGGTCAAGGTCAACATTGGGTTAGGTGGAAAAAGGTTTACGGGTAAGTATATTTGGTGCAATGCAGGTAATGGGGTCAAAAAGGATAATCGACACCGTTATGGAAAATCGATGCCGGTCTAGCAAAATCGATCGTGATAGATTGGGGCACATGACGAATGTCGCTTAATTTAAACCGACGCCAACTAGATTAAGGATGGGGTAAAAAGTAAAAGTATAGGTGAAATATTATTCATTTGTGCATTTGATGCAGTGGAAAATGACTTGTGAGGAGGGTGAAGTTTTTGACATGGATAAGTGGACAAAGTGAGTGGGTGTGGCTAAGGTGGTGGCAATTGGTTGGTTGGTGGAGTGAGGTAGGTGGGTCCATGAGACATGTAGAATGAGGTGATTCATCTGAGGCTCGGGAGGACGATCAGAGATATGGAAGTAGTGGGTGGAGGTGCGTGAGATCCAATAGTGGGGATAATGAACATCTCAGTAAGGAGGCACTGTGTGTAGAGGTAGGATTCGATCCATTTGTTGTGTTAAATTAAATTGTGTAGGTAACATGGAAATATTGGGGGTTTCAAAAATTGAAAATGTGAGTAAAATGAATGGATTTGGGTATGGGGAGAGGCCATAGAGGTCATTTAGGTAGTAGAAATGATTGTGGGTGGGTTGGTTGGGTGTTTGGGTAGGTTTTAGGCCTAGTTTCAAATTTTAGAAAAGTCAGGGGTGTGAGGTTTCACTATGGAGCTGAAATAGAGACCAACATCGATCAAAAGTGACCAATGTTGGTCAAACTAAGCTGGAATTGGTCATGGTTAGGTGACCAATGTCGGTCATGTTTGACCAATAGTGGTCAAAGCATAAATGGGGTGAGGCTAGATTGGGAGGGTAAAGAGTGGGTGGAAATAGGAATGGGTAGAAATGGGGTATAAGAGGGACCGAAAGAGAGGTAGGAGGAAAGGGGTTAGGTAAGTGATGTCTCAGGTAAGGTAATATGGGGTTGGGGTAAACAGGCGCAAGGTAGATGATAGGTCAGGGAAGTAGGTATGGAATAGATAGGTGTGTGGCATTTTTGACATGGTTGAGTTGTATGGGTGCATGCATGACATCAACTAAAGATGTGGGACAGATTCCCATTGTTGTTGGGGAGATATGACCTCACGTCACCGCAAAGGAGTGGGGGCACATTCGAGTGGTTGGCCTAGTTGGTATCAGGTGGTATAGGCAGATCCGACAAGATCATAGCCTCATGGTCGATCTCATTGATAGATGGAATGCTGCGACCAACACTTTCCACTTACCCACCGATGAGATTACGATCACACTAGAGTATTTCTACCAGATATTAAAATTACCAATTGTTTGTGAGCCAATGTATACAATGCCTCGGTAGATGTGGCTTCGAGAGGAGATGATTACAAAGTGTTCAAGGAAATGGCGACCGAGTTTATTGAGCACAACACAAGCCTTGTATAGGGGATGATGTACGCAACACACCCAGAGGAGACACAAGCTTAGAATTATTGCTGATGGTTGCGGTGGGGTGCTATGCTCTACCTGATTTAGAGGGTGGCCATTTTACCCAAGGTTTGTTGGGGGTTTATGGGAGATGGTGGAGGATAGGGTACGCTTTGCCTAGGCACCTACATATTTGGTGCAATTGTACATGCAGAGCTCTGGGGTTATTAGAGGATGTGCTTCTATGGCCTATGTTGTACCTTCATGTTACAATGTTAGACATATGAGCACATTGTGATAGTGCAGCCACAAGGATTGCTAGTATTAGACTCGACATAGAGGTGGATAGAGAGCAGTTATAGGAGGTGGGTGGTAAAGCAGGGGATCACCGACAAGGTGGGGAGGTGACCTATGATGTTTTAAATTATAGGAAGTGGTTAGAGGGGATTTATGCATTGATATTGTGTGGCATCCATATGTGGGATACCCCGATAGGAAATAAGAGATAAAATATGCAGAATAATCCCTTATAGAATCGCAATAGTAGAAACTAATATGCAGAAAATATTACAGATCTCAAATAAAAGTGTAGAATAAATAACACAACACAGAGAGACAATATTTAACGTGGTTCACCCAATTTGGGCTACATCCACCAAGAATCACTTGCTCAGATTTTATTACAAGCCTCCACTCTCTCAATATAATACCTGATCGAGCCGTGCTCAAAAAATCTATAGAATTCACACCCAAATTCAAAGCACATCTAGCAATGCATTTGCTTGTATATGTATCATATGCATAAGACCATATAAATAGACAATTTCTTAAGTAGTTTGATACAAAACCGTGGGTATCAAAACCATGGGCAAAAACCATGGATATCAAAACAATGGGTACCGAAAAACCATGGGCCCATAAACAACCCATAATAGTTACCCATTACCCATGGGTTAATAAACCACCCATGAAAATTTACTTCGGGGCTTCACCCCCAAACCCCTCGACCCACTCACCGGCGAGTGAGACTGTCGTAAAAATACCCGAGTGTAACACATAGAAGGTGTACCACACTCTAAAATGAAAATAGGCTCCACAAACATAACAATCTCCCACTGAGACTTATTTCCACAGAGCAAGATTCTCAACCCTTCATTTTCATCCGAAAAGGCCAACCAAAGCCGAACATAGCTTTAGTTTATCCTCAGTGACCACCTTGGTCATCATGTCCGCAAGATTCTCGACCGGTATGAATCTTCTCCAACTTCAACTTATCTTCTTCCAAAGTTGTCCCGATGAAGTGATATCTCAACTATATATGCTTCATCCTCGGAGTGGAAAGCAGAGTTCTTAGCTAGGTGTATATAAGCATTCGACTATCACTATGCAACTTACATTCCTTCTCGCTTATGCCCCAACTCCTCAAGCAATTGTTCTAACCAAATCATCTCTTTTCTTGCCTTTGTGGTAAAGCAACATACTCACCTCCGTGGTCGAAAAATCCACCAGCTTCTATAGTCATGAAATCCAACTTATCGCTATCCCACCTACAAAGTAAATATAACCTATCGTGCTCCTCCCGTTGTCTACATCTCCAGCCATGTCTCGAATCTACATAGCCACGTAAAGTGGTGTATGATCTACTCGTAGCATAAAACTGTCCCCCATGGTCCTCTCAAATATCGAAGGATCCACTTTACCGCTTGCCAATTCTCTTTACCTGGATCACTCATAAATATACTCACAACTCCTACTGCATGGGCAATATCAAGCCTAGTGCATACTATAGCATACATCAAACTCTAACCACCGATGAGTAAGGTACCTTAGACATATGGTTTCTTTCCTACTCTGTCTTGGGACACTGCTCCTTTGATAACTTAAAATGGCCTGCTAAAGGAGTCCCAACCGATTTAGCATCCTACATGTTAAACCTATCCAATACCTTCTTAATGTACTCTTCCTGAGATAAATTCAGCTTCCGTTCCTTCCTATCCCGAGTTATCCTCATACTAAGGATTTGGTCAAGCAGCCCCAAATCCTTCATATCAAAGGATTCACTTAGTTGTTTCTTGAGTACTTTTATTTCCGGCATGTTTTTACCTGCAATCAACATGTCATCAACATACAAACATAGGATAATATAACTTCCATCCTCAAATTTCTTTTTATACACACAATGGTCAAAATGACATCTGATATAATCTTGCTCCATCAAGAAGCTATAAAACTTCTTATACCAATGACGTGGAGCTTGTTTCAAGCCATACAAGCTCTTCTTTAGTTTGTACACCATCTCCTCTTTACCTTTGACTTCATATCCTTCTAGCTACTGTATATATAGCTCCTCCTCTAAATCACCATGGAGAAATGCAGTCTTTACATCTAACTTTTCTAAGTGCAAGTCTTTTGTTGCCACTATTCCAAGAACAGTTATAATGGAAGTCATTTTTACTACAGAGAAAAGATCTCATCAAAATCTATACCTTGTTTGTGTGCAAACCCTCACCACCAACCGGCCTTATATATTTTCTTTCCTCCTTCGTCTTTAACTCGTACACCCACTTGTTCTCGTAATGCTCTTTTGCCTTCCTAGCTTCACCAAATCCCAAGTTTGGTTCTCCATGAGAGACTTATGCTCCTCACCATGGCTTGCTCCCACTTCTTACTGACATCTACCTACATTTCTTCATCAAAGATCTCTGGCTCTCCACTATCATTGAGTAAAAATAATAAAGAGGAGGAGAAAAACATTCGGTTCTTTTCTTACCCTAAGGCCTCCTCACCGTAGGAGTTTGGGGTTCCTATTGAGTAGGTTCCCCGAACCGATTCATGGGTGACTATCCCATCCGAAATATCCTCTACCACTACATATTCTTTCTGATTCTTCCTGTTTTCCTGCAACTGTTGCTTATACATGACTTTCTCATTAAAGACCACATCCCTAAACCAAATGATTTTCTTTTCCTTAATACTCCAACATTTAAATCCAAATTCATCACCACCATAACCAATAAAAGTGCATTTTTCTGATTTAGCCTCTAGCTTGGTCCTATCATCCTTTTCAATATGAACAAACACCTCACATCCAAAGACTCTAAGAAATGAGTAATCAAATTTCTTACCGTACCAAGCCTCCTCAGGTATGCCTCCATCCAAGGCACTTGAGGGTCCTTTGTTTATTAAGTACATAGTTGTGCTCACCGCTTCTACCCAAAAATAAAGAGGCAGTCCTGCATGTATCCTCATGCTCCTAAAGACGCTCCATTATTGTTCTGTTCATCGCTTCGACACCCCATTCTGCCGTGGGGTTCCTAACCATCTTTTGCCTATGGATTCCATTCTTAGAACAATAATCATCAAATTCATTGCTGCAATACTTCCTCCATTATCTCGACCCGAGATATTTTAACTTAAGATTTGTTTCATTCTCTACCAAGGCTTTCCATTTAACAAAAGTATCAAATACATTAGATTTGTTTCTAATACAATAAACCCAAACTTTCCTTGTTGCATCATCAATAAAATTAACATAATAACTTGAACCCCAAAGAGATGATACCCGAGCCGCCCCCACACATCGAATGTACCAGCTCTAACTTACTCTCTTCTTCATAGGTCCAACCTTGAGAAACCTTACTCACTTCTATTTCCCATATATGCAGCTTCTCACAAAAATCCAAACCTATTTCTCGTATATCCAATTAAATTCTTCTTTATGATGTTCATGCCATTATGGCTCATATGACCGATCCTATAGTGCCATAATGTTGTATCTCGCATCTAAAGCCACAAGATTACAATCATTAGTACTATCGGTGGATAAATACAAGGTTCCAACCTTCTTACTTCTTTCCACCACAAGAGCACCCTTAATAACCTTCCAAGAGTTAGTCAGTAAACATCACAAGACAACCATCACTTCCCAATTTCCCCGCCGATATCAAATCTCTCCTTAATGTAGGCACATGTCCGACATCCTTCAATAGCCATGTATTCCCATTCTCGCATCTTAACCTCGAATAGAACCTTTTCTAACTATATTGCAATGCTCATCATCACCAAGAAAAACATGCTTAAAATCCCTTGAACATAATCAAAAAATAATGCCTATGTGGAGTATCATGAAAAGAAGCCCCTGAATCTAAAACCCAAGATTCAAGTAATATTATGCAAAGAAAGAATCAAAGCATCCTCGGCATACATTACCTAATGTCACATTTTCCTCCTTGTTTTCTTCTTGTCCCGAAGCTCCCAAAATCCTTCTTTGCATGCCCAAACTTTCCATAGTTACAACATATAATCTTGCTCTTAGATTTTGACCTTGCCCGATCTTTCGATTTTCCACGGTTTCTCTATTCTTTTGTCTCCCTCTAGTTTCCACTTTCAAAGCATTCCCTAAAGTAGAAGATTCCCTGAGCTTTTTCTTCACATTTCCTCTCTTAGAATCATCCCTACAACATCTTCAAACTTCAACTTTGAGTTAGCTGAAGCGAGTTACTTACCGCCATTACCGTGCTATTCCAACTTTCAAGTAAAGAGCACAAAATTAATAAAGCCCTAACTTCTTCATCAAATTCTATCAGAACTAAAGCTAGCATATTCACAACCGTATTGAAATCATTTAAATGATCTACTACTAACTATTCTCGGACATATTCATATTAAACAACTTTTTCATTAAAAATATCTTGTTAGAGGCAGAGGGTTTTTATACAACTTCCTAATGCATCCATTAGATCTTTTGTAATCTTTTCCTTTGAAACATTAAATAATACTAAAGATGCAAGACACAAATGATCATTCCAAGTGCCTTCCGATCTAAGAAATCCCATTCCGCATCTCATCATACTCAAGGGTTTGTTCACCTTCTCGAGACAATGGAGTATAAAGATCCTTCTGATAAAGGTAATCTTCCATTTGCATCTTCCAAAGACTAAAATTCTACCCATTGAATTTATCAACCCTAGATCTTCCATCATCTTGCCATAGCTCCCACTCAAGATAAAACTTTCCCTATGATTTAACACTTCAGAAAACCAAAACCAGTGCTCGATACCAATTGATAGGAAATAAGAGATAAAATATGCAAAATAATCCCTTACAGAATCGCAACAGTAGAAACTAATATGCAGAAAATATTACAAATCTCAAATAAAAGTGTAGAATAAATAACACAACATAGAGAGATAGTATTTAATGTGGTTCACCCAATTTGGGCTACGTCCACCAAGAATCACTTGCTCAGATTTTATTACAAGCCTCCACTCTCTATATACAATAGCTAGATCCATTTGGAGCTATGCTCAACAAACTCTACAGAATTCACACCCGAATTCAAAGTACATCTAAAATGCATTTTCTTATATATGTATCATATGCATAAGACCATATAAATAGATAATTACTTAAGCAGTTTGATACAAAACCGTGGGTATCAAAACCATGGGAAAAAACCATGGGTATCAAAACAATGGGTACCAAAAACCATGGGCCCAAAAACAGCCCATAATAGTTACCCATTACCCATGGGTTAATAAACCACCCATGAAAATTTGCTTAGGGGGCTTCGCCCCCGAACCCCTCGACCGTAAAAATACCCGAGTGTAACACATAGAAGGTGTACCACACTCTAACATGAAAATAGGCTCCACAAACATAACATACCCAACATTTAGAAGTATGAGGCGGAGCTATGGGGGTTATTTCTATTACGGTGCATATAGGGTAGACATGCCAAAGAGCAAGGTATGATTCTAGTAGATAGAGTTCAACAACATGTTTGACTAGTCCAGATGTGCCCCTCCTATTATACGGTATTGCCGAGAGCGGATGTGGAGAGGCCTTTTCCTCTAATTCACTCTACGATATAGCAGTTAGGTGGAGATACCAATGGATGGTCATATTTATGATGCAGGGGTGACTGATGGGTATAGACGATGGTGAGATGCAGAGTTACAGATGGCACCTCCATGACCGGGGCAGCCAGATTTGGCTATAATGATAGTGACAGTGTAGAGAGATGCACTACATGGACATGTGATGGACATGTGACAGGATTGGGAGTGTAGTTGGTAGCCAACTAAAACCAAGCCTACATCGAATACATCTCGGCTAGGGCATACCAAC
The DNA here is from genome assembly GCA_018340775.1 of Taxus wallichiana var. yunnanensis. Lineage (NCBI taxonomy): Eukaryota > Viridiplantae > Streptophyta > Pinopsida > Cupressales > Taxaceae > Taxus > Taxus wallichiana. Next base: position 444,320,698 of record CM031239.1, read on the forward strand.
TCGATGCACGTGATATGATGTGCTTGTATGCCCAACAGTGAAGAAGAAAGGTACAACACAAACTGAACTTTAGTAGCCTCCCATAGATCATAGCTCCTTGTATAACTACACCAAGAATGTTGGTGCCCAAGTAAAATGGGTCCTCTCCTCCATCATGTCATGGAGAACCCCCATTAGTGCTCATAGGAATCTCCCACCCTCCGCATATGGCAATGCAAAACAACACACTTCCTCCATAATCAAGACAACCAACGCCATCTCCTCATGATGACCCCCGTACATATCTCCATAGCTCAACCCCATTCTATGGAACCTCATCTCTACCATCCCCTCTACAAATAGCGTCCAACATCATCCCCTCTAATGCCTCTCAAAAATTGAATACACCTACTCTCCCACTATCGGAGCCACATGATCTTGTTTACGTCTTCCAGGGTGACTATGATCTCACTCGTCAGCAAATGAAATGTATTGGTCATTGAATCCCATCTCGATGAGTATGACCATCAAACTCAGCTCCCAAACTATGTGCCTATAGCATCGAATCTAATCAGATGACATCCATCATGTGCCTCCACTCCTCGGTGGTCACACTCGACTGTACCACCACTAGCAATAGATGTAGTACTTGGTCTCTCATACGCAATCGGTCCCTAGCCTACATCCAACAAACACCAACATTGTTAAACCTTGACCATACCTAACATACCTATTAACCAACCAACCTATTCCTAAGACCCTTACTACTTACTCCCTCATAACCACACCCCAACCCTAAAGATCACCCCTTTTTCCCTTATCCCAATTTCACATCCCTCCACTAGTACGTATTTGTACATATTACCCTACCAATTCTCCTTAAACCTACCTTTATATCTCATTTCCTATTTTTCCCTCCCACCCTATCTTGTTTATTGACCTATTTTCCTATAGAGTCGATTGGCATCACCATCATAGCCAACATTAGTCACCTAATACTTGACCGATGTCGGCAAGGCCAACTGACGTCGACCAACCCTAAACCGACATCACCATCCGTCATGGCATCAAAGTTTGCAAACCCCTATCTCTCACAAAATTCTCAAATCTAACCTAAATACCCATTCTAACTTACCCAAACCTATCCTAGCTTCATTCCCACTCCTATTTAACCTATATTGAACTTCCCACCCCTCATTTACTTCATTTTTTACCCATACCTTTCAAAAAATAAACTTTCACCAAAATTTTAAACAAAACCAAGTTTTACCAACCTATTTCAACAACAAATGAAGGATCAGGATCGAATCCTACCTCATCCCGGTTCCTTTAGCATGGTGGTATGCATTTCCACTACATCGGTGGTCCACCCTAACCCTCTCTCATCTCTGACATCACCAAATCAACTCCACACCTTGCAAAAATGAAATCACGTGAATCAATATCACAAACCCACCAAACGAATGCTAATCACCCACTTTGAGGCTCGCTAACTCAACTCTCCATCTCGGTCTATCATTTTCTAAATTTCCACCTCTCCTCTATTGTTTTCTACAATTGGCAAATGAAAAATGATTCCATAAAAAGTAGAATTTTCCTTTTTAACCCCAATTCGACATGACCGACATCGGTCATATTTGTGCCCTAGCCAACCGATGTTGGTTACCATATAACCGACATCGGTCAACCCTTATAGCTATTTTCCCTTGCTAAGCTTCTTTTTACCTACAACCATTAGTGCTCAAACACCTTTTATCATTACAGACACCTATTGAACCATACCTACAAGCCCACACTACCCCTACATTTCCTTAGTTGTGTCTTAGGATTTGTTATTTTACCTATACCTTGGCCTTACCCATGCCATGACCTATTTTCCTGAACCTAACCTACTTGGTGTGACCATTGACCTTATGTACTCATTATACCTTGTGATGTTGTTACCTATGTTATTTTATCCTAACAACCATACCTTGCCTATTGTTATTCCATTTATCCTGACCAAACCTTTTTGTATCGGAATATACCTAAACATTCTTGCACCCGACTTACGTTTTATTTTCGGACCATATCCTATACCTTGGATACCTAAATCACTTTACCATTGTTTGGATAAACCTATCGACACTTTGGACGATGTAGAGTTTGAAATCTCTTCAACCTCGGTACCATGTCATGCAATCTATATGTGTGCGTGCATTTGATTTTCATTACTCATTACCCAATTTTGACCCCGACCTATTACCTATTACCCAAGTTGCCCACTACCCTTCCCCACCTACCTTCACTTCTACCCACTCCACATTTTTCAAACCAATCACCGATTCTATATTATACCTCATCGATGCCTCGGTTTGAGGGGGATCACCTTCACCCACACATGGGGCAATCACTTCCTATTTTTGTCAGCATCGCTTACCAATACAAGATACACAACAAAAAGGGGAAAAATGTAGACACCAAATTTGGGTCACACCCCCCTTTTACCCCACATGTATATTAATTTAATTACCCATAATTAAATTAATGCCCACTCTCACAATATTCATTGTTTAATTACCTTAATTAAACTAATTTCCACCTCACCTAGACACCTCACCCCACCACATCACCTAGACACCTCATCATAAACCTATTCTTAGCATGTTTCCTTTTTACTAGGACTCAATATCCACTTGCCATAGCTAACTAAGACTTAGTCCTACCTACCTTAATTAACTAAGACTTAGTTCAACCCTAGAATCACATGCCTATTCTCAATCTAACCGCATTCCCGCTTATCTAAGTGCAACATTCCATTTTGATTCGAGACAACGAACAGAGCTAGCAAAAAATATTTCCAATATTTTTAAATTTTAGAAAACCTAGAATTTCCCTCCTTAACCAATACTTAGTCAACCCAAAACCGGTGTTGGTCACCCTAAATCATAAGAAGCACATTAAATGCAAAGAAAATAGAGTAAAGCAGATGCTCTAAGTTTTAGTAAGCACATTTTTGCTCTTATAACGTTAAGAACTCAGTTTAAAGATGAGGTAAAAAGTGTCATAGAATCTAATTCTTATTTTCAGCAAGTAAAGATAGCACTTCACGCAGATCCAAAGGATGGGAGATATAAAGGTTTTCACTTTGACAATGTAGCAATCTTGCGGTTTGAAAACAAGGTATACATACCTTTGGAAAATGATTTAAGAAGGAAATTATTAGCTAAATTTCATAATTCACCTTTTTCTAGACACCGGCATTACGATGATGCTTGCAAATATTAAACATCAATATTTCTAGAAAGGGATGAAAAAGGATGTGATGGAATTTGTGACACATAGCTTAGAGTGTCAACATGTTAAAGCTGAGTATATGCATCTAGCTAGTTTACTATATCCACACACCATTTCGCAGTATAAATGGCAAGTGATAAGTATGAATTTTGTTCAAGGGTTGCCTAGGTCAAGAAATAAACATGATGTTATTCTGGTTGTTGTTGACAAACTAACAAAGGTAGCACATTTTATTGCTGGTAATCTAAAGGATGATTCACCCGTGTTAGCAAGAAGATTTGTGCATAAAATTTTTAGGTTACGTGGAGTACTTGAATTGATCATATTGGATAGAGATCTAAGAATGACATCAAGATTTTGGAAAACACTTAATGCAACCCTTAGGACTAAGTTGAATTTCATTTCTACATGTCACCTAGAAATAGATGGACATATTGAAAGAGTTAATCAAGTTATAGAGGATATGTTACCAATGTATTACATGGATCATTAGTATAAATGGTAGGATTACCTTTCATTAGTTGAGTTTGCTTATAATAACACATATCACACCTCTATGAAAATGACATCTTTCAAGCATTATACAAAAGAAATGCAGAACCCCCGCTAGTTGGGACAACATTGAGGATAGAGAGGTGATTGGACTAGAAATCCTTACATAAATGGAACAAGTTAAAATGATTCGTGAATACTTGAAGGAAGCTGCAGATATGCAAAAGAGTTATGCAGACTTAAAGTGGGTTGATAAGAAATTTTAACTTGGTGAGAAGGTCTTTCTTCATGTTAAACTGAAAAAGAGTTCTATAACTTTCAGCAGGGCTACCAAGTTATCACCTCGCTATGTGGGACCCTTTGAAATTTTTAAAGTAATTAACCCTATAGCTTACTGTTTAGCTTTACCTCCTACTTTATCACGAATGCATGATGTTTTCCATTTTTTTTGCTTAAGAAATACGTTTCAGATTTATCACATGTGTTAAATTGGAATTCCTTGTAGGTCCAAGACCTAGGAATAATCATGGTTAAGCCCATTCGAGTACTAGAAACTCACTAGTTGCACTTAAGAAATCATGAAATAAGTGAATGTAAAGTCCAAAGGGGACCAGCTTTAACAAAGAAAGTGTAACCTAGGAAAATCTTGAAGAAATGAGAACCTTTTCCATGTTTGTTTGATTAGAATTGATTCTCAAGTCTCGATAAAGTTTGGAAATTTTGTTCATATTTTGACATTAAATCTACCGTACTTGGGCATTTACTAAGTTATTTAACAGCTATTTTAATACTATTTTGAAATTTGAATTTTTCAAATCTATTTTTGTTAAGAACATATGAATGGGAGGATGATAATTAATTTTTGTCCCGAAACTTTAATGGTTTGATTAAATTAATTATCGGGATGATGATTATTTTAAGGAGGAAGGTATGTAACGCCTTTGGCATGATCACATATGATGAATTCAAATTTTAACATTGCAAATGTTGACATGTGATTTGTCCGAGGAAGGTGTATTCTTTTGACTTTTGGAAATCATGTTCAAATCGATAAGTAAGTATTGCATAAAGATTCATCCTTCTTGTAATTCGTTTACTTGGAAATGAAGTCATTCTTTGTGATCTATAAGTTGTGAACTCAATTGTTTTTTTCATACTTATCATATGGGTAAGTGCACCAAGTTGGGGGACAATTAAGTGGACATCAAATCCTGAATTTTACATTAAAAACAGCAAAACATCAAATTTAGTCTTCCACGGACTTGAACCATGCCAAAAAGTAAAAAATATGTCATAAAAATGGTACCATTGCGTAGGGGAGACTGTTAGCTTTGTAGAAATACTGATTTTAAAGTGAATAGAATAGGATAAATATGATTTTATAATTTTTTACTAATAGTAGGTCTTTAAGACACTTTTTCCCGTGAATGTTTATGTGTAGGTTTAAGATTGCAAATTTTGTTTCACTTATCAAAATGTGATAAAACTTATACCATCCCAACCATGGTGAAATTATATACATGTTCAAAAAAAAATTTATTTGATTTCAATATTTTTTGATGAAGTTATGGCGGCAAACGGAAAGTGCTCTGTTTTCTTTATGTTTTCATACCACTTTCACGGAAAAAATCATAAAAAATAAAATATTACTCAAAAAAATAAAAAATAAAATCCATCCCAAGATAGATAGTGGCATCTAACTTCTCACCAAAGGAGAAAAATATATATATCAATTTTTGGTCATCCAAATCATGGGCAAACGGACTATAATTTTATAGGCGTTTTTAAAAAAAAAATACCAAGTCATTGAATTTTGAGTGTTTAATATAGCTAATCTTGTCCATTTTTTAAAAAAATTAGTATTTTAGAAACTAGATTCTGGATGCTACGATTCATATTAATATAAGTTTTTCTAATTTTGAGTGTATATATTGCTAATAATCCCTACAAGTTGATATTATGTTGTTATTTACAATATGACGTCCACTTATGACCCCCTTTTGTCCAACTTGCACTTACCCATATGTTAACATCAAAACTTTGCATCAACTCCATTGATCCAAGGTATGCTTTACTTCTTCTTAATTGGTCATCTTGATAACTCGACATTCTAAAATGAAAAGTAAAGTGGGATCACATGCGTGCATTTTGTTTATAAATTTAAAGGACATGGCTTTAGGTGTCCTTACTTTGCATCATTCTTTAAATGGTGAACTTTGAGCTCCTTGATAAATGTTTTATAACACTAAATAGCGTGAGAGGATTAAGGGTCAATTACTCGGCTATTAAAGTAAATACCTTATCCTTAGTCGAATGTTTAAATACTACTCGTGTTTAACCTAATTTGTAATGTTATATACTATGTTGATTCTAATATAAGGTAATTTAGACCTACCTTAGACCTATTTATAAAGTACTAAGGGTTATGACCTAACCTAAGATAGTATGCTTTATGGTTGTGGAGTGTTGAACTAACCTAAGGAAAATACTAATTACCTAAAGTTGAATCCTAACCTAATGTTAATCTAACCTAAACTATTACTAAGTGAAAGGGAAACCTAAGGGCTACTTGGCAAGTTTAAAGGGTGGTGACATCAATTTCTAAGGAATTTATAGGAATTGATTTATGTTATTACATCCTTAAATCTGCCAAGTTTGTCGAAGGCATGGAGAGTTATTAAGATGCCTAGCTGACATCATTACTAGATATAAAATGCATCTAAAATTTTGAATTAAGCCTCACCAAATTTGAAATGGTGGTGGTGTAGAGAGGAGGAGGGAAAGTGGCATTCATTACATTAATGACCTTAGTTGTGCCGGAGAAACCGCCTAGGAGAATATGCAAGTGGATTTTGGGGAGAAGTTGTTGGGTCACTCATTCTTTTTGGTTTTTTCTCTGCATGGAGGTTCTCTTTCTTTGAACCAACAGTTCTATTTTTATGATCCTTCGATATTTTAGACATCTCTGAGATATTTTCAATCTAATGGAAGAATAAGAAGAAGGTTTGATTGTTGACATCGTTTGGAAAAAGGAAACTATGGAGGCCCGGTTGGAATTATTCTCAGATAGATAGAAGCTCTGTCAAGCATGATAGGGTCTACCCATTAAGTTGTTCTACTTTTTACTAAATCTCTTCATTAAAAGAACTATGCTCTTGGAAACAAATAGGTTTTTGTATATGATGATTATTTTTCTTCATCCTTGTATTTTATTTCACTGTATATGCATGTTTGGTTTTCTGTTGAGTAAATATGAATTGAGCTTGTTCATTTATGGGAAAAATGAACGAGCTTGGCTATAAATTTTTGTGAACTCGATGTTGTTGAATCTTATATACTTTTGTTGAATGTGCAATACGGCTAGAGGAATGCATTGTTTGATAAAAAAATCGAGTTAAGTTGTTTCCTTTGTTGGAAGAATGTAAGATGGGTGAAATCCTTTGCATTTATTTGAGGTTGTTTTCAATTCTTGTTATTCCTATTTGATCCTTGTTGATATGGTTATTAGGAATATTTTTTTGTTGATTAAATCTTGTTAGAAATAACAGTTAAAGAAGTCTTACCTTTTATTGTGCTTGAGATGGTAAAAATCTAAGAACTCCTTTGAGTCTGCTTTGAAATCATTTTTCTCTTTCGCTCTCGATTGGAAGATAAGAAAACTTCGTAGTGGACTCTTTTAATGTTGGAACAAATTTAATATTAAGTTATTATTCTTGTTTCTTGGGAAAGTTTTATTAACTGAAGTATTTGTTTAATCAATTATAGAGGTAGCCTCTATAGTAATGAAACCATTCTCACTATTGGATGGGAAACCTTATTTTCAATTCCTAACTTGTTAGTTCCTGTCGTATATCTGTATGCATTAATTCAATTTTGATTATGTTATTTGGGTTGCAATGGTTGTTGAAATTGAAGGTTTCTTAGTAAGGATCTATTTCAGTTCCTTTTGGATATCGACTGTGTTTTTCCTTTTAATAGGATGGATTATTGAGATATTCTCTCATTCTTGTTGTTGAATTCCTTATCTCTCTTTCCTGAGTTGTGGAATACAATGTTGTTTTCATTGAACTCGGAGGAAGAATTATGTTGTTCTTTTTTATTTGTCCATTTCTCTCTCATTTGTATTACTCATGTATGGGCTTGAGTGGTTAATTGGAGGGTAAACCTATACTTCTTCTCCTTGAAAAATAATTGAAATTGGATTTGAAATTGGGTTAGTATCAGATAGAAGGGAAATATTTCTCTAGGAGGTTGTTGGTTCATCCTAAATTCCATCCTTAAAGATTGAATGAATTTTATCTTTGATATTATCTCGATGAATTAAGTTAAAGCTATGTATTGTGATTCATTGCTTCTTTAAAATAATTCCTTTTTTGGGAACTATTAGAGTTATTAACTTTCTTTTAATTAGTTCCATGAATTAAGAAGGGACTATAAATATCTATAGTAAGAATGAGATAAGTAATTATGATGAAATATTACTTATCTAATATAGTTCCATATGAAATCGATAAAGCTGAAGAGCGTTGATTATATCATCATATTTACTTAATGTAATTTGATGTATCACTTTATCCTTCCTCCCATGATTGTTATTCTTTATGATGTATCTATCTCAGTAATGCTTTACTGTTTCATAAAAGTAGAGTTCTTTTTATGATAGAGTTAGTTCAAAGCACATCATTTTAATGCTTAGTGCTTATCATTCTCAGTTCGATAAACTAACCCATGCTAGCAATTTTTGTAGATAGACTTCGTAACTGAGAAAAGAAGACAAGTTCTTTTATGATTCTTTTTATGTTTACCTAAAGGTTGGATCTTTTAGTAGAAATGATGATTCTTATTGAAATGTAATTGAAAAAGGGAAAAGTTGTATTTCTTAATTGATTTTATTAATGTTGATTGGCATGAAGGATTTCTAGAATGATTAGACTTGTAAAATGTGTATTTTACCTTGATGAATGGAAAAAGATTGAGAGTTATTTGTATTTGATGTGTCATTCTCTTGTGTATTCTGTAAAGAGAATTTGTAAATTTATACTTATTCTCTCATAATTATATATGTTTTGAACTCATTATCAAAAATAAGCCCCTTGCTTATTTTTTTGGCTAACTCCCTTCATTCCTCCCTCCCTTGTGCCTCAGTTGAATTTTTTTTTACTTTTCAAGCATTCAAAATGTTCTGGAAATGGTTTCATTAGATAGAGAATCTTCTCAGATTTCCAGAATGGTAAATTTTTCCTCCTAACTCCTTGTATTTTTCAAGTTATGGCCCGACGGAGATTTTTGGGGAAATTTTCCCATGAGAGTCCCACGGCCAATCAACATGTGCCACGTGGCATCGGAATGGTGGGGATGGAGACAACTTAGAAAATTTTCATAAAAATTGGTGGGGTGCACAAAGAGATTTTTGGCCCGAACGGCCGCCAATGGGAGGAGGCCACGTGTCCTCAGGAGCCTCGGGTTTAGCATGGCGGAAGGAAATGGAAGAAATTTCCAAGCATTAGTGCAAAGAAAAAATTGGAAGCACAGGCCCAAGGACCAATTGGAGGGCGCCACGTGCCTTAAGAGCATCGGGCGGCGGGAGAGCGGAGGAAAATTTTCCTTTTGCCAAGTGATGGAAAATTTGAAACGAAGGCCCGACCGTGAAGGACTGCGCCAATCAGTAGTTTCCACGTGTCCAGGGGGTTGGCAAAACTATTAAGGTAGGCCCGCGGAGGAGAAGAACTTGTCAAGACCATGCCAATGCCGGGCACCATGTGTCCCGAGAACGTCGGGCGTGGAAACTTTTGGAAAATTTTCCAAAGATCAAAAAGGCGTAAAAAGAATGGGGAAAATCCTATGAAAATAAAAAAATGCCACGTGTTCTCGTAGCTTCATGTAGTGGAGAATTTTGGGGAAATTTTCCCAAAGCCAAAAAGAGGGAAAATTTCGAATTTTCGGCCTGCTAGTTCAAATTTTCCCTAGTTTTGCCCTAAATCTTCAGAAGGGCATAACTTTTGATCCAGGATCGATTTTCATGTTCTTGGTGGCATTGGAAATCTGGTGAAATTATCTACATGATGGAGGGCTCATTTTTGTGTTTTGGTGGAGTTTGGGGAGAGAAAAATGGAAAACACCTCTGGCATGGAGAAAAGAACAGAACTGACATTTCAACCACCATTTTTAATGAAGTATGGCTCGCATTCTCTCCCAGCATGGTCAAAAACATTGGGAAATGGTCTAAGCAGGGAACCCATGCTATTTTAATGTAATTTGGTTGGTGGTTGAAGCATCCACTCATGTTTTCCCATGTTTTCTCCTTTCTGAGCTCAAATTTTCATTGTTAAAAGCCAGATTTGGCTCTTTTGTAAAGGGTTGGACATTTTTATGTTTTGCAGGCTCCCTCTTTCACCAAAAGTGATTTTGTGGATTATGAGACCTCTTCCAGGACTGCAATATTTTTCCGACCTCTCTCGCTATTGTAATGCATTAATTTTTGATATTGGAAACGACAATGCAAGCTCTGTGAATGAGTTTCACCCTCTTTTGTGTTGTTTGCTTCATTTCTAATATTTCATTATAGTTTAACAGCTTGTGCATGATGTTTTGTTGCATTTTAGTGATTTGTGTCAATTTACGTAAGAAAAATGTCCACCACTCCTTAGGTGTATCACCTTGCTAGTATTAGTTTCATTCCTTTTGCTTTCTCTATCATTGTTCCCTTGGAATTTAGAGTAGGATTTTGAGTTTAAACCTCTACAATTTTCAAGTCATACATCTAATCGTGAGGAGCTAAGGAACCAACCTCTAATTTGGAGATTCTTCACCCCTTTTTTGCAAGTCCCACACTTGGGGAAAAGATTCAGTGTTGTGCATTCACACTGGATGTCCAAATATCAAACTAGAAATTTGATAAACATCTAGGGGTGTTGTGAATCTACACTAACAAAACCTTTTCAGTTGGACTTAAAATGAAATAGGTGAAAAGAGAATTGATATTCTATTCCTTAAATTAAATGCAGCTCATAAAGTTGGCATTCATAGCTGATCATTTAACTAAGTCATTATAGATATTAAATGATGATTACGAAAGTACAAACTCATTATGTTATCTTGTACAATGTAATACTTTGCGATGAATCCTAACTAACATAAGTTAAGAGGAACTAAAACGTGCTAGAAATTGTTGTAGATAGACTTTGTAAGTGAGAAAAGAAGACAATTTCTTTAATGATGCTTCTTATGTTTACGTAAAGGTTGGATCTTGTATGAGGAATGATGATTCTTATTGAAATGTAATTGAAAAAGGGAAAAGTTGTATTTCTTAATTGATTTTATTAATGTTGATTGGCATGAAGGATGTTTGGAATGATTAGACTTGTAAAATGTGTATTTTACCTTGATGAATGGAAAAATATTGAGAGTTATTTGTATTTGATGTGTCATTCTCTTGTGTATTATGTAAAGAGAATTTGTAAATTTATACTTATTCTCTCATAATTATATATGTTTTGAACTTTTTAGTTAGACTTAAAATGAAATAGGTGAAAAGGGAATTGATATTCTATTCCTTAAATTAAATGCAACTTATCAAGTTGGAATTCATAGTTGATCATTTAACTAAGTCATTATAGATATTAAATGATGATTATGAAAGTACAAACTCATTATGTTATCTTGTACAATGTAGTAGTTTGCAATGAATCCTAATTAGCATAAGTCAAGAGGAACTGACCCGTGCTAGAAATTGTTGCGAGATAGACTTCGTAAGTGAGAAAAGAAGAAAATTTCATTTATGATGCTTCTTATGTTTAAGTAAAGGCTGGATCTTTTATGAGGAATGATGATTCTTATTGAAATGTCATTGAAAAAGGGAAAAGTTTTATTTCTTAATTGAGTTTATTAAGGTTGATTGGCATGAAGGATATCTTGAATGATTAGACTTGTAAAATCTATATTTTACCTTGATGAATGGAAAACAATTGAGAGTTATTTGTATTTGATGGGTGATTCTCTTGTGCATTCTTAAAGAGAATTTGTAAATTTATACTTATTCTCTCATAATTATATATGTTTTAAACCTTTTCAGTTGGACTTAAAATGAAATAGGTGGAAAGGGAATTGATATTCTATTCCTTAAATTAAATACATCTCATCAAGTTGGCATTCATAGCTAATCGCTTTAACTAATTCATTATAGATATTAAATGATGATTACAAAAGTACAAACTCATTATGTTATCTTGTACAATGTAATAGTTTGCAATGAATCCTAACTAACATATGTCAAGAGGAAAGGAAAATATTCCACAAGGATAAGCATTCCGTTAAGACATTTTGGGAATCATACCCAAATAATATTCAAAAGGAGGAAAGTATACTACTTTGTATTAAATCTTAATCGAAATGATGCGATTGAAAATAATAAATACATATATAATAAATAGACTTAATCTTAATGAAGTCTATTCTAAAAGAATCTGAATCTGAATTCAATCATACTTAAACTTGGTTAAGCTAAGTAAATTAACCTTACTATTGGTATGCTGATTTTGTTTGTAAGTCTGAATCTTAAATTAAGATACTAAAGAATGAAACACAAACCTTCGGGGAAGGGGTTTAGATGCAGATTTATCTACATGAGAATTGTAAATCATTTATGGCTAACAACCTTAATGATTAAATAAATTAAGGATTCAGTAGGGTTACTAAAATTAAATATTAATTAAGAAGATAAGTAAGTAATCAAATTCTTATTTGGATATGTATATCCAGATGAGACAATTCTGTAGGATGTTGGCACACGCCAATTGCAGTACTGTGCCATCATGAAGACTTGGGTCTTCATGAGGGTACAATGTTACAATTGACATGTCAAAACACCCTTCGAATTGGATCATCTAGATTTACATAAGGTCAGACTTGACCTTAGTTATACTCTAGGTTAGGTTAGGAGCATGCTTTTATATAGGGGGTATCTCAAGATGACTTAGGGTAACTAGACACAGCAATCAACTTAGGTCGATTGAGTATGCCTATGTGCCCTTAGTTACCATGAGTGGTTCTCTATACCAATATATGTTTATAACTTGTGTTAGGGTTGAACCTTGGACAAGTGGACTGACAGAGTCGATGAAGACCATTCTAGGTAACAAATGAAGTGGGATGAATGATGTATTTCATTGACGCATAATGTGTCTAGGAATATGAACATAAACAACATGTGAAAATATTTTTCCAAAGTATCGCAAGATATTAGTTTTGTTATCCTATGTCACCTAGTTTAAGAAGCAGGATTTCAGATGAATACTGGTAACAAATATTCATATAGGCCTCTTAAACATAACACTTCAATACCTAGAAAAGGGTAAGAGAATCAAGTATACTTAGTATATAATACATTGATTTAACATGAAAGATCAGTGGTACATCAAGTCATGAAATGATAAATTGGTAGTTCACTGAGTCATTTACAACTGCATATGGTTATTTGTTATGAGATTGATTGGCATGGAATGTGTGTTCTAAATTATGATTATTTAGAACAAAGAACATTATTCAAAAAAAAATTACCTTGTTTCTAAAGTCTTAAAATGGGAATGTTACATCTTGGTATCAGAGCTGAAGGTTGCAACTCTTGGACCTATTGTGTCCATAATCTGATAAAACTTAAATTTTCTTGTTAACAAAAATGGTTAAAACAAGAGGAAATGTTACAAACAACCCACCACCTGGTGGAGAAGTAACTAGTTCCCCAAAACTCAACAAGATCCTTTTTACCTGTTGGACACAAGAGAGATCGTTTGGCTATTCTTGAAAAACAAGTAATGGGAAATGAGGAGGAAGAAGATGCTAGTAATAACAATCAACCACCTCGTGTGGACAACACCAATGGGGGAAATCCGTGTGTTGATAACAATAATGCAAACATACCTAATCATCCCGGGAATAAAAGGCAATATTAGTCCACCCAAGTTTGATGTCACTACACTTGGAGATGGGGCTAAGAACTGGCTCAACAAAATGGAGAAGTACTGTACAATAAGAAACTTCTTTGAGGAAACAAAATCAATATGGGGAGCTTATCATTTTCCCATCGACATCTTCATGGTGAAATAGCCGTAAGGCTAAGTTGAACATTGATGAAACAAACATAACTTGGGATCAATTTAATAGTTATTTTAGGAAATGATGGCTTCCACAACTTTATTATAATAAGAAAATGATTGAATTTCAGAACTTATCTCAAGGAAAGTTAACTATAACAGTACTGGGAAAGTTTTATTAAACTCATTAAGTACATACCTCAGTATCAAACTAATGAGAAGTTCAGGATATGAAAATTTATCATGGGATTAAATCCCACTATATGTGGTGAGGTGGATGTTCACAGCCCAACCACTATGGAAGGGGTTGTTGAAAAAGCCATAAGGAAGGAACATAAATTGAGAGCAAATTGCCTTTGCTCATAGGGAGGAAATAAAAAGAAAGTTCCAAAATATTCTATCTCTTACACCCAAAAAGGGACCATGGAAGAGGTTTGGTATGAAAAATAAATTCTACTAATAAGAATAAGAAAATAACATCAAAAAAATCTGCTACTAGTGTGAGAAATAGCTTATTCAAGAACAATAATAATGGGTAGAAGTCCTACGGAGCCAAAATGATAACTTTTAAGGCTGAAATAAATTTGAGCCTAGGAAAGGACCTATAGGAGGTTGTTTTAATTATGGCAAGGACCATTATATGAGTCACTATATTTTTAAAAAGGATGACCATAATCAGCAACACAGGATACACGTTGTAGTAGCTAAAAAGCAAGCTGAAAAGAAATTCACACCCATAGAAGTTCCAGGTAAGCTATTTGGTATACCTATGACTATACTCTTTGATACTAGAGCTACTAAATGTTCTATTTCTACTAAGTTAGCTTCAAAATTTTATAAAAAAAAAAGCTAAAAAAATGGTTAAATTGTGGGTTGTACATTATGGAAATAATGTTGTTCATATAGTTAGTATGTGTCTTTTTAGAGTAGTCCTTGACTTTCCTAGTTTTTCCACAAAGGTTGACCTTTATGTTTCTCCTTTGGGGTCTTATTATTTAATCATAGGTGTTAATTGGCTAGCTAAGCATAAGGCAAAGGTTGACTCTTTTGAAAAATAGATTATTTACTTAGATGATCATGTAGAAAAAAACATTAATTCAGGTGTAAAACGTGAGATTTCAGTTAGGAAATTGTCACCATGTAACTTAAAGAGGCCAAAAACTAAGGTTATACCTTGTATGTAGTAAAAATTTCTTAAACTACTGAAGAAAGTAGTGATTTCATGGAAAGATATCCAATGTTACGAAATTTTAGTGATGTGTTTCTGGAAGAATTACTAGGTCTTCGACCCAAATGGGAGTTTGAATTCATGATTGAGATCAAACCAGGAACCAAGCCTATTTCAAGGCACAAAATAGAATGAATACCATTGAATTGGTAGAGCTTAAGGCTAAGTTACAGAATTTTTTCAAAAGGTTTGATAAGATCAAGTGTCTCACCTTGGGAGCACCGGTAATTATTGTGAAGAAGAAGGATGACACACTTAGATTGTGCATTGATTATAGGATGTTAAACAAAGCAAAAATTAAGAACAGATATCCACTTCCTAGAATTGATGATCTGTTTGATCAAATGCATGGTGCATCAATGTATTCTAAAATAGATCTTTGATATGAATATCATTAGTTGAGAATAAAGGATGAAGACACTCATAAAACAAGTTTTAGAACAAGGTATGGGAATTATGAATTCACAGTGTTAAATTTTGGCTTGACAAATGCACCTACCAATTTTATGATTTTAATGAATAATATTTTTCAAGAATACTTGGACATATTTTTACTTGTATTCTTGGAAAATATTCTCATATACTCTAAAAGAACTGAAGAACACCATAAGCATCTGAAGATAGTTTTGGAAATCTTGAGAAAGAGAAAGTTGTATGGTAAGTTGTCTAAATGTTCCTTCTATGATACAAAAGTGCACTATTTGGGTCATGTTATAAGAAAGAATGGAATAGTGGTAGATCCCTCAAATATTACAGCTATAACTGAGTGGCCTGCACCTAAGAATGTACATGAAGTTAGAAGCTTCATGGGTCTTGTTGGTTACTATAGGAAGTTTGTTAAAGACTTTTCTAAGATTGCTGCACCAATAAATTCATTATAGAAGAAAGACAAGAAATTTGTTTGGAATGAAAAATGTGAATCGCTTTTAAGATTCTAAAGGATCAGTTAACAACAACACCTATTTTGAATGTACCCGATCCTAATAGAGACTTTACTTGGTGTAATGGATGCATCTAGGGAGGGTCACGGAGGTATTTTGTTGCAAAATTATCATGTCATAGCTTATGAAAGTAGAAAACTCAAGTTACATGAACTGAATCATGCTCCACATGACTTAGAGTTAGCTTCCATTGTTCATGCATTTCAAGTATGGAGGCATTATCTTATTGATAGACCTTTTGAACTAAAAAATGATCATCTTGGGTTGAAGTATATTTTTACTTAGCCAAATCTAAATGCAAGACAATGAAAATGGTTAGAATTTCTATCTCAGTATGATTTTGACACAAGTTACATTAAAGGTAAATAAAATAGAGTAGTAGATGCTCTAAGTCGTAGGAAGCACATTTCTTCTCTTATAACACTGAGAATTTAGTTTAAAGATGAGGTGAAAAGTGTCATGGAATCTTATTATTATTTTTAAGTAAGTAAAGACAACACTTGTTGCAGATCCAAATGATGGGAGATATAAAGATTTTCACTTTGACAATGTAGGAATATTATGGTTTGAAAACAGGTATACCTACCTTTGGCAAATGATTTAAGAAGGAAATTATTAGCTGAATTTCACAATTCAGCTTTTCTGACACCCTAGCGTTAGTAAGATGCTTGCTGATATAAAACAACGATATTTCTTGAAAGGGATGAAAAAGGATGTGATGGAATTTGTGACACACTTCTTAGAGTGTCAACATGTTAAAGTTGAGCATCTACATCTAGTTGGTTTATTGTATCCACACATCATTTTGTAGTATAAATGGAAAGTGATAAGTATGGATTTTTTTCAAGGGTTGCCTATGTCAAGAAATAAACATGATGTTATTATGGTTGTTGTTGATAAACTAACAAAGGTAGCACATTTTATTGTTGGTAATCTAAAGGATGATTCACCTGTGTTAGCAAGAAGATTTGTGCATGATATTTTCAAGTTACATGGAGTACCTAAATTGATCATATCGGATAGAGATCTAAGAATGACATCTAGATTTTGGCAAACACTTAATGCATCCCTCGAAACTAAGCTGAATTTCAGTTTTGCATATCACCCAAAAATGGATGGACAGACTGAAAGAGTTAATCAAGTGTTAGAGGATATGTTACGAATGTATTGCATGGATCAGTAGTATAAATGGGAGGAGTACCTTCCATTAGTTGAGTTTTCTTATAATAACACATATCATGCCTCTCTAAAAATGGCACCTTTCGAAGTATTATACGAAGAAATGTAGAACCCCGATTCTTGGGGCAAAATTGAGGATAGAGAGGTGATTGGCCTAGAAATCAGATAGAAATGGAACAATAAGTTAAAACAATTTGTGAACGCTCAAAGGAAGTCAGTAGATAGGAAAAGAGTTATGCAGACTTAAAGTGGGTTGATAAGAAATTTTAACTTGGTGAGAAGGTCTTTCTTCAGGATAAACCAAAAAAGAGTTCTATAACTTTCAGCAGGGTTGCCAAGTTATCACCTCGTTATGTGGGACCCTTTGAAATTATAGAAATAATTAAACTTGTAGCTTATCATTTAGGTTTACCTCCTACTTTATCACAAATGCATGATGTTTTCCAAATTTCTTTTCTTAAAAATACGTTTCATATTTATCACATGTGTTAAATTAGAATTCCTTGAAGGTCCAAGACCCAAGAATAATCGTGGTTAAGCCCATTCTTTGAAACTCACCAAATTGCACTTAAGAAATCATGAAATAAGTTAATATAAGGTCCAATGTGACTAGTTTAATGGAGAAAGTGCAACCCAGAAAATCTTGAAGAAATGAGAACTACTTTTCCATTTTTTTATCGAAATTGATTATGAAGTCTGATAAAATCTTAAAATTTTGTTCATGTTTTCACATTAAATCATTTAATTAGGCGATTACTAAGCTATTTAAAAACTATTTTAATACTTTTTTGAAATTTGAATTTTTCAAATCTAGTTCTGTTAAGAACATATGAATGGGAGGACGATAATTAAGTTTTGTTTTGAAACTTTAATGGTTTGATTAAATTAATCATTGGGACAATGATTATTTTAAGGAGGAAGGTATGTAACGTCTTTGGCATGATTGTTACTATGATGACTTCCACTTTTGACATTGCAAACATTGACATGTGATTTGTCTTAGGAAGGTGTATTCTTTTGACTTTTGGAAATCATGTTTGCAATGGATAAGTTATTACTATATAGAGATTCATTCTTGCTGTAATTTTGTTTACTTGGAAATGAAGTCATTTTGATATGTGATCTGTAAGTTGTGAACCTGTACTATTGTTTTCATACTTATCATATGTTAACAGAAAAACCTTGGATCAATTCCATTGATCCAAGGTATGCTTTAGTTCTTCTTAATTGATCATCTTGATAACTGAAATTCTGAAATGAAAGGTAAAGTGGGACTGAGTTGTGTTTTGTTTATAAATTTAAAGGACCCGCTTCAGGTGTCCTTACTTTCCATCATGCTTTAAATGGTGAACTTGGAATTCCTTGATAAATGTTTTATAATGCTGAATAGTGTGAGAGGATTAAGGATTAATTAATGGGCTATTAAGGTAAATACCTTAGCCTTAGTCGGAATGTTTAAATGATACTCGGATTTAACCTAAGTTATAATGTTCTATACTATGTTTATTCTAATATAAGGTAATTCAGACCTACCTTAGACCTATTTCTAAACTACTAAGGGTTATGACCTAACCTAAGATAATATGCTTTATGGTTGTGGTGTTTTGAACTAACCTAAGGAAAATACTAATTACCTAAGGACTAAGGTTGAATCCTAACCTAATGTTAATCTAACCTAAACTATTACTAAGCCAAAGGGGAACCTATGGGCTACTTGGAAAGTTGAAAGGGTGGTGGCATCGGTTTCTAAGGAATTTATGGGAATTGATTTCTGTTATTACATCTTTAAATCTGCCAAGTTTGGTGGAGGCATGGAGAGTTAGTAAGATGCCTAGCTGGCATCATTACTAAATATAAAATGCATGTAAATTTTTGAATTAAGCCTCGCCAAATTTGAAATGGTGGTGGCATAGAGAAAGAGGAGGGAAAGTGGCATTCATTGCATTAATGACCTCGGTTGTGGTGGAGAAACCGCCTAGGAGAATATGCAAGTGGATTTTGGGGAGAAGTTGTTGGGTCATTCATTCTTTTTGGTTTTTGCTCTGCATGGAGGTTCTAGTTATTTGAACCAACAGTTCTATTTTTATGATCCTTCGATATTTTAGACATCTCTAAGCTATTTTGAATTTGGTGGAAGAGTAAGAAGAAGGTTGGATTGTTGACATCATTTGGAAAAAGAAAACCATGAAGGCTCGTAGAGAATTCTTCTGCAGATCAATAGAATCTCTATCAGGCATGATAGGCTCTACCCATTAAGTTATTCTTCTTTTACTAAATTTCTTCATTAAAAGAACTCTACTCTTGGAAACAAATGGGTTTTTGTATATGATGATTATTTTGCTTCATGCTTGTATTTTCTTTCACTGTATATGCCTGTTTGGTTTACTATTTGAGGAAATATGAATTGAGCTTGTTCCTTTATGGGAAAAATGAACGAGCTTGGCTTTAAATTTTGTGTGAACTGAATGTTTCCAAATCTTGTATACTTCTATTGACTATGCAATACGGTTAGAGGAATGCACTGTTTGATAAAAATATTCGAGTTAAGTTGTTTCCTTTGTTGGAAGAATGTAAGATGGGTGACATCCTTTGCATTTATTCGAGGTTGTTTTTTATTCTTGTTATTCTGTTTGATCCTTACTAATATGGTTGTTAGGAATCTTTGTTTTTTGGATTCAATCTTGTTGGAAATAATAGTAAATAAGTCTTACCTTTTACTTTTCTTAAGATGGTTAAAATATGAGAACTCCATTGAGTCTGTTTGAAATAGTTGGTAGGATTCCTTACTATGGAAGAATTTTGCTTCAAATTTGTTTTTCATTGCTCAAAATTTGATAAACCGTATGTAGCATCTTCTCGAACTGTTTGATGGCATTTAAGTTTTAACCACCTGCATGTTACGAAATAGTTTGTTACTAAATGAATGGATTATCTTAGCTAAACTTTGGATTAGTTCAGTTTGGGTTATCTTTTGGAATTGGGTTGGAATGTTATAGTTTTATCTTCTCTTTTGGACTTGAATTTGAGCATCTGGTTAGTCTTGTCACTTTGATTGTTTCTCCTTGAGATTGGTTCAGAGTCTGAAACTCTCTTCCCAAAATTGTGTGTTGTTCCTTGATTTTGGTGAAGAAGGGAGCCTGGGGTAACTTGAAGGTAGGTTGGGACAGTCAGATTTGCATTTGTTATCTTCATTTTTATGTATTTTCTTTTGAAAAGAAACCAGAATCTCATAGGGGTGTTTTACTCCATCGTTGTTCTCTTTCACTCTCTGATTGGAAAATAAAAAAATTCTCAGTGGACTCTTTTAATGTTGGAATGAATTTAATATTTAGTTATTGTTCTTGTTGCTTGGGAAACTTGTATTAACTAAAGGTATTTGTTTAATCAATTCTAGAGATAGCCTCTGTAGTACTAAAATTGTTCTCACTATTGGATGGGAAACCTTTTTCAATTTTTGACTTGCTATTTCCCATCATATATCTGTATGCATCAATTCAATTTTGATTATGTTATTTGGGTTGCAATGGTTGTTGAAATTGAAGGTTTCTTGGTAAGGATCTATTTCAGTTCCTTTTAGATATCGACTGTGTTTTTCCTTTTAATAGGATGGATTATTGAGATCTTCTCTAATTATTGTTGTTGACTTCCTTATATCTCTTTCATGGGTTGTCGAATACAATTTTGTTTTCATTGAACTCTAGAGGAAGACTTATGTTGTTCTTCTTTTTCATTTGTTCATTTCTCTCTCATTTGTATTAATTTTGTATGGAGTTGAGTGGTTAATTAGAGGGTAAACCTATATTTCTTCTCCTTAAGTGATAATTGAAATTGGATTTGAAATTGGGTTAGTATCAGATAGAAGGGAACTCTTGCTCTAGGAGGTTGTTGGTTCATCCTAAATTCCACCCTTCAAGATTGAATGAATTTGATATTTGATATTATCTGGTGAATTAAATTAAAGCTATGTATTGTGATTCATTGCTTCTTTAAAATAATTCCATTTTGGGAACTATTAGAGTTAGTAACTTTCTTTGAATTAGTTGCATGAATTAAGAATGAACTATAAATATCTATAGTAAGAATGAGATAAGTAATTATGATGAAATATTACTTATCTTATATAGTTTCAGATGAAATCATTGGTTGAAGAGCGTTGATTATATCATGATCTTTACTTAATGTAATGTGATGTATCACTTTATTCTTCCTCCCATGACTATTATTCTTTATGATGTATCTATCTGTAATGCTTTATTGTTTCATAAAAGCAGAGTTCTTTTTATGAAACAGTTAGTTGAAAGCACATCATTTTAATGCTTAGTGATTATCATGCTCGGTTTGATGAACCCGACTTGTGCTAGCAATTTTTGCAGATAGAATTCGTAAGTGAGAAAACAAGAAAAGTTATTTTATGATGCTTCTTATGTTTACGTAAAGGCTAGATCTTTTATGAGGAATGATGACTCTTATTGAAATGTAATTGAAAAAGGGAAAATTTGTATTTCTTAATTTATTTTATTAATGTTGATTGGCATGAAGGATGTCTGGAATGATTAGACTTGTAAAATTTGTATTTTACGTTGATGAATGGAAAAATATTGAGAGTTTTTTTAATTTTATGTGTCATTCTTTTATGCTTTCTGTAAAGATAATTTGTAAATTTATACTTATTCTCTCATAATTATATCTATTTTAGACCTTTTAGTTGGACTTAAAATGAAATAGGTGAAAAGGGAATTGATATTATATTCCTTAAATTAAATGCAACTTATCAAGTTGGCATTCATAGCTAATCATTTAACTAAGTCATTATCAATATTAAATGATGATTATGAAAGTAAAAACTCATTATGTTATCTTGTACAATGTAATATTTTACAATGAATCCTAACTAACATAAGTCAAGAGGAAAGGCAAATATTCCGCAAGGATAAGCATTTCGTGAAGACCTTTTGAGAATCATACCCAAATAATATTTGGAAGGAGGAAAGTATCCTTGCTCTTATTAAATCTTAATAGGAATGATGCAATTACAAGGATTAAATACATATATAATAAATAGACTTCATCTTAATGAAGTCTATTATAAAAGAATTTTAATCTGAATTCAATCATGCTTACACTTGGTATGTTGATTTTGTTTGTAAGTCTGAATCTTAAATTAAGATACTAAAGAATGAAACACAAACCTTCGGGGAAGGGGTTTAGATGCATATTTATCTCGCATGAGAATTGTAAATCATAAATGGCTAAGAACCTTAATGATAAAATAAATTAAGGATTCATCGGGTTACTAAAATTAAATCTTAATTAAGATGATAAGTAAGCAATCAACTTATTATTTGGATATGTATATCCAGATGAGACAATTCCGTAGGATGTTGGCACATGCCAACTACAGTACTATGCCATTGTGAAGACTTGGGTCTTCATGAGGGTATAGTGTTGTAGTTGACATGTTGCAACACCCTTCAGAATTAGATATTCTAGATTTACATAAACTAAGACTTGACCTTAGTTATACTCTAGGTCAAAGGTTAGGAGCATGCTTTTATATAGGGGGTAACTCACAAAGACTTAGGGTAATTAGACACACGCAATCAACTTAGATCAATTGAGGATACCTATGTACCCTTAGTCAGCACGAGTGGTTCTCTATACTGATATATGTTGCTAAATTGGGCTATGGTTGAACCTTAGACAAATGGACTGATAGGAGTCAGTGAAGACCATTCTAGGTAATAGATGAAGTGGGGTGAAGAAACTATTCATTGATGAGTATGTCATCTAGGATTATGAACATGAACAGGATGTGAAAATATTTGGCCAAAGTATCGCAAGCTACTAGTTTCATTGTCTTATGTCACCTAGTTTAAGAAACAAGATTTTAGATGAATATTGGTAATGAATATTCGATATGCCTCTTAAACATAACACTTCAATACCCGAAAAGGGTAAAATAATCAAGTATACTTAGTATACAATTAATTGAGTTAACATGAGAGATTGGTGGTACACCGAGTCATGAAATGAGATATCGGCGATTCACCAAGTCATTTACAACTGCATATGGTTATCTATTATGAGATTGATTGACATGGAATGTGTGTTCTAAATTATGATTATTTAGAACAAAGAATATTATTAAAAAAAAATCCCTTGTTTCTAAAGTCTTAAAATAGGGATGTTACATCTTGGTATCAAAGCCGAAGGTTGCATATCTTGGACTTATTATGTCCATAATCTGATAAAACTTAAAAAAATTTGTTTACAAAAATGGTTAGAACAAGAGGAAATGCTGCAAACAATCCATCACCTAGAGGAGAAGCAACTATTGCCCAAAAACTCGACTAGATCCTTACTTGCCCTATTAGACACAAGATATTGTTTGTGTGTACTTGAACAACAAGTAGTGTGCAATGAGGAGGAGGAAGAAGATGATAGTAATAAAAATCATCCACCTTCTATGGACAACACTAATGGGGGAAATCTAGGTGTTGATAACAATAATGCAAACATACCTAATCAGCTTGGGAATAAAAAGGCAAGATTAGTAGCTGAACTCGCCAATGATATAAAAAGAATAAGTCCACCCAAGTTTGATGGCACTACACTTGGAGATGGGGCTAAGAACTGGCTCAATGAAATAGAGAAGTACTTTGCAATAAAAACTTCTCTCGAGGAAACAAAAACAATATGGGGAGCTTATTAGCTTTCCCATGAGGCATCTTCATGTTGGGACAACCGTAAGGATGAGTTGAACATTTTGAAATAGACATAACATGGGATCAATTTAAAAGATATTTTAGGCAACAAAGTGGCTGCCACAACTTATTATGATCGAGAAATGACTGGATTTTAGAACTTATCTCAGGAAACTTAACTATAACAGAGTCTTGGGGAAAGGTTTACTAAATTCATTAAGTATGTACCTCGATATCAAACTGACAAGAAGTTCGGGATAAAAAATTTATCATGGGATTAAATCCCACTATATGCAAAGTGAGGTGGATGTTCACATCCCAACCACTATGGAAAGGGTTGTTGAAAAATCAGAAGGAAACAACAGAAATGAGAGCAATCTCTGCTCATAGGGAGGAAATCAGAAAGAAAGTTCCAAACACTTCTTCATCTCTTGTACCCAAAAAGGGACAATGGAAAAGGTTTGGTATGAAAAACAAATTTTCTACTGATAACAATAAGAAAAAAACATCAAACAAACATGTTGCTAGTATGAGAAATAGCTTTGTCAAGAATAATAATAATGGGAAGAAGTCCTACGGGAGCCAGAATGATAACTTTAAGGTTGGAAATAAATTTGAGCCTAGGAAAGGACCTGTAGGAGGTTGTTTTAATTATGGCAAGGACCATTACACGAGTCACTGTCCTTTGAAAAAGGATGACCGTAAGTAGTAGCACATGATACACGCTGCAAAGAGTTGAAAAGCAAGTCACACCCATAGAAGTTCCAGGTAAGTTATTTGGTATACCTGTGACTATACTTTTTTATATTGGAGCTACTGAATGTTTTATTTCTACTAAGTTAGCTTTGAAATTAAAAATAAAAATTGAAAAAATGGATAAATTATGGGTTGTACATTATGGAAATAATGTTGTTTATATAGTTAGTATGTGTCTTTTTGGAGCAGTCCTTGACTTGCCTAGTATTTCCAAAAAAATTGACCTTTATGTTTCTCCTTTGGGGTCTTATGATGTAATCATAGGTGTTAATTGGGTAGCTGAGCATAAGGCAAAGATTTACTATTTTGAAAAATAGATTAGTTTCTTAGATGATCTATAGAAAATAACAATCATTCAGGGTGTAAAACATGAGATTTCAGTTAGGAAACTGTTAGCTATGCAACTTTAAAAGGCCAAAAACAAAGGTTGTACCTTGTATGTAGTAAAAATTTCTAAAACTACTGAAGAAAGTAGTGATTTCATGGAAATATATCCATTGTTACGAAATTTCAGTGATGCGTTTCCGTAAGAATTACTAGGTATTCCACCCAAACAGGAGTTTGAATTCATGAACGAAATCAAACTAGGAACCAAGCCTATATCTAAGGCACCATATAGAATGACTACCATTGAATTGGTAGAGCTTAAGGCTCAGTTGCAGGAAATTTTGTCAAAAGGTTTGATAACACCGAGTGTTTCACCTTGGGAGCACCGGTAATTTTTGTGAAGAAGAAGGATGACACACTTAGATTGTGCATTGATTATAGGATGTTAAAAATGGAAAAAATTAAGAATAGATATCCACTTCCTAGAATTGATGACTGTTTGATCAAATGCGTGGTGCATTAGTGTATTCTAAAATAGATATTCAATCTAGATATCATCGATTGAGAATAAAGAATGAAGACATTCATAAAAAAATTAGAACAAGGTATGAGAATTATGAATTCATAGTTTTACCTTATGGGTTTATGAATGCACATGCCACTTTTATGAATTTAATGAATGATATTTTTCAAGAATACTTAGACAAATTTGTGTTTGTATTCTTATATGATATTCTCATATACTCTAAAAGCAAGAATTCTCATATACTCAAGATAGTTTTGGAAATCTTGAGAAAGAGAAAGTTGTATAGTAAGTTTTCTAAATGTTCCTTCTATGATACGAGAGTGCCTTTGTTTGGGTCATGTTATAAGCAAGAATGGAATAGTAGTAGATCCCTCAAATATTGCAGCTATAACTGAGTGGCCTGCACCTAAGAATGTACATGAAGTTAGAAGATTCATGGGTCTTGTTGGTTACTATAGGAAGTTTGTTAAAGACTTTTCTAAGATTTTTGCACCAATAAATTCATTACGAAGAAAGAAAAGAAATTTGTTTGGAATGAAAAATGTGAATCTACTTTTAAGATTCTAAAGGATCAATTAACTACAACACCTATTTTGATTGTACCTGATCCTAATGGAGACTTTACTGTTGTAATGGATGCATTTAGGGAGGGTCTCGGAGGTATTTTGTTGCAAAATGATCATGTCATAGCTTATGAAAGTAGAAAACTCAAGTTACATGAACTGAATTATGCTCCACATGACCTAGAGTTTGTTGCCATTGTTCATGTGCTTCAAGTATGGAGGCATTATCTTCTTGGTAGACCTTTTGAACTAAAAATTGATCATCTTGGGTTGAAGTATATTTTTACTTAGCCAAATCTAAATGCAAGACAATGAAGATGGATAGAATTTCTATCTTGGTATGAGTTTGACATAAGTTAGATTAAAGGAAAATAAAATAGAGTAGCGAGATGCTCTAAGTCATAGGAAGCACATTTTTGCTTTTATAACATTGAGAAATTAGTTTAAAGATTAGGTGAAACATGTCATGGAATCTTATTCCTATTTTTAACAAGTAAAGACATCACTTGTTGTAGATCCACTAATGGGAGATATAAAGGTTTTCACTTTGACAATTTAGGAATCTTGTGGTTTGAAAAGAGGGTATACCTACCTTTGGCAAATGATTTAAGAAGGAAATTATTAGCTGAATTTCACAATTCAGCTTTTCTGACACCCTAGCGTTAGTAAGATGCTTGCTGATATAAAACAACGATATTTCTTGAAAGGGATGAAAAAGGATGTGATGGAATTTTTGACACAATGCTTAGAGTGTCAATGTGTTAAAGTTGAGCATATGCATCTAGGCTGGTTTATTTGTATCCACAAACCATTCCATAGTACAAATGGAAAGTGATAAGTATGGATTTTGTTCAAGGGTTTCCTATGTCAAGAATTAAGAATTATGTTATTCTTCTTGTTGTTGATAAACTAACAAAGGTAGCACATTTTATTGTTGGTAATCTAAACGATGCTTCACATGTATTAGCAAGAATATTTGTGTATGATATTTTTAGGTTACATGGAGTACCTGGATTGATCATATCAGATAGAGATCTAAGAATGACATATAGATTTTGGAAAACACTTGATGAGACCCTCGGGACTAAGCTGAATTTCAGTTCTGTAGATCACCCGGAAACGGATGGACAGACTGAAAGAGTTAATCAAGTTTTAGAGGATATGTTACGAATGTATTACATGGATCAACAGTATAAATGGGAGGAGTACCTTCCATTAGTTGAGTTTTATTATAATAACACATATCACGCCTCTCTGAAAATGGCACCTTTCAAAGCATTATATAGAAGGAAATGCAAAACCCTATTAGTTGGGACAAGATTGAGGATAGAGAGGTGATTGGACCAGAAATCATTACAGAAATGGAACAACAAGTTAAAATGATTTGTGAATGCTTGAAGGAAGCTACAGATAGGAAAAAGAGTTATGTAGACTTAAAGTGGGTTGATAAGAAATTTGAACTTGGTGAGAAGGTCTTTCTTCATGTTAAACCAAAAAAGAGTTCTATAACTTTCGGTAGGGCTGCCAAGTTATCACCACGTTATGTGAGACCCTTTGAAATTTTTGAAGTAATCAAACCTATAGCTTATCGTTTAGCTTTAGCTCCTTCTTTGTCATGAATGGATGTTGTTTTCCATATTTCTTTTCTTAAGAAATATGTTTTAGATTATCACATGTTCAATACCCAGAATAATTGTGGTTAAGCCCATTCAAGTATTGGAAACTCGCTAGTTGCACTTAAGAAATCTTGAAATAAGTTAATGTAAGGTCCAATGGGACCAGTTTAACAAAGAAAGTGCAACCTAGGAAAATCTTGAAGAAATGAGAACTGCTTTTCCATATTTGTTTGATCAGAATTGATTCTGAAGACTGATAAAATCTGAAAAATTTATTCATGTTTTGACATTAAATCGCCAAACTTGGGAAGTTACTAAGCTATTTAACAACTATTTTAATATTGTTTTGAAATTTGAATTTCTCAAATCTAGTTTTGTTATGAACATATGAATGGGAGGACGATAATTAAGTTTTTTCCTAAAACTTTAATGGTTTGATTAAATTAATCATTGGGATGATGATTCTTTTAAGGAGGAAGCTATGTAATGTCTTTGGCATAACTATTACTGGGATGAATTCCACTTTTGACATTACAAACATTGACATGTGATTTGTCTTAGGAAGGTGTATTCATTTGAATTTTGGAAATCATGTTCGCAATGGATAAGTTATTACTATATAGAGATTTATTCTTGCTTCAATTCTATTTACTTGGAAATGAAGTTGTTCCGATCTGTGATCTGTAAGTTGTGAACCTGTATTATTGTTTTCATATCATATGTTAATAGCAAAACCTTAGATCAATTCCATTGATCCAAGGTATGCTTTAGTTCTTCTTAATTGATCATCTTGATAACTGACATTCTTAAAAGAGAGGTAAAGTGGGATGAGTTGCATTTTGTTTATAAATTTAAAGGACATGGCTTTAGGTGTCCTTACTTTGCATCATTCTTTAAATGGTGAACTTGGACCTCCTTGATAAATGTTTTATAACGCTAAATAGTGTGAGAGGATTAAGGATCAATTACTAGGCTATTAAGGTAAATACCTTAATCCTTAGTCAGAATGTTTAAATACTACTCAGGTTTAACCTAAGTTGTAATGTTATATATTATGTTGATTCTAATCTAAGGTAATTTAGACCTACCTTAGACCTATTTCTTAAGTACTAAGGGTTATGACCTAACCTAAGATAGTATGCTTTATGGTTGTGGAGTTTTGAACTAACCTAAGGAAAATACTAATTACCTAAGGACTAAGGTTGAATTCTAACCTAAACTATTACTAAGCCAAAGGGGAACCTAAGGGATACTTGGCAAGTTTAAAGGGCATTGCATTGGTTTCTAGGGCATTCATGGGAATTGATTTCTGTTATTACATCCTTAAATCTTCCATTTTGGCGAGGCATGGAGAGTTAGTAAGATTCCTCACATCATTACTAAATATAAATGAATATAAATTTTTGAATCAAGCCTCACCATATTTGAAATGGCGGTGGTGTAGAAAGGAGGAGGGAAAGTGGCATTCATTACATTAATTACCTTAGTTGTGTCGAGAAACTGCTTAGGAGAATATGCTGAGCATATTTTGGGGAGAAGTTATTGGATCATTTGTTCTTTTTGGTTTTTTCTCTGCATGGAGGTTCTGGTTCTTCAAACTAGCGCTTCTTTTTATGGTCCTTCGATATTTTAGACATCTCTAAGTTATATTGAATCTGGTAGAAATAAGAATAAGGTTGGATTGTTGACGTCATTTGGAAAAAGGAAACTATGAAGGCTCGGCTGAAATTCTTTTGCGAGATAGATAGAAGGCTGTATCGGGCATGATATGCTCTACCCATTAAGTTGATCTAATTATTACTAAATTTCTTCATTAAAAGAACTCTACTCTTGGAAAAAATAGGTTTTTGTATATCATGATTATTTTTCTTCATGCTTGTATTTTCTTTCACTTGTATATGGTCGTTTGGTTTACTATTGAGTAAATATGAATTGAGCTTGTTCCTTTATGGGAAAAATGAACGATCTTGGTTTAAACTTTTTTTTTGAAACAGAATGTTACCAAATCTTTTATACTTTTTTGACTTTGTAATATGGTTAGAGGAATGCATTATTTGATAAAAATATTCGAGTTAAGTTGTTTCCTTTATTGGAAGAATGTAAGATGGGTGACATCCTTTGCATTTATTCAGGTTGTTTTCGATTCTTGTTATTCCCGGTTGATATAGTTGTTAGGAATCTTTGCTTTGTTGATTCCATCTTGTTGGAAATAACAGTAAATAAATCTTACCTTTTACTGTGCTTGAGATGGTTAAAATCTGAGAAATCCTTTGAGTCTATTTGAAATAGTTGGCAGTAGTCCTTAGTATGGAAGGATTTCATTTTGAATTTGTTCTTCCTTGCTTAAAATTCAATAAATCGTAGCTTCTTCTGGAACTGTTTGATAACATTTTTGTTTTACCCACCTACATGTTACGATATAGTTTGTTACTGAAGGAACGACTTATCTTAGTTGAACTTTGGATTAGTTCATTTTGGGTTATCTTAAGGAATTGGGTTGGAATGTTATAGTTTTCTCTTCTCTTTTGGACTTGACTTTGAGCGTCTGGTTGGAGTCTTGTCACTTTGGTTGTTTGTCCTTGAGATTGGTTCGAGTTCGAACTCTCTTCCCAAACTTGTGTGATGTTCCTTGATTTCAAAGTGAAGAAGGGAGCCAGGGGTAACTTGAAGGTAGGTTAGGATAGTATGATTTTCCTTCCTTATTTTCATTTTCATGTATCGTATTTTGAAAAGAAACCAGAATCTCATAGGGGTGTTTTACTCCATCACTGTTCTCTTTTTATCTCTGATTGGAAAATAAGAAAACTTCTCGTGAGGACTCTTTTAATGTTGGAATGAATTTAATATTCAGTTAGTGTTGTTGTTGCTCTAGAAACTTGTATTAACTCGAAGATATTTGTTTAATCAATTCAAGAGATAGCATCTCGTAATCTTCAAACCATTCTCAATACTTTGGATGGGAAACCTTATTTTTGATTTCGACTTGCCAGTTCCTATCGTATATCTATATTCATCAATTCAATTTCGATTATGTTATTTGGGTTGCAATGGTTGTTAAAATTGAAGGTTTCTCGGTAAGGATATATTTCGATTACTTTTGTATATCAACTATTTTTTCCTTTTAATAGAATGGATTATTGAGATCTTATCTCATTCTTGTTGTTGAATTCATTATCTATCTTTCCTAAGTTATGGATTACAATGTTTTTTTCATTGAACTCTGGAGGAAGACTTATGTTGTTCTTCTTTTTCATTTGTTCATTTTTCTCTCATTTGTATTACTCCTATATGGAGATGAGTGGTTAATTGGAGGGTAAACCTATACTTCTTCTCCTTGATAGATAATTGAAATTGGATTTGAAATTGGGTTAGTATCGGATAGAAGGGAACTCTTTCTTTAGGAGGTTGTTGGTTCATCCTAAATTCCACCCTTAAAGATTGAATGAATTTGATCTTTGATATTATCTGATGAATTAAGTTAAAGCTGCGTATTGTGATTCATTGCTTCTTTAAAATAATTCCATTTTTGGGAACTATTAGAGTTAGTAACTTTCTTTGAATTAGTTTCATGAATTAAGAAGGAACTATAAATATCTATAGTAAAAATGAGATAAGTAATTATGATGAAATATTACTTATCTGATATAGTTCTATATGAAATCATTGGTTGAAGAGCGTTGATTATATCATGATCTTTACTTAATGTAATGTGATGTATCACTTTATCCTTCCTTCCATGACTGTTATTCTTTATGATGTATCTATCTATAATGATTTAGTGTTTCATAAAAGTAGATTTATTTTTAAACAGTTAGTTGAAAGCATATCATTTTAATGTTTATTTCTTATCATGCTCAGTTCGATGAACTGACCCATGCTAGAAATTGTTGCAGATGGAATTTGTAAGTGAGAAAAGAAGACAAGTTATTTTATGATGCTTCTTATGTTTACCTAAAGGCTGGATCTTTTATGAGGAATGATGATTCTTATTAAAATGTAATTGAAAAAGGGAAAATTTGTATTTCTTAATTGATTTTATTAATGTTGATTGGCATGAAGGATGTATAGAATGATTAGACTTGTAAAATGTGTATTTTACCTTGATGAATGGAAAAATATTGAGAGTTATTTGTATTTGATGTGTCATTCTCTTGTGCATTTTGTAAAGAGAATTTGTAAATTTATACTTATTCTCTCATAATTATATCTATTTTGAACCTTTTCAGTTGGACTTAAAATGAAATAGGTGAAAAGGGAATTGATATTCTATTCCTTAAATTAAATGCAACTCATCAAGTTGGCATTCACAGCTGATCATTTAACTAAGTCATTATAGATATTAAATGATGATTACGAAAGTACAAACTCATTATGTTATCTTGTACAATGTAATAGTTTTCAATGAATCCTAAGTAACATAAGTCAAGAGGAAGGAAAATATTCCGCAATGATAAGCATTCCGTTAAGACCTTTTGGGAATCATACCCAAATAATATTCAGAAGGAGGAAAGTATACTCCCTCTTATTAAATCTTAATCAGAATGATGCAATTGAAAAGAATAAATACATATACAATAAATAGACTTCATCTTAGTGAAGTCTATTATAAAAAATTTTAATCAATTCAATCATGCTTAAACTTGGTTAAGCTAAGTAAGTTAACCTTACTATTGGTATGATGATTTTGTTTGTAAGTCTGAATCTTAAATTAAGATACTAAAGAATGAAACACAAACCTTTGGGGAAGGGTTTTAGATGTAGATTTATCTGCATAAGAATTGTAAGTCATTTATAGCTAGCAACCTTAATGATTGAATAAATTAAGGATTCAGTAGGGTTACTAAAATTAAATCTTAATTAAGAAGATAAGTAAGTAATCAAATTCTTATTTGGATATGTATATCTAGATGAGATGATTTCGTAGGATGTTGGCACATGCCAACTACAGTACCATGCCATCATGAAGACTTGGGTTTTCATGAGGGTACAGTGTTGCAGTTGACATGTCACAACACCCTTCAGAATTGGATCATCTAGATTTACATAAACTCGTACTTGACCTTAGTTATACTCTAGGTCAGGTTAGGAGCATGCTTTTATATAGGGGGTAACTCACGATGACTTAGGGTAACTAGAAACATGCAATCAAATTAGGTCGATTGAGTATGCCTATGTACCCTTAGTCACCATGAGTGGTTCTCTATACTAATCTATGTTGCTAACCTAGGTTAGGGTTGAACCTTGGACAAGTGGACTGACAGGAGTTAGTGAAGAAAATTCTAGGTAACAGATGAAGTGGGGTAAAGGAAAGATTTAGTTGACAAGTATGTCGTCTAAGAATATGAACATGAACAACATGTGAAAATATTTGGCCAAAGTATCACAATCTATTGGTTACGTTGTCCTATGTCACCAAGTTCAAGAAGGATTTGGATGAATATTGGTAACAAATATTCAATAGGCCTTTGTTGGTGAGAAAATTTGTCAGGTGGACAAACTTGTGGATTTCTTGCCAACGCTCTGGGAATCTAAGTCCCTCTACTTAACCGATGCAACTGTTGTATGTGCATGCACATGAAAAGGTGAATTTCTGTGGTGGCCTTTCGACCGGGGATCCAACAGGGGCACTCCACGACCCCTGTGGCAAATGCTTGCATATACCTGTAAGAGATGACTTTGTCTGGAAGTGGGAAAGGGAGTGAGAATGGAGGTAGGAGAACTAATGCTGCAGGTAGAAAATCAGATTCCTGCACACACACTAGTTAGAAACTTCTTCACATGCATTTATGAGAAGAAACAACCCTGTAAATGACAACAAGACCAAATAGAATTTGATGAGAACAAAGTGTCATGAAATCCCTTGGTCAAAGAACGCTAAAAACTCCTTCTTCTTCTATTGATGCTTGAACAAAAGTTGTACATAGTGTAGGAATGGAAGAAATTTGAGATGGGAAGAGAGTAGAAGAAAATGGCTATCTCCTTTGCTTTCTCTCAAGGTAGAATGCACTCTTGAGTCTACAAGATCAATCGCCAACCCTTTGAAATGGGAATGGCTTTACTATTTATAAAATAGAATATGAATCTTCATCTTCCTCATGACCTTTCGAATACCTTAATATGACTTAAGACTGTTCATATTCCACTTCAAATATTTAAGTCCCTTTTATAATAGCAAGGTGACTTAATTTACATTATGTTTCTAAAGTCTCTTAAGTCATATTAAAAGTGCAAACCCCAACGCAAAATTAGAATATTGGAAAGTGAGAGAAAGTTGGGGGAAGAGGAGAGAGAAAGAGGGAGAGAATAAGAAGAGGAGATGTCATTCCCGATGAATTTTGTTGATCCTTGTTGATGGAAAGCTCCAAATGCAGTGAAACTTTGAATCTTCGAACTCCTTGCACACTGTGAAATTCCTCCAAATTATCTCACGAATGCTCGCTAAGTTGAATGAACTAAGGTGGATCTTGAATGCCCTATGAAAAAATGACTAGGATGCTCCTGAAAAATGATGTCCCCCTGAATGATTATCCTTGTACATCCCATTGTGCCAAAACTTCTCTTTGAGTGTAACCTACTATTTTTAGTAAGTGTGAAAAAGGCAACTCTCTCGATCCTTTGTTGAGTGTTATGACCTTGATTCCCCTTTCTCCCTGCGTTCCTCACTCCTTTGGATCAAATTTATATTTTTAGCAGGTGCTTGAGGGCCCACTTACTATTTTTAGTAAGTGCCAAAAATTTCCATTCTAGTGGATTCTCAGCATTAGTGCACCTCTGATATCTTCATCTCCTTCGCAAGTTCTTCTGTTAATGACTTTCCTGAAAAGCAGCACTTGGAAATTTTTTAAAAATATGTGCATAAGTATGGCTTGGGAACATTTTTCCATGCTTGATGTCCCTGACCTTAGGGACATGAGGGACATCAATTTCCACAATGAATAAGATGGTGACATGTGGCACTAGATCCAATGACAGGGAATGCAGGAGGAAAAAGCTGATTTGAAGCACTAGGAGCTGAAAGGAGGTCACGTGGGTGTCCAAAAGACTCCTCCTAGGGGCTGAGAACATTTTTCCATGTTTGGTGTCCCCCAACTTAGGTACATAAGGTACATCAATTTCCATGGTGGTCCTGGAGGTGACACACGGTGCCCGATCCAATAAAAGGGAATGGATGCTCCAAAACTACACTTGGGGGCTGAACGACGGTCATGTGGGTGTCCAAATGACTCCCCATAGGGGCTGGGAAAATTTTTCAAGGTCTGATGTCCCCCAAATCAGGTGCATAAGGTACATAAAATTCCACGGTGGTCCTGGAGCTGACACGTGGTGACCGATCCGACAGCAGGGAATGCATGCTCCAAATAAGCACTTGAGGGTTGAACTGCCAGTTTGGAGGTCATATGAGGGTCCCAAGGGTCACATGAGGGCTGGGAAAATTTTCCAAGGGGTGATGTACCTAACCTCAGGGACTTGGGGGACATGAAATCCCACCAGGCTCCTGGTGCTGACACGTGTCCTCTCGAAAAAATGACTAAGTCCTGAACTGCCTTTGAGAGGGTAACTTGGAATGCAAATAACTTGAGCTTCCGGTGGAATTTATTGGTGAAAATTTATATGATCCTGACTGGAAATGGAATTTTGAATCCAATGATGTGGGTCTCATGTCTTTATTTGATCATATGATCCTTGAAAAATTGGAGTTTTTATTTGGGACTCCACTTGTACCTGAGAAAAACTATCTTCCAATCATATGCGCCAAGGTTTTGTGAAAAATATTATTTCACCATCATGTAGGTCTTGGAATCCTCTTTCCGAATATGTTTTTTTACTTCCAACTCCATCTGGAGCTCCCAAAATCTTCATTTGAAGCTCAATAATTGTTTTAGGCCTATGTATTGCCTAGGCTTGTGAACCCTGTTTTCACTCAGACTACTCCAAGTCTTTCGAGAACTTCCCAAGCCTTCCAAAATAATTTCCATGACATTATAAGGTCTTCCATTCACCTCTGTGTTGAATTTGGCCCTTCTTCTCTGCTCCAGGGGGTTGATCCAATCCCAAGAAGGCCAACGATAGCCCTTCCCTATACTTGCCAAAAGATAACATTTTCAATGAACTCCTAAAATCACCTAGGGGGAATGAACGGAATTTCCTAAATCACCTAGGATAATATCATGACATTGGTTGGGAATTCATTTGGAATGACTGAACAAGTCCGGGGTTTCTTAGGAATGATAAAACATGAAAATTTTGGCATAGGGGTATAGTTGTCGTGCTCAGAAATTGTCAATTTCCCTGTTGCACATTCTCACGACAACAACCTCTTAAATAGAACACTTCAATACCCAAAAAGGGTAAGAGAACCAAGTATACTTAGTATACAATAAATTGAGTTAACATGAGAGATCGGTGGTACACCGCGTCATGAAATCAAAGATTGGTAGTTTAATGAGTCATTTACACTACATATGGATATCTTTTTATGAGATTGATTGGCATGGAATGTGTGTTCCAAATTATGATTGTTTAGAATAGAGTACATTATTCAAAAAAATCCCTTGTTTCTAAAGTCTTAAAATGGGGATGTTACAATATCGGTAAGTTCTTCGGGCCCATTTGGTTAGGGGATCATAGGATCACAACCGTAAACTCTCTCTTGTTGTGGCCAGGAATGGTCATGTATGCATTTGTGTAATTTAATCTACAAAAGAAAATAATAGGATAATCTAAATAAATGAAAGCTAACTATGTTTTTGTATTTTTAGATATAAAATAAATGAAACAATAAACAACAATCTAATCTAATTTAAAATAAACTTTCTATGTTTTCTCAAATTTCTGGAATAAAACAGAAGAAATGAAGAAATTACTTCTAATTTAACTAAAAGATCCTAAACAAATAAACAGTCAGATGTAACTATTTATCTATGCAATGCAGTGTATATCTAATCTATCCTAATTAAACAAATCTTTTCCAAAATGTAATTATGGATGTGAATCCTTTGTTACGCCTCGAGGCCCGGAAGAAATCAAAGCCTCTAAGAAGCTTTTTTCCCATGCAACTTCCCCCAAAAAAGTAAAGAAGGATTCAATGCAGGTTTACAAATGAAAACATATTGAATTTGATTCTAAATTAATGCAAAAGCATTCCTCCGAGACACACACACCTCCTTGCAAATCCATAGGGATAGATAGGAAGCTATCTATCACCAAGTATCTTTCAAAAGAAATTTTGGCTACAATATTTAATCTATCTTTTAAATTAATTGGAATGGAAATGATTTTTTATACTCTAGTAAATAAGTGTGCGTACAGATTCAAAAATGAAGAAATGAAGAAATTCAATAGAAACCCCAACTTGGAAATTGCATTCTAGAGGAAATGCCAGTTATGGTATCACTTTGTGTCCCCTCAGTTATCTTTTCCAATCTTCAATGTTGACGTGAGTCCGGAAGTTAGGAATTCAAGAAGAAAACAAGGAGTTGGAACAATGGAGGATTACGAGTGGTCTAGTAGTAATGCATGTAGAGGAAGAACAATGCAAGAGAATAATGCTTGGTTGTGTAGTCTCTAGCAAGATTTCAGCAGCATAAAAATACAATTCATGATAAAATTCTTCGGCCATTTGATTTAGAATAAGATATTGATCATAGAACACTTGACGAAAGCACGCAAGAAGTGCATGTGAGAAAGCATGTCATATTCAAAGGAACAAACAGATAGGGAGAACACGAGTGTGGGGTAGAATTTTAGCTTTCGGGACTTACCCATTTTTATTCATGAAGGTTTATTTTTAGAGATGGTGTGCAGAGCACACAAACGAGGTAGTACGTGCATGCTTTGCATTGGCTATTTTTGGAGGATTGGTACAAAACACTTTGCATGGACACAGGTTGGAAATAGATATGCTACTATTAGTTAGCTAGTAGAAGTCTATTGTTAGTGCACTTGCATTTGTGGCTAGTTTTGTAGCGACCTATTTTGGGAATAAATAAGCGGTGAAGGGGAATTTCCCACCCTTATATATATATGTGTGTGTGTGTGTGTGTGTGTGTGTGTGTGTGTGTGTGTAGTGAATTGTGTAGTAGATATATCAAGAGAGGTATGGTGGTGAATACACACACAAATAGATAAGTGCACACATAAAGATATTATCTTGTTATGCACATACTAATGTTATTGTAATGAAGCTTTTGTATACTTATGATATTTAATATAATGAAGGATCTTAACTGAATCTAAGTGTTAGTTCCATATGTATCTAAATCTAGTATGTTTTTGATCTCATCATGGTTAATACTTATTTATGTTCTCCCTTAGGTATAGATATAGTATGCTCTATAGAATGATGTGTTAGTAATATGTGTTAAGTCTTCATCACGTTAGCATCCTGCAATAGCGACCCTAAAGAGGGACCTGGTACCTTTGCACGCTTCAGGTGAGTGCTCAGTTTAGGCTGAGTGATATGCCAGTGTGACTAGGGTTTATTGAATTTGTATCACTGAATTCTAGGCTGCATCATTGGTTCCATTGCTAGGAATCTTTTGTAGTTGTTTTCGTGGATGGTTCATGATGAAGACATACCTAAATAGACCTTAGTAAGTGTTGAATAATGGATACACGATCAAGAAGAAGAATACGCATGGTGATTCAGCAATGGATTTGAGTTTAATGCATGCGTGTGGGTGGAATATAATTTGTATGATAGTTTATATGAGAGATTTTTTGCTATCTTTCTAGTATAATTGTATGAGTGGCTGATTTCTTATGCATATAAGTGGAATTGGAGGTATCACGCACTTGTCTGGACACAAGAAGAATTCTAGGCCCTTTATGATGCTGATCTGATTTGGACTCAAGTTATGGATACATGGTTTCATGGTGTCTTGAACAATTATATCTTGGAGTACTCAATTTCCACTTATTCATGTCTAGAAGTAGCTGATTCCAATTTTTATGATATCCAAGGGAGCTTGCCTACAATACATTCCTATGGTGATCAAGATCCTAATGGTAACATTGAATCTAGAGAGTAAACCGATGGCTAACTAAACCTCACCACACATGGGGGCAAGAGTAGGTTTGGTGAAAGATGGCATACCTAGCGGCAGAAAGGTAGAGAGAGGAAAGGCGGCTTAAGTATAATGAGGCACATGAGAGGGAGATAGAGAAGTAGCATAACATTATGGAAAGTATGGTGTTGAGAAGAGAGATGGCTCATGAATGATTTGAAGCTCACATAGAAGACATAGAGCCGAGCATCGGAACTCCTCTATCCGGGGAAATCATAACAGGACCCTCCCTCAGCCTCACGTAGAAGTGTACTATAAGAGAATACTTGGGCCATGGGTGCGCATCTGAATCCACCTGGTAACCTTGCCCTTGCATTTGGTTTTTCAGCATCTAGTATAACAAGCAATCAACAAGATAGTTCAAGCAGTGGGAGAGTAGGAGCGAGTCTTATAAGAGGCACAATGATGGTAGCACAAATGACTTCATTGTTATATGGGAGTACCTTTTTGGGTGTATCATCAGCATAGAATACAAGCGCACTAATTTTTGGATTAACTTATGGGAGTAGTAACGCTTTGTAGATTGTCGGGTACAATTTAGTTCTATTGTTAGGACACTAGGAAGTACATCTTCCTGGTCCGACCCAGCCTATAGGTTTAGGATCAGGAGGCATAGGTAGCTCTAGTTCGGGAGGATTTAGTGATTCTAGAGGTAGGGGAAACATAGGGGTTTCTAAATCAGGTTGAAAGGTACACACCAACACCGAATATGTACATAGAAATGTATCTTCATTAACTGGAGTATAGGGACATAGAAGATGCTACTTTTGAACATGTGTACATATGTGAAATATTATTTCACGTAAAAGGAATCATAGCTTTTGAGTGTGGGAAATCTAATTTGCTACTATGTTACAAGGGCACACACACAACTGGTACATAAAGTTTGACCATGATCTGACTTGAGTAGATTATACATCTTTAAAGGATGCATTCCTTATAGAGTTTTATATCCTTGAGTTTGAGTAGAAGAGTATAAGTGTGCTCAAAGATATTAAGCAAGGAACTACCGAAAGTGTTAGATAGTATGATGCACGGTTTAAATGTTGTTATCAAAGCTTTCTTATGACATACACGCAAGTTAGCATGCACAATGGTTCGTTGGGGGCTTGATTACCCCTTTTAGGAGGGCAATATCATATAAGACATACACTAATTTGTGTAAAGCACTTGAAGTAGCCTTGCGCGCGCGCCAAGGTATTTAGAAGCATAGATACCAGGGTGAGCCCGTTTTTAGAAGCAAAAATAACAGCGATGGAAAAATAGTTGGAGAAACTATCAACAAATTCAACACATGAGACGTGCATAGGGAGTTGGTGCACAGATTGTGAAGTAGAAGGTCACACAAAGGATAGTTTCCCTCACATAACTATATGATCATTGTTGATGGATTGTGAAATATGCCACTTAAACCATGATGCTAGCCATGCTGCCCATTATTACAATGCACGATAAGGAAGAATGTTTCAAGCTACTATAAAATCTACAGGTCCATGACTCATGACACAGTAGTACTTGACTGATTGGACAGATCCATGATGCTATAGATATTGGTGTACGACAGATAGGAGTTTCAGATAACTCTAAGGGCAATAATGAGCATCAGGACCGGGAGCACAATCAGGCATGTTATGATCAGAATGAGGGGAATTTTGAAGGTAGTCATGGCAGAGGTCGAGGATACCACGATGGATTCGGAGGACAAGGTTGTGATGGTGGAAGAAGTGAGTTTCCTCGTGGAACATGTCATACAAGTGGATCTCCTGACCACTATAGGAATGAATTTCCTCATAATATTACATGTTATTTCTATGGAAATAACCATAGCTATGAAGATTTCCCAGGCTTATATGAGCATATGAGTAAGCAACATAAACAAGAAAAAAGGTGCAGGGATGGTTAGGATACAACGTGCTGTGGAAAATCAATGGATGCTCAAGATGGAAGCAGAATCCAAGGCACTAGAAGTGAATATCATGACCCGCGATGAGGCAGCACGTGCCAAGGAAGCATTGCAGTAAAAGCCTACCATCACTAAAAATTAGGTTCTTCATGCACGGTACCTAGATCCTACCTATCAGAAGGAGGTTTATCAGAAACCATGGAAGTTCTAAGGAATCTTTAGGGTGATATCTAGTACTTGAAGGAGAAAAATAAATCATCATAGATGGTCCAAACTAATATAGATGACTTGAGGGAAGTGTGTAAAATATTGTGCCGAGAAAACATGATTCCACTATTAGGGAGTTGATTAAAAGGAAACACTCCGCGTAACTACTAAGAACGAACGATAGATCCTCGCAAGCAAATCTCCCTCATCATAGCCTAGATTATGAAAAGGAAATCACTCGAATGCTATTATGGATGGGTAGTTATTGAGTAATATACTAATTGATACAGTGTGCGGTCAATGTTCTTACCTTGGATACATGGGTACAAATAGGAAGACCACCACCGCATCCATCCTCTAATGTATTATTCATGGCTAATCGGACTAAGGCCAATCCCATAGGAGTTTTGAAAGATGCATCCATTACCATACAAGGAGCCAAGTTCACTGGAGACTTTGAATTTTTAGCACTAGCAGAGTCAGATAGCTTCCCAACTGTATTGGGGCATCCTTGGTGCTATGCAAATAATGTTGATATTCGGTTCAACAAGGGCTATATCAGTTTTGAAAATAAAGAGGAAAGGGTTATTATCCCTTTAACATATGGAAATTCCGTGCCCTATGTTGAGCCCTTAAGTGAAGAAGATCTGAATAGGATTTATGTATGTGCCATCCGAGATCTAGAGATGATTGAACCAACCAAAGAAGGAATAATTCAATGGGAGGATGCACAGTCTATTAGTGATACTACAAGTATTGCTTATGATAATTGGGATCACACCACTTATGAGTTGGTAGGGTACGAAGTAAAGAGCATATTCCCTCGAGGCACAAAACCATGTTATATCAGGAGGATATGTAATAACTCGGTACCTTGTTACATAGGAGAAGGGTATCCCATGGTATTCCTATGCGCCATGGAAGAAAAATGGCTATACCCACTAGAAAGAAGAAATATGCTAGCATGTATATCTGCGTGGGACAGCAACATGCTTTGGTGGGTGGTCCATAGGGATAATCTTGTCGATGGAATGAAATTGGGATTTCTCTTACTACTAGGTTCTTTAGGAGTAATGCACCTAATCAAATCTATATTTATCACAAGTAATCAACATGTTTAGCACCACATTCGAAGTATGAAAGACTCGGGATAGAAGGGTAGGAAGCTTTACCACCTTTGCTTTGGGTGCACCAGTTTTATTCCACTTTACAAGGTTGTGCACTTATTTGGTATGTCTATGCGAGAACTTCATGAGAAACTATAAATTGGCATAATTTAATTGTAGGAATGGCCCAAATGTTTTACTTCTTCTCTACGAAGCCTCCTATGGAAGAAGAATTAACAGTTATCTGAGGCTTAACTATGGGGGATAGTGCTAAGGCTAAAGAACTCCTTCATGATTTATTAGATAAATAAGACTCAGGAGTGCGTCTTGATAAGGAACCAGAGACTGATGCAACATTACTTCAATGCACTTGCCTTGAGAAGGAGAAAGAAAAAATGGTCTACCTAGTGGATGATGAAGAAGTAGATGCTCGGATGTAAACCATTAAGTAGGAAGGTGTGAGGTATTGATAATGCATATAATACCAAGCATGCCTATCATGAACCCATGAAGACAAAGCGGGTGAATAGTGGAACAAATATCGAGCCTAAGGAAGCCATAATTGGAGATTATTGGTCAAACTTTGAAGTGGAAAATATTATAGAGTTACTAAGGGATTACCAGGACCTATTTCTTATGGGGTACCATGAACTTAAAAGCGTGCATGAATCGTTAGGGGAGATGAAGATAAAGCTTAAAGAAGGTGCGCACCCAGTTAGAAAGAGACCTTACAGAATGAACCCCAATTTACATGAATAGGTCAAAGAAGAGATTGATAACATGTCAAAGTCTGGAATTATCAAGCCCCTTGATGAGTCAGAATGGGTTATTCCAATGGTATTCAGTATCAAGAAGGATGGATGGATTAGAATATGCGTGGACTACAAGGATTTGAAGGCTACATGTGTAACTGATCCATTCCCTATGCCATTCACTAAGGAAATACTAGGAGTTGTATGGTGTGAAATATATTCATTTACATATGGGTTCTCTGGGTGCCATCAAAGTTAGGATTTCCCGGAGGATCAAGAAAAGACTACATTTACTACTTTTGAATGGGGTAGCTTCACCTATACCGTAATGCCCTTCATCTAAAAAATGTGCTTGTTGTATTTTCACACATAGTTGTCCACACATTGAAGGAATTCATTCACAAATTTTTACAAGTATATTTCAAAAATTGGATGGTGTATGGATTAGTTAAGGATCACTGTGAAAATCATGTGCTTGATGTTTGAAAAGTGTAGATATTTAAGTATCTCTTTGAACATTAAGAAGTGCATATTTGCTACACCATTTAGGATACTTTTAGGACACATAATCTGCAAGGAGGGTTTATTGGTTAATCCATCAAAGGTTGCATAGTCATTATAGGCCTAAGGGAGCCTACCAGTCAAAGTGAGGTGCGTGTATTTTTGGGTCATACAGGATATTACAAAAGTTTATCAAAGGCTATGTAAAAGTTTCCACACCATTAGAAGAGTTACTGAGAGGGAAATATACATTCTACTAGGGAGAACAAAACGCACATTCGGCACATTGAAGTAGAAACTTAATACTAGGCTTATTGTGTGTTTTCCTTCATGGGAAAAACCATTTCATGTATATGTTGACACCTATAGAATGGCCATTGGTGTGGTTTTGGCCCAACCTAGAGAAGGTATTGTAGATCATCCTATCTATTTTGGTAGTAGAAAGATGACTCCTACATAACATAATTACATAACTATAGAGCACGAAGCTTTATCAATGATCTATGCATTGCATAAATTATGCCAGTACCTACTAGATTAACCATTCATATTTTATATAGATCACATGACATTGAAGTATTTGGTAAATAAACCTATTTTACAAGGGCACATATGTCGATGGGTGCTCTTATTTCAAGAATTTGATTTCACAGTTGTGGTAAAACTAGGAAAAATTAATTTTGGACCAGACCATCTATCAAGAATACAATTAGGAGAAGAAGCACATGCAATTGAGGATACCATGCTAGATGTACAATTATATAGGTTACAATACATGCCATCAAAACTAGAGGACATTGTTGTCTTTCTATGCATAGGGATGGCACCAGAAGGAATGAAATCCTTGGAGAAGAAACAACTTGCTATACGTGTCACACCTTATATGTTAATCAGTGGTGACTTATACAAATTGGGCCGAGATGAAGTATTGCAGATTGTGTATTAGAACATGAGCACACAAGTATTATGGAAGAATC
Source organism: Taxus wallichiana var. yunnanensis (assembly GCA_018340775.1). Lineage (NCBI taxonomy): Eukaryota > Viridiplantae > Streptophyta > Pinopsida > Cupressales > Taxaceae > Taxus > Taxus wallichiana. The sequence goes on from CM031239.1 coordinate 444,364,885, forward strand.
TCATGGTGGAATTACAGGTGGCCACTATGCAGGTGATGCCACAACACACAAGATTCTACTCACTAGATTATGGTGGGAGACCCTCTATAAAGACTGTAAGGAATTTTGTAAGGCATGTGACCATTGTCAACATCTTGGAAGACTAGGTTAGCAAGATGAAATGCCTCTAAGACCTATTGCTAGCACAAAACCATTTGAGAAATGGGCTATAGATTTTATGGGTCCCATTTCACTAGCTACACGCAGAATTGGATCACGCTACATTATAACTTGCACAGACTATCTGAAAATATGGGCAGAAGTAGCCCCTACAAAGGATTGTACAGTGGCTACAACAGCTCAATTTCTATGGGAAAATATTATTACAAGGTATGGATGTCCTTTGAGTTTGACTAGTGATAGGGGCACACATTTTCTTAATGAGACAATCAAAATTTTATTGGATGAGTTCATGATTGCACACCATAAGAATACACCCTATCATCCTCACAAAAATGGAACTGCTGAAGCTTTCAACAAAATTTTGGGCCATACATTGACAAAAATCTGCAATGTTGGAAGAAGCAATTGGGATGATAAAGTATCTCAGTAGTACTTTGGGCATATCGAACGACGTATAAAAGGTTGAATAAAGCAACACCATTTTAGTTAGTGTTTCTTGCTGCGCAGTTGTTCTTCCTATGGAATTTATTTTACCTTCTTTATTTATTGCATGCAATTGGAGGTCTAGCTGATGAGTAAGATTTATAAGAATGGATTGAGAAGATAATTTAGCTAGATGAACGATGAGCCATAGGATGTTGGAGTCGAAGCAAGAAAAGGCCAAGAATAAAACATGGCGTGACGAAACATAAGGGATAAGGAGCTAGAGATTGGAAAAATGGTGTTTCTCTATGAATCTAAGTTCTTACACCATTTAGGAAAACTTAAGGTACACTTTGGTTGGGGTCGTATATTATCAATTACATCCTTGAAATAGGCTCTTTTCGGTTAGAATACTTTGATGGAACACAACTACCTGGTTACTTCAATTGGAGTAGGCTGAAGCCCTACGATAAATAATTATTCTTGGTGTTTGTAATAAGGAATTATTTCCATTTAGATTAGGTTTTGAATTCTGTGTTTCCTTCTTTTTTTCTATGCTTTGTCAATTTAGTTGGTGTGTTGTCTAATAAGCGCGTTTTTGCACATAAAGCTAATTACTATATGAAGCATGTTTATGTGTAGAGGACTGCACATACCTTTAGTGTGGGGTGGTTGTTGATATTTAGGTACAAAATCATGGGAATTGAAAGGTAAAAGGAATAAGCTACTACGGGTGCTCTTCAAGTCACAAGATTGCTTCTAAAAAGTGACCAAAGATGGAGATAAATGAAGGAATAGTATAATGTGAGGTAAGTAGAGGCCATAAAAACTACCAAAATAAGGTGCAAGTGATGAGGTACTCGGGCACAAGGAGGTACATTGAAGAGAATTCTATGACCGAGAGGGTAGGAAGGCGTGCTAAAAGGTTATAGCTGGGGCACAAAGATGTAATACGTGAAAAGGATGAAATTGGTCAATTAATGAGAGGATATTTGGTAGGTGAAGGAGTAATGAATGCATCAAAAATTTGAAAATCTATATAAGGATGGGATGCGAGTTCATTTTTACCATTGCGATTAAGATTATTTGAAAAATATCTAAGTGCAAAGATCCAAGTGATCGTATTGAGGTGTGAGAGGTGTGTAGCCAGTTGTGACAAAGAGATTTGTGCGCAGAAAGAGATTGTGTCCATAGTGGCGAAGGGTTTAAGCAAAGCAAGGCAAAAGAGAGGAGCAAGGGAAGGTGATTTTACCTAGGGCATGCTAAATTGAGCTAGGGTTTAATTCACACATTGTAGAATTCAAGAGGTGGGATCTACAAAGGATTGCAAGGTAGAAATGGCACCCAAGAAAAGCAATTATAGTAGGAGTGAAGGGAAAGAAGAAAGTGGTCGAAGAAGAAGAGGAGATGGCTCCCGAAAGCAATTTTTCTGAAATGCAATATCCAGAGGGGTTATCATAGGCCAGAGTGGGATTCTCACATAAGGAAAAGTAAGGTGAGTGAGTAAAATCACCGTACCATAGAGAATAAGAAGGATCTTGATGCCTTGTTGAACACAAAGACAAATAAATGCACGATGGAAGACATGCTAGTGTATGATGATGATGCTGGCTAGAAGCTCTTAAATAAGATTGGAGTTTACCAGCTATATGAGCTCCCTTACTTTGGGAAATATGAGCCCTTGTACCAGTGGCTCATGAGCAGAGTGCATGAATATTTTTTCTACTTTACAGGACGTAGAGCCATAATTTCAGCCACGCTCATCTCCATGGTAACGGGATTGAAGGGCACAAGAGAAGATTTAAAATATGATTTAACAGAAAAGGCCACAATCTTGGAGACTAGAAAGGAGATTTGGTACACAAAGGGTCTGTGCAACATGGACATAGATAAAATAAAGAAGTATCCAGTTGTGTAAGCAGCCACACATCTTGTTACAAAGCTAAATGACTAGGAAAGGTGGTCACAAGTGAACACCATGTGGTTGCACATTGCTAAAAAGATGTCTCGATGGTATGATCTATAACATTTCATGTTACATTATAGAAACTATCGTTGAGGAAGTGTGCACAGGAGGAAGGATCAACTTTGGAGCTGTTATGTTGTCATTGGTGTTCATGAAGATCGAGTACCTGATGAACCAAAAGAGAAGATATGGGAGTATCTCATGGAGCACAAGTCACTTGTAGAACACTTCAAAAGTACTAGTGTGAAGGATCCATGACAAAACAAGTCAATAAAAAGGCGGAGAAGTGGTACGATAGCCTCCGTGCGGCCTTTGAAGAAGAATCGTACATCCCAAAGGACTTGCCTTTGGTGGTTGGAAAGGTAGTTCAGTTCACTATATACAAACACTTTTACATAGTGTTGTTCATAATGAAGGATGGAGCATGGAGTCCTTTGTGTAAGCTACCATATGCCTTCATAGCAAGGTACTTCCAGGTGTTAGTACATAGGTTCTCATATGCATGGTGCCTAATGTTCAATGTGGACAAGGTAGATTGTGACAACCACATGCTAAGGAAGAAATATGTGTATCCGGGACGGGGTGAATATATTGAAAGGATCATTTCTAATGTATTGAGCATTAAACTGGTAAGTTTGGCTATGAGAGATGTTGGAGTAGCACTGGTGTACCTTCAACTAAAGCCCAAGATGGAGAATAACAAGTATGTAGAAGATGAGTTCGCACTACTAGCACCACCAAAGGGAAAGCATATAATGGAGAACATTCTAGTACCAAAACCCACATATCCAATTGAAGTAGAGGTTGAGAAGGATGATTCCAAGGATAGTGGTGGTTTGGAACATAGAGGTAGAAGACATCCCATGAATAAGGATGGAGCTAAGTGCGCCACTACACCACCTCAGCCACAAGAGGGGATGATGAGAACTTGGATGCAGTCCAAGGAGAGCATAGATTTAAGAGAGTGTTCAGAAAACAAGGACCCAAGGTGTTACTCTACAAATAGTGCACAAATCACCTAGTCTCTCTCCATATAAGGATACAACTGAAAAAAGGAGAAGGAAACTGAAGTTGAATGAGGAGGTGGAAGAATCAGAGGAAAGCGTGCCTAATTCTCCTACACCTCTAGAGAACGTAGAAGAACAAAAAGATGAAGAAATGAAGGAAGGAGAAGAGGAGGAAAAGGGAACAAATGAAACAGCTCAGGACATAGAGACACAAGTCCCAAATCTAGAGGCTCAAGTTCCTAAGTAGCGTAGGTCAAGAAGAACAAGTGGGGAACACATTAAACTAGCTATGGGTTATGCAGAGAACACGTAAAATTGTTTGTTTCCATTTCCAAAGCACACTAACAAAAAAGTAATTATATGGCTGGGAATTAATGAATGAAGATATGGCAACAATGCACACAAGGAAGTAGTCATCATGGTCCATGCATACACACATGGATGAACCAGATTTTGATGTGTGTAAGGATTCATGCGTATCGAGGAGGTTGAAAAAGACACCTTAGGCTAGACAAATGATAGTAAAGCCTACTGTCATGTTAGATGAACATATGAGAAATGCATTGGTGAAAGTATCAAAAGAGGTGGCAAGGTGGGATATGGATAAGGCTGCCATAATTAGGATGCTCGGGGAAGAGATTAAGACTAAGGATGGGGAAATAACACACCTAACGCAGAAAGAGACTTAGTGTAGAAAAATAACTTTGTATTTATCAAAGATCACGGAGAAATTGGTGATAATATCATAAGATCTATGCCACACTTAGAGCCAAAAGTACCAAAGAAATTCTCTTTGACAATACACTATGTATGTACATTGGTGGACCTAGTGCTTGAAGATGAACCTCTACACATGCCAATGCCAAAGGATCCAACACAAGATGCAAAATGAGAGAAGGCTTCAGTGATGTGGAAGATTGCATCATATGAAGGACTACTGTAAGCACTGCAAGAAGAACTGAAGAAGGTAGACCAAGCCTTGAACATCTACACAACTCCAGAGGTGCTCATTAACATAAAAACCTTGGAGGAGAACAATGAGGTCTAGAAAGTGATGAAGGATGAAACATTGGGCCACACTTTGAAAGATTATCAATAGTTAAATAGAAGCGCAAGGCCCTGGCATTAGCCCAATAACCACACAAGAATCGATTTGGAAGAGCTTGAGAAACTCATGCGTAGAAGATGGATTTACTAGAGGGAAGGATGATGACTGCAATGTCTAGCATTGTATTGGTCTTGCAGAATGAGAAAGGAGATATCATGAAAGATAAATTGGAGTCCATTTTTGTGGACATTCTAGAAAAAATTAGAGGAAGAACTCATTGAGTGGCAGACCTTGGAGGCTGAAATAAAAAAATAATATCTGAATTAGTTGTTTAGGTTGCAGAAGAAGAGACTCGGTTAAAAACCTTCTTTGTAACATTCCCATTTTAAGACTTTAGAAACAAGGGAAAAAAATAATACATAATTTTCTCTATTATAGATAATCATAATTTAGAACACACATTCCATGCTAATCAATCTCATAACAGATAACCATATGCACTTTGTAAATGACTCGGTGAACCACCGATCTCTCATTTCATGACTCGGTTACTAACCAATCTCTCATGTTAACTTAAGTCTTGAATACTATGGGTATATTATGTATACTTGGTTCGCTTACCCTATTATAGGTATTGAGTGTTCTATTTAATAAATCTATCTAAATATTTGTTACCATATTCCTCTGAAATCACATTTCTCAAACTAGGTGACATAAGACAACGTAACCAACAGCTTGCGATACTTTGCGAACAATTTTTCACATATTGTTCATATTACTATTCCTATGTCGTCTAATCGAGAATACATCCTTCACTCGACTCATTTGTTATCTAGAATGGTCTTTACTAACTTCTATGAGTCCAATTATCCAAGGTTTGACCCTAACCCAAGCTATTGACATAATTTGGTATAGGGAACCACTCATGATGACCTAGGGTATATGGGCATACTCAAATCGATCTATGTCAATTGAATGTGCCTAATTACCCTAAGTCATTGAGAGTAATTGCTATGCTAAATCATATCCTTAGCTTTGTTCAAGAGAAAACTAAGTTCAAGTCTATATTTGATTAGATCTAGATGAACCAATGTTGAAGGGTGTTGCAATATGTCAACTACAACATTGTATCTTTGTGAAGACCCAAGACTTCACAAAGGTATAATTTTGTAGTTGGCGTGTGCCAACATCCGACAAAATTAATTCATCACGATTTACACACCTCAAGAGGTCATATCCACTTAATTATCTTTGGATTAAGATTCAAATCACAACAACCTTGTATAACCATAATCCCAACAACCCTTAAGTTTTCCATCCTTATTTGAGTTGATTAAATAATAAGGAACTTCAAAACCTATGATTTCTTTTATGTTCATTAACTTTTGCTTAACGTGTAATTAATCGAAAATTGAAACAACATCCATCATAAGATTTAATTAATGTGTCTCAACCATTCAAGGAATAAATAAGAACCAAAACAGGTTCTGTTATGGTAGACTTCATAAATATGAAGTCTAAATGGTTATCAAACTCATATACCATTCATTTATTTTGTATCCTTTTGAGAGGAGGAGAACCTTCCTCTTTATGGTTAAGTATTAGGATTTATTATACCCTTATCCAATTCACACATCCTGATATTTTAACTATACATTCATAACATCATAATAAACCATACAAGATTAGGTAAAGAACATCAATACATGCAACTTAGTAAGTTGCATTCAAGTAAGGGAAATTGTACTAATTCCCATTTATCCAACCTATTCAATGACAATAGAAATAAGGATCCAATCAGATATGAATGACAACATCAAAGATAGGATTACAAATTTCCTTCATATTATGAGCAAGAGAATTGACATAATCAATTAAACTTCAGTCTTTTCAATTCATCATGATAAAATACACATTTTACAAGACTATGCATTACTTGACATATTTCATGTCAACAACATCAAGATCATTAAAGAATACAACTTTTCTTCCTTCAATACATCTCAATAATGAATCAGAATTCTCTATAAATGGTCCAAAATTTTAAGCAACCAATACATCATAAAATTTATTTCCTTCCTTTATCACTTACAAAGTCCATCTGCAAAAATTGCTAGCACGGGTCAATTCATTGAACTAAGCATGATAAGCACTAAGCATTAAAACGAAGTGCTTTCGACTAACTGTTTCATTAAACCAACTCTACTTTTATGAAACAGTGAGCTCAAGCAGAAAAATAAATCATAAGTAGTATCAACCATAAAAGAAGAACAATTAATCATTCTGAATAACATTTAAGGAAATATCATGATGAAATCAGCAATCTCTAGCATGATATTAGATAAATAATGTTCCAACCAAAACACTTATCTATGTCAATTAAAAGTAACTTCTAATTATTTCCTTCACAATTCATTTGAATTTAAAATACAAAAATTACTATTTAACTAAAAAGTAACTTTACTATTTAACTAAAATAGAGTTACTTTCAGAAATAGGAACCTTCTAACTCATCTTACAAAGTTTCATAAAAAGACAACTACATCCAAGCTCATTCCAGCTTCATAAGGGATTTAGGATGAATCATATAACAATATAAGTATATAAGAGTTTCTCATATCGATGTGACATCCTAATTCCAAATCCAAGACATAGCCTAATTTCTCAAGTTAGGCCATACATTAACATTAGGATAGTATTTACTCAATGCAAAACATCTCACCTTAATCTACTATCACAAATATTAAAATCCTTTAATACAAGTCAAGTGAATAAGAAAGTAGTAATGTCGACTACACAAGGGCATTAAGAAATTAATGCAACTAAACCAATTAAATCTTATGACAAGATTTACCCAAAAGAAGAAGAACGACTGTGATAAAATAGTTAAGAACTTCCTTTATAATTTGGTTAACCCGAATCCCCATTCACAACTTTAGAAAAGAGAACACAACACATAACCTCCTATAATTTCCAAAGGGGAAGTGATTAGACTTTACCTCAGAGAATGAAAGAGAAGGATTCAAATGACATGATCAGAAGGGAATTCCTACACTCTATCACACATGAAGAAGGTCACAAAGGATAGTTGTAGACCCAACCACAACATCCCCAACTCCTTTATAAAAGAAAACACATATAAGAAGAGATTAAATAGAATGTGTGACTATTGCATTTGAAACAGATTTAAGCAAGGTTCCCCATCATGGACAACCAATAACAATAATATTATACCCATATCAAAAAGGAGATGCAATGACAAAAGTTGCTAATTGCCATACAAGGTAATTACAGTCTCCAATAGTCATTCAAAATGTCAAAGTTTCAGTCAAGGATCCATAGAATGACCATTCCTTCAAGATGAAAGTACAACAATCAGTGAGACAAAATCTCAATTGAATCCTCATAGAGGTGAGAGAAATACATCTTATGAAGGGATAGAGAAAGTTCCATCATGATTCGATTCCAAAGAAGGTGCAACCCAAGATCGACATGGCTTAGCTACAGTGCACAAGCTATCAACAAAAAAATGATAAAATTCTTTTCATTGCATTTCTATAGATAGGTTCAATTGCACACCTCTACAAAATTGACAAGATAAATTATTCCCTTCAATCTTACTCAGAGATCAAAGAAATGGAAGAGTCTAGAAACCCCTTATTTAGAATTAATTTGGTTAGTTCTAAATCAAGAAACGTCAACCACAAGTCCGAATAGCTTCACGATATCCCAATCAAGAAGGATTTAACAATTTTACCCAAGCAAGATACTCAAGAGATTAACCCAGATCATGAAGATATTCAAAACCAACAACATCTACTTCAACAGGGAAGTAGACAACATGATCAACATATTAAAATCTCAAACAGAGCTACGTGAATAACCCTAGTATCGACTCAGACAAAGCCGACTCTCACAATGTCCCCAACCAATCAAGACCTCATCTATTTATCCTTTAGTTCAGTACACAAGAACTTAAAGAAAGACACAATATATATGAGATCATAAGAAAATACTTCACACACAGGTATTCCCAACAAGATAACATCGAAATCTAAGGGTCCAAGAAACAATTATCTCATAGTTTCCATAAAAGAACTTAATTCGAGTGACTCAGTTTTAACTGAAAAGTTTAGAGGAATAATAAAACATTCACTCTTGTTTCCATACTAGATGAATCCACAAAAACAGAGATTCCAAACACCCAATATCTTCCCAGCTCCCATCGTATACCAAATTCAAAGAACTGATATATTATATAGTAAGTTAAGAAGAAGGCACACATTTACTATTTTTTTATACAAATTTGAGTTCACACAACTCTGAATCCAAGCATGCATATTCATACAATTCTAATAGGAGTAATAAAACTTCAACAAAACCAAGAAGCGACAACGAAGGATATTCATTTACCTTCTAACAACTCAAACTACAAACCTAGTTCGAAACTTGAAGCCACATTTCATTTCCATAAACCCCTTTTCGAACAAACAAGAAATATTTACGCATGCACTTCATTACTCAAATCACCACAAGATTTAAGGTGGGATTCAACATCAAATAAACAAGAAAAAAACCCATCTCCAACCTTATCAAGCAGAGATTCCTCAAAAGAAAAATAGAGATTTATCAAGCAAGAAAGCATGGTAATCATAACAAAATAAAAGACCCATTTATTTCACGAGAGAAAATTTGTTTTAATGAAGACATTTAGAGAAAAGCATAGCAACTTAATGGATAGAGCCTATCATGCCTGATAGTGCTTCTGTTGATTCGAAGAAGATTTCTAGCCGAGCCTTCACAACTCCTTTTCCAAACAAAATCAACAACCAAAAACTTCCTTCTCAAATGCCTCATATACTTCCATTGGATCGAAAATAGTCCAAGGGAGTTAAAAATAGCAAGATGAACTAAAAATAGAATCATTGGTTTGAAGAACTAGATAACTCTATGCGAGAAAAAAATTGAAATTCATGAAAGACCAAACAACTCCCAACAAATCGCTTGCATGGTTTCCAAGGTGGTTTGCTTGCCAAAACCGATGACCATAAATGTCATTAATTTCCAATCTCCCGCCTATATCTCCACGCCACCGCCATCTAAAGTTGGCGAGTCCAAATTCAAAGATAACATGCATTACTTAACTTTAGTGATGATGCCAACTAGGATTCCTCTAGTTTCCATGCCTCTATCAAACTGACAGTACCACAATGTTTTAAATTCAAAATCAAATCAAATAAATGACTTAGAAACCATCGCCACCGTCTCATACTTTCCATGTGACTCCCCTTAGGTCCCTTTCCATCCTTGCATTAGTTTAGGATAGATATCATTAGCTTAGGATCCGACCTTAGGTTAGTTTAGAAAGTATTTACCTTAGGTTTTTAAACATTGCCTTAGGTAAATTTGCCATCTTAGGATAGACCATACTCCATACCAATTTAGCATTAGGTAATAGGTTAGAAATAAACCTATAGTTACCTTAGGTTATTTCCAAATCCCCCACTTTGTAAAACATACAACTTAGGTTAGGATGCAACAAGATTAGTGTAAACATAGACATAAGGTAGGTCTAGTTTACCTTAGGTTAGAATCTCGTTAGGATAGATCTTAAATATCTAGGACTTAGGTTTTTACCCTCAATAGTCCTGAAGTATACCTCCATCCTCTTTACGCCATTCAACATCCTGGAGAAATTAACAAGAAGATCCGAGCACACTACTTACAACAGAATGCAAAGCAAGAAATTCTAATAAGATCAAAGAATTTGTAAAAATACAAGAGTTCAGTCCTTTATTTCCTTCAACCTCTAAATGTTAGTTTACCATACAAGAAGAATTAAAACATACCTTAGATCAATGAAATTGATCAAGGTTTCGTTATTATAAAGAGATAATTTGCAAACAACATTACCAGTTTACAACCTTTCTTATCTCAAACAGAATGGATTCCTTGCAAGCAACAACATTTCAACAAAATGAATCCAAGAATAGAAATAAATTATCCATGGCAAGCATGATTTCTAATAGTCAAAATAATACACCTTCTTAGGACAAATCACATGTCAACGCTTGCAATGCAAAAGAGGAAAAGTTAATAGTTTGCCACATGTGTTACATTCTTTCTTTCTTTCATTCTTCTATTCTTTACTTCAATTTTGGAGATGACCATTGTTGGGGCAACAATGAAATTAGTGTGGGGTAATGTTGATCAGAGAACACTTGATAGAAATAATGCAAGAAGTCCGTGTGGGAAAGCAGTCATATTCAAAGGCATGAATGGATAGGGAGAACACGCACATGGGGTAGAAGTTCAGCTTTGGGACTTAGCCATTTTCACTCATGAAGGTCTATTTTTAGAGATGGCATGCAGAGCACACAAACGAGGCAAAGATGTGCGCACCATGCATTGGCTATTTTTAGAGGATTGGATACAAAGCACTTTGCATGGACACGAGACAAATAGATCTACTACAATCGCTTAGCTAGCAGTAGTATTTTGTTAGCGTACTTGCATGTGTGGTGAGTTTTGTAGAAACCTATTTTGGGAATAGATAAGTGGTGAAGGGAAATTCCCCACCCTTATATATATGTAGTGAACTACGTAGTAGATATATAGAGAGAGGTATGATGGTGAATACACACACAAATAGATAAGTGCATACATAGAGAGATTATGTTGTTACGCGCATACTATTATTGTAATGAAGCTTCTGTATACTTATGATATTTAATATAATGAAGGATATTGGCTGAATCTAAGTGTTAGTTTTATGTGTATCTAAATCTAGTATGTTTTTTATCTCATCATGGTTAATACTTAATTTTGTTCTCCCTTAGGTATAAATCTGGTATGCTTTGTAGAATGATGTGTTAGTAATGGAACTATATGTGTTAAGTCTTCATCATGTTAGCATCCTGCAACAACAACCCTAAAGAGGGACTTGGTACCTTTGCATGCTTTGGGTAAGTGCTTAATCCAGGCTGAGTGATGTGCCAACATGACTAGGGTTTATTGGATTTGTATCACTGAATTCTAGGCTACATCATATGCATTGATTTTATAGAACATATCATAGGAAATGGTCAAATCCATTTGGAAGTAATGTGATACCACATCATAACAAAGAGGAGAAGTTTAACTCTCAATCAACAATTAGAATTGGAAAAGGAGGTTGATATGAATCAATCAAGATTAAAACCAACCAAATTGACCAAGAAACATGTGCTACATATGAATTGGAGTGAGTTAATATGCATCCAATTCATGCCTAAAAATTATCATCCAATTTGCATGGAACTACTGGTCTACACAATGTGGTAGTTACACAACCACCACCCCAAGAGGGTGGTAATTGTGCAACCGCAACCTAAGAAGGATAGAAGTTACGTAACTTAAGGACAAAAATTAAGGAAAACATTGCAAAAAGCCACAAAAAAGCAAGAAATAGCCAAGTAAGGTAATCTAATCTTCAAATATGAGTTGCAAAGAGGTAAATGGGATCGAAAACCTTTGGAAAAGACAGAATCATCATTGGGTAATTTTGAACCATTTCGATAATGTAACACATGCAAATATGGGTGCGTACGGAACCTTATATGTGTAGTGGGAGAAATGGTTGGCTTGAAATTGAACACTACTACGAGGATGTAAGGTAGTACTTCCATAGGTCCTTATGTTTTTGGAACAATAATGGACCGAGGGGGGGTAATCATTCCTTACAAAATTTTAACCAATTTTAGATTTTCTTACTTAAACCATAAACCATTCATCCATTCATTAATGTGTGCATAACATTCAATCAAATCAACATAACCATGAAAGAGACACAAGAACACAAGATATAAGTGGGAAACCCTCAAGGGGAAGAAAACCCACTGAAAATTCTGATTATATTACTCAAATCAAAAGTATTTAGTGAAGCACCAACTTCACAAGGAGCACCAACCCTACAAGGAGCACCAACCCCTAGTTTAGTAAAGAACCAACTAAACAATGAGGATACAACCCCTAAGATGATAAAACACCAACTCAACCACCTTTGAATGAATATCTCTCATGTCATTTTTCTACAAAAATGGAGATCACTGATTCAACTCACACACCTTCAAACCCTTGTTCAAACCCTCTCTTCTTCAACTCACTATATCTCACACTTTCATAACTTGTATCAACTTCAAACCTTGGAAAACATGTTATCTAGCACTCCTCAACCCATCACATAATTCCTAAGATTTTACTAGATTCCTTCATACCTATTTCAAACACACACTTGGGTCACACTTTTTCCCTCTCACATAGCTAGCTCAAATTTGAACGTAAACATTCAATTTATAACCATATCTTCTTTGAAACATGAAACAAGTTAGTATACCTCCTTTGACTAGACCAATACATTCATAAAAACATCTATAATGGACCCTATAGATTGGTCATGCCTAAATGCACTAAACGAGCTCAAAAACAACTCAAAACCCCATCACTTAGATGACTAAATACCATAAATTTCATCACATGATTAGTAAAGATATTAAATTTCTCATACATTTCAAATATGATCTAACAACACCATCCATGGTCATACATTATCTTTCACCAATAAAAATTATCATAGCTCACTCGGAAGGATCATACCCTTCTCAAATTAGTTGTCTCCAAGAACCAGCTTCACCTTTTGGCCTCAAGACCACTCAATAACAACTAAAATATGGAATGTAGCCACTAATTGGAATCCCGTTTACCTATATATCACATTAATGTTTTCTAGAGCATATCAAATATCTATACATGCAAACCACACAAACTTTCATCTTCATGAAACTAAGCTTCCTAGAAAGTAATTTTAGGAACTCAAATGGTTTGCACCCTTTTGTCACTTTCAAGAAATCCAAAGGTATACTATCTATTTATTTACCAATATCCTAGGTGCATTGGTACCTCATCTAGATTGAATTTGAACACTCACCTGAAGCATGCAAAGGTACTAGGTCCCTCTTTTGATGCCAATTTTGTCAAGGAGTTATCATGCATGAAGATATATCTCATAACAACAATAGATAAACTAGATGAACCATATCTAAGCATACAAGTAACAAGATCATAACCATGTGCAAAAAAAACTAAAAAGAATAAATAATAATTTTACCATGCAAGATCTAGTAACATAGATATCAATAACAAGAATCCATCCATAGAATTCCATTCTATTAATCACCATAAAGCACAATAATTGTATACATCAATAGTAACTCCATAAGATTATGCACATAAGCGAAACAACAACATAACCTCACAATCATTCATGATATATCCATACAGTGTGAATCATACATATATATAGGGGTGGGAATTTTCCTTCACCACCCATGCACTCTCTAAAAATAGCTTGCATGCTATAAATAGCCATGTGTGTGTTACAAGCCAACTACAAGAGCATGCAAGCTCACTAATAATATATTATCTTCTAATATAAATTGTAGATATAATCCTATTAATAGCCTAAGATCTACATGATGCTTTAACTTCCTTCATATGAGATATATCTCAAAATAGACTTTTCTTGAACTACAAGTATTCATGCTCTATTATTATCTCCAAAACCTTGCTTGGCCACTACTCCAACCCTCTATATTTCTTATTTTTCTCGTAGCTCATAATACGGCTAAATATGGAATTAAATATTTCAGGGAACAAGCCTTCACACAATGTCTATCTTACTCTCATGCATGCCTTCATTCCTAACTCCCACACGTCAAAACGCCTCACGCTACTTATACTTAGTATATTTTTCAAGGGTCCAACATTACCCCACACTGGCTAGATTTCTACCCTTGGAAATTCCTTAATCATTGATTACAAAAAGATTTATGAAGATACAAATTTTAAAATCTAAAAATGAACATCGTACTAAAAACTTCAATAAACCCGGAGGAGCTCAGGGAACTCTACATCTACTTCATCCTTCAGCTTCTTCCACTCCTCCAACTCTTTCAAAGCCTTCCCCATTGCTACCTTCACAATACCCAAGACTTGATCCGGTGTTATCTCCTCAAATCCAATCTTAAGTTCTTGTAACTCGTCGATAATAAACCGGCATGTGAGATGCATCCTTCTCTCCATGAAGCGAAGTCTTTATGCACCTACAACATCAGCCACTGAAATAGATGTGTAGGTTTTGTGAAGAATGGAAGCTCCCATAATTACAAAACACTATTTTTTTCCATCTCTCTCTACACAGAGTCATCAATTTGAGGGTTTCTAGCTTTGTCTTCTCTTGGGAGTACCTTTACTAATTCTTCCCTCATCTTCCCTTTTTTTCCTCCGTGTGGTGGTTAAACTCACTAATTTTACAATGAGTGATCTTTGATTTCCACAATTCCACCCACAAAACACCAGGAGGGTACTACATTTTGAATATATCTCTTCTAATGGCTCCTCCACCTCCACCTGAGGTCTCTTTGTTCATAAATTCCTTAGCTTTGGTTTCATTTGTATTCTCACCACGTGCTTTAAGTGTTATATCCTTCAACCGTTCTCTACCCAAGCCCCACAACTTCCAACCGCTTCAATTGCATGTAACCCTTCACCACTCCATTGTCAAATCTAACTTAACTCTCCACAAGGATCTCTGCATAACTCCCAACACTTCTAGTTTGCAAACAACCCGCATCACTTCTAAGCTCTTTGTCATTCTTCAATCCACTTAGTAGTAATTTGATTTATTCAAAATAAAGGTAGCCAAATGAATACCCTAACCCCCTTATTTATACATTTTCATGACCTTCTTGTCCCTTTGACCCACATTTTTCAAGTCACTTTTCAACAAATTAATTTTTCTGCTTGATGTTAACTTTTGCGACTTCACCTCATGTGTTGTATTCATAACCTTCTAGCACACTAATATTACTTATCTACCTCAAAACTCCTTCACGAACCTTCCTACGATGAAGTAAAAAACCTCTACATCATATCCTAAGTAGTTTCTCATTCCACTACCTACCTTTTGTTACACTTTGCGTGATCACTTTTCTATGAGGTCTTCAATCATCTCAACCTTCCTTAGAACACATTTTACATAGCACATATAACATCTTTTCCTTTTCCACACCAACATCCCAGAGGAAGCCTTCAACCAAACCAAAATGCAACAAGAGGGCGCCAACCATTTTTATCTCTACACTTCAATCTACCTCACACTAAAAGTATGTGTGGTCATATGCACATGAAATCACTTAGATAGTAATCAGCTAATGGTGCATAAGCACACATATTTAAAAAAATTGAACTAAATTGACAAATCATAACAACGATGAAAGGAAATGCATATAAAGGAAATATAATCTACTGATGGAAATATTGCCTTATTACAAACACCCAAAAGACTTATTTATAGTAGGGCTTTAGCCTACTCCCATTAAAGTAACTGGGTAAAATGTGCCATTCAATGTCTACAACTGGAAAGCTCTTGAATCAAGTATGTATGTTATAACATGCATTCCTAACCAATGCACTTGGAACTTTCTAGGGTAACACAAAAACTTGGATTCATACGGAAGAAACAAATGTCCAACTTTAAGCTTCTTGTTTTTAATATGCTAATCATGATATGCCATTTTCTTACTTTCTCTCTCTTCGGCTCCACTCATCCAACTCGCATCAACTTTTCTATGTGCTCTTTAAGGGATTGCTCATCATCCAATCTAATTGCACATGTAATTCAAAGGAAGGTAAAATGAATTCCACAAGTAAAACAACCTCTATGTGAAACACCAACTTAAAGGGTGTGGATTTATTCAACATCTTGTAGATTATCCTATATGCCCAAAGTATAACAAAAGAATTTATCATCCCAATCCTTCCTTCCAACATCACAAATATTTTTCAATGTATGTCCCAATATTTTATTGAAATCCTCAACAATTAAATTTGCATGTGGGTGATAGGGTGTTGTCTTATGGTGTGCCACCATAAATTCTCGCCAATAATATTCTAATAGTCTCATTCAAGAAATGAGTACCCCTATCACTAGTCAAGCTCAATGGACATCCATACCTACTGATGATGTTCTCCCATAAGAACCTTACTATAGTAGATGTCATGTAATCCTTTGTAGAAACCACTTCTTCCCACCGTGTCAGATAATCTTTACAAGTAATAATGTAGTGCAAACCAGCCCTACACATTGGTGGGGAAATAGGACCCAAAAATAAATTTCCCATTTCTAAAAAGGTTCTTAAGTAGCTATAGGCCTCAAAGGAATTTCATCTCTATGCCTAGGATTTCTAAGGCACTGAAAATGATCACAACCCTTTGCATACTCTTTACATTCCTTATACAATGTTTCCCACCACAAACCAACCATTAGAATCTTATGTGTAGTGGAAATTCCCGCATAATGTTCCCCAAAATTCCTCCATGATCCTCTTCTATAAATATCTTTGTGTTCATGCTCAAGTACACACTGACGCAAAACCTCATCATGGCCTAGCTTGTATAAATATCCATTGATCAACATGTAAGGCATGACATGAATGGCAAGTTTCTTCTTCTCTATACTCTTCATTCCTTTAGGTGCCATGTAAGTACGTAAAAATATAGCAATGGCCTCCAAATTAGAGGGTGCATGGTTCAATATGAATAGTTGTGCATTTAGAATTGTATCCTCAATGCTCTATGCATCCTCTCCTAAGTTAATCCTTGAAAAATGATAAAGTCCTGAGTTACTTTTCCCTGGCTTTACAAAAATTGTAAAATCAAATTCCTGAAACAAAAGAATCCAACGACATATGTGCCCCTGCATAATGGGCATATTTACAAGATACTTAAGTGTCATATGATTTGTATAAAATATAAAGGGAGTTTCCAACAAGTATTGTCTAAACTTATGCAGTGCGTAAATCATATAAAATGCTTCACACTCTGTAGTAATATAATTTTTCTCATCTAGTGTTAAGCTCCTTCTCATAAAAACAAATATGATTATAAGAAATCCAATCACTAGGTTGTGCTAACACGACACCAATGGTCATGCCAGAGGCATCGACATGCACATGAAATGGCTTATCCTAAGAAGGAAAGCTCAAAATGGGTGCAAAATTAATTCTCTCCTTCAATGTTATAAATGTTATCTGTTATGCCTCATTCCAATGGAACTTTCCTTTACTCTTCAAAATTCCTCCAGGGTGCAGCAATATTAGCATAACCCTTGATGAAATTACTGTAATAACCTATATGTCCTAAGAACTCACAAACCTTGCTCTAATTGGTAGGCTCCTCTAAGCCCAAAATAACAACTTTAGCAGGATCTACCAACAAGCCTTCTTTGTAAATAATATGTCCCAACAAAGTTCCAAAGGGTGTAACAAAGATACACTTCTTAATGTTCAAAGAGATGCTTAGCTACCTACATCTCTCAAACATGAGTCTCAAGTTGTCACAATGATCTTTACCAATCCATACACAATCCAATCATCTAAATAAACATGTAAAAACTTATGTATAAATTATTCAAATGCTTGTACAACAATGCGTGAAAAGACTGCAGGAGCATTCTTCAATCCAAAAGGCATAACTGTATATGCAAAACTTCCCCATTCAGTGGTGAAAGTCATCTTTTTTATCTTCTTGAGAAATCCGCACTTGATGATAACTTGAGAATCCATCAATAAAAGAGTAAATCTTATGCCCTGCAACACCCTCCAAGATATCCTCAGTGAAATGAGTGGGAAAAGGATCTATCACACAATAATCATTCAATTCCATGTAGTCCACATAGATCCTTATCTGAAAATCCTTCTTTATGCTTATCACCATAGGTCTAACCTACTCTAATTCATCAATGGACTTAATGATCCAAGATTTCAACTTCTTATCAATCTTTTCCTTAACTTTAGTGCGCATATTAGGGTTCATCCTGTAAGGCCTCTTCCTAGCCGGGCACACACATTCCTTTAATTTTTATTCTCATCTCACCCAAAGAGGGATGCACTCCCTTCAACTCATGATAACCTCACGAAATAAATCCTGAAAGTCATGCAACAACTCAATTATCTTAGAAATATCTTGTTCAAACCAATAGTCACCAATAATGACCTCTCAAGGTTCTACATTTGTCCCAATATTTACCTTATTCATTTTCATAGGCTCGTGATAAGTGCATGAAGTTTCATCTACATTTTTAAGACCTCACACGTACCTAAAGTTTGGTGAACATAAAAACTCTTCACTTATTCATCATCAATCATGTAAACACGCTTTCCTTTTTCTTTTTCTAGGTAGGTGTGCACAAGTTGTTCCTCATATGTCTCTTCTTCTTCAAATCACGCCTCCAAATCTAACTCCCAAACATATCTAACAAGATTTCCTCATCCTTTCCACTATCCCCCATTATAAGGCACTTGATAATCTGTAATGCTTCATTCACCAAAGGTTTAGTGGAAAATAATAAAAATTATGAATCATACCTGAGGTCATCTCCTGCCAATTCATCATTTATCTTGTTAAATTTACATGAACATACCATGCACACACGCAACCACTCGTAGTGGTATACAAATTATGTACCCGGAATGATGGTGGAAAGGTCTCCCGCCCTTCATCTAGAGTCTCTCAAACTTCTGAACGTTGTGTGAAGTCAAATCCTTCCCATGAAATTCATAAATATGTGAAGGTACATCATGATTCTCACTTCTCACAACTCTAAAAGGCTATCTATGTGTGTAGTCCACTAGTGTGAAAAAGCTGTCCCGTATAGGGTATAAACTACCATATTCCTCCTTTCTACTTGACCTATCCCCTAAGCTTCCATGGCATGTAGAAATATGTTGGCATTTCCTTTGTAATTATATAGAGGTATTTGGTTGTGAATCAAATGCCTAACAATTTGCATCATGATCACATGTGTACCTATATTCTTAATCTCTCGCCCAACCATTTCATACATCCCATGCTCCTAGTTATCCCAGGAAACACCAGTTGTATCACTCATAGAATGAACATCATCCCACTAAATAACACCTTCCTTAGATGGCTCGAGAACTTTAGGATCTTTAACTAAATGTGCATAAAATTTGCCCTTGTATAGTAATAGTGGCATCCTTCAATACTCTAATGGGCGTGGCTTTAGTCCTATTCACCATATACAACATGTTTGAAGATGGTTGTAATGGTGGCCTCCCATCTGATTCCACACATCCAAAGTGAGTACATTCACTTCTCCACCTGTATCAATCAATATATTACTCAACAACTATCCATCAACAACGACATTCAAGGTGATATCTTTGTCATATTCAAGACTATAAAGAGGTAAGTTTGCATGTAATACCTATCTCTCACACTCAACTCCAATGCACAAAACCTTCTCCCTTAACCATTCCCCTAACAAACGAATGGTGTTTTTTTGGTGCATCATCAACGTCTTTCTGAGGTAGGTCAACTTCCTTTTCCTGATCCAACTTCTATGATTGCTCCTTCAAGCATTGTATCTCACCCTACAAGTTTCTAATAACCTCCATAGTTTCTTGATAGACTTCCTTCTGATGGGAAGGATCTGGATACTTCACATGCAATACCTCTTATTTTTTAATAACATGTTTCTTCTTCAGAGTCTCACGAGTGCGCGCAACCTCAACACATGTAGTCACCAACATAGGTATCATCTAAGGGTTAAGTGCTAAATTTTTCATCCTCTGATCTTCCACATCATGTTATACTCTAACCATTCCTACACCCTTATCTTGCTTGTGTTGCTTTCTCATATGCTCATAAAAATATGGGAATTCCTTAAACTTGTGATTCTTTCCACACCATGAGTAAATAATTTTTTTAGGGCATTCACACCTATAATGATCAAGGGATCCACATGTAAAACAAGTTCCTCATGGGAATTCACCTCTTCCACCTCCATAACCTCGGCCTATGAATCCTCCATGATAACCTCTACCTCTACCACCTCCATTAGAGCACCCTTCATTGTGATTATGATTATGATGTTCACCTTGTTCCTTATAATTTTTTGCAACACTGGTCTAACATACACTAGTTTCAATGACATCATGAATCTAATCAATCAATCTATAATTATTTGTATCATGAGTGGTAGACTTATAAATATTACAATAACAAGACACATTATTCTTGATATCATGCTCCAACAGGGGTACTAGCTTGAATCATGATCTAAATGAAAAATCCCATAATCCAGCAACATGGCACCCACCAATTTATGAGGGAAATTGTCCTTAGTATGTCCTTCCACCTCGCAATCTGTACACCAAATACCACTACGTGTCTCATGGGCTGAATTAGCTGACAATTTTTCCATAGATGTAATCTTTACTTCAAAAATGGGCTAACTCCATTGTGCATGCTTCCAACTTCCTCAATGTACAAAGCTACCTCCAAAGCTTCACATGGATCTCAAATTTGTTATGATAAATTACCCTTCTAAAAGATCGAGATCAAATAACCAAAAATCACTGTGCATGTTGGCTAGGGTGAATATCATAAGATAACTTTGATAAAAAAATTTAAAACATGCATCATTTCCCTTACGCTCTCAGCCATGCCCCGCTTAATATATTTTAGCATGCTAATGATCTTATGTTCAAATTTAGGTATATGGAACTCAACTAAGAACACATCATGTAATGTATTGTACTCTATGCAAGTCTGGTTCGGACCATACTTCTTATACCAACTATGCACGTGCCCTTACAAAGTAGTAGAAAACTCACTTTCCTTACGCTCAGGAGTTGTGATCCCATTGGCACTCCATAGTATCTCACACATATGTAAATGCTCAGCACATCTTCAATTCCTCTATATTCTGGTAGGTGAAGAGACATCTCATAATAAAATTACGGGGGGTTGGTGCACCATGCCCACCGAGATCCGAACCTATATTTCCTCCACCTCCAAATCCATTAGATCTCAAACCACCTGATCCTTCTGATCCTCCCCCTATAGTGAGCACTAGATCAAAGTATGTTATATCTTGTGTTCCAATAATTATACTAAATTGAACCCCCAAATTCTGTGAAGTTATTCTATTTCCGGATGTATTACCAACATTATGCATGCCCATGTTCTACCCCGATGACACACCAAAAAAATATACCTCTGACATTTGGACCCCAAATAACAAATATGATGTCTGCACCTCCATAGATGAATGTGTTATCTGATTAACTTATGTACTTAATGGAAAATGAAATCTACTGTCCCTACTCACACTTAACACTATCTTACTTATCAACAATTGTTTTAGGAATTGGAACACCAAGCACAATTTTAGGTTGCCGGTGGGATTAGATGCACACTCATGGTCCTTATACTTTCTTTCAACGAGCTCTCATCTGAAGCCGAGAGGGTTTATCTACCATGCTTACCAAAATGGGGGATAACTAGATGCTCTGGCTCCATGTCTTCTACGTGAGCTACAAATTCTTCATGATCCATCTCTCTCTGCAACACCATTCACTCCTCAATATCACACTTTGCTTTGATAATTCCCTCTCCTATTCTTCATTATACGTAAGTCATATTTATTCTCTCTTTACCTTTCTTCCACCAGTCCACCATATTTCACCACACCCACTTTCTACCCCCCGCGCATGGTAGGGCTTAGCTAGCCATATGGAATTATTCCAAATCCATAGTTATAATCAAGATCATAATCATTAAAGGGATAACGTGTAAGTATGATCCTTTGGGATCATGCAATAACTGAAAATCAGTAACCTTTGGATAGGAATAAGTCGAAACAACGTACTCCAGTGTAACTATTCAAGGCACCACTCTACCAATGATCTACAATGCATTTCCAAGTCAAATCAGGGTAAGTGCACCAATGCTGGGGAAAAGGGGGTCTTAAGTGGATGTATTTTTCTTAAAAATTAAAAACTTCAAGTTGTATGAGTTTTTAAAATAGTTACACTCAAAATCTGAAGATGTTGCGTGAACATGAATCGTAGCATTTTGAGTCTAGTTTCTAAGATACTAAATTTTATTGAAGAAAAATAAGTTTAAGTAGGTCAAATAACTAAAATACCAACATATGGTCCTATTTTGTTAAAAAAATAACATAATGACTTTTGTGTGCCCCACCATTTTTGAGCAGCATTTAGTATTTTGAAAATCCTTCGATAGAAATATAGCTAGGAGAATTTAATTTGGGCTACATGTTTTTAAATATTTTTTTAACAAGTATATTTTTAAATTAATTTTCTAGTACAAAATTTTTTAATTTTGAAAATAATGGAGCTCCGAACATACGCCCCCTAACTACCCTAAAAATGTCAAAAATTAGATTTTTTTAATATGTATAGAATTAGGCCTAGTTTGGGCTAGTATAATTTTTTTCAATTTAGATGAGCAAAAAAAAGGATACACGATAAAAAGATAGATGTGTTTAAAATTCAAAAAATAGATACAAAAAGGAATAGTTAGAAAATAAATAATATGGAAACCTTATATTAGTCACAAAAATTTGAGAAAATATATTTTTAGAAAGAAGAAAGTATGATCTACATCGTGGTATAATTTTTTTAAATGAATTGATCGTTTTATGTTGATTTATCATGGTGGAAGTGCATTTTTCATTTTCCTACAAAAACTTGTTGTTTGTTATGTTTATGGAGGTCCATCCTTTAGGCTTGGGGATACATACCAGATCCAATCCTTGAGGCATGGTTTGGAAAAAGTAAATACACAAAATTTGTATGCGTTATAATGAGCACGTCTTATAACGCGTACACATTCTTCATAGTATGAACATCATATGTACTTTTTACATGTTTCTATTTACAAAAAAATGTTTATAACAAATAATAATTAAATTTATTTTCGTAAATATAAGAAACTAGAGTCACTATGCACCTTATGGAACTAGTCTCACAACTCCATTAGTCATGGTTTAGGAGATAGTTTTTATAGTATAATTTGGTCAGTACATAGGTAATTTTTAGGATTTTAGTATTTAGCCTAAAGTTTTTAGCTTTTAAATTCTACAGTCAAAACCCTAAACCATAAACCTGAGGCCCTAAACCTAAACCCTAAACCTTAAACCATAAACCTGAGGCCTTAAACCCTAAACCCTAAACCCTAAAACTTAAACCATAAACCTGAGGCCCTAAACCCTAAACCCTAAACCCTAAAATCTAAACCCTAAACCCTAAGCCCTAAACCCCAAACCTTAAACATTCATCCCTTACCCCGAGCCTTAAATCCTAAACCCTCAAACCTAAACCTTAAATCCTAAACCCTAAATCCTAAGCCCTAATCTATAAACCCTAAGCCCTAAATCCTAAACACTAAACCCTTAACCCCGAACTCTATGACCTAAACCCTTAACCCCGATACCTAAAACCTAAAATATAAACCCTAAAACCTTAAACCAATATTATAATCTCTCCATCATGAACACTAAATCCTAAACCCTAATCCCTAAACCCTAAACCCTAAACCCCGATACCTAAGCCCTAAACCCTAAACACCAAATCTATATCCCTAAGCTCTAACCCCCAAACCTTAAACTCATAACTCCAAACCTTAAACCTTGAGCCATAACACCTAAGCCCTAAACCCTAAATCATAAACCCTAAACCCTAAACCTTAAGCCTTAAACCCTACATCCTGATCTATGAGCCCTAAATCCTAAACCCTAAACCTTAAACCCATAACTCTGAACCCCGAACCTTGAGCCATAAACTCTTAACCATGTACCCTAAACCCTAAACCCTAATCCTTGAACCCTATACCATAATCCATGAGCCCTAAACCCTAAACCATATACCCCAATCCCTAAACCCTAAACCTTGAGCCCTAAACCATAAACCCTAAACATTAAGTCCTAAATAATAAATCCTAAAGCGTAAACTCTAAACCATAAACCCTAAAAGATAAATCCTAAACCCTAACCCCTAACCCCTAACCCCTAAACCCTAAACCCTAAACATTAAACTCTAAACCCTGAGCCCTAAAAACTAAACCTTAAACCCTAAATTCTATGACCTATACCCTTAACCCTTAATCCTTTTTCCCGATACCTAAACCCTAAACCATAAAACTAAAAATAATAAACCCTAAACACTAAATCATGAGCCCTAAACCCTAAACCCTAAACCCTAATCCCTAGCCCTGAGCCCTAAACCCTAAACACTAAATGCAAAGCCTTAAGCTCTAACCCCTAAACCTCATATATTTATAGTAGGTCTCGCAGTGAGTTAATCTTTATGAATTTGAATATTAGGATCGTATTTCCTATTCTTGTGCCTAGAACCATCATTGAGTCTACTTGTATAACTACCTTATTTATGAGAGGTGGGATAAGAAACTAAATGGATATGACATCTACCTTGTGCCTTGTAATGCATATTACACATCTCTACCAAACTTGTTTCTCCCCACATATACTTGCACTCTTGAATGTCAATTTCTTCACACTCTGAAACAAATTTCACATTTCTCATATTTCCATGTATGGTATTATGCAAGCCAAGATGACCCATTGGAAGCTAGAAAAAATAACCATCACAACACAAAAATTAATCTCAAAGGAAATGGAAGAATATACCAATGCAGAGGTGTAGGATCATAACCAAATTTCCTACAGTATCCTCTCCTCTGGAGAAAGAGAAATATCTTCTATCTACTAGAATGGATAGAAAATTTGATAGAACTTCCTGAAGTGTTCAAAATAAGCATAGCAACTAGGGAATGGCTAAGAACACAAAGGGGTTATCAATTGCCTAGTAAATATTTCTTGTTTAGTTCTAAATGGGATTCAACTGGCCTATGACTTAGTGACCTTTCATTCATTGATAATTCCTTCTATGATAAACCCATGAATTCTTTCAAAAGTTACTTTAAAAATATATGGGTAGTCATCAAGCCTAGTGAAGGGTGCGATGTGATTTCTAAACAAATTGAAATTCATACAGATTTAGAGGTCATAACACAAATTTACAAATATCTTTGTCATTATAAATGGAAGCATGGTAATCCCTATATCCAAAGATCGATGACTACCGAGGTCTATGGAAAGATTGAACATATAAGAATCATTGAGTGTCTGAATCAAAATTTTGATGCATTTGGAGAAACATTTTCAAACATTGGAGTAATGCATCTTGGTGTTGAGTTTTGGAGCTAAATTACTTCACAAAGGCATGCATTCAAGGTTTACTTGTTTGCACATTAACCAACATCATTCAAGGAACCAAAATTGGTCACCTGGGAGGAACCAATATTGGTATGGGAACCGGCACTAGTTAGCAAATGAAGCAACCGACACTGTTAGCAAATCTTGAATCGAGACTAGTAAGGAATCGACACCGGTCGAGAACTCGACACCAATTACCTATGTGTTTATGTTTTTATTTTAGAGGAGGTATTTGATCCGATTGATTGTAAAAGGTATTGGATGGTTATAAATGGATAGCCAAGGTGCCCTAAGTTTTAATAAGCTTATATAAGCTAGAAAACTAGGGTTAGAACTCAAGGATAGAGGAAGAATGTTAATACTCCTTGTTTGAAGATGAAGAAGAAGAAAAAGAAGAAAAAGGTTGCATGAAGACAGATCTTCAATGGAGAGAAGTTGGACAGAAGGAAATAGTAGGTACATCTGAATGGTGAGAAGAGTGTTATGTCTTCTATTGTATTTCCTTTGTATTGTCTTGTCTCAATGTAATGGCTTGCATAGTATGTAAAGAACATAGTATTTCATCTTGTAGATCCACATGTTTTTGTGAGATCTTGTATTGTAGATCCACATGTTGTTGTGAGATCTTGTATTGTAGATCCATGATATCATGTTATATTGTTGGTCCATTGTAGATCTAGTATTGTTACTTAGGAGGAGAGCTTGTGGGTATAGATAGTATCTAGATATAGTAGAGGAGGTTGTCTTCTTGTATGCACAAGTTGATGTAGTGAGATGGAGGAGAGACTTACTTCTTGGTGCAAAAATATGGTTACACATTAGTAGACCCTTATGAGAGGTCTTGTTTACAGATTCACATGAGAGCTTGGTTACACAAAGGGGGAGATACGGTAGTTCGTGGTTATGTGAGATCTGGTGGTGTTGTGAAGGCACAATTTTAGTGCACTCATGGAGATTCATTTAGATATATTGGGGAGAGGAGATACTCTTAGAGAGATGCATTGTAATCTTGTATTGAATAGTTTGTTTGTACTCTTGTTAAATTATATATATAAGATATTTGTCTTTATTGGACATAACCCACATTGCGTGAACCACGAGACATGATATGTTATATGTGTGTACATTGTTTTGATTTGGATTATTCTAGTTTATACTTCCACTACTATGGACTTTGGGGAATTTTTAGGATCATGTGTGCATGATTGGGTTTTTTATTGAATCATAGCACTATTCTACAATCTCGAATTCCCAACAACTGGTATCATAACTTGGTTATTTCAGAGCAAGTTTTGCTTCAGTATTTTGTTAGTAGTTTATTGATAGGGGGTATGAGAGTAGGGTTATTTTTCCTGATGTGAAAATCACAAGAAGAGATTTAAATCTCAAGTGGAAGCTATAAATGTGAGGTTCTAGAGAATACAGTGACCGACATTGGTTATGTGGCAACCAACATCGGCAGGGTGACCATGGTGGTTACAAGGTAACCATGGTCGGTTATAGGGTGACCATGGTTAGTTATTGGGAAACCTAGTTTTAAACAGAAAATCACATATATGAAGAAATTGAGAAAATACATGGAATGTATCTTGTTTGTTGAGGTGTCCCTAGTTCTTGGAGGCACAAGTGTGTTGCTCAAACTATAGATCTAAGTTATAGAGGTATGGTTTTATCTTGGTATTGTAGTTCTTGTATGTTTTGGATGCACATGCATGGTTTGTGATTATGAATCTGAGTATGAGATAGAGGATCAGTTATGCATCCTTAGTTTTGTTAAATGCACAGTATTTGTTAGAGAGGTAGTAGCACAAAATGAAGACAAGGATTCCATTAGAGAAGCATGTTCTTCAGTTGAAGATGTGGTTGAGTATCTTGGTGCTAGTAAGGTGATGTATTTCATCTTGGTGCAATTTATTTGCATGTATTTTTGTTGTTAAGTTTTTTTGTAATGATTTGGTTGCTTCTTGAAATGACTAGCTCAACATAGCTATCAGATTTGATTGGATTAGGCACCGTTTGGTGTTTTATGAAAAATTTTGTGGCATTGTGTTCATTCTAGTAGCACCAACATTGGTCATAGAACTGATGTTGGTCATAAAGGTTAATCGGTACCGGTCAAATTGACCGAGGTTAGTCTCTATTGCAATGAATTTGTACTACATTTTTGTAACTAAAGAGGGCATGGATGGTTTTAGTGTCTAGTTTGGAGGATTAGGTTTCTTGCACAGAGTGTACAGGTAGAAACAAAGTAGATCACTTCAATGTTTGAATCAGAAAGAGGACAGAGTTAGCTCAAGAGTCTAGTGAGACTTGGGTCAAATTTAGGTATCTCTATTCGGTTCATGTTTTATTTCTTTTTTTTGAAGCAATTGGTATTATGTTTGGATTGTGTGCACAAGTAAAATATGCACCATGGATATTTGGTGTGTTTGAATTTTAATTTCAAGATGTGTTGGAATCTTGAGGACAAGGGTATCTAGTCTAAGGATGATATCCTTAATGAAAATTCATGATTGGACATGGTTGCGAGATAACAAGAGATGTTGAGTACATAGGGATGAAAATATGGTGATTCACCTACTTCACAAGAATTCCAAACTTCTATGATGTATATGTACTATTTGTTAAGAAGGGAATCAGGTTTATATTTCTTTCATCTAGTTTTATTTCTCACTAATATATATTGGAGCTTTTGAGCTTGTTATCAAAAGTAGTGCAAGGGAGTTCATGTTGAGTGGGAGCAAGCCATGGTTGTTGGCATTGCAGGTTGGACACAGATGCATGTGTAGAGTGAGAGGAGTATGCTGCCTTTCAGAGTGGCATGAGGCACAAGTTGTTTTAGAGGAAAGTCATGGCTTTGCAGGTATTTTGAGTCTATTGTATGGTGATGTCACTTCTAGTTTATTTTGTGGTGCTGGATATCCCTATGGGATTGCAGTTGATGGTGATTCAACTGGGTTTAGAAGAGGAAGCATTGTTTTGAGTTTGAATGGTGGAAAAAGAAGAAATATGATTTTTACAGAGACTGGTGTTAGTTTTGGGTAACCATGGTCGGTCCAGAGTTGACTGATGTCGGTTGGACAACCATGGTTTCTTAGGCTACTGAGTTTGACAACGTGTTTATTTACCATTTTTGGATGGTGCCCTTGTTTTTTTTTCATCTTGGAAGGTTGTGTGAAGTTTGATTGATGACATTTTTTCTGGTATTTACACTATTTATTAGTAGCATGGTTATTTTTGTTGACATTAATGAAGTACATGATTCATATTTGGATTTGGAGTTATTCGTGGCATACTTGGAGCTTTTGGAGATCCCGGTGATATGGATGGATGTACATGGTGAGTCATACGTGTAGATAGATTCTATTTTGTGAGTTTATGATGATGCAAATATTTGTTTTACACACAGATTCCTATGAGCATGGATTAGATGCCCTTGAGAATGAGTAGGGATGCTCATATTTCCTCTTGTTACTAGTTTACCCCATGATAGATATGTTATCTATAAATAGTTGTCTTAGACATGAAAGTTGTTTATGCATGCTTGGATTTCTGATTGCAATGTTTGGATTCTTAGAGTTATGCAGTGTTTATGGATTTATCACCCACTTGTTGCATGTAGAACTAATTTGGGTTGTCTTACCTAGGATCTTTTTTATTGCTTACACTTATTCTAGTTTGACTCATCTTTGGTCAATTGCATTGGTAGTAGCATGGAGACATGGATAGATGGTTAGAGAACATGATTGATTTTATAGGTATGGCTATGGTTGTAGTTAAAGCTCAGTATTTCAGTTTGATTGGGATCTATTGAAGGTGTGTTAGTCATGGTGGCTTAGTTGCATGAGATGCTTGGAGTTATGATTCATTGGGAGCTTGTTGTATGGATAGTTCGTGTATCACGGATAGGTAGTAGATTCATGTAGGTATATGGTAAGTAATGGTTTGTTATCTTCTTAGTTTTAGAAGATGGTTTAATATTCTTAATTTTGAGAGAATTGTTGAAGTAAAGAATAATTAGTATTCACGGTATGTAGAGGATGGTATTGTACAGGTACAGGTTCAACAATTTATCTCCAAGTGGGAGATTGTTAAATTGTGGAGATAAATTGCTTCACAAAGGCATGCATTTGAGGTTTACTTGGTTTACAAAGTAACTGAAGTTAGTTAGGAAACAACATTGGTCACTGGGGAGGAATCAAGGCGGCGTCGGTCGTGGGAACCGACACTAGTCGGCAACATGGAACCGACACTGGTCGGGGAACCGGCATCAATCAGTGAAACAGTGAACCAACTCTAGTTACCTGTGTGTTTATGTTTTTATTTTAGACATGGGATTTGATCTAATAGTTGATTTTAAAATTTATCAGATGGTTGTAAATGCATAGCTAAGGTGCCCTAAGTTTGTATAAGATTATATAATCTAGAAAACTAGGGTTAGAATATAAGGATAGAGGAATAATGTTAATTCTCCTTGGTTGAAGATGAAGAAGAAGAAAAAGAAGAATTTTTTTATGAAGACAAAGCTTCAATGGAGAGAAGTTGGACATAAGGAAATAGCAAGTACATCTGAATGGTGAGAAGAGTGTTATGTCTTCTATTGTATTGTCTTGTCTTAATGTAATGTCTTGCATAGTGTGTAAAGCACATAGTCTATCATCTTGTAGATCCACATGTTGTTGAGATATCTTGTCTTGTGGACCCATGGGATCATGTTATATTATTATTCCATGGTAGATCTAGTATTTTATCTAGGAGGAGAGCTTAAGGGTATAGATAGTATCTAGATATATTAGAGGAGATTTTATTCTTGTATATACATGTTGATGCGGTGATATGGAGGAGAGACTTACTTCTTGGTGCATATATATGGTTGCACATTGGTAGACCCTTATGATAGGTTTTTTTTTGTAGATTCAAAGGATATCTTGGTTGTGCAAAGGGAGATGTAGTAGTTACTTTTTATGTGAGATTTGATGGTGTTATTGAGACATAGTTATAGTGCACTCATGGAGATCTGTTTAGAGATCTGGAGTAGAGGAGATAATCTTGGAGAGATACATTGTACTATTTTATGGAATATTTGGTTTTACTCTTATTATATTATATATACGAGATCTCTATCTTTGGTGTATGTAGCTCACATTGGGTGAAACATGGTACATGTTGTGTTATGTGTGTGTATTTTGTTTTGTTTTGGATTATTCTAGTTTATACTTCCACTAGTGTAGATTTTTCAGAATTGTTTGGATCCTGTGTTCATGATTGGGTTTGTCATTTAATCCTATCACTATTCCAGATTCCTAAATTCACAAAAATTAGAAAATAAACTTGAACCTCATAAATCCTCTCAAATTGTCAGCTTACACAAGTACTGGACATATCAAGATTTGTTCTTCAAATGAAACCTTCATTCCTAATAGCTTGTAATCTGAAATAATTATTCAAACAAGCATCAAAAACATTTATCTGTACCAAAATGTTAATGGATATCTAGAATTTCCCTCCTTTAAAATATCAACAAATGAAAGACATCAAATTGTGATGACTCTTTTTAATGTTCTACCTAGGAAGAATATGAACCCTATTTTAGTTGAATATTATGTGTTAATACTAATAAGAATGGGTAAGACACAAAACATTATAGTAAGTGAAATAGTTCCCATGCAATGGGAAAAAGAAGATATATGTATTAGGTAGCATTTATTTATACCAAATTTTTCTTAGATATCTATAATTTCCCTCCTTCAAAATATCAGTAGATGAAAGGAATCAAATTGTGATGACTCCCTTTAAATGTGCCACCTATAAAGTAGATGAACCCTTTTTAGTTGAATACTCTCAGTCAAGACTAATAAGAATGAGTAATACATAGAACATTACAGTGAGTGAATGGGTGAGCCTAAACCCTAATCTCTAAACCCTAAGCCTTAAACCCTAAGCCCTAAACCCTAACCCCTAACCCCTAAACCCTAAACCCTTAGCCTTAAACCCTAAACCCTAAACCTTATGCCCTAAACCATAAACCCTAACCCTTAAACCTTAAACCCTAATCCCTAAACCATAAACCCTCAACCCTCAACCCTAAACCTTAAACCCTGAGCCCTAATCCCTAAACCCTAAACCATCAACCTTGAGCCCTAAAACCTAAAACCTAAAACATGATAACTAAACCATAAACACTAATCCCTAAATCCTAAACCCTCAACCCTAACACTTTATCCCTAAACCCCAAACCCTAAGCCCTAATCCCAAACCCTCAACCCTAACCCCTAAACACTAAACCATAGACCACAGAGCCCTAAACCCTAAAACCTAAACCCTAAACCCTCAACCCAGAGCCCGAAAGTGTAAACCCTAAACCCTAAATCCTAAACCATGAGCCCTAAACCCTAAACCCCAAACCCTGAACCTAAAAACCTAAACCTTAAATGCTAAACAATAAATCTTAAACCCTTATCCCCGAGCCCCAAGGAGGAGGCATAGACAATCACCTCATTTTTTCCATAGGATAGGAATCCCATTGAGGAGCAATCCTCTATCTACAAAGTGAGGATCTCATTTTAGTAAGAAGTAGACAAACATCATAGAGTTGATTCATGGTCACTAAAGTGAATTATGGACCAAATTTCAAAATTAGTACTAATTCAAACAATATTAAGGTGAAAATCCAATCCAAAAGGTCAAAAAACCTACAAAACGACTATATGTTTTTGCAAAACAAAGACCGACTACAATATATATGGCCTTTGAAAGTTTTAGGTCATTGCTAAAATTTTGAAAATGAGTAAGTACTAACCAGATTATATTTTGAAAAACTATCTTCTAGATTATAACTATCAGAGCTATGAGACCACTTCCATTAGGTGCAGAGTGACCCTAACTTCTTATATTTACTAAAATAAATTTAAAGTATAAGAAATAATAAAAGTATAATAAATAATAAAATTATAAAGAAATAATAAAAGAAATAAAAGAAATCTTATACTTTATTTTAGTAAATATGGATCCTTTAGGCCCTCCTAAACTTCATTTATCCCAAAAACTTACGTGTTTAATAACACTATAAACACGTACACGTTATAATGCGTACGCATTCTAGGTTGGAAATTTCTAAGCCTAAGAAAACATAACGTGATCGGGTTGTTATAAAACACGATCATGTTTCATTCATTTTCAAGTTTTTGTCCACTTTTTGGCCATCCAACTTGGTGCACTTACCCATCGATATCATGCAAATTCGTAGTCTTCTTGTTTCAAAAATTTATTCTATACCTCCGGTTTCTCTTGAATGTATATGCTACTAGCCACTCACACAACTCTATAGGAAAACATCAAAATAACATAACATAGAGCTCATGATACATATTTTATTCAACCCACATGCATGCATAAAAATAAGATCCACTTTGTTAAATATTTGAGAAAACTCTTCTTCTAAATCATTTACCCAAATTTCAATGTTGGCCAAAGTCAATTAATACGTCTTCATCATGCAACATCCTTAAAACAACTTGAAAAGAGGTCCCGAAAACAGAACCAAAATGTAGTCACTATTTCTTTACCAATATCCTAGGTGCATTGACACCTCATCCAATGGAAGCTGAACGCTCACCCAAAGTGTGCAAAGGTACTAGGTCCCTCTTTTGATGCCATATTTGTCAAGGAGTTAGCATGCATGAAGATATATCTCATAATAAAAATAAATAAACCAGATGAACCAGATCTAAGCATACAAGTAACATATCATAACCATGTGTAAAAAAGATAAACAAGAATCAATAACAAGTTTACCATGTAAGATCCAGTAATAGAGACATCAATAACAAGAATCCATCCACATAACTCCATTCTATTAATCACCATAAAGCACAGTAATTGTATACATCAATAGTAACTCCATAATATTATGCACATAAGTGAAACAATAACATAACCTTAAAATCATTCATGGTATATCCATATAGTGAAAATGATACATATATATAGGGTGTGGGAATTTCCATTCACCACCCATGCACTCTCTAAATATAGCCTACATGTTATAAATAGCCATGTGTGGGCTACAAGCCAAATATAAGAGCATGAAATCTTGCTAATAATATATTATATTTTAATATAAACTATAGATATAATACATTTAATATCCTAAGCTCTACATGACGCTTTAAATTCCTTCATATGATATCTATCTCAAAATAGACTTTTCTTAAACTACAAGTCTTCATGCTCTATTCTTATCTCCAAAACCTTGTTTGGTCATTACTCCAACCCTCTATCTTTCTAATTTTTCTCGTGGCTCATAATGCGGATAAGTATATAATATAGTTTTTAGGGCATGAGCCTTCACATGTTTTCTATCTTAGTCTCACGTGTGCCTTCACACCTAACTCCCGCGCATCAAAACCCCTCGCGCAACTTATACTTAGTATATTTTTTTAGGGGTCCAAAAAGGCATTAAATAGGAAAAAACATAATTCCTCTCACTCTCAAATTGATATCAAACATCAACCAATCTATCTCATGCCTATTCTACCTCAATATTTTAGAAAAAACAATTCCGTCCCGAGAAAGAAACATCCTTCTTCTCTAAAAATGAGCTAGTTAACCTATCAAATCTCATCATCATGAGAAAAAATGTATACCATTGGAGAGCCCTCTAAATCCTCTTTTCATAACATCTTGATTAAACAAATGTTGAATAAATAGATGCCTAATTCTAAATATGTAACAACGTTGAATATAAACAATTAAGTACATATTTGACCCAAGAAAAATAAGCTATAAAGTATGAAACCATAGTTGGAAATGAAGGGATAGAAAGAATTAGCTAATTAGAAATAATATCAAAGGTATTTCAAACTATAAATCTACTAGAACATGAACTCGAGTGTCACAATCGGACCCAAAAATTTAGGAGTGTTGGAAGTACCTAGACTAGGGCTCTTATGGAGGGTCGGTGATGTTTTGGGTGCCGAGACCTGTTCTAGGCACTGTGACTACTCGAAGATGTGAAACTTAGTTTTGTATGGTCGTAAGATGGTCACTTCTTATCACCTTTAATTGTCTATATCTCATTATACTTCTCTTTTATTCGCATGAAACTTTCAATCATAAAAACACACTATAAAACCCTCAAACTACATCAAATCTTAAAAAGAAAGATGTAAATTGAGGGTGAGACTTTCCTCAACTATCAACAAGGTGAACTTACAACCGAGCATTGCAATACATCTCATACTGAATGTAGTTCTATGTGTGTGTGTCGAAATCATGCCCTAGGTGTCTCTTGGGCATGTCGCACTTGATAGCAAGCAAATAGCTAAATGTAGAAAATGTAGATAGATGTGTGCATGAAATAATGAACTTACCCTCTTATGAAATGTATGCATAAATGACAGTCCCTTGTCCATTGTGTGGAGCTATATGGATGCTTGAATGCTCATAGAATGCTCTTTGAATACAACCTTAGGTGGTGATAGCTAATGCTTAGTGTTCAGTCCTTTATTATGATCAAATAGATTTTTATTTATATGATTCCCTTATTTGAATTTTGTAATTAACCACTAAAAGGCCAAGTAGTAAGAAATAAATATGCCCAAATGGCTAGAAAGGACCCAAAAGATGTGAGCAAAGTAAAAAGAGGTTGGGGTGCCTAGAGGGGATGGGGGTGCCCAGTGCCGACGTCCCGGCTAGGTGTTGGTGTCTTAAATGAGAAATGCCAAAAGTATGAAAAGAAATACTTTGGGAAAGGAGTGTAACACCAAGAGAGAAAATAGAAAAAAACAAAATATGGCCAAAGATGGTGATCAATTAGTACTTTTCTCGCTTAGGAATCATATGAATAATAATATGTGATTAGGACTAGATAGATACCCAAAGTGTGTGACTTAGTTTATAAATTTTACCATAATTTATGTTGTTAAGAGAATTCTCAATAACATCAAGTAGATAAGATATGTGTACCGATAGCCATGTAGATCAATGGTAAAAATCATGCTTTGAGAGAGACAAGAAAAAGCATGGAGTGATAAAAATGTGAAGCGTGGAAGCTAGAGAAGAGGAAGTGAAAATGATGATGATGACCCTAGGGTGAGAGTATATGTGTAGATGTCACATTCTACCTGTTGTTAATTTCATTTCTTTTGTGATTAATCTAACTACTACTTCCCATAAGGATGGACCTGTAAAAGGGAAGAATGAAAAAGTAGTCAAATATGCATATATATGATCAAAATGTGTAAAAAGTATGTAAAAATGAAAAAAGAACATGTGCACCTAATCTATGATGAGTAAAGAGTGTAGAAAGGATCATGAGGATGATGTAGAGGAATGATTTTTTTTTTCGGCGACCACACACCATTGCATTGAATGCGAGTTTTTTGGGTGATCTCACGCTAGTTGTGCTAAATGTGAATTTTTGGGGGATCTCATGCCAATGCAAAAGAAGAGTGGGGAGAAATGTCTATTATTATTCTCCAACCTTTAGTTTCTTCCTGAAGTATAAACACCACTATAAATGGTGTGCAAAAATACAATCCAATTCAATCGAACATGAAATTAGAAAAGAAATTGTAGTCTATGCATGCCGAGTGTTAAAGGATGGTGTGTTCTATAAAAGTTGATGTGTATATTGCTGAAAACTATTCTAAAATGAAAAATTCTATGTAACTACCCCTTGGTCACAAGTATCCATAAAGGGTCAAGGGTACCCAGGCACTATTGTCCAGTGTTGAGCACTAGCGAGTGTGTTGTGCGAATGACCCAAATCAGGATTTGGGTCATATCTGAGACTAAATGTTGTGTTTTCTTTAAAATAAGTTATGTTATCTGTGACTATAAAATGATGTGTGGGGTGATTGATTCACCTGATTTATGCCCCCCTCATTTGGGGTGTATGTGATGTTGCAGTAGGAGGAGTATGTGGCCCAACCGAGGACCGACCACCGTGCTAAAATTGATGCCCTGCCCAGTAAGGGGAAGGGAGTTTTCTTGGTAGAAACTAAGGCACACATAAATAAAGTGGTTGGAAACAAGTGTTAGTGCAAACAAGATAAACACACATGTAGAAGACAAGATGTAAGCTAATCATGTAAGAAGGCAATGTAAACATGTAATATTATAGACAAAGTAGACTATGAAAAGTGGGTTTCAAACATGGGACATCACTCATGATGTCACAATATAATCAAGGACAACATGGCCAAAAACATAGAGTTTGCACACAAGAAAAATTGCAAAGCCCAAAACAATGGAATACAAGATTAATAAATGACAAGAAAAGTAACCAGACAACCATGGTGGAAAATAGACTTACAAGACACATGTTGCACATGAATCACCCATTAGCATGTTAGAAAGATAGAAAGTATGTCAAAGCATGTATGATCCGATATAATAATGTGCTATGAAAAATGAAACAATATCACATGTGATGAGTAAAAAAGTGGATTCCCCAAGAGACATTGTGGGACTCATAATAGGCATTATGCCAAGAATCATGCTTTGCATGTATCGATCTGTATAAAATATGCATCCATAACTAGAAGGAAATTGAAAGTGCATGTGTATATAGAAAGAGATAATGACATACAGAGTGTCTTTCTAGCATGTGTAATAAAGGGTGCATGTAAGCATGGGTAAGTAAGAGTAAATGTGACCAAGATATACGATATGTTGTGGACGAGATGGAATGGAATTTTGTGTAAGTGTGATAGGAGAAGAGTGACCCCTATGTATGTGTGTATGCATGAGATGAGTTTTATTGATAAAATACCCCTCAACAATCAAGAGTGGATCATAGAACAAGAGTGCATCATTAGGAAATGGTTTGAATGTGTGCATTAGAAAGATGTGATCATCAAATTATAGAGCATAGAATGTACATAATGTGAGTGAGTATGGTGAGGTTCATTTTATATTAATACCCACAACATTCAAGTATGAAACTTGCGGGACTAAATGCGTCATAGGGTAATGAGTGCAACATGTAGAAGTGTGATGTGTAATAGAAGCTACAAGAAAGTGATGTTATGAATGTGTGATGTGTGAAGTGTGTAGTGTGTGAGGTTAATGTATGTAATATGCCCTCAAGAGTCAAGTGTGAACCATAACACGAGAGTGTGTCATAGGGTCATGAGTGCAACATGTAGAAGTATGATGTGTAGTAAAAGCTGTGAGAAAGTGATGTTATGAATGTGCAATGTGTGAATTTTGAAGTGTGTAGTGTGTGAGGTTTATGTATGTAGTATGCCCTCAACAGTAAATTATGAACCATAGCATGAGAGTGTGTCATAGGGTAATGATGACTACAAATGTATTAACACGTGTATGAAGCATGTGAAACAAAATATGTAGAGTGTAGAGTATGTGAGACACCTAATAGTGCTAAGGGGAGGGGATAAGTATGATGCCCCTAAAGTGTATGATGATGAACATGATCAAGTAACATTGTCTATAAGATCATTATTATCATGTCAAAAACTGAAAGGTGTTGCATCTAAGACATCGTAAGCTATAGTATGTGGTTGATCAAGTAAAAATCCATTGTGGAGTAGATTGTACATGTCCATTATGTATTCTTCGTTGGTGAAAGGTGTTGGTTGATATTCATGTTCATACCAACAAGTAAGGTTTTATGAATAGCCAAGAAAATAATCTTAGATAGAAACATGGCCAAAGGGTATAGGAAATGTGATACTAGTATGATTAGGGTCCAAAGTACCCCCAATGTAGTCAAGCCAAGACTTCCCAAGTGTCAATGGAGAAGTGTGAGGAGCACGTGCAATGAATACTATTAGATAGAAGATACGAAGACCATAGGAAGCCATAATACTAACATATCCATGATAGATATGGGGTGAATGAGGCAGTGGTAAGAGATCATCGAGTGTGAAACCAAGCCAAGTCAGACCATCATGTGTGTAAATAGTGTTAGAGAAAGTAGGATCAAATGGAATATTATGCCAATAAGAGTTATTCATGAAAAGCGTGCATGTGAAAGGAGGAAGTGTAGATACATATTTCCCCTGAGATTGTGAAGAAGGTGAAATGACGTCCAAAGTATGGAAAAACCCCGATAAAGTACCATAGCATTAGTAGAAGGAGGGGGTTTTTTGAATTGATATTCACCATGTCCAACAACAATGAAAGTATCATTGAAATATGAATCATATACCTCAATAGGAGTGAAATTAAGATTACCTAATTTTTCATTAGTGAGCTCAATGATATCAACCTCGTCATCATAATCATGAATGCTTTGACATTGTCCTACTAGATAGAATCATCGAGGATGTTGGTAGGAGTTGTGCTAGACATAGGAGTGAGAGGAGCCTCAGTGAGTGAAGAAGTAGTACTGAGTGGAGAAGACATAATGGGTGAAATGATAACAGTAGTATGAGTGGAAATAGATGGATTTCTCATATTTGTGGAATAAAGTGAAGCACTAGATTGGTCAATATCATATGTGTCAATATTGCTATATGGAATAGGCTGCGATGGAGGGATAGGCGTAGTGATGATGGGGTCTATACAAAAAACTTCAATGGATCAGGGTTTGCAATGGTATGTTCATATCCATCATGTAATAAATTGATGCATCGATGAACAGTGGATGAGACCATGTGTTTTTCATGAATATAAGGTCTACCTAGAAAATATTGAACTAAAACGAGGCATGATAATGAATAATTCAATAGAGACAATTCTAGGACCAACTTGTATGGGTAATGTGATAGTGCCTAAGCATGTTCAAGTAGTTCAATCATATGAGAGTAAAATTCTTAGAAATTATATTATCGTTAATGTCAATTTTCTTTAAGAGGGAATGAGAGCATAAATTAATAAAAAAATCCATTTTCGATGAGCACATGTTTGATATAAATGGTGCCAATGATAGTAGTAATAAGCAGAGGTGCACATGGATTTTCAACAACATATGGTGATATGTCCTCATCACTAAATGATATAGCATGTGGTAGATTTTGAGGGATTGAATGAGGTTTGATAATGCCACTTTGAAGAATTATCACTTTCAATGTGAATATAACGAAGGGCAGCCTCTAGTGTATGAAAACAATTAGGC
The DNA here is from genome assembly GCA_018340775.1 of Taxus wallichiana var. yunnanensis. Lineage (NCBI taxonomy): Eukaryota > Viridiplantae > Streptophyta > Pinopsida > Cupressales > Taxaceae > Taxus > Taxus wallichiana. Next base: position 444,404,740 of record CM031239.1, read on the forward strand.
ACATTGCGCAATAAGTCATAGAGTGATATTTGGCTGGTGTATTCTTAAGTTTCTCATTGATATCATAGCCCTTTGAAATAAGAGGAGGATCCATATAAGTGATAGGTGGTGGGATAGAAATGGGTGGAGCCATATGGGGATGATTTCAATGAGTATTTACTACATTGATAGTAGGATCAACCATAGGAATAATAAAACAAGGAGGATGTTAAGTATGAACTTGCATGAAATTAGTTGCAGCAGTAACTGTACCAGAAACCTTAGTTGGAGTGAAAGAAGGATAAGTATATTGATTCATGAATTGATAAGACAAAGACATACTTGGTGTTGGTGCTCATTTCAAATATTTCGTAGCCTACTTTTTCCTGTGTTAAACATTTTTGTCTATTTGCTTGTTGTCGTGGGTCATTTTTTGTCGTATATCCTTTGAAAAATCCTGCCAAGTGAAATGTGCAAGCCTAGTTCAAAAATTTGAAGTTTCTTCATTTGTAAAATGCCCTCGATTGTGTCTCTATTTTCAAATTTTATCACGCCACCCATCTATATGTGGTAGATTCTAATTGATGCGGCGGAGACGAGCTAACTTGTGAACTTGTCACTTTTTGTTATGATTGTAAAATGCAAAAATTGGCCTCGTGACCTCACTAGATATTCCTCAAATATTTAGAATTATCAAGCAACATATACAAGTTCTTGGTTCACCATGAGGATGTACACGTGTCATAAATTGAGTGGATGTGGGAAAGTAGGCCCAGTTGTGTTCTTTATGTAATTTGGTATAAAATGCAAAAAGATAAGAAGAATGCTTAAGGCCCACGAAGAAGACAAGTGGCCATTTTATCAATAGAGCGGGAGGGAGGCTATGTCAGGAGAACTTTGGCACTTTGGGTTTTTTAACTTAAAAAGTGAAATTTCATAAACCACCTATCGTTCCACTATTTCCCATGAAGCACCACATGTCGTGTCTTGATGTTAAAATTCAAATAGTGGATGGGTGGGTCAAAAGGCCTAAAAGTGTATAAGTTCTAAAAAACATTACAAGATGCAAAATATGCCCCCACGCCCGCTTCAACGAAGGTTGTTCTCCATGTGGACGGCTATTTTTAAAGTTGGAAATGATGAGGTGGATGGTTGAGATGTGATGCATTTATTTTTGCCACCATCAATGCTCTTATGCACCATCAAAGGCATTTTTGGCTAAGTGTTTTCTCATCCTTGTTAATCAATTTGTTGTTTTTCAAATAGCACCATCATGAAGTATTGTGATTTCGACAGAGAAGCTTGGATTCGTGGGCAAGAGAATTGTAGGGACTATTGATTTGAGGTCAAATTACTCAAGTAATTTAGAAACTGTAAGAACTAGAAATTCCTCTATTTCTTTCCTGTTAACAAACAAATTTGTGAATAAGCTAGGGTTTGTGAAAATGAAAACTATGTCCATCCTCATTCTCAGTCGTGTCGGTAAGTCACAAGTGATTTAGACAATATTATAGATATAGACCTAATGAATGCTGACTTGAATGACTTCCTCCAAAGATTAGGTAGCCCCGATAAAAGTGAATCCTTAAAGGCAATTCAAGAAAGTCATATTTCTCTAGTAGGTGCCATCCCACCATCTGTTCAATGCCTAGAATTAGTATGGTATTGCACCATGAATTATGACCTTGTGAAGAGGGAAGTGTTAGATGGGAGTGGGGATGTGGTGTTGACATTAACACCAGCTACACTTAGGATAATGCTAAAGCTTCCTATCATTACAAACCCCATCACCATTGGTATATAATTAGCCTTGCAGGATTACAAAGAGAAAAAGAAGGATTATGCCAAAATGATAAACACACAATGGCTCCTCATAGAAAAAGGGAAACATATAGACTTCCCAAGAGGCTGGTCAGGAAATGTTTGTCAAGGAGGTTGAGGAAATCATTGTGTTGTTAAGTCGGATGGTGGGATTAGAAACTACAAATGAGTTTAAGGAATGGATGACCACATATATTTGGATTATTCTTGAGAGGAAGGGAAGTATCTACTGGGCCACCTTCATTACAGATGCACTCCATGGTCACATGTTTAATCTGGCAGCAAAGATTGAAATGGGAGGCACTATAGAGTTAGATTTCTATATGATGACATATTTGATCTATAATGTTGCAGGGCATAAATGTTTCCCAGGTCTAGTACCAAATGTTGACTTCAAGAAGTGTCAGATACATGAAATTTTCCCTCAGTTGTAGTTGGCCAATTGGAGTAGTAACGTGAGGTTGGTTAATGATGCTTTCTTTGCACCCCTCATTTGTCTTTTCAAACCAAAATGGGGACAATACAAAATATCTGAACAAGCCAGGCATGTGATTCTAGAGTATGGGTGTTATTTCATCCAATACAAAAGTTTCACTTACATCAGGGTTAGTGGCTTTGAGGAAAACCTTATAAATTGCCTAGGTATGTTGATGATAAATTGGTTTTATGTGAGCTGGCAAGATAGTTGACACCAGTGCATAAGTTGATTGCTGGAAGGCATAAAACAAATATTAAATTTCCTATCAATATTGGAAGGTATGTATGTCCTTCCATCATAAAGGAAAGACTAATTGAAGATGAAATGAAGAAGTTTGATATGGAAAAATTTGAAGCAAGAGCCAATTATGACATTAGGTGGGTGTTTAACAATATTGCCAATACTTTTGAACATGAGTCTCATTTTGAGGATTACTAGATGAATTGCAGAGATGAGGAGGAAGTCAGATTGAGAGATTTCTCAAGAATGACTTTGTCACAGGTAATTGATTTCAAGATTGTAGTCATCCTAGAAGGGATTGTGGATGATCCCAATATAGTAAGCAAGTACTATGTTGATCAAAAAATAGAAAGTCAACCTATAATTCCCCCAAACTGGAATGAGACAAAATCTGATGATCCTTATGTAAGGATAGCAGATGTGATGAGGAGAATGGTGGATTGGCTGGCCCATATAGATATTGATTTTTCAATACAAAATACAAGGGTCTTGAACAACTTCAGAAGTTTGAAGATCTTATGTGATGATATTCCACCTCTAAGGGAGGGTGTAGATAAGATTGACCCATTAGGGGGAAAAAGCCCCTCAATTTCCCTCCAAGAGGCCTACTCCTGAGCTCATTGATGAATGGACATCAACCACTAGTGGAATTGAACTCCTATGTCAGTTCTCAGGTAGAAAATGGAGGAAATGCTTCTTGAAGACAATGGAGAATGCCCCCATTACTTTTGCAGTACCAATTCAAGCAAAGATGAAGGGTTTGGAAAAAGGTTGTTCACCCAAGTACTTCACCAAAGCCACCTGGTACTAGAAAACTGATGAGCGAGGCCATTGCAAGTGGTCATACCCAAGCTAGGCCTCACAAAGAAGAGTGAAGAGTAGCACCAGACCTAAGGTAGTTTGAAAGAATGCACAAGAAGCACAAGATTGATCAAGTGCCAGTATTGGTAAGAGTGGGTGCTCATGTACCCAAGAAGCACAAGCACATGGATGTAGTGATTGATCCCCTAAACTTGAAAAGACCGATGTTGCTCGAGCTCAACAAGATATGCCACCACCATGTATGAAGCAGTCAGATTCCTTGCCTACACTTTTTTCTTCTGCAGAGGCACACTAGGAGGGGTTCAGAGTGCGGTGTCCCAAGGAAATGTTGCAATTGATTCAGTAAGTGGTCAATCTACAACTCCAGATATGAGGATGTTTGAAACTTTTCCTAATAAAGATGTAAATATACCTTCAGTTGAGACACCACATAACTATGTAGAATGTCAAAATGATGAAGCTAATGTTGGAATGGATGGAGAATTCTCTATGATTGATGCACTCAAATTGTCTATGGGAGAACCATTGCTGACACCAGTAGGTGACACTCATTTAAATAAAGAATTGGAATTGAACATTCATGCATCAGTTAGTGAATTAAAGGCCCAAGATTCAAAAATGTTTCCATAGGGTAGGTATTATCAGAAATAGATAGGTCAGAATTGATTGGTGAGAAAGATATTGATGTAGAAAAGTCAGTAGATGAGATTGCTTCTTTTTCTGTTGGAATTAATAAACCTGATGAATTACCCCAGGAGGAAGGGCCTGTTGCTTGAGAAGAAATTAGAAATACTGCAAGAGGAAATTGTTAGTGAAAATATCACCACTAACAAAGATGTACAACCTCCAGTTGAGGATATTGAGGAAAAATTGGATTTACCATGGCCCTAATGAAAGAAGCAGAAGAAGAGCATCCTTTGGCTATTGACACGAATCAAAGGGAAAATAACCTAATGCAGGGTCATAGTGGTAGGACCATTATTGATATAAATGATGATGAGCAAGTAGAGACACCAGTTCAAGATGAACAGAAATTCTCAAACAATTAATGATTATCCTTGGAAATCTCCACAACAGTCACAGAAATAAAAGATGTAATAAGTTTGGAGAAGGGATGGATCAGTGAACTGATTTCTAGTGAAGAAAAGGAAAGTCTTCCTGTGCAGGCCATTGACCTCACTTCCCTATCTTTCCCAAAGGCAACAAGGGTTCCCAAAAGGGATAGAACTATTACAAAGACCCATATTGACTCATCTAGAGCTAAAACCTTGGAGATAACAACACCTTTGGAAGGAAAAACAAGAGAAAGTATAACAAGTAATGATTACAGTGTTCAGGTTATTCCCCTAGGAAAGCCCTCAAGGGACCAACTAAAACAAGGAGTGTCTAGGTCATGAATGATTTGCTGCAAAATGTTGATGAAGACAGGATGAAAAAAAGGCAACTAAAAGAACATGTTAGAGCTTTAAGTGCTAGTCTGCAGTAGTTAACTAGGAAGATTGATCAAACCCAAGTAAGTGCCTTTGTAAACACTCCTGGTGGAATGGATCAAATAAATAATGTTGTTAAAAAGTCTAGGAAGTGGACATTTGGGTTAAAAATTGATTGAAAAGGGAAAGGAAGCTATCACTAAAGCTAGGTCAAGATATGAGGATCTCAAAAATAGGCTCAATGAAATTGATGAAATAACTGAGCAATGTGATAATGAGATTTTCTACTTAGAAGGAATTCTTCCCAAATTGGACCGTATAACCCAACTTAGTGATGAGTTGGTTGAGCAAGAGGACATTGTACTAGTTAAAGGAAGTCAACATGCCCTTGAGGAGTTAACAAAGATTAGATTCGAGACCCTAAATGGAATCAAAGGAAAGCTTGAAGTCAAAAGAAATTGGGCTGATGATATTCTCGATGCTATTGATTTAAAGTTGGAGGATATGGTTATTGATAAGTTCAAGAAGAGTTATGGAGACATGAAGATTGATTTCTTACTTGACTCTTTTGAAAGGAATGTTCTAAGGAATGACTTCTCCTATGAAGTCATTAAGATTATGAGAAAAATAGAAAATAGAATTGCAGAGTTGAAGGCAAGGCCATTGGAATACAAGCAGAAAATGGGCCATTGCATTGATGCAATCTCTAGATAGGCATTGATTTTCCAACATCATATTGGGCCAAATGAGGATGAGATTAATGAATTATTCAAAATATATGATGCATATGTGGTGAGGCTACCAAAAGAGAAAGACCCAGAATTAGAAGCTGAAGAAGAAGATGCAAAGGATGATGAATGTGCTTAGACAGTTGTTCTGAACTATATTTTCTTTTCATATTCATCCTTTTTAAACTAGTGTTTTAAAATGACACTTCTATTGCATTGGAAGTAATTGTTTTTTCTTAAATTTTATCTTTCTTTTATTTCAATTGAAAATGGAAGAATGCAGTAATGCCATATTCACTTTGATGAAATTAACATACATCTAGAAAAACATGTAATTGATTGATGTTGCTATGTTTTTGGACTCTGGATAAGGAATGAAATGGGGTTCTATAGGGGCCCCTGCCCATGACAAAGGAAAATATGTACATGCTAGAAATAAAAATAGTAAAAGAAGACAACATTTATGCATTCTTTAGCCCTGCTTCATAAGTTTCCTCGAGCAAGGGGAGCTTGCTCAGAAGCTTGTTTTTCCTCAACACAAATTCACTTGAGCCGTGTGTTGTTTGAACAAAGATGACTAACCCTACCAAGTCCCGGACATTCCCATATCCATTAATGCCTCCAGAGTCATTCTAGGATGACTCATGATTTTCTCCAGTTCAATTTTCTTCTATTGAGATGAGACCCAATCTAAAAGATCTAGACCTCCATGAAGAAGGTCATTTTCCTTTCCCTTTATGGGGGATTGATATGTTGGGAGTTTCTTGAGAGGGGGCACCTGGAGTGATTGGAGGGTAGGTACTACATGTTGTTGGATGACTGAGAGGCCTTGAACTTGACCCAACTTCCCATTTCTGTGTAAAAGGAGGTTGTCCTTCGGGGAAGGAATTGGTTGAGGGCCCAATAATTCATGCTCTTCCTAAGGAGCAAAATGCATTAGGTGGATGGACGATCGAGTAGAAAATCTCCCTCTATTGTCTCGAGTGGAGGAAATGGCTTCCCTCAAACGATGAGAAGATAATGATTGGTCTTCTTCCCCATCTGAGATAAAATTGGGGTTGTGATTGTGGTTCACCTTTCCTTTTCCCTGAAGATGACCCTAGTGCTAAAATTGATTGTGAAGGCATGGTCTCTACTTGCTTCTTCTCTAGGAAGTTGAGCCTTCTCTCTAACTCCTCTATTTTGTGAGAGATATCGGCATTGTGTCGATGGAGGATTTATCATACAACACATATGATTCCTTAGGAATCTCTTTTGATAAAAATTCCTCATCACACAAAAAAGGACATTGAAAATTGGTCTGCCCAGAGACTTGGGGTCTTCTCTCAACCCAGATTTTTCAAGTCTTGGGATTTTTCATATGCTCCCATCTAAAAAGATGGAAATACATAACTTGGAAGGATGCAAACACAGATTAATCCTGATCAGCCTTGTAAGAAGTGCCAATCGGACTTGTTGGTATGTTAGGGCCCCCTGTGTCACCCACACATTTTATCTCAAACAGAGCCCTAACAAAATCTTCATCAGGACCGCTTAAATCGAAAATCTGATTTAAATCCTTAGAGGAAATATCCTTCAAGTTATGAGCTATGAGCACCTTCACCATTCTCTCTGAAATTCCTTATACTCAAAATAAGAAAGGAAAGGTATGATGATAATGAAATTAAGCCAAGTTTTATAATGAAATGGAGACATATGTTCTGAGTTGATGCAAATTTTCCCATGAAATGAAGGAGATTGTGTTCAGTTTGCACAAAGGTGAAATTAAGATTTGGAAGAAGTTGGAAATGAGTAGAGATTATAAATCAAGATGATTCGATAGAAGTTATGTGTGGCAATTAAGCCAGTGAAGCAAGGAAGAGGGTGTGGCGCCCAAGGTAGACTATTAAAAATGAGTATGGATATACATCATTTCAATATTATTCGGAGGTATTAGGAGATTGTTTGAAATTATTATCTAATCAATACCAAGCAAATAATGATTAAAATAAACCTCTAGAAAAGACTACCTAACATCCCATTCGAACACTAGTGAAGTTGATTGAAAAAACTAGTGATTCGTACACCTAGAAATTTCAAGAAGGACCTTTCTAAACACCATGTTCTAGAACTTTTTTTTAGAAAGAAAGAATATTCCTAGGAATATTTTGACTTTTGGGGGAAGAAATTTTGAAATTTAACAAGCAAAGGGGATGATATAAAAGGAGGACAGATAATCATGAAGAGGGGGGTTAATTTTTCTAAAATTTACTCAGAGAAATAAAAGGAGAAAAAAGATGAGAGAAGCCATTTTCTGAAAGAACTTATTTGAGAAACTAGTTATTTCTTGTGTATCTTTAAAATTGATCATGTCAAGATGGTTGTAGATGTATAGCCATTGAAAAACTTTGAGATTGTAAACAAACTTTCCCTTGTTGATCAAATTTTGAAAAACCTTGAATAATTCATGTTAATCATGAACCATGTTATGTCTATTGTCATCTTGAGATATTTTCAAATAGTTATCTATGTTCCTGTTGTAATATTACATTAGGAATCCCTCTGAAATCACACAAAATCTCATCCTCATGATAGTATTGTGGCATTTGCAATTACATTATGAAGAGAGATTTCATTTCATGATGCAATAAGTGATTTAAATTCACTTTACTTTCATTTCAGTGATACAGATTGTTTGTCAGTTTATGAGTGTATCATAAGTGTGATATATTAGGGACTTCTAAGGTTTAATTAAGTATTTAACATGATTTATTATGTTAAATCCTTGAAGAATGTGTGAAGCCATGTGTCTTTGAGCTTTCATAGATGCACAATTTTCTAGTTGAAGGTTTGTCTTGACTATTTGAATCCATTTGTCATTTTGCCTTGTAGATTTGTCAACATTTGTTTAAAGTTCTCAAGGATTCGGTATAATCAACTTTATCCTGCTTAACTTCCCAACCATAAAACACATATCCAGAGATATATCATACATGAACTATCCCTTCTTGCACTTTGTATCCACAAATGATAAATAAGATCATTGAATTCATCCATCCTTTACTAAAATATGCAAGTGCAATCAATTTTTATCGTTGCCTTTAGTGACCTGGGCCTTATCTAGAGAACATATTCATTTTCTAAAAGTGAAAACTTGTGAGAGTTAGGTTATGTTGTATTGGCCATGTTTTCTTGAGGTCTCCTTCAAAATATTGCAAAGGAATAGTCAAATACTGCTAATTTGTTGATGATTTCCATTAATACAGGTCACAAAATGGGTCCTCTCACCTTGGTTGAAGGCACAACCTAAAGTAGTAAGGGTAGGTCAAACTCTTAGCACGGTGATACCTAGTCTTTTCCAAACAGAGTAACAAAGAGTCATCTAAAATACATCTTCAGCTACAAAACAACTTATATTATGATTTTCTTGTCTCTAAGCATCCCGATCAAATTGTGATGCTACTCGGTTTCAAAGGAAGATTCAATTTGGGTACCAATACTCGTAAATAAGGGTTTGAATTTTCAGGTTCACAAAATGATTAAGAAAATATTTAATAAATATATGCCTAATTCTAAATATGTAACAACTCTGAATATAAACAATTAAGTATAGATTTGACCCAAGAAAAATAAGCTAGAAAGTATGAAATCTGTAGTTGCAAATGAATAGATAGAAATACTTAACGATATTCAATAATCCCAAGGTATGCAAAACTAAAAAAATGTTGCAATAGGAACTCAAAGTATCACAATCAAACCCATAAAAATGCATGAGTGTTGGAAATTCTGGACTAGGGTGGTTATGCACGGCTAGGGACACCAAAGACTTGTTTTGGGTTCTTGTGATTGCTCAAAATTTATGAAACTCACTTTCACATGGTCACAAAATGTTCACTTCTCATCACCTTTTGATCACATGAATGTCACTGTAATTTTTTTATTCATCCGAAACTTGTAATTAGAAATAAGCACCTACATAACCCTTAAACCACATCAAATCCTAGAAATAAAGATGCAAAATGAGGGGTCGATTGTCCTCAAATGTCAAAAAGGTGAAATTACGACCAAGCATTACACTACATCTCAAACCCAATGTAGTTATATGTGTGTATGTGTGTGTTGAAATCTTTCCTAGGTGGCTCTTGTGTGTGTTGCACTTGATAGCAAGTAAGTAGCTAGATGTAGAAAATGTATATATATATGTGTGCATGAAAGAATGAACTTCCCCTCCTGTGAAGTGTATGCAGAAATGACAGACCCTTGTCCCTTATGTGGAGCTAGATGGATTCTTGAATGCTCTTTAAATGCAAGCTTAAGTGGTGATAGCTAATGATTAGTGATTGGTCATATATTATGACTACATAGCTTTATATTTATATGATTCCCTTATTTGAATTTCATAATAAACCACTAAAAGGATAAATAGTAAGAAATAAATATTCCTAAATGGCTAGAAAGGACCCAAAAGATGTGAGAAAAGTACAAAGAGGTTGAGGGCTCCCGGAGGGTATGGGGGCACTAAAATTGGCATCCTAGCTTGGCGTTGGTTTCTATAATGAGAAATTTCAAAGTATGAAAAGATAGACTGGGCAAGGAGTGTATGACCAAGAGAGACAATATAAAGCAAGAAAAGATGGCCAAAGACAATGATCAATTAGTAATTTTATCGCTTAGTAATCATATGAATAGTATAATGTGATTAGGACTAGATAGATACCCAAAGTGTGTGATTTAGTTTCTACACATCTTACATTTCCTTCCAACTCTAAGTGGAAGGCCTTAAACCAAGTCCATCTTGGAAACTCGCTCTAGAACTCGCCCCAACAATTCCTTACAACTAGTATTCATAAATATGGCACAAGTTTCCCCCTAGAAACTCAACCATGATCTGAACCATCATGGACATAGATTAAATTTCCCATACTAAAAACTCACAAATTATTTCATACATCGTTTGGAAACTTCTCCAAAACTAAACATCTTCGAAACTATCCTTTTATATGTGGTCCAAAATCACCACATCCTCTAATATACCTTTATGGAAAGCTGGAGGAGTCTTATACAACATCAAATCATCATACTATCAAAGAAGCATTATTTTGGGCACCTAAAATGAAAATATCTCCTATTTCTTTTGAGTTAGGGTTTCAAACTCATAAAAATTTGTTTAGCTTATTAACATTCATTCATAAGAATGTGATGATGAAACCACTCCATTTTTTTTTGAAATATTTTTAACTCAATGGAAAATCATCCCTGAAAGGCACAAATTCCCATGTAAAGAACACAATTCATGGTGAGCATCAAAAGTTTCAATTGAAGCTAGAAATCACCTTCTTCTTAACCTTGTTTCACCATAAACATCATAAATTGTAAAATATTCATCATGGCAACCTGAAATTTTTCCCACAACATCGTGACACACCCTAATAACATCACTAATCATAATCATATCTCAAATAGGTCTCTATATCTCCAACCACAATGACTTTCATAGCTAGCCCTTAGAGTTTTGCATGGTTTAGGTTAGGTCATCATAGAACAACATCATATCTCATCATGAAACTCATAAAAATTTACCTATAAAACTTGTAACAACATGTATGACACCCCGACATGCCTCCATGAGCTCACATGGCTCTCTGAACTCATCCTCATGCTTGCAAGCACCTAGACCTGGTCTAGATGAGCACCTACAACTTAGTCTTCCACCTGTACCTACACTTTGAAACTCTTGTGAGTGCCTAAATACTCCCCATACATGCCCTTCACACTTCTATCATTATCCTCAAGCCACAAAGTAACTTAAACCAACATTCTCCATCACCTAGACTAGCTAGATCACTCTACTAGGCTTGCTGTAGACCAAGTCATTCTCACCGCATCACCTCATGCAGTCATGAAACCACCTGATTCACCATTTTACAATACTAATGAACATTATTTCACACTTATCCATCATCCTCTTTTTCATTAATGAGATTTTACATTAATGAAAACACCTAGAACTCAACATGCCAACAATCTCCCCCTTTGTCATTGATGGAAAACAACCTAATATTCTCCACATTTTTACATTAATGAAAAAATGCATATATGAACCTCATTATATTTATCTTTTTCAGCTTCAAATGATCACCTCTTTGTTATAAACATCAACAAAAGACTTCAAACTAGCTCGCAAACTATTCACTTCTCACTAAACTTTGATGTTGGCCTCTTTTCTCAGCTAGAAAGCACATAACTCCCCCGAGAAGAATCATACATGAACCCACACATGCCAATAATGATAAAAAAGGTTTATAGCATCAAATTACTACCTTATTTGTTCATTGAAACTTGACAAGGCTCAAACTAGTCATGACTCTTTCATGTTTTTCCTTCACACAACTCCTAGGAATGAAATCCCTAATCTAAGTCTTCAATACTATTTGGATAAATTTCTCCATGCTCTATAAACTCAATCAAAACATGAATCAACTCCTTATATATCCCTTGGACCTATAACACCCTTCTCTAGTAGAAAACATAAGTTTTAAGGATCTTATCTTGAATAGTTTCCTTGAAGATAGATCAAACACTTCAACATAACCCTTAAAATCCTCCTAAGTCTTTTCAAGTGTCTCTTCATGTTATTTCACTCTTATTTGGATAGATGACATATACCCCAAGAAATTATACTTTTGATCATCCTTAATTTGCTATGTAAGTCCTTGTAAATCACTTATAACACCTTTTCACCTTTGTTTCGAGTCAACATGGACTCCCCTATATGAAATGTCTTTTCAAACCCAGAAGCACAATAATTTCTCAATCATAGACCTAATGAAGCTATTGTCACATCACTTAATCCCAACCAAGAATGATACACCTAGTCTATAACCTCTAGAAATATTAGAGCACCCAATACCCTTGCTCCATGATCAAACTAAACTCCCCTTTCCATGAGAAACTACCTTATCCCTGTAGTATACATTCTTACCCTTGCAACATTGGGTTTGACATACATTCACAAGACACTATACTACAAACATCATCTATTATGGTTTTATCACTTTCTTGACATCTAGAACACCTAAAAAAGGGAAAACAAGATCCCTTGCTTCAAGTGAATAGGCATGTAGCTTGTATTTTTATCCTTTCACCGCCTTGACATTGTCACCGTACCTTGAAGTCATGCAAACTTCATCCATATAGTGGGAAATCATTCATGCATAACCTGTAATCATCATTCACCTACCTTTTTCACCTTCTTGGCACCCTTCTATATTTGTATTGAGTCTAAACCTAGCTTCTCCTTCCTTAAAACAAGAAAAAATTCACATATTTGTACACCATTCTTATGCCTCATCTTACTATAACAAATCAATAAAGTTTAAATTCAAGCATACCTTTAGACTTTTAATGCACTAGCTCAGATCACAATCTTTATCTTACCATACTAGGAATTTTTACACTTGAACACCTATATCAAAGTTAGCAGTGGCTTCCCTATCTCAATTTCTCCTTCAAACTTGTAGGTCATTATCAATCCCTTCATAGCCTCTGTACCTAGTTATGATGTTCACCAAACTTGGTCCTTCAACCATTCTTGAGTCTTGATTTAAAAACTATCTTATTCATCTTCATACCAATCTTCTTGACCTTATTAGAGGTAAACACTCTTGATTGAAGTACATAGTGAATCCCCTTACCTCATTAACTCCATAAAAACATGTAGGTCATTGTCACAATCTAGAGTTCCCTATCACAATCCTTTCTTTGCATGGTATTTTTCAGCTTCTAGCACATCACATTGTTAAACTTTCCTTCATATCCTTCATGGAATCTATGACCCCAAAATACTTGCTTGAGACCATGCTTTAGTTATCAACCCTTTTCAAAACCTCATCACATACCTTACCTTGTTGTTCTTACACAGACATGATAATACTTTGTCACACATACATATCTACCTTGAAACTCAACACTTTTCATCTTCCTTGCCCTGATATATTACCTTGAGTAGATTTTAAAATCTTTTTAGACTATCTAGATGATCATACCCTTTTTGAAGTTTGTTTTGTAGGACAAAAAGAACAACTTATAGAATTGTAACCCTGATTTTACCTTAAAAGACACATTTTGATCTACCACTACATTCATCTTCTTCAAACCATCTTTAAGAATCACAAGATTCCTTTGACACTTCAAGATTGTAGTTTAAGAATCAAAACTCATTTGTATACATGCATAACTCATGATCATACTTGTAGCATAGATGACCTTAATACCAACCTAGGGAACACCATTTTTCTTTCCTTAGTACCTCTTTATGCTCCAAAATTTTAATTTCAAGTATTGAGAGATGTTATTACAGTCTTCAACATTGTACTTAGTCTTATCGATAATTCTATCAAATGAAGAGCACACTCTCTCTTCTTCAAATTCTTGGTAATCCACTAACCTTCTTCTAAAATCCTTGAATTAAGGAAATCTAATGACATTATCTTTATAAATTCATGCAGCATATCTTGGAGTACACACACTTGACATGCTTAGACTAGTGACACTCATGAAAAAATTCTCTTAATTCTTATTGACTGAGAGAAAACCCTTTACCCATTACTCCATTCAATTGACACAAAAACTTGACTTTATATCATGACAACCTTTCCTTGATACTATATTGTGTTATTACTCAAAATGAACATTTGATAGACTCACAACACTCCATGCTTAGACTCATATCATGACATGACGTATTTTTGACCAGATACATATTTAGAAGACACTACACTTCAAACTAAGACATTTTTTATACATGAATTCCCAGGTGCATACTCTAACAATACTTTGAAAGATAAAGATAGTTATTTAAAGGGATTGCACCATCAATGCACCATAATATGATAGACACGTGTCAAGTCCCTCCTTTGACACATCACCATGAAATACCATAGCCTATGAATTTTTCTTCAATGAAAACTCATAATCCGAAGACAAAAAGATACTTCAACCATAAAACTCCATGAGAGACTTAAGACCTGAATGTTTACCTTTAAAAGGACATAAAATTATTCATACTCACACGAAAACTTCTTAACCTACATAAAAAACTCAAAATTAGATCATAACTATACTTGTAAGAATTAATACTTCAAGAGACTTCAACCATCTACTTGAAAAACACAAACTCGCAGCATGACTATAAACAATATAGGTCCTTTCCATACAATTTTCACTACTATTAGGGAAGGCAACAAGACATAATTTGAAGCTATGAAAACATACCTTGATAACTTGGAGGATTCATTCATCATCCTATTCAGCTCCCCCTTCCTTCAATGCTTCATATGGATCAACATTTCTTTAAGAATTCTAGTAGAGACATCCTTTCATGATGAATCCATAATAGTGACCTAAAGTGGTTCTAATCACTCTTAGACACCTACATGTCACCTTTTCCATTTTATTTCTTATCAACATTATGTGACACACCTTGTCTTGCATCTATATCAACTCTTAGTGGACCATTATTGATCCTTTTAGGTTTTTATGACTTGTTTTTCATTCTAGCCTACACTTCAGGCCCTTGAAATTTCCTTCCCTACCTTGTAGGTACATAATGATCCCTAAAAATATGTCCAATCTTGTTACAATTGAAATAAACAATTGAATTATTACCTTTTTAGCCTTCATTTCCCCAAATCTAGCTTGATGGTTCATATAAGAAATACTTAGTAATAAGACCTCTCTAATTACAATTACAGAACACCATATTCTTTTTTTCTCACTCCTACTATCCCTCCATGGGTGATAATCTCTATCAAACCTTCTACACTCCTTATATCTATGACCAAAACCATTACATGTGAAACAATAACCATTAAATGATCTTTCATACCTTGAGGCATTAGGTTACCTAATGGGTTTTGCCTTCACATTGTCTTTGGTGAAGTTATCCTTCTTTTCTTCCTTGATGCTTGATTCTCCATCCTCCTTTCTTGGAAAATTTTGTTCTTACATTTTTTTCTTTTCCCTTGAGGTCATCACTAAATCCCAAACCTACTCTATCACCTATTAATCTTTGTTTTCCAAGAAGATCATCAAGATACTTAGTGCTTTTCAAACATTTTTGAAAGGACATAGTATTCTTACCAACCTCTAAGAATTATACCCATAGAAAATTTATATCCTCTTCAAATTTTCTTCATTTAATCTCTTTGTCTTATAGAATTATGACTAGAAACTTTACCTTTTCTTCCAGCATCCTAATTATCTCATTAAGCTTGCTTGTTTCATGCCGAGCTTCTTTTATAAATCATATAATTTATCTTCAAATCCTCTGACTTAAGATCTCAACTTCTTGTTCTTCTTTTCAATCTTCCTTAACTCATCTTTAATACATTATAATTCATATTCAACATCATATTCTTCTTCATCTTTAGAATGTATAGAGTCACCAAAAATGATAGGACCATTACTCATAGAGTTTGCAACATCTTTGGTAATAAAAATACCTCATCTCCTACATGTTCATGATCAAATTGAGAATTTGAAACACCAATAATTTCATTAGATAAGGATTCCTCTTCCTTTTTGTACAAACTTATTTTTCCATTTTTCTTACCTTCACTGTACTTATGATTTTTATTTTCATGATCATCCTCATGGTCTTCATCACCTTCCTTTTCATTCCTATGAGGACACTTAGCAGAAAAGTGACCTACTTCACCACAATTGAAACACTTAAATGGAAGTTTACCTTTGTACTTACTAGATCCAACATTCAATCTCCTAGCAATCATTGTAAAGAGTTATTCATCATCATTTTCAGGAGCATTACCATCATCCTTATCCTTCTTACCATTGATATTCATTTCAGATTTGAAATATATCTCCTTCTTGATAGTTTTATCATTATATAGTATCATCTGATATGTAGTTAGGGTTCCATGTAATTCATCCATTTTCAAGAGATTCAAATCCTGGCTTCTTTAATGGTAGAAAATTTAGAATCAAACTTTAGAGTTAGAGATATGAAAACCTTTTGAACTAAAAATTATTCCTTCACATATTCTCCTAACCCTTTCATGGTTTTGACAATATTTTCAACCCTAAGAAAATATACAGCAATAGGCTCATCATCATTCATTTTTAGTCCTTCAAACCGATTTTTGAAAGTTTATAGTGAACCAATTCTTACCTTGGAGTCTCCCTCATATAGGACCTAAAGTTTCTCCCACACACCTTAGATGACTGAAAATGAATCTCCTTCACAAGCTCATATTCACCTAGACCACACATGAAAGTATTCATAGACTTTAGATTATCACTACACAAATTCTTATCTATAGTGCTTTTGGTGGAGTAAGCAGGGAGCATTATTACCATCCTCAACAAATTTCCAAACATCAAACCCTAGGGACATGATGTGAGTACTCATCCTCAAACTCTAAAAATAATAGTTCACTCCATTAAACAATGATGCCTTGCTAGAAGAATATCTACTCTTTTGACTATCCATTTTTTTGCTTCAAGGTGTTAGAAATTCTAGGCACTGAGAGGGAGGTGAATCGGTATTCGTTAAGACTTTTGAAGCAATTTAGAGTTATTCAACCATCCAGATTTAAATATCATGACCATGATAAGCATGAACATTCAACCATGAGAGAGAGAGAGAAACAAACACACATTAACACACGAGAAGACAATATTTAATGTGGGAAACCCATCAAGGGACAAAAACCCACTAAAACTAGAGAACTAACTAGGATAATTTTCCTGTAAAGTTACAATGATTTCACCATGTGGTTAGCACCCACTCACTTTGAAGAACCCACTCCAATTTTGAAGCACCCACTTGAATGATAATCAAAGCACCCACTTGACATATTTGCAAGCACCTAATTGTAATGAAGCACCCACTCCCAAATTGTTGAGAAGCAACTCAAAAAAAATTCATAAGAAATTTTTATCACCTTCACCAATTTTTCCTTACATCAACATATTCATATCCCTATTTCATATCTACTTTCTTCTCTTCTCTTCTCCTAATTTTCCATAGTTTCAATGCATTTGCACTCTTCTCACTTTTCAAAACTATCCCTCAACTCTCTTTAACAAAATTGACATTCTAAAAACTGAGCTTATATAAAAAAATGACTTCTCCACATGACCTTTGGCCTTTGAATGAAAAAAAGAATCTCCAAATAACTCTCTTTCCCATACGTATGAGGAGACGAAGGGACTTTATTTTAAAACTACCTTAAAATGTATAAATTTGCATCTTACATACAATAGTTATACCCTCATGATCTACATGTTATTTCAATTTTCTTTGAGGTGAAATTATGGAAATAGAAGACTCTTGAACTCCCTTACATTCTGTCATAGTTTGACAATATTCCTTCTATGCCTCTCGCTCATTATTTTGTGAATCGATAAACCATATTTTTCTTCTAGTAAATGAGAACACTTTTTTATTTTAGAACTATAACTTATCTATCATGTGTTTAAACATTACAATATGTTTTATAGCCACTTAATATTCTCCTTTACTCTCCATGTAACCTCCTAACTTTGTTTGACCATATAAGAACATGGTTTTGTAAGTTCTAGGTTTATACTCAAGGGAATAAATTTTTTAACTTGATGACTGTATGAATTTTGTGAAGCTAATATATTTTCATTATTTTTCAGGTATTGATGATATATGCACCATTTATATGAACTTCAGATTCATCACAAAAATATTGAAGACTCCTTCTTTTGACCATTTACAACATTATTTTCATGCACAAACATACTCCTTTAAGGCTTTAGCACAAACACACAATGTACTAGTTAGATATGGATTTAAAATAATATCTATAGAGGGTAAAATATATTATTGTACAACTTTCCAGGTCTGAAGTTTGTGTCATGACATGAAAAGCTAGAGAAACCTTACTAGGTATTCAAGATTTATGAGACTTCTTAAATTGAGATTTGAGCTTCAAAGAAACCATTCTTGTTTCATAAAGAAAACAACTTGTTGAAACCTACTTTCATGACTTGTATCTATATTATCAATTTAAGGAAGACCTAAAATACATTTATAAATATTTGTGTGCATGATTTTGGAGACAAATACATTAGAGAAACTCTAATTTTTAGTCTTTTTGACTAAGTATCAAGGACAGTCAAGTATGAATGAAACTAAGACTATAAAACTCATCACCAAAGCAAACTATTTTCTCAAACATGTTTCTCCATACTTGTAGAGAGTTTCCATATCCATTTTTCATCTCAACATCAGAATTAAAAACAAATATCTTCTTCAATCATCATGACTGGTTTTACAAATTTAGCTCTTGGTAGTAGGAGAGTGAAACACACCTACAACTATAAAATTATCCACACAACTTACCTAAAACTCTCCATGAAAATTTAGTAGACATCACAAGCTATCCTGAAAAAATAATGTGCTTGAGAGAATCCTCCACACTTCTAAGTAGGTTTCATATCTTATTCAAGTGATTTGATGACCAAAATCTTCATTATGCTCCTATTTCTCTAGGATGAGGGTTTGGAGGGTTTCAAATTAGGTCATAAAATTGATTAGAACTATTTTTATACATAGTCAATTGATATCAAACCTTTTACATTATATTATTATCAAAATCCCCTTAAAAAATTAGTGTAGGTTTTATTTTAACAATACCTCACATTTTAGAATAGATCTTAGAATTTAGGGTTCTTAGTTTACATTCTTCAAAACCCAGTTTTGGTAAAACTTCCATAACTCTCACAAAACACCTCCTTAGATCCTAAAATTTTGACCATACGTACAAAAATCACCCTCCATTAGTTTCAATAACCAATTTATCATAGTTTTCTTTGGAAATATCTTCCTAATCTCATTTGTGTAGTATTAGTTATCTATTCTGAATATTGTAATATGAAAACTGTAATAGTTCTCAACTCATCTCCTTAGAAACTTGTGAAGCTTTGTAAAAATCATCTACCATAATATTTTGCTCACACCATGATTTTTTGTATCTTCATACCTTTTCTTATCATCCTCACTTGTCTAGTGGGTTTGTCTTCACTAAAAGGCTCTAGAATGACCATCTTCATGTCCTATACCCCGATTCTTGACTTGATAATTATCTCATTAGGAAATTTCCTATTTAGTGCATACATTATATTACATAATGTGTTTGAATGATTATATTGTTTGAGTACGAATGTGTGGAAAGTAGTAGTGAGTTATAACAACTCACGAATATAGGAAATTGGTAAGATATTTAGGGAAACTACAATCTATATATTAGGCTATTGTATTATGCTTTTAGATACGCACGAATATTATATTGTTTATTCTTCGAAAATCTATACCAATTTAATTATTTTTATCTCTAACCAAATTTATATTTGGTATTAGAGAAGTAACGGAATCCTGAAGATTTGTGAGGGATAGTAGTATTGTGTTTCATCCCTGTGTATGGTGCACTTATTATATAACAGTATTAGTTCATATTTTTTAGTTTAGAGAATCATAGAAAATATAAGTGTGGGTGTGAGCTTGATATATTTTTCCTATGTGATTGTCTTGAATATCACATGAATTGAAAATATGTTTGGCTCTCTTGATTCATGTGAAAGGAGGATGTAAGCTTGGAAGATGCTGACAATGTATGGTGGAAGAATATACATATCCAAAAGTTATTCTCCTAGAACTATAAAAACATTTACAATATGTAGTTAAGTAGCTTCTAACATGTGTAAAAATGTGGATGTGGAAAGATTTGTTTATTTTTTTACAGTTGATCACCAATGATTCTAGACTGCAACACAATCACCATCGATTAAGGAAAATCACCGAAAAAATTCTAAATCACTAGAAATTCCTTAGAAATCACTATCATTTCTCTACATCAATGGAAATATCTTGAAACCATATTTTTGATGTGTGTTACGGTTTGTAAAACAGAGCTACGGTTCTCAAGTTATCATCAAAATAGTGAGTACCTTTGTTTTGTCAAATTTAGAGCTTCATCATCAATATTTACATCATGAGCCTCAAAGATAAATCAAGATGATTTAGTAGCATGAAAATGGGTGACAAAGACATTAGAGGTTGTAAGGAAATCATCAACTTCTCGTCAATTGTCAATGATGAGGTTGCATGAATGTTTGGTGACATGTGTCTTTACATTTTGTGCGATGTGCTTTCCATGGTTTTTTTTAGAGTACCAGTTCTAGTGTTCATGTTTGCAGTGTTCTTGTTTGAATAAGTGGAAATTTCACATTAAAGGGGGAACATGATCCAATGTTCCATTTCTAATTTTGTGTTTTTGTGTATGAGCAGTAGATTTCAGCATATTTTCCTATGTTATTCCTTGAATTAAGATAGGGATGTGAGCCAATGATACTACTACAACATCATGATATTGTGGTTGTTAGTTATCCATTGGAAAAACTATCTAGATGTTGTTGGTACTATCCTAAAAACCATTCGTTGTGTGGTTTTTGGTTAACCACTTGAAAAAGCATCTAGAGGTTGTTGGTATTGTTATAGAAACAATCTAGATCATGAGCAAGCTACAAAGTGACACGTTGTAGTACAATGCAGAGTTTTCCCCATGTTCGCACTAAGGGGTGGAATGTTAGGAAATATCCTATTTAATGGGTACATTATATTAAATAGTGTGTTTGAATGATAATATTGTTTGGTACAAATGTGTGGAAAGTCGTAGTGAGTTATAACAACTCATGAATATAGAAATTGGTAAGATATATAGTTGATTTAATTTCCTATATTCTAGGGAAACTACAGCTTATATATTAGGCTATTGTATTGTGATTTTAGATACACACGAATATTATATTGTTTATTCTACCAAAACACTCATTGTACTAGTTTAATTATTTGGATCTACGACCAAATTTATATTCTCCTCTGCATGTTAATCTAGCTCATATTTTTCAACCATGCTTTCCCTATGTTTGCTTGATCCATTTCCCTTGTTTCCATGCCTACCGTTTGACACAGGAGTAGGATTGAGCCTAGAGTTACCTTATTCTTCAAGATTTTTCCATGTTCACCTATTACAGACTCATTTATACCTCACACATATCTCATTGACCATGTTTGACCTTATGAATCCTTCATACAACCTTGGGAGGACACATTCACATAATCGGCTTGCTTGACCATGCACCTAGACCATGCCTGAACACCTAAACTCATGACTTGACATCTCATGAAGACACTTGGAAAACTTGGGAAGACACCTAAACACCTTGGACATCATATGACATCACTAACCACTTGACATCAATGAAAACACATGACTATGTCATCCAACAATCTCTCCCTTTGTCATTGATGGAAACTACCACCAACAAGACCTACACCTAAAAAAATCTTTCTCATGTTTCTTGGTTCACTCTCCCCCTTTGACATCTATGACAAAGGATCTTGACTACTTGACATGAAAAAATTAAAACCAAAGAAAACAATGAGTATAGGTGGACTTGTTCACAGGATCCCCTAGGATTGTACTCATTCTTTTACTTCAATTAGTAGAAAAATGAATTAATGTTCCTATCTTGGGAATTGAAACAACTCCCTTGTACTTTATCAAATTTCTTTGAAGGAAATTAACATGATTTACCAACTTACCTTACTCACTTCTTAGTTTTTCATTATACTCATCTTGGCCTTAAGCTTATGTATGGATCCATGTAGCTCTATTTTAGTGTATTTTAGTTGAATTATAACACTCTCTTAGAGCACAACCATTTCATGAATCATCCTTCCAATGCTCCTCCTCGATACAATCCATCTCATTCTACTTGGGAACACAACATTTTAGTCACAAAGCATGATCATCATACCAAAGTATTATTTACAAGTTTTGGCACGGTCCTTAAGAGCTTTTACAGTGTTCTTAGCTAAAATTGAAAACACTTCCCAAATTTCACCTCATACTCCATCAACCTATTTAGACAACTAGCTCATCCTTAACACAAGCTAGGTTTTTAGTGTTTTGAAGAATTTGATCACCAATTCTTCATTGTTCAAGTCATTTCACCATGCTACGTGTTTCCTTCTTATGGACTCAATAGGCTTCTATTGTACATATACAAATTTGCCAAAGAATATCGTTGTTTTGTTGCAACATACACACTTTAGTCATTATAGACACATTATTCTATAAACTTCATCACCTTTATAGAGTTATTAGGAATTATATCTTCATTTAGCATCAATATGCATCATCATTCTATCACAAAGTAGCTTTGCATTCATAATTGTATTGTATAGAGATAGAGAACACAATTCAATCACTTTCTTGCTTCAATGGTCAAAGGATGTAGTCAACACTCCATCTTATGCATTCTATCTTATATAGCCTATTACTAATCAGCCACATAGTTTTAGAAATCATACAAACACACATTTTCCTCTTATTAGAACCACTTCAAACTCATTCATTTCTAGTCATAGTCTCAATGAGAAATTTTTTTAGCATTTTGTTTTGTTTTGTATCTTTCTCTTTTCATATAAGTCTCTTAGTAATTAGGAATACCAATAGACCTTGTTCCTTATTATATGTGGATTCTTTAAGTTATTAACATCATCAAACCATGTTCACCCTTTGTTAGTCCTTCATTGTTCTGCCATACCCCCTTTTCAATCTCTATAACAACCCATGATTCACGTTGGGAGAAATCATGCATGACTAGAGAAAATCGAGACTATGTCTAGATTTATTTTAGGATTCCCAAGGTGCGTATAAAATATATTGACTAAAACATCAAATATCTCTTCATTTCTTTGTTTTCTTACTTTTCCAAATCATCCTTCCTTTTAACATTTTCTTGAGATAAAACCAAGAGCAATATTTGATACAAGGCTTCAAACTACAAAATGTACACTAATTTGAATACCCATTAGGGCCTACCTTCTTTGTGCAAGATTTCATCTAACCTTCCTTTGTAAATTATTCTCTAAAACCTCTGATTTAAACCTCAAGTTAGGTCTCTACAGGACTGTACTCTTCCTCTCACAAACTAATTTCAATTTCTTACACGTGTGAAGAATTTGAATGCCCTATCCACAAAAATATGTACACGTTTTTATCAAAAATGATTTGTATGAAGTTTCATCAACTAGATCCATTTTTAATCCTTCAACTATCAATCCCTTGTCAAACCATACGAGGATTTTTGATCAAGCTCGGGAAGTAAAATCACCTTAAATTGAAGATGAATTCATTTCAAGATTTGGAAATTTTTCATGAGATCTGTTATGACCTTCTCCTTATGAGTATATTATTAGTAAGTCAATATGAACTCCTGCTCAGGATAAATATCACACAATTGTATTACTCTTCCATATAGAATAAATACTTTGTCTTTGTATAAGTTTGTACTTTATTCATTAAGATTGTTTTTGCCTTATTTTTGTTCCGACATACCATTGAATATTTCTTTGTACGACCTATACTCTTATATTTTTGTGTACTTCTGATAAAATATTCTTTCAATAATTGTGCGACCTTACCTATTCACCCAAGCATCCTAATCACGAGGGGTTTTTTAGATAGGAAATATCCTAGCACGTTGGTTCATATTGAGGTAATTAAAATTAATAATATTAAAGTCAATATATTGGTAGACATTAAGGGGTAAAAGGGTTTAATTTATTAATATTTTGAATCGAGATATTGGGATAGGTTAGAGAGGTGGGCCAAAGGAAAGGGAGGTTTAATTTTAATATAAAACTAAAAACATTTAAACCTAGTTTTTAAAAGTAAATACCTTAAAATTGCAAAAGGAGTGTGTTCATAAAGTTAAATTATAATCTCTTTTTGGATAAAGAAATATAAATTAAGAGATTCTTAACCAAGAAATAATAATATGGTAGAAAATTAGGACTAAGTATGTTTTTCAATGCAAGTGATATTATTTCACCATCTTAATTATATTTTTTTAATATTGGTAAATAGTTTTTTGAAAGGGACTATACCCTTGTGTACAAAAGGAGGCCTAAAAGCCTGAATAAGAGAGAGGAGCGAGAGAAGGCTGTATCAAAGCACAAAAATTCTGACAAAAGAACACCGAAGCCAAGAAACGACAACACAAGCGAGACTTAACAAAGAAACAACGGCAACAAAAAATGAAAGCCTACGGCCCAAGAGGCGTGTAGTAAAGCGGACTACTTCTTGGCCGCTTGATCAATACTCATCTTTACTTTTTTCCAAGCATGATACATACCCAGCGTGGTCATATGAGCAGCATCCGTCTTATCGAGCTCCTCTCTGGTTCTTTTACTCTCTTTCTCATTGCCCCAAAGAGTAATCGGGACACAGATGAGATGCGAAACACTTCTTGCATGATCTTGATGAATTCCTCTATGGCCACTGAATGCTTGCAATATTATACTCATGCCTAGTCTTCGTTTTCCCAAGGCGGGAGTCAGGAGGTCGATTTTTGTATATTTCATCAAGTGGCTATTGCCAATGCTCCTTCTCCCTCAATGCTTTTTTGCCTTTTCTTGCTTAGCAAGATTTTTACCTCATCCTTGACCAATTTAAGCTCAGCCTCTAAGGCCTCCAATCTTCTAGAAGGGTTATCCGTTGGTGCCGCCTTTGAGCACTACTAATGTTCGGCGGATCACGAGCAATGTCATCCAAAGGTTCATCCCCCTCGGCCAGTAGACTCAAGGTTGAGTCTCCTAGAAACCCAGTGACACGTTTAGAAGTAGAGACAGTGTGGGTGGCGGGGGCGGCACGGCGAGGAAAGAAGGAGAAGCATGAGCAGCTGCATGGGGGCATCGACCGGAGGCGGGGCGCAGCGGGAGACGCGGGAGACGGGGCGCGGCCACGGAGCCCAACAAAGCCAGGCCGGGAGAGGAAGGGAGACCGGGGAATTTGATAAGGCAGTGCTTGTGAATAAGCAGAATAAGCCCTTGGTGAAGGGGAACCGCCCGGGTATGCTTCTGGAACTCCAAAATGGAGCGCTCAAGAGAGTTTAACAGATAGTGGGGAAGCAAACCAACCTACTCCTACGAAAGTGATTCAAAAAGACAAGGTGCTTGGCAGGGACAGTAACAAACCTGCCTTCCAAGGATATGTAGCGAATCATCATGCGGGTGACTTCATCATACGGAGAAGGAATTGAATTAACAAGCAGACCCGCGGTGTTGAATATAAGCTTCTCCTCCTCCTCCACAAATCTTCTCTCTTCAGCCTCTTTGATAACCCTCTTGTTGAAAAAGCGGTATCCTTCCAGTGAGGCCAGGTCGCTTGGCTATGAGTTCATCATTAATAAGAATCTTACGCCCTCCATGAGTCGACCATCCTCTCATTCCACTCCTTGGCAAAGCGAATGAGAGATGCTTTGATCATGCCCTTGCACTCTCTCCACAAAGTTGGTGAATCCGCCAATACTAAGAATGTTCCAGCTCGGTGTTATCTTTCCAGGTCGAGTGCGCTTTGCACGGCTCAATCGGCGGGAGGCCCTCCCATCTTCACGGGATGTGCTAGTTACAACAATTTTCAAAATACCTTTGGGCGTTGAGTGATTCGTTTCTCACCGTTGCGGGTCGCATAAAAATGGGAACTGTAGCCGTTGGTCCTCCCACGAACGGCTGTAGGATTGCCGATCTGAGTCTGCGTGAAGTCGCGCGTGAAAACCCTTATCCTGTCAGCTTTCACCTTGTAGTTATCTTCGGTTTTCGCGGAGCTTGGCAACCGAATATCAAACTATTATGTACTTCCAGCGTCTTGTGTTTTTTAAATTTAGACAACTCCACTTGAAGTTCCTAAACAAAATCTTGCTATCATTTGGAGTAGATATCATATGCCACGCCAAATAAACTAAAACAGCACCTGTGGAAGAATTTGTGGATTTCCTCCAAAGATTAAAGTGTTTGCGTGTGAAGGTCCGCATGTATGCTGTTGTGAAGCTGATTAGGGATACTATCATTATCCCAAATAGTGAAATTTAAATTAATGCCATAATTGGCCATTGCATCGGCGAGAGTTGTTTCCTTCCACTGTAAGTATGTATGATTCGATCTTTGTTGAAGGTATGGTGATGCTTATGGACTCGAGAGATAAAATCTTTGATATTCAGGCTAGGAGAGAGGACTGATTAAGCGGATTAATAATATTAAGGGATTCCCCTTCAACAATGAGGTTACGGATATTTTGGGCCCGAGCAACTCTCAAACCCCGAGAGAGCAGATAAAGCTTGCGCAAAATGATTGGTTTGGATTCCCATTTTTCCAAAGCATATCTGACAATCAAATTACCTTTATGGTCCCGTATTGCTCCTCCTCAATTTGCTTTATTCCGGGTTCCCCTTAGAGGCACCATCAAAGTTCAGCTTGAACCAATTGGATTCAGGGGGATGCCATTTGACCAAAGATCTATCCACACTATTCCCGGGGTTGCTCCAATATCCGATCTGCCAATTTGATAAGATGTGCTTTTCATTTTGAGTAACATTGTTCTTAGGAGGTTTAAATCTGCCATGTCCTCTTTGATGCCTTGGGAGATCTTGCAGGTGAGTGAGTTTAAAATTACTTCTTATTTCTAAAAACTATATTATTTCTATCCTTCCAGATCCTCCAAATTAAATGCGGGATGGCTAATTTCCAGATTCTTTTGATAGCACAATGTCTGAATGGTGGGTTCCATTGGTTCCACAGCTGAGTAAGATCCTCGGCATCACCTGAGAGCTTCAAATTTGGAAAGGACAAAGTTCCAAACTCTAAAGGCATAATCACAGTGTATGAACAGATGTCTAATGTCTTCATAGTTATTCCTACAAAGGTGGCACCAATTGGGAATGATAAATCCTCTTTTCATCAAATTGTCGGTGGTGAGAATTTTACCTCGATGGCACCAAAAAGAAAAAAATTTATTTTGGGGGTTAACTCGGGCATCCAGGATCAGTTCCGATTAAAGTCGATTAGTTTTGTGGAAAAAGACTGGTATAGCTTGATTTGACCGAGTATTTACCCTCGTGTGAATTTCTCCGAGATCAGCTCATCCTTGGAATCCAGTGACACAAAGGGAAGAGATCCAAAAGGTCTTGGAGGGAGGAAATAGTGCATTTCCATTCAATACTTTCCATAGTAAGTCTTTTCCAATTCTTGTTGGTGACATTTCCATCAATGTAGTCCTTGACTTTAGTTCCATATTTTCTTATAAAGTTGTCCTTAGCGGTCCCAAATCTCTCAAGATATTATCATTGGACCGAGTTATCCTCCCGGAAGTTAATGTCGCTGCCATCCCCAATTTTCCATTTGCTTCCCTTCTTAATGAAGTTTCTACTCTTAACCAGATTATTCCAAAAATGGAACCATTGGGAGTTGCTCATCATGCGGATAGGAGTAAGCGACTTCTTTGATTCAAGTATTTTGTTTTAATGACATCAATCCGGGGTTGTTTCTCGAAAGCAATCTCATTACCCATCTTAGCAATGAGTGCCTCATTCATTTTCTCAATATTTTTTATTCCCAGCCCTCCCCTAGATTTAGGGGTGCAGACTTTATCCCAGGCCACAAGGTGAAATCTGAACTTTTCTTCCATGCCTTGCCATAAAATTTTTTTCTGAATCCTTTCAATTTTCTCTCTGAAGGAGGAAGGAATTTTGAATAGTGACATGATATATATGGGCAAACTTTGGAGTGTGCTTTTAATGAGAAGGCACTTACCAGCACTAGAGAGAGTGGTCCCTTTCCAACCGGCCATTTTTTCTCGAAATCTCGTCAATAAATCATCCCACACCGTGTGAGAGACTTTCTTCGTGCCAAGAGGGAGGCCTAAGTACGTTGCTGGAAGAGTACCAATTTTACAGCCCAGAATTTTAGCAATCTTGAGTTGTCTTTCCCCAGGGGTGTTAAAGAAAAAAAGGATGCTTTTGTCGTAATTGATCTCTTGCCCGGAAGCAGATTCATAAAGCTGCAGAAGAGCCTTGATAGCTTTAGCTTGAACCACTTTGAGGCGGAAGAAGAAGGATAGTGTCGTCTGCAAGCTGTTGATGAGAGACAGCTTGGCTGAGAGAAGTGGGTTTAGAACCATTTAAAAGGCCGTCTTCCACCGCTCTGCTAATTGTTCTACTAAGGCATCGGCCCGGAAGGATGAAGAGAAGGGGGAGATGGGGTCTCACCCCCTTGACCTCTGCTTCTTTGGTGAAGAATCCCACAGGCTCTCCATTAACAACCACAGAGAACACAACGGCCAAGTAGATATACATGATTTAACAATTTTTCTAGAACTTTTACGTGAACCCAAATTTAGATAGAATCCTGTCGGAAGACCAAGAAACTTTGTCAAAGGCTTTATTCATGTCGAGCTTAAGGATCATGTTTGCCTTTTTGTTATTTTCCATAGAATGCATAGTTTCGTGTACCATAATCACACCGTCTTGTATTATCCTGCCTTTAATGAAGCCACTCTGCTGCTTTGAGATGAGATCCTTCATTATGAGCTGCAGCCTAGAAGCAATAATTTTGGTGAAGATTCGAAAAATAGCATTAACCAGACTGATGGGTCTGAAATCCTTGAAATCTTTTGCATTCATTTTCTTAGGTGCCAGCACAATGTGTGTGTTATTGAGTTCTTTTAGAAGATTTCCCGATCTAAAAAATTCATTAACCGCTTTGAGAAGATCCTCCGAGCATATTTCCCAGAATTTCTGAAAAAAATTAATGGAGAATCCATCCGGTCCAGGAGCCTTATCCCCCTCAAGAGAAAAAACAGCCTTTTTTAGCTCATCGAGCGCGACCGCTTTAGTGATATCTCTGAATTTCTGGTCTTCAATATCATTCTGGGGGATTGCCTCTAGCATGAAGGAAATAGCTTCCGGATTGCTGACATTACTCTCTCTAAGAAGATTTTTGTAGAATTCAAGTGCTTGCTTCTTAATGCTGTTTGGATTTTTAGTAATACTTCCGTTGCTTTTAGAAACCTCTAATATCCTATTACTGGCTCTGTGCTTTAGAGTGGTCATGTGAAAGAACTTTGTATTCCTGTCCCCCTCTTTAAGCCAGATAGCCCTTGATTTAAGGCGCCAAAAGGATTCTTCTCTACTGCATATCGTGTGTAACTCAGAAAGAATTCTCTTTTCATTTACTTCATCTTCAACTGATCTCCCCATAGTATCCATTTTTAACTCAAGATCCTGAAGCTTCTGTTTTAATTCTTTCTTTTTTCCGAAGATGTTTCCAAAAACATTTTTGTTCCAAAGTTTGACTTGTTTTTTGACATTTTTGAGTTTTTGGACCAATCTGTACTGGGCAGTGCCTTCCCCATTCCAATCCCACCATTCCTTTATTCTATCATAGATATCAACGTGCTCCATCCACATTTTTTCAAATTTGAATGAGCTTCTTGCAGGTTTGGTCCAATTTAGAAAGCTTAAAGCAATCGGATTATGATCCGATCCAATTCTGGGCAGGGAAGAGAGGTAAAAGTCTTGGCTAAGAATCCGGTTTGCCGAGATAAGAGCCTGTCCAGATCTCACTGAATGAGCCCCTTTCCCACCCTTCTATTATTCCAAGTATACTTATTACCATGCAGATCCACATCAATGAGGTTTTGTTCAGTGATAAAATCAGCAAAATCCTCCATACCATTAGAGAAGGTGGGGGTTCCCCAAACTTTTGGCACAGTTTAGAGGGGAGTTGAAATCTCCCATGATAAGCCGATTAAGCGAAACTGTCTTTGGTTTCTAAAGATTTTAAGATCAGCCCATAGTTTTCTTCTACCACTAAAGCGAGTTAGGGCATAGATATTAGACAAGATCCATTCACACTTTTTTTCAATAGTGACAAACTTAATTGCAAGATGATTAAAATTATCACTAAGGATCATACCAGTACAGTGCCTTTTATCCCAAAGAGTTGCCAGCCCTCCGGAAGCACCCTGAGAATCAACAGCCGCCATTTCAGAGCTATCCCAAAAATTATTTTTAATATTATCCATGGTCATTGCTTTCATCTTAGTTTCTTGAAGAATCAAAATCTTTGGGGGTTCTTTGAGTCCATAACTCCTTGATGTTTCTTTGCTTAGAGTAACCGTTAAGGCCTCTAATATTCCAAGATATGATCTTCATATGGAATGGTTGGTAGTTGGATTTGCTTGGTGGTTCAGTTGTCGCTGAACACCATCTGCAATATCCCTCTCTGTTTTCTTAGCTCTAAGAGTTTTTTTAGAGGGTCTTCCTCTTTTCGAGCTTCCTCCAAAATCAGCTAATCGTCTAACTGAAGATCTGGTTTTTCTGGAGGTAGAGGTGTCCCAATTGTCAATTTCCTTTTTCTTTTCACTATAAAGTGATTCTGGGATCCTTTCAAAACCTTCCATTCTTTTTTTTTCTTTTTTTGAGATGACCAAAGTGAACCCAGAGTCTGGATCTTCCTTTTCCTTGGCAGGCGTAATCTCCCCTTCCTCTTGTTCCTTATGAATATTGACAGAGCGTGATTGCAACAGACCTTCTCAGACACTTTGTTGACATGTTGAGGTATGGCAGCGGATCCTCAATTCCTTTCTCTCCAGTAGGGAGAGACTCCAGGGGCTCAAACACCCTCATATCCTCCTTGATACAAGCTTCCTTACTAACGAAAGGCAGGATTTGTTTCTCTTCTGAACCAGAAGGGATTACATAGGTCTTCTTTTCCATGGTAGGCGTGATCCCCCCTACCTTTTGTTCCTTATGGATACTGTCAGGAGTTTGATCAGAAGCAGTTTTGAGGCTGCAACAGTCCTGCTCAGTCGCTGTTGAAATGCTGAGGTAAGGCAGCGGATCCGCATTTCCAGTCTCTCCAGAAGAGAGGATCGCCAGGGGTTCACTCACATCCATATTCTCCTTGTTGCAAGCTTCCTCTCTAATGAATGTCAGGATTTCTTTCTCATCCCCAGACCGGAAGGGATTACACCTTCTTGTTCGTTCACTTCCCGAGAATCCTTAGCAAGATCATCCTTCACGAAGTTTCAAAGGTTTGTCAGGAGATGCCTTCATAGTTTTGACCACTACTTCTTTGTTGGGGAAGCTATTGTAGCATCTTTGGGACCTTGAACAAGATGTTTCTTAATATGAGTTCTAAAACCCCCTTTTTCTTTTTTTTTTCCTATTTATTAACTTTAGCACATTTCTCTGGTAGGACCTTTATCTTGAGTTTTCCTTTCCTGGCTTGGATCCTTGTTGACTTTGTTTAGATCTGCGTCAATCTCAGGCTGAACAGAAACCAAAAGAGGGGTCTTCTTCTTGTTGCAGTTTTCGTCAGAGTGACCAATGCTTTGGCATCGCTTACATCTTAAGGTCTCAACTTCAATTCTTTGAGTCCAGGATCCAAATCTAGTTTTCAATATTATGTGCTCTGGAAACTCCTGATCAATGGCTGAGACAATGCAGAACCGAGCAAAAGCAAGCCTGGATCTGTTTCTTGTGGGTCCATCTAATCCAATAGGTGAGCCAAGGGATTTTGCAATATTTAACAGTATTTCATCATCCCATAGATGCAATGGCAATCCTGGTAGCCTACACCAGATAGGAATGGTGTTTATGTTTTCTGTATTTGGATCAAAACCCGGATACCATTTTTTCAAAAAAAGACCCATATTTCCCAACCACCAGGGGCCTCCAAGTAACACCGAATCTAAATCCTCTTGTTGGTTAAATTTAGCCAAGAAAAAACCTTTTGGCATAATGGTAATGCTTAGGGCTCCCTTGGGTTTCCATTTTCTCATAGCCCATTTTCTAATGAAATCAATATTAGGTCTAGAGCCAAGAAACTTACCAACGAGGGAGAGATTTGTTTTGTTTAAAGCTCTATCAACAAAACCATCACAGGGACCTTAAGGCGGTGGCACCCTCTTTGTCCATTTCCCATGTGGCTGACCATTCGGTGCTTTTCGGACCCACCTTGAGGTTAGGGCTTTGAAAAAGCTTATTCCAAGCCAAAGGTGTAGATCTCAGTATTTCCTCCTTTTCTCTGCTAGCCGTCCGATTGCAGTCTGAGATCTGCTTTTCCTCAGCAAGTTTTGTCATATTACGCGAGACTTTCCAGCCAAGGCTGAGAGACCGCCTTGCGAACCTCCGCTTTTTCGACTTTCTTACCCGTGTCTTCAAACGCCCTACATGGGCTATAGCTCAGCCTTTCCTCAGCATTTTTAACCGTGGTTCGCAGACATTCTGCAGCCAAAGCTGCGAAGCTATGAAACTTAGTGTCTCGTAGATCTCTCCATGTTAGATCTCTCCATAATTTAGTTGTAGTTGATCAATGTTTGTTTTCTCATCTTTGTTTTCTATAATTATATTAAGAACTATTGATAAGCGATTAAAGCTTAACATTTATAAGGTGATTTGTAATAGGTCTTGAATCACTTCAAACTATCTTTCGAGGGGACATGTATATTAAAAAAATTGAGTGAGAAATATGATATATTATGTGTAATATATTTGGGTAGAAATAAAAGGGGTAAATAAAATTGTAATTGAAAAATGGGTAAGTAAGGTACATGGAAAAAATTAGTGGTATTTTCATTCTAATAATATAACATGAGGGGCTATTATAAATTAAATATTTAGAGGTAAAAAATATAATTAAGGGTATTATTTAATACCCTTTGAATGCACATGTTGTACCATACTTTTACCAAGTGAAGCCCCCGTGATCCTAATTCAAACTTGTTCCCTTATTAGAATGTCATCTTGATGGATTAAAGTACACATGCCTCTTTTCCCATTACATAAAACCAATGAATATCCTTTAAATCTAAATTCATATCTCTGTAAAGCTCTTATACATCAACCAGGGAGACTATGATGGCTTGAGGATCACCCTAACTTCCTTGGATAGAATTTCATCATTGATCACTAAGATTTGATAGGTTTTGCAGACTTGATCTTAAGGACATTTCCACCTGTTGGAGTCTTCTTAAATTCTTGTACAAGCCTCTATCAACATAGACCTTGTACCACGATTTCTTTCAATACCTTTTCTTGAGACAACCTTCAAATGATTTTACTCAGACCACACAACTTGTACTTGAATCATGGCCCTTTCTTTAAGATTTAGATGACAGTCATATAATGTAATATAATATTTTGAATAAAACTTGATGACCCGGGCTTGAGAGATTATACAATGATATAAGAACAACTGATTTTCAAATAAACATTATATCATGACCTCCATGTATAAATACACAGACCACCCTTGCAAAAATACATTAAGAGAGACTAACACACATACCTTTAACTCTTGACTGATATGGCACACTTGAAACACTTTGAAAAGATTTAGAACAACTTTATGGAGTGATTGATACTCATGACAGAGCCTTCAAGTCATCATAGGGTGACTTTATTGTTTGAGGGATTAATGGATAACAAGGAATTTTATGCACAACCCAATGGATCATTCATCTTGAAGGATACAATAATACTATGTTTTGATTGGATGAAAATTTAGACTCAATCATACGATGCCTCCTAGAATCTACCACGAACAACCCGGGTGCACTTTGACACATCACCCAGCCTGAGCTAAGCACTCACCCAAAGTGCGCAAAGGTACCAGACCCTCTTTAGAGTTGTTTGTGTAGGACATTAACGTGTTGAAGATAGAACATATTCAGAACCATAATAAGCACAAACATTCCACAGAGCATAACCATTCAATAGTCAATAACCATATCTAGATCTTAAGGAATCATGAATTAAATAATAACTATGACAAGATTGATCATACAAGAACCAATTATAGTCATGTTAACACCTTATCCATCCAATATACTCCATTATATTAAACACTGTAAAACATAGAAGCTTATTACATCATATAACATTAACATAAGTTTATGCGCCCATCAAATATGGCAGCATAACTCTATAATAACTCATACATAGTGTCTTGGTGTCTCTCTCTAACTACACAGACTAATACATATTTATAGGGGTGGGGAATTTCCCTTCACTTCCTACACACTTCCTAAAATAGGTTGCATGATGATGAAAATATCCATGTGCCTTTACAATAATATGCACACATGTAAGTGCACTAATAATAGATTTCCTACGATTAAGCTGGCGTAGTAATTGTATTATTATCCACGAACTCATGCATGGCACTTAGTAGATGCTTATCCCCAAAATATAATTTTTGTATCATGTAAGTCTCCATCCCAATGTGTGCCCCACACACTATCTCTAAAACTAACCCGTAACCATAAAAAATGGCTAAGTCCCGAATCATCTTGTCCTGGCATGCGTTTCCTTTCCTATCCTTTCGTACCTTCAAATGTGCCTTATTCCAGTGCATGAATCTTCTGTGTGCCCTCTTCTTAGTGTCATACTCTGTTTAATCAACATTACCCCACACTAATGTACATTATCATCCCGGTAATGGGGTTTCTTCTGATTGTCCCAAAAAATAAAGAATAAGAATGGAAATAATGTAAAGAATCATTGTACAAAGAATATACTTCTATTCTGCAACACCCTCCACTTCAAATGGGAGGATCAACTATGTATATTATTTTTAATCTTAGCCTCCAATTTTTTCCAATCATCTAGCGTGGTTCTTGTCTTCTTTGGAACATCTATGGTGATGGCTTCTAACTCATCATGGGTTATCTCTTGTTTTTAATTCTATAGTACTAGGAAAACATTGGCCATAACAAACATCCTTCCCTCTAGAAGATCCATCTTTTGCACTATGAGCTTTCCAATCTCATCTAGCCTCTCCTTATGCGGGTTTTGTGCTGCTGCAAGGGCTTCACACTTTTGTTTTACTAATGCCAATATTTCTACGCACCCTAAAGTCTCATCCTTCATTGCCTTCAGAACTTCATTATCTTCTATCATAGTCTTGATCCTGATCATCGAATCTGGTGTTTCACATATTTTTAGAGGTTGAACTACTTTCTTCAACTCATCCTATAAAGTATGGAGTAATTCCTCATAAGATGAAATCTTCCTAACCACAAAATCCTTTTCTCTCTCTACTTCTTGTTCAGGATACTTTGGTGCTGGCATGCAAATCGTTCCATCTTCAAGCACCAAATCAACTAATGTGCACACATAATGCATAACCGAAGGAAAATTATCAGGTACCTTATACTCCAAATGTAGTCTTTCTTTTAGGAAAAATTCACCAATTTCTTCTACCATGCTGATGAAGGCCTCATTATTTTTATACTCTAGATCCTTCTCTCCTTTTAGATGCACTATTTCTATATTTTTGCCTTGTTATCTTCAAGTAGTGCTCTAATAGTGGAAACCTTATCGATATTCCTCTATGCCACCTCTGTAGATACCTTAACCAAGGCATTTCTCACATGCTCATCAGACATGAGAGTGGGATTTATAGTCATGTGCCTACTCTGAGGTGCCTTCTTCACTCTTCTTGATACACAAGACTCCTCGCATACATCAAAATATGGCTCATCCATGTGAGTCTACATGGACCAAGATAGTTATTTCCTTATGCATGTAGTGGCCATGTCTGGTCCATCAGCTCCCACCCATATAACTCCTTTAGGTCTACTGTGCTTTTAAAATGGGCAAAAACAATTTTTCTTGTGTCTTCAGCATAGCCCATACTCAACACAACATATTCTCCACTTGTTATCTTTATTCTTGGCCCCTTAGGAACCTATGTTCCAAGGTTTGAGTTAGCCCTTTGACGTCTGAGTAGTATCATGTGTGTGAGGTTGCTCATGCTCTGTTTCTTCTGCCTCCTTCACCCCTTCCTCTTCATCCTTCATGTCCTCATCTCTGGGCTCCTCCACATCTTCTGGCTACATTGGGGTCCCAGGCACGCTCTCTGCAAACTCCTCTGCCTCCTCATTCAAATTTAGCTTTCTCCTCTTCCTCTCAGTTTCCTCTTTCTAAGGGGAGATTTGTGGTGATATTCTTACAAGATGTGGAATTCCCGTGCATTGGGTCCTTATTCTTCTGAACACCCTCTTAAATTGGCACTCTTCATGGAATTCTTCCACGTTCAAGTCCTCGTCTCCTTCTTGTTCCCGAGGTTGAGTATCCGCGCACTTAGTATCCACTATGTCTATGGGCTGCCTCTAGCCTCTATGTTCTAAGCCTCCACTATCTTCATGTTCTTCTTCCTCCTCATCTACCTCTATAGTCATTACATGATTTGGAGGTGGAAAATTCTCCACTATATGTTTTCCCTTAGGAGGCCCTGGGAGCATGAACTCATTCTCCACATACTTTTTATTCTCTAGCCTAGGCCTAAGCTAAAGATATATGAATGTGGCTCCACATCCCCCAATAGCCAAGCTTACTTGACATCTGAAATGAACCTCTCAATGTAGGCGATACGGCTGGATACACATACATCTTCCTGAGGGTGTGGTAGTCACATTCTACATTATCTACGTTAAAGTTCAAATGGTGCACATCTGTGAATTGAGGTATGGAAGTAGTGCACTATGAAGGCATATGGAAGTTTGCACCATGGGCTCCATGTCCCATCCCTCATGGAAAACTGTGTGATGCAAAAGTGTTGATACACTACAAACTGTACTTCCTTTCTTACTACCAAAGGTAGCTCCTTAGGAATGTGCCAATCCTCCTCAAATGTCACATGAATTTGGTCATACCATGTTTCTTCCCTCTGCTTAAACGGCCCACTCATTGATCCTTCACATAAATATTTTTCAAACCTCTCTGCGAGGGACTTATTTTCTAAGGGGTACTCCCAAATCTTGTTCTTTAGCCCATCAGGAACTCCAATTTCTAAAAATACAAGATAAAGTAGGATAGCGCCAAAACTTATCTTTTCTCCTGTGCGTGCTTCCTTAACAATGGTTTTTGCAATATAGCTTGTTAAGTTGTATACTACTCCCTGAGACATTTTCTTTACAATATGAAGCTACATGGTGTTTACTTGCGACCACCTCTCTTAGTCATTCAACTTGGTGAGTAGATGCGTGGACACTTGCACCACAAGAAAATTGTTCATCTTATTAATGTCCATCCCGTGCAGGACCCTTCGGATGCCCTTATAGACACAAAAATTACGTCGTACCAACCTTATAGCCCCATTAAATAAAATTACCATACCTCACATATTCATATCCCATAGTGCACATGATTAATTAAATTAATTACTTTAATTAATTTAATTAATGGCCTCACCTAGCCACATCACCTAGACACCTCATCATGAACCTATTTTTAGCATGTTCATTCTAACTAGGAATCAATCTCTACTTACCATAACTAACTGAGACTTAGTCTAACCCTAACACTAGATGCCTATTCTTTCTCTAATAGTATGCCCACTTACTTATGTGGAAAATACCATTTTAGACCTGAACCAATAGGTAGAATTGGTCAAAAATATAGCCAAGATTTGTAATTTTGGCAACCTAGGATTTCCTACCTTAACCAACGCTTGTTAACCCTAAACCGATGCCGGTTAACCTAAAACATCATCGGTTACCATATATTCACTTTGGTAACCTTTTTCCGAAGGTTGGAATAATTATTCGAGTTTGAGAAGAGAGAGATCTACATGCAAGCATGAACCAGAGCCCTCTTACACATCCAGACATCTTGAACCAACACCAAAACTAATTTGAAGCTTAAGCATTCATGGTAACGTTCCAGGAAGCACTACTGCGGCTTGATCACCGTTTCACAAATCAACCATCACCCCCATCCAAGCACTAGTCTACAAATACAAGTAAGTGCATTTAGATTTGCATCTTTCCATACTTATTTAGATCAATTCCTTTATATTTGTTTGAGAGTCTTAGTCTCCTTTGCATCTCATCACCTCCCACCTTCCTATCAATCCCTCCTCCTAACCACCTACAACCTCCCAACTCTCTATACCTAATCCATATGTCTTTAAAAATTCTCGGTGTCTTTGCAACCTAACCCTCATTCTCCCATTCTTTTTGAAATCATAGAGAATCTTCAAAACCAATTTTTATTAAGTTTCTAACAATCCACCCCTAACGATGCCGGTTAACCCAAACCATCGTCGGTTTCCTCTCAACCAACATCGGTCATATCGGATCGACGCGTCGGTTTCTATATTTAGTAATTTTTCTTGTAACAGAAACCTCATAACACTCATCCAAACAAACCAAACCACCCAAAAATTGATCCTGACATGTCCTAGTCACCTTGGCTACTTGCCCCACCTCTAGATCTGATCATAACCTTACCCATTAGATTAAATTTTCTTATTGTATTTGAATGAGATACATAAATCATATCAACTATAGTAGGATGTTGTTTATTTATGTTATTTCTTGCATTGAATTATATTAAATAGTGGATTGATAGCCATCTAGGAAGTATCACACTTCCCGGATCTAGCACACACTAGGCATTCCACTGACATATATTGTTTAATATTCCTCTTGTGGTCTTGTTTTACATTCACAGTTAGTTCCTCCTAGTAAAAGGAATTTCTCGTAATCAACAATGGATCGGAAATCAGATCATGCACAATCTACCTTCCACCTTCATTCACAAGTATTCATCATCACCCTTACCCTATCTATTTTTCTAATACGTATGCAAATTATTGGTGAAACCAGTTGGCATGCCTAATGGGACTTAAACCCACGATCTCTTGATATTGGTGGAACATTTTGGCACACTCGATGGGATCCTTGTTTGTGGGTTTCTTTCTATTCATATAGGTTACATCTCGTGTGTTTCCTTTCTAAATTTTTATTCACTAAATCTTCTTCTTTGGTAATTTGTTGCTTCTTTCTAATTTATCTAAATGAAATGTTTCTTTTGGTGCATTTAAAAAAATCACTCTTCTTTCTTTCTACATTAGTGAAAATCATCCTCTCCCTTATTCATCATTTTCTACATTTAATATAACTATTGATTTTAGTTATAAAATTTGTTACATTTCATCCTTGCATGTTGCATTATAGCTCACATTTAAAACCGAGGGCAACCTATATGTTGGAAGTCATGCCCGAGTTGATGATTGACAAAATTGAATCGTAGAAAACACTTTCTATCTTCTCTCTCTTTGTCAAACCTGTACAAATATGAATTTACCCATCTTCTTAAACAAAAACTTATCTAGAAGGTGTCAATGATCACACGATAAAAGGATTGATAGTGGGTGCCCAGCTGGTTTCTCTATCCATTCATTATCTCAGAGAAAGGACCGCCCCATGAAAACATAACCTGAAACCTCCCCTTTAGATTGCCTCTTCATAGGACACCTTCCCAACCAAAAACTCTGTTCTAAATTCACAAGTCAGTCTCAAATAGCATAAGCTAAAGTAACATAAAATCCACTCATAGGATTACGTGTTTTTCTTAGCTTTCTTCCTGAATTGCATTTTGAGTTGTGAGGATTATGTTTCTTCATTTTCTTCTTCCTTTCACACTCCCCATCATAGTTGGAATATTTCAACTATTTCTGAGTGTGTCAAGGCCTCATATTATCATCCTCAGGTATTTTGGGTTGTTTCTCCATCTGATTTAATTCAAAATCCATTTTTATTCACTTCTTCATATTTCACAAGAACAACTTGTTAGTCCAGTGACCGTCATTAGTTCACATCGATTGTCATCGGTTTACAGAGTGGTGTCGATTCTTAGCTCTTTTGGTTATTTTACCCAAAACAACTTTCATCACCTTCTCTTTTCTATTTGAAGTCATCTAGACATCATCATATTCACAACATTGTGATATCACTATTAAATAAACTTCCCTTTCTTGCAGGAGGTGCCCATTCCTCACAACCCACAAATGACCTCATTAGGATGGTGATGGAAAATATGCAGACATTAGAAGAATCATTTTCCAGCTCTTGTAAATCCTTGACCTATGAAAAAATATGTAATGATCCTATTCATCCATCTATTCATATTTTCCCATACCCCATGCATTAGGAAATTCCCAAGTTCAATCGTTTCAATAGTAAAGAGGACCCACAACAACACTTGTAGTCATTCAAACATGGGTGCTACCTAATTTCCCATGACGATGCTTTACTCCTACAAACATTTCCCATGTCCCTAACAGGACCCACCTTAGATTGGTACAAAAGTTTACCTAGATATTCCATCTACTCCTTTAACCAAGTGGCTCAAGCATTCCTAGACCACTTCTCAATCAATGTAGTCAAAAATTCACCATGACTGACCTATATTCGACATGACAGTATGACGATGAATCTATCACAAATTTCATTGCTCATTGGTGAAGTCTTATCAACCAATTAACATTCCAGTTACCTCAAGCTGAACTTATAGAGTTGTTCACTAGAGCTTGTGTTAGACACATCTCACCAACTCTACAGCTACAAACCTTCCATACCTTCGATGAATCATTCACCATGGCACGAAAGATAGAAATCACACCATTGAAAAAAATAAAATCCAATTACGAAACAAGAACACCCCAGTTCAAATAAAATGATTCTTCTTCATCTTCAAAACCCCAAAATAATTATTCAAAAGCTAAAGGATTTACCAACACCGTAGTTCTCAAAGCTATTCCATCTCATCCCTCTAATCAACCCAAACCTTCCTCTAATCTTTCTCCTGTTTAGAATTTTTAGTTCCCGTAGGAACAATGGAAGTGATCTTGAATTGGAGAGCCCTATTTTTCAGTCTTGGAAAAGTTTCTTAAAGATGGAGCCATTACACTTCCCCATTAAACCTCATCTTGGTTTTGATCTTGCTCTCCCTCTCCTTGCATAGTATAAGGAACATGAATATTGTAATTATCATTGCATTAAAGGCCACAACCATGGTAATTACATAAATTTTAAGAACATTATCTAAGAGATGATAGATAATGGATCTCTCGTCATAGATAACCTAAACACGCCTAGGTAAACAAAAAATTTCACATATTTAAGAAGTCACTCCTAATCATACATCATCATCTAATCAAAATAGTGAACCTTCAACCAATGACAGTAATGTCCATGAATTCCATGCAGTTTTTTATATCATACCGGTCGTTCCTCATATTCCACCTATTTTGTCTATCAAGGAAATTTTGGTGTGATATTCTCTACCCATAGAGGAGCATACCTCTTCCAATCCTTCACCCTCAGAGGATTCCCCTTCATCTCCTCATTCACCCACGGGGTAATCCATGATTTCTGCTAATTTTATTTCACCATCTACCTTACAATCTACTGAACAGTCAACAATATTAACTCTCCCATCCATAGGAGAATTGTCATCGCTTTCTCCTCCACCAAATGAAAAGTCTACCTCACCCCACCTACCATCTCTCCTACCCATAGGAGATTATTTAGACATGCCACTACCTATTAGGAAAACTCTCCCTCAACATCCCAGGATCTTGTTGACTTGATCTCGGCTCTTTTACCCGCATGAGTTTGAGGCTAATTGATTCCATGTATCATAGACATATTTTATAGGGATTTCCATCAAACTAACTATATCTCCTCTTACATCAATCCCATTTTCATAGCTAGTTGATTTCTTGGATTATGTTTATGATTCCATGATCTCGGGACATCTTCACTCCCATTTTCAACTCAAATGTAAATGTTTCCTAAAGATACATCCATGAGCTATCCAAAGGTATTTCCAAAGAACCGGATCAACCCTACCCCTTCCTATATCAAACAGATTCTTCTTCATCACCTCTACCTACATCCAAACATTTACCCACAACTAAAACCATTCCAATGCCTAAGAACCTCCCACACCTATATCTTCACCCATGTCTAGACCCATCACTACCTTGGGTGTCATGCTGACATCAAGACTTACCCATCCACCCGTCAAATTAGATTTAGCCATGTCTTCCCAAACCCGCACCAAAATTATTCCTCCACCTAAAAGGAAGACCCAAAATTCTTTGCCACATATGCTAGTCTCACCTACCAAACCTTTGTCACCTTCACCCCTTCCATCCATCCTAGGGCCTCACCCATCAACCTTAGCCAAACAGTCTCCTACCTAAGGCCAGTCAAAAGCTAAGAAACCTATTACTTCATCACGATCCTTTGTTACACCTCATTTACCTACATGAAAAAACACCCTCGCCCTCACCCATACATTTATTACCACCTATACCTCCACTAGTTACTATAACCCCAAATTTTCCTATATAAATTCAACCCATACCATCCACCCAGCCTCTACCAACCACTTCCACCGTAACTCTATTATCCCCATGGGTAACCCGTCCTCTTCCACCATCTACTTTCCCTTCGCATCACATACTCTTGTGTCACCTTTACCTAAGAAGGTGTAACCCAAAGAAAAGAACCCACTACCCTCCAATAAGGTAGTTAAACCAAAAAAACCTTCCATTGCTAGCTCTTCTACCACACCTTTACCCAAGAAGATGCCATCAAAACCTAAGACAATACCACTTACCAAACTAGTGGTCCAACCCATTCCTCCTCCTATAACACCTCTTCACTCACAATCATCCTCACCATTACCCAAACCCACACTCACTTCCCATTGTGATCCATTGGTAGGGTCCTACACCAACATTCTAGCCAACCTCTTAGAGACCTCAATCATCACATTACCGCCACTTCGACCTTACGACCCCCTCAAACCCAAACCAAAAGGGTTTGATGAAACTAAAATTTGTGCCTACCATCGTGTGCTAGGACATGATGTAGAAGGTTATAAGGATCTCAAAATTGTTCTTCTCTAACTATGTCCTCCTAAAGAAAATTTCAATGACAATGATCTTCTTGATGAGGACCATGTTCCACCTTCACTTGTCACCACACATCATCGTCCCTTGTTTCTTCAATGACCTACATCTCCACCCCCACAACCCTTTTTTCCACCTCAAAAATTTGAGATCAACATGGTCCATATCAAAGAGTTGGAAAAACCACTACCCAAATGCCAGTGTGCCCTACTCATTTCACAAGGCTCTTACCCCGCATTAGGTTTCTTCCCATCATTTCGTTACACTACTCATGACATATCATCTCCATCTACCTCCTTCCCTTAGATTAACATGGTCCAAGTTGCCACCCGTGCCTAAAAGGAAAAAGGAAAATAAAAATCAACTAGCCCATCAACCAATCTCGTGCCCAATATACCATCTACACCTACACCCAAAATCACCATTTGAGGACCCACATACCCTATTTCGATGGTTTCACCCATCGTACAATGATAAATTTTTTTACATCAATCACCTCTAAAAATTTCTTTGTGCGATCTCATCCAAACTTTTGAATCTCATAGACAAGCCCCTTATGGAGGTTTTGTAATCCATCAAAGTTTTACCTAAAAACCTATACCAGTAGCCTCCATTCTCACCCCGCATCACGTGGCCTCTCTTACCAAATCATCTCCTCTTCTACCCCCATGTCCACTCATCAAGTAGCTGCCCTTAGTTTCTTTGATGAGGAGATTGTACCTCTCTAGTTAGATGACCCTGATCCCACCCTTTTCATCTTTGTTCTATATCGATAACATACATGTACAATGTGTTATGATTGATGGTGGTGCTAGCATCAACATCATCTCTTCCCATGTTTAGAATAAAATGCACATCCATTCAAATTATATGCATAATAACCCATTTATGTTGTGCTCCTTCGATGACACCATCATCTCCATCCTTGGCACCATTATTCTTCATGTTTGTATAGGCCCTCACACTATCCTGGAATTATTCTACATCTTATATGGGGAGTTCAATATAACCTATTGCTCAACCAACCTTAGATTTGCATCATGGGTTGTTTTCTTTCAAACTTACACTTGATGTGTAAAATTTAAACATGAAGGGAATAACTATACTATCCTAGTCAACCCATCACCATTCAAAACCTGTAACATGTTGTACCAACCAAATGATGACCTTCTACCGATTAAGGCATATATCATTACCCACACTTCTCCTTCACCCATGACCCCATCCACTAATGTTGTTGCCACCTCTCCCACACCTAACTCTTCTATTCCTACTATTTTTGCACCCTCTTAAGCTGTCCCATCTACTTCCCAACCAACCAATATGCCTCTTGCCAAATTGCCTAGTAGTTCATCTATCCCCACTACCCACATATCTACTACCGATCCCTTAGAAGGTGTTTTTCAACACCTCACTCTAGGGGAGTATCACCTATACAATATCAACACATTCCTCCCTCTGTAAGAGTATGACAACCTATGCCAACATCCTCATTATATAGTACTCCCCACCTTTGCACTAACTTAACATATGGGGGACTTGATACTACCACCTATTCACCCAAACCACCATCCCAAACATGACCATTTTCATCTGACC
The DNA here is from genome assembly GCA_018340775.1 of Taxus wallichiana var. yunnanensis. Lineage (NCBI taxonomy): Eukaryota > Viridiplantae > Streptophyta > Pinopsida > Cupressales > Taxaceae > Taxus > Taxus wallichiana. Next base: position 444,449,488 of record CM031239.1, read on the forward strand.
TCCAATCTCTCACTAATTGCCACTTTGCCCACACTTTCCTTCACCGCACATGGAAAGGATTTGGATTTGGTTTTTATGAACAAGGTCATCATACCATCATCCCATGTACCACCTGTAAACACAAATATCACATTGGCATTGGTTTTACCGCATAATCTTCCAAGAAGGCACGAATCACCCTCATTAAGGATGAAAAACCTTACACAACCCATTCACCAACATCACCACCTTCACCCACGAGTCCATAGATCCCAAATCCATTCCTCCTAAAAAAATTTGTGAACATAATTTCCTTGGGACCTTTGACTTATCAATGTGGTGGCGAGACTCCCTCTTCTCTTCCCTTCCTGTATCCTAACATGATAGATGATGATACACCTTCTATTAACATCATTTAATATAAGGAAAATGAGACTATCCTCACCTACCTTGGGATAGAAGATTCTTATATTCACCAGTTGTTACCTTCTGAGATGCAAACCATGTTGAATGAATTGACCATTGAAATCAACATTAACACTCAGGACGACCCACACATCTTAAAGATAGGCCAATATTTAGATGTTGTTGAACATGAAGCTTTTACTTATTTCCTCTAGGACCATAGCAATGTTTTTGCTTGGTCCTATGCTGATATGCCTGGTATTGACCCAAACATTGTGGTCCATAATATCATAACCATTCCTGACACCAAACCCATAAAATACGAAGTTATGAAAATGCATCCTTGCATTGCCCTTCTTGTCAAAGAAGAACTTCAGCACCTTATCTTGGTTTCCTTCATCCTACCCATTGACTATCCCCAATGGATTTCTAATATCATTCCTATCACAAAATTGACTGGGGACTCCACATTTGCATGGATTTCCACAACCTCAACTTAGCTTGCCCCAAAGATGAATTTCCTCTACCAAGAATTGACCAACTAGTTGATCTCACCACTGGTCATGAGATGTTATCACTCATGGACGGTTTCTTGGGTTATAATAAAATATTACTCACGCTAGAAGATCAACACAAAATTTCCTTCATCACTCCTTAGGGTACCTTTTTCTATCGATTCATACATTTTGGCATTAAAAATGTCGGTTACTACATATCAGCGAGCCATCACTTATATCTTCCATGACATAATGCATCGCATATTTGAAGATTACGTAGATGACCTTCTTTCCAAATCCAAACATCGAGCCAAACACCTGACAGTCCTTAAGGTCATATTTGACTGCCTCATCAAGTATTGTGTTTTCCTTTAACCTAAAAAATTATGTCTTCATGGTGCTTTCAGGAAAGCTCCTTGGTTTCATTGTTTCTTTGCATGGTATAGAAGTCGGTCTTGCTAAATTCAAGGATATTCTAAAAATTCCTCCACCTACTAATCTCCGTCAACTTCAAAGTTTTCAAGGTAAGTTACAATATATTCATCGATTTATTTCACAACTTTCCAATCATTGTCAACCATTCCATCATCTCCTCAAAAGGAACATATCCTTCAAATGGGATGATGAATGCCACAAAGCCTTTTACACCTTAAAAATACCTTTATCAACCACCGGTGCTCATTCCCCTAAATATGACTGACACTTTTGCATATACATTTCTTTTACTGATCATTCCTTAGGTGTCATGCTCACTCATCATGATTAGAAACACGGGGGAGCAAGTGGTTTATTACGTAACTCGTACCCTTTTAGACTATGAAACTAGGTACACCCGTGATGATTTTTTTTTCTTATCCTTAGTTTTTGTCACCACTAAATTTCGTCATTAACTACTCAGCCAAAAGTCCTTTGTTGTCACTAACACTGATCCTTTACATTACATGTACACAAAACCCTACCAACATCAATGTGTTGCACGTTGGCTCATGCTTCTTACAGACCTTGACCTCAAATTCATCCACCAAAAATCTATCAAGGGCCAAACCATCACTAACCAACTAGCAGATACACCTATTTCTAGAGATCAACCCTCTAACTTCGATTTTTGGATGAATCCATTGCTGCCCTCTCTTTGGATGATACCACTTACTAGATGACCTTATTCTTTTATGGTTCCAAATGTTAGCGGAGGCGGTGCAGGTTATCCTTATTCCTCTTGATGGTGAACCTATGCCTTTATCTTTCAAACTAGATTTTGATTGTACTAACAACATTACCGAATATGAAGCACTCGTATTAGGCCTTCAAACTACCATCACCCTAAATGTTAAATCAATTAATATCTTTGGTGATTCCCAACTGTTATAAACAAAGGTAATTATATATACCAGTGTCGTAATGAAATACTCCAAAAGTACAAACATCATGTTGACATAATTTTGACTACCTTTGACCATTACAAACTTCAAACCACCCCATGTTCTACTAATAAATTTGTGGATACCATGGCCTACCTGGCTTCTCAGATACCCACTTCATCTTCGACTCCAAAATCTTTGTCATAATACAAAGGTTACAATCACCTTCTTATTTATCTCAAGATGTCAACTCTTTCAGAACTATTGCACCTGACCTTTAGTATAAGAAATTTGTAGAATACCTTTCCCTTTCCATTATACCTCCTGATCTCGCTCATAATGGACAACATGCCTTTATTAAAGGTGTCTCTTGCTATCTCATCACGTACGGTCTTCTTTATAAATGTGGCTTCGACAGTATTCTCTTCCGATGCCTTACAAGTTCTAAAATTTCCTATACCATCAAGGAAGTTCATGATGGAATTTGTGGAGGTCACTTTAGTAGCTTAGCTATCACTAAACACATTCTTCACCTAGGCTATTATTAGCCAACCCTAAACCATAACTGTTGTGACTATTTCAAACATTGTGTGAAATGCCAGTAACATGCTAATCTTCATCACACACTTATTCATGCCTTACAGGTCACACGAGACCTTTGGCCTTTCTCTCAATGGGGTTTGGATCTTGTTGGAGAGATTAATCCTCATTCTTCAAAATTCAATCAATGGATTATAACTGCTACTAAATACTACACTAAATGGGTAGAATCCATCCCCCTCATTTCTACAAAAGCTGAGAATTTTTTTGAATTCATCAACCATCACACTATTTGTCATTTTGGTGTTCCTCACCATCTCATCACTGATAATGACAAGTAATTAAAAAAACCTATGAAATCTTTGTGACACTTTTGGCATTCAAATCAGTTTCTCTTCACCTTACTACCCACAAACAAATGGCCAAGTAGAATCAATTAATAAAACCTTGAATAAAATTCTTATGAAAGTAGTTGATGATACTAAGAAGGATTAGCATACGCGCATTCAGTTTTCCTTATGGGCTTACCACACTGAAATTTTCACTTTGACTATTGCCATTCCTTTCTCTATAGTCTATGGTACTAAGGTTTTCTTACCTCTCGAAGTCCAAATTCCATCTCTCCGTATCTAACTACAAGACATGCTCAACAATGATGACTTTCGCCAGGACCGTTTAGCACATCTTGAGTTGTTAGATGAACATTTTATCAATGCTCTTGAAACTCTCCAAATATACCAAAAACATATCAAACGTGCCTATGATAAGTGTATCCATGAACAAACCTTCTAGGTTAGTGACCTCGTCCTGAAGGAAAATCAACATGTAACCAAAGAAGAAAAAATAAATGGGAAAATTTGCTCCTAATTGGCTTGGACCCTATATTGTTACTCATACCTATGGATCAAGTTCTTATTATTTGTCTTCACTCAAAGGTAAACCCGAACCTAAGCCCCTCAATTCCTTACATCTTCGACCATTTTATTGTTGAAATCTAGTCCTATATCACCTTTTGTCTATTAACCACTCGTCCCTTGATTTCCATTCACCTTCCATATTACCTATTTTGAGGATCAATGACTAAACAAGAATCATGTGATTACCCATCACCTTTTAACCTTATCTTCAATATGAGTACCATGGTTCTACTCATGGCATGATTCTCATGGATACTTATTATATTTTTCAAAGATGAAATCACATGGTCATTCATCACTTGAAACCATCTTTTCATATTTAACCTCTGTGATCACAAAGGTAAAAATGAACCCGCATCACGTCCCTTATATATATTTTCAAAAGGTTAGTGTATTTATTACTTCTTCACTACCAAAAATCCTATCATTAATTGACCATTTTCAAAATATCTGCTTGGTACATCTTCGTGCCCCACCTATAATCTTCTAGTGTTCATTCCTACCTTTTAGCTACAAACTTCTCTTCAACTTGCTTTCATGTGCCCGATTACCTCATCACTGCTTCCCTCCTTGGTAGTTATCACAACCACTTATTACCTCGTATTATATTGTTCCCTCATTTATCTCTATATATGGTCATCTTTTAGAAGCAATCTCCTTTCTAATAGCTCATTTCCACACTTAACTAGCACATGTAATAGTTTTGTTCTCATGTGTACCCAGTTGTGAATAACCACCCCACACCAATGGTATGTGTAGTCCTCTATGCATGAAAATACTTCAGGATGTTCATTATCTTCCAACGTGTAAATGTGCTTATTACAAAAAACACCAAACTAAATTGAGAAATCATAGCAAGAAGGAAATACATTAAAGGAAATACGGAAATGAAAACCTATTCTAAATGGAAATACTACCTTATTACAAACACCAAGAAGACTTATTTATAGTAGGGCTTCAGCCTACTCCCATTGAAGTAACTAGGTAACCGTATTCCATCAAGCACCTCTAATTGGCAAGTTCCTGATTCAAGTATATGAGTGATAACATATGGTCCCAACCAATGCACTTTAAGATTTCTGGATGGCAAAGAAACTTAGAATCATAAAGAAGCACCATCTGTCTAATCTCAAGATTTTTGTCCCTGATGTTCCTATCATGCCATGCCTTCTACCTAGCCTTTTCTTGATTTTGAATCCAACATGCTATGACACGCCTCTCATCCAACTGTATCAATTTATCAATTCTTTCTTCTAATAATTTTTCATTGGCTAGACCTCCAGCATGCATAATATACAAAGAAGGTAACATGAATTCCATAGAAAGAACTATTTTTGCACCAAACACCAATTGAAAGGGTTTGGCCTTTTTCAACCTCTTGTATGTTGTTCTATATGCCCAAAGCATGGAAGTAACTTTATCATCCCAATCTTTCCTTCCAACATCACATTTTTTTGTCAATGTCTGGTTCAAAATCTTGTTGAAGGCCTCAATAGTCCCATTTTCTTGAGGATGATAGGGTGTATTCTTGTGATGCATAATCATAAGTTCGTCTAATAGTATCTTGATTGTCTCATTCAACAAATGTGAACCTGTATCACTTGTCAAGATCAGTGGGCATCCATACCTTGTAAGAACATTTTCCCATAAGAACTCAAGGCTATTGTAGTTGATGTATAATCCTTGGTAGGCGTGCTTCACTCACCTTGTAAGATAATCTATGCAAGTGATGATGTAGCGTGATCCAGTTCTATGCTTGGCTAGAGAAATAGGACCCACAAATTCTATAACCCATTTCTCAAATATATCTGCACTAGGAATAGGTCTTAAAGGCATTTCATCTCCTTACCTAAGTTTACCAAGGTGTTGACAATGATCACACCCCTTACATATGCTCTATAATCTTTATAGAGTGTCTCCCACCATAATCCAATGAGTAGAATCTTGCATGCAGTGGCCTCACATACTTAGTGCCCACTTGTAATACTACCATGAGCCTCTTCCAGGATATCCATGCACTTGTTCCATAGTACACACCGATGCAATACTTCATCTCGACCTAACTTGTATAGGTCACCACTGATAAACATAAAATGTATCATGCAAATTGTAAGTTGTTTCTTCTCTAAGGATTTCATTCCTTCCGGTTTTATACATGTACGTAAAAAGATAACAATATACTCTAATTTTGAAGGTGCACATTTTAAATTGTACAACTATGCATCCGGCATTTTATCTTTAATTGTCGCACTTCATCCCCGAGTGAATTCTTGATAAATGGTCCGGGCGAATTAATTTTACTGGTTTTAACCACAATTGTGAAATAATATTCTTGGAATAAGAGCACCCATTGACATATGCACCCATGTAAAATGGGATTTTTACTAAGTATTTCCATGTCGTGTGATCGTATAAAATACAAATGGTGTTGGTAGCGGGTATTTTCTGAATTTATGCAGTGCATAGATCATTGAAAAGGATTCACACTCAGTATTTGTATGATTCTACTCTACATGAGTCAACTTTCTACTAGAAAAATAGATAGGATGATATATAATTCCTTCTCCATGTTGAGCCTACACCACGCTAATGGTTATGCCAGAGGCATCCACATGTACATGAAATGGTTGGTTCCATGAGGAAAAATGCAGAATAGGTGTTATAGTAAGTCTCTTCTTCAATGCCTTAAATGCACATTGTTGTGGTTCTCCCTAATAGAATGTCCCTTTTCCCTTTAGTAACTCTTCCAAGGGTGCGGAAATCTTAGCATATCCTTTGATAAATTTTCTATAATACCCAGTGTGACCCAAGAATCTACGCACCTCACTCTAACTGGTAGGCTCTTCTAGGCCTACAATAATTGCAACCTTAGTTGGATCCACTAACAAACCTTCCTTACAGATGATGTGCCCTAAAAAAGTGCCAAAAGGTGTAGCAAACACACACTTCTTGATGTTTAAAGAAATGCTTAATTTTATACATGTTTCAAACATTAGCGAAAATTGTCATAATGATCCTTAATAATTCCATACACCGTCGAATCATCCAAGTAAATTTGTAATAAGTTGTGAATAAAATCATGGAATGCTTGAAAACTATGTGTGAAAATACATTAGGCACATTTTTCATATAAAAGAGCATCATAGTATATGAAAAACCTCCCCATTCAGTGGTGAATTTTGTTGTCTCTTAATCCTCTGATGCAATCCTAACCTAATGATACCCATAGAATCCATCAGTAAAAGAATATATTTTGCACCCTACAACACCTTCTAATATCTCCTCTATGAAAGGTGTAGGAAAGGGATCAATCACACATGCAACATTTAGTTCCCTGTAATCCACACAAATCCTAATCCAACCATATTTATTTATACTGATGACCATGGGGCTAACCCACTCTGATTCTTCTAAGGGCTTGATGATGTTAGATTTCAACATATTTTCAATTTCTTCCTTAAATTTACGCGGGGTTAGGGTTCATTCTATAGGGTCTTTTCTTGACCAGGTGTGCACCTTCCTTAAGATTAATCTTCATCTCTCCTAATGATTCATGCAATCCTTTTAATTCATGGTAGCCCCTAGGAAATAAGTCCTGAAAATCACGTAGTAACTCAATGATTTTTTCCACTTCAGAGTCAGACCAATAATCCCCAATTATTGCCTCCTTAGGTTCAACGATTTGTGCCAACATTCAATTTTTTTGTCTTCATGGGTTCATGATAGGTGTGTGCGTTTTTATCCACACTTTGTCTAACACCTTATACATACCTATTGAATGATCTATATCCAGATCTTATACTTCCTCATCATCCACTATGTAGACCATCTTTCCTTTTTCTTTCTCAAAGCAAGCACACTTAAGTAGTGTGGCATCTGTCTCTTCTTCTTCATCAAAGCGTGCTCCTGAGTCTATCTCACCAAATAAATCTTGAATGAGTTCTTCCACCTTTGCATTGTATCCCATAGTTAAGCGCTTTATAACCCTTAATGCCTCTTCCACTAGAGGTTTAGTAGAGAAGTAGTCAAAATTCTAGACCATTCCTGTAATCAAATCCTACCAATTTCCAATCTCTCTATGTAGCTCCGCATATACATACCAAATACGTGTGTAACCTTGTAAAGTGGAATAAATTTTTTGTACCCATAGCGAAGGTGGTAAATCTTCTTGCCCCTCTATCCAAAGCCTCTCACACAGCTAAACGTGGTGCTGAACAGGTTGATTACCATGATATGTGCAGATTTGAGTAGGTGCATTTCTCTTAAAAAATTGAGTTGTTAGAGCAATCATGACTTCATTCCATTCTACAAGATTATCCCTGTGAACCACCCACCAATCCAATGTTGTCTGCATAGGGTATATGTTAACATATTTCTTCTTTCAACTTGGTTTGTCCACTATTCCTCCATGGTGTGCAAGAATACTGTAGCGTCTCCTTCTCTAGTGTACCGAGGTACGGATATTTTACCTATCCTCCTAATATAACGAGGTTTACTTCTCCATGAAAATGCACTCCTTAATTCACACCAAACCATATCATAAGTTCCATGAGCCCAATTATCACAAGCAATACTTGTGGTATCACTAATAGACTATGCATATTCCCACTAGAGGATTCCTTCCTTAGATGGCTTGAGTACTTCTGGGTCCCAAATGACACATACATAAATCATGTTTAGATCTTCCTCACTCAAAGGCTCAACATAAGGTGCATATTTCCCATCTATTTTAATAATAACTCTTTCCTCCTTGTTCTCAAAACTTATATTTCCCTTTTTGAACCGTAGATCAACTTTATTTGTGTAGTACCAAAGGCACTTAAGCAAAGCTAGGAAACTGTCTACTTCTGAAAGTGTTAAGACCTCAAAGTACCCAATGAACTTGGCCCCTTGTATAGTAATGGATGCATCTTTTAAAACTATGATGGGATTTTCCTTAGTTAGTTAGCCATAAACAGTACATTAGAAGATGGTTGTAATGGAGGTCTCCCCATCTATACCAATGCATCTAAAGTAAGAACATTTAGCTTTGTGTCTATGTCAATCAATATATTACTCAAGATCCATCCATCAAAAACAACATTCAAAGTGATCTCCTTATCATAATCTAAGTTATGAGGGGGAAGATTTGCATGCGGGATTTGACATCCATTTTAAATACCTTTATACGAAGTGTTTCCTTTAGCCAATTCCTAGTGATGGAATGATATTCTCCTTGCCTGAATTTTGTATACCTCCTTTACGTCATCAATATATGACTAGACCATCTTTGTTTCCTTCTTTTGTTAGATTTTCCATGATTTATCCTTTAAACACTGTATTTCACTATGAAGATTTCTAAGTACCTCCATGGTTTCCTGATAAACTTCCTTTTGGTGCACAGGATCCTAATATCTTACATGTAAAACGTCCTCCTTAGTGATGGTAGGATTCTTTTGTAACACTTCTCTGGTGCATGCAAATTTAGCAAATGTAGTAATATTCATAGGGTAATACCTTAGGTTTTGGTGCCAACTTTAGCATCCACTGATTTTCCACAATGCGTTGTATTCTAACCATCCCTGTGCCCTTGTTTTCTTGTTTATGTTGCTTGCTAAGATGCTCATATAGGTCTGAGAATTCCTCATAGCTATGACTCTTCCCACAAAAAGAACAAGTAATATTCTGAGGACATTCATGCCTGTAGTGGTCAAGAGATCCACATGTAAGGAGCGTTCGCAAGGAAACTCGCCTCATCCACCACCACAACCTTGACCCCTGAATCCACCATGGTATCCTTGACCTCTTCCATGTCCTCCTTCATAGCACCCCTCATTCCAATCATAACATGCTTGATTGTGATCCCAATCCTAGTGCTCACCTTTACCCTTAGAGTTATCTAATACTCCTGTCTATCACACACCAATATCTATAGCATCATGGATCTGACCAATCAACTTGTAGTCTTTTGTATCATGAGTCATGGACTAGAAAATATTACAATAGCAAGATACATTCTTCCTTATCACACATTGTAATAATGGGTAGCGACTAGCGTCATGGTTTAGATGACATATCTCACAGTCTAGCAATAATAATGCACTGACCTGTGGAGACAACTATCCTTGGTGTGCCCTTCCACTTGGTAGTCTATACACCAAATCTCGGTGCCCAGACTTATGTGCTGAATTTTCCAATAGTTTCTCCAACTGTTTTTCCATAGTTGCAATCTATGCTTCCAAGAATGGGCTGAATCCAGTGTATATATTTCCAACTACCTTAGCATGCAAATCTACTTCAAGGGCTTCACATGGATCAGTGTATGTCTTAAGTGCTTCACATGGATCAATGTATGTCTTAAGTGATAATGAAATTCTAAAATGTGTGATCCAACCTCCAATGAACCATTGTGCATGTTGCCTTTCATGAATATCATAAGAAATATTAGACAATTTTTTATTGAAATGGGCATCATACTCCCGGACACTCTCAATAGTTCCCTTCTTAATATCCTTGAGCACACTTATACTCTTCTACTCAAATTTAGGGATATAGAACTCTTTAAGGAAAGCATCTTTTAGTGTTGCATAATCTATGCAAGTTTTTTTAGGGTCACAATTCTTGTACCAATTATGTGCATGCCCCTATAATGTAGTTACAAGTTCACTTGCCTTGTGCTCAGAATCATGATTCCTTTTGTACACCATAGTATCTCACACATGTGCACATGTTTAACAGAATATTTTATGCCCCTATACTCTAGAAGATGGAGAGACATCTCCATGTAAATATTTTGGGGTTGGTGCGGACCCTGCCCACCTGATCCAGAACCTCCTATGTTACCTCTACCTCTAGAACCACTAGATCCACCAGAACTAGAACCACCTATACCCCCTGATCCTCCACATGTAGCTAGAAGTGGACTAGAAGATGTACTTCCATGTGTCCCAATAGTAGTATTGAATTGAACTCCTATAGTTTGTGTGGTGGTACTAATCCCAAAAGTGATTCCAAAGTTTGGTGTGCTCAAATTCTGTCTTGATGATGCATTTGAAAAATTACCACAAAAAGAATATGTTTTCCTTGTCATGGATGTACTTTCTATGTGACTTACTCCTGCTTCCCTACTTCCCAAATTAGCTTGCTGACTATTGGATGTATTAGATATTGGAAAACCCAATGCAGGGCTAGGTTGCAAGATAGATACAAATGTGTGCCCATGGCCTAGGTTGTCTCTACTTGGTGCACTCCTTGTGAGGATGAGGGGATTACCTATCATGCTTACCCAAATGGGGGACTTCCATATGCTCTGGATCTATGCCTTCTACATGAGCTCCAAATCCTTCACAAGTCATCTCTCTCCTCAACACCATCCACTCTATAATATCCCGCTACTTCTCCATCTCCTTTTGATGCACCACATTTTACTCAAGCTACCTTTCTTCACTCTTCCTTTATTTCACTAGGTCCACCATCTTTCACCAAAACTACTCATGTCCCCGTGCATGGTGGGGTTTAACTAGCCATCATTTTTTCTTCCAAGTTTAGGGTCACCATCAAGATCTTGATCACCAATGGAATGCCTTGCAAGTAAGTTCCCCTAGGATAACGTAAAAATTTGAACTCAGCTACCTTTGGGAAATAATAAGTGGAAATTGAGTACTCCAGAAAATAACTTCTCAAAACACCATGGAACCAAGTATCCAAAATGCGTATCCAAATCGAGATCAAGATCATAAAGGTCCTCGAAATTCTTCATGAATCCAGATAAGTGAGTGATACCTCAAATTCCATTTAGACACATATAAAACTAGCCACTCATACACTCTACCGAGAAGATAACAAATAATATCTCATACAAATAGTCATACAGATTCTGTTCCACCCACACACATGTGTCAAACTCAGATCTAGTGTTGAACCTCTGTGCATACTCTTCTTCCAGATATTTTATCCACTCCTCAAAATTTACTAAGTTCAGCCAGACGTCTTCATCATGAAACATCATGAAAACAACTAAAAAAGAGGTGCCAGAAATGGAACCAATGATGCATCCTAGAATATACCACGAATAACTCAGCCACACTGGCACATCACCCAGTGTTAGGCGATCACTCACCTGAAGTGAAAAAAGGTACCAGGACCCTCTTTAGAGTTTCTTGTGTAGGATGTTAATGTGTTGAAGATAGATCATATTCATAACCATAATAAGCACAAACATTCCATAGAGCATAATCATTCAATAGTGCATAACCAGATCTAGATATTAAGGAATCATGAATTAAACAATAACTATGACAAGATTGATCATACAAGAACCAATTACAATCATGTTAACACCTTATCCATCCAATATACTCCATTATATTAAACACTATAAAACATAGAAGCTTCTTACATCATATAACATTACCATAAGTTTATGCGCGCATCAGATCCAACAACATAACTCTACAATAACTCATACACAATGTCTTGGTGTCTCTCTCTAACTACACATTTCAATACATACTTATAGGGGTGGGGACTTTCCCTTCACCACCTACACACTTCCCAAAATAGGTCACATGCTGAAAATAACCATGTGCCTTTACAATAATATGCACACATGCAAGTGCGCTAATAATAGATCTCCTACAGTTAACTAGCAGTAGTAATCCTATTATTATCCCAAACTCATGCATGGTGCTTAGTAGACGCTCATCCCCAAAATAGCATTTTTTCATTTCGTGCAGTCTCCATCTGATATGTGCTTCGCACATTATCTCCAAAAATATCCTGTAACCATGAAAAATGGCTAAGTCCTAAATGATCTTGTCCTAGCACACGTTTCCTTTCCTATCCTTCCACACCTTCAAATGTGTCTTGTTTCAATGTGTAAATATTTTTTGTGCCATATCCTTAGTGTCATACTCTGTTTTCTCAACACATACCTTTTGATAACCTTAGAAATTCTCTAAATGTTACTTCATCCACAACTTTATGGTAGGAATAGAGAAATGAAACCTCATTCAATAACTTGGCCAAGACATAGTGGTTTGATTTAGGAAATACCTAATAATGTTCCCACACATGCTATCAAGGACATTTACAACAATTTTTACGCTTGACACGGACCTTGTGCCTACTACTACACACTTTCTTCACATGAAATCTTAAAAGGATATTTTCAAAACTTAAATGTTGACTACAATGATCATTAGGAGAGGAGTAAAAATTAGATAAACATACCTTGTATTTGTTTACTCAACATCATGGAGAATAATTTGCTTGGTTTAGCGGTTGTAAGATGACCAAATGCTTTTACAAACTTATTGTGCTTCCTTCAAGAATCCTAGAGAAGGAATTTCATGCTCCTGAGAGCACTAGAACATCATGAAATCCTCAAAGGAGTCCAATAACTCCACCTTATTCTCTTTCTCTCTCTCTTGCAAATTTGATTTGTGACTCCTTTACATGGTTGTCTTGAAATGATGATCTCCACGAGTTTTCTTATTAAACACATATGTCTCTCTTAATATATTGGATTATCACTGACTAGAGCAAACATACCTCTCATAATACTTGATGGCTGATTGATATTTATGGTATTTACTTGATCCAACGTCCTCCTTCTTATCTTTTTCAATGTAAATTTTCACCTTAATTGTGTAACATTCCCATTTTAAGACTTTATAAACAAGGGAATTATTTTATTGAAACATATTGTTCTCTCTGTTCTAAATAAAACATCATTTAGAACACACATTCCATGCCAATTAATCTCATAATAGATAACCATATGTAGTTGTAATGACTTGGTATACTACCGATCTCTCATTCCATGACTCTCATGACTAACTGATAACTCATGTTAACTTAAAGTATATAATACTTTATGTATACTACGTATACTTGGTTCTCCTACCCTATTCAGGTACTGAGTGATCTATTTAAAGAACCTATCTGAATATTTGTTACCAATATTCATCTGACATCACGTTGCTTTAAACTAGGTGACATAGGACAATGCAACTAGTAGCTTGTGATACTTTGGCCAAAGATTTTCAACATACTATTCATGTTACTATTCCTAGATGGCATACTCGTCATTCCGGAATACGTCCTTCACCTCACTCCTCTATTATCTAGAATGGTCTTTACTGACTACCGTCAGTCCACTTGCCCAAGGTTTGACCCTAGCCCTAGTTAGCATCATAGTTTGTTATAGGAAGATGCTCACGATGGCTTAGGGTATATGGGCATACTTGGCTGACCTAAGTCATTCGAATGTGCCAAGGTACCCTAAGTCATTGAAAGCTACTACCTATCCTAAACATGCTACTAATTGGACCTAGAGAGAAACTAAGTTCAAGTTTAGATGTGCGTAGATCTAGATTTATAAATATGGAAGGGTGCTACCACATGTTAACTAGAATTCTATATCCTCGAGAAGTCCTGGACTTCTCAAGGGTGCGATCTTGCGATCGACATGTGCCAACATCCATTAGAACTGATTCATCAAGATGTACATACCCCCTTAGTGGTCATTAATCATAATTAAATTGAATTAAGATTCAAATTACAACAACCATGTCTAACCCTAATTCCAACATTCCTTAAGTTCTTTATCCAACACTAGCCTGATTAGATATGGAGAACTTCATTAATTCATGTTTGTATTGTTATTCGTTAACATGGCATAACAAGCAATTATCCCAAAAAAATACAACAAACATCAAACGTTTAATTCTTAATGCAACCTAGCTATCCAAATCAAGTGTGTCATCCACCTAGATTTAGCTAGTGTTTACCTTATAAACTTAGTATAAAGATTAAAGATCATAACCACTATTCCTTTTATCTTTCATTCCATGAGAGAGGAAGAGTCTTCCTCTACATGGTTAGATGTTAGGTTTAACATAACCTTTTTATCATTCACTACTTATATAGTTTAATTTTATGTTCCAAGCATATTTCATTATTAAACTATCATTGTGAAGTTAGAGAATGACACCTTGGAATTTAACAATTTCATTAAAATGTAGGAGATTATACTTATCTCCTTAATCCAACTTATTATCTTATAATAGAAATAGTATACAAAAAATATAAGGAATACCGCAAAGTTATCACTATTATTTCCACCATACAAGTACAAAAGTATTCACATCACAAATTGGAGTCCAACACAAAACCTTTCAATTCATGATGATAAATATACATTTACAAGACTATGCATTTCAGACATTTTGCATGTCAATCAGAATTAAGATCTTAAAAGAACATCACTTTCCCATTCCAATAGATCTCAAGAATAATTCAAAACTCTTTACATAAGATCCATAATTAAATAAACCAATGCATCATAAAAATTGTCTTCTTTTATCACTTCTGATGTCCATCTACAAAAATTTCTAGCACGGGTTAGTTTCATTTCCAAATCAACAAGAAATTACATACTTAGTGAAGCCTCCACGTAAGCCCCACAAAAGTTAACTAGCCCTTGCCAAAACTGGCAGTACCTCCTTGAATTAATACCCAATCAAATCAATTAAAATCCATTAGAACCTTCGCCTTAGTGCCCTGAGACCCTTAGGTTCCTTTTAAATAGTTTAGGATAGATTTCCCAAAACTTAGGTTAGTCTAACAATAATTTCCTTAGGTCTTATAACATTTCCAAAGGTAATTCCCACTTTAGGTTGGATTAAATTTACTTCAATTAGTATTAGGCATTAGGTTAATATAGTCTAGTATTACTATAGTAATCTCCCCTTCCCATATTCATTTAGCACAAGAGCTTAGGTTAGGTCACCCCCCAACACAATAGAATAAGAAGATTAGGTTAGATTATAACCTAATTAAATATACGTAGCTAGGGATTAGGTGTTCTTACCTAGTTTAGGATGCCATTAGGTTAATCCTATAGTTTTAGGATTCAGATCCCCTTCATAGTCATGAAGCAAACTATTTTTGTTTACGCCAATAATGTCCTGCAAAGATCAATTCCAAAGGCCCAAGTTGATAGTAATTGCGAAGCTTTAACACAATAATACTAATGCTTTTGAATATATTTTTGTATTTTACATACGAGTACATTTTGGCTATTATATAGCCACAACAATAGGCAAACCAACTTCCTATTAAATAGGAAGTCATACTAACTACATCTAATAATACACGAGTTGTTTTAACAACTTGTTTAATATTCAAGCTTATTATGTAGGTTGTTTACAACAACCTAACTTACACACATAATAATATTTACCTCTACGTAAATATTATCAAACCATATAATGTTCACAATAGTAATTTCCTAACATTCACCCCATTAGTGTGAACATTATTAATAGCTAATCTTCACCCCCTTAATGTGAACATGGTGAAGAACCATATTCGAAGAAGATGATCCACTTTCTAAAAACACTTTGCTTAGATCAGGTAAAAACTCCATAGATTATCTCTTTACCCTCGTAAAGGTGTAGTGTCGAGCTGAATTATGCAGGAATGCTCCCTTCCTCTTTGGGTTCCTATGGGACTTTCCCTTCCCCTGGGCACCCAAATTTTGAATCTCCAAGATCCACAAGCTTCACACTAGCTAGATAACCATCCCTTGAGTCTACCTCGAAATATTCTCCTACTCCCAAAAGTGAGTATTATGAAAACATGACTCCTCAAAAATATCTAAAAGGGTTTATTCAGCAAACCATCACACTACAAATAGGAACACTGAAAATAGAAACCACACTGCACACATGTCACCAAACCATCTGTGTGGCCCTGTCGTTTGCGACTGACGAGAGGTCGCTGATTGACCTCCTTCCTCTGTTTTCCTCCATCCTACAATGAGATGGCAGTTAACTCAGCCAGATGTGATAATGAGATTTAATAACATGCCTTGACGTCAGATTCCACCGAAAATGCGTTCATAAGGCAGATTTTTTTTTATTTTGACAATTTTCCTAATAATCACCTAAATGATGATAACAAAAAGGACACAAATATATTTTTGACACTTTGACTCTGACTTCTCGGACAAAAATATTTGACTAATTTTTTTAAAAAGGTATTTAAATGAAAATGACTCATTTAACCACTTAACTTCACTAAATAATGACATAAAAAATACAACTTTAGATAATCGACGAGACAAAAAATAATAACTCTCAATTTTGACACCTAGACAATACTAAATGACATTAGACTTTTAAAATAACAAGAAATGAGGAATTATCCTCTTAAATCTACTATATTAATAAATTTTAACTAAAGTAACAAAACTTAAGAGACTAAAGACTTGATAACCAAATATAATCAAATAAATAAACACTAAACTAGAAATATAATGACACGGTACTCTACTTTTCACTTATATGACTTCCCACGTAAAAAAACACATATAGGTAAAGACAAAATTAATATGACTTTTATTTTACTTCATGATGGCGAGGCCTCCATGTGGAGTGTGAAGTTTGAGCCAAATCTCCTTGGTTTTAACGCCTCCTTCAAAGATGCTTATGATGTAATGTAGGACATAATGAACATTTCGAAAATGGTGATATGACTCCCAAAAATGGTTTATCTAAGGGATTACATAACAAATTGTGCCACGTAGAGAGCCAATAGACATTTCAATGTAAGCAAATTATTCGCAGACAAGCCATCGACCAAAATACTAGTGAATCGATGCCACAACGAATGTAATGACAATCAAAGATTGGACGTGGGTAGGATAGAATTGAATGTTGAATGGATCAGATTCATTTCATTAATACAATATGAATCTCGAATGCAATATAATATCCAATGTGTTGAACACGAACACTTCTATTATCAGGAAGAGTATAACTCCATGCAATGCATGTAGTAGAGAGTATTTGAAATAGAACTTGTGAGGAAGACTGCAACATGGATCCTGTGGTCAAATCATGCAGACCGATTCTGTATATTCATCAATGTTTGATCACAATCACAGACAATAGATAAAGAACAATCTGTAACATCCACACGCAATAAAATTCTGTAACATCGGGTCTTTTTGAAGCCTTCCCTTGAACGCTTACCCTTTTGCGAAACATTAACCACCTAGAAATTTATGCATTGAAATAATATTTTATTTTCCAAATAGAACGGGACCTCCCTTGCCAATGCACTTTAGGGTTCCTTGCTGACAAAATTTTCAGCTGTTCTCATCACTTTTTTTTCTTTGTTGCAGTGAAACACCAATGAAAAGGAAGAGATCATGCTTGTCTTCTATCTCTGAATGCGTATTAAACCAAACATGTTGCTTCAGAAGAATGTGCAAATGAATAATCTCTACTACTGAATTATCCTTATTGCAGTATTAAAATATCAACAATAACAAAACTCCATTCATAGGTGGTAAATAGCAATATAATCGCCCAATCAAAACCATTAGAATTACATCGCTTTGATCTGCTAATAGTAATTGCAGGAGCTTTAACACAATAATACTAATGCTTTCATCTATATTTTATGTATATTACATACACTTTGCATTTGGCTATTATATAGCCACAACAATAGGCAAACCAACTTCCTATTAAATATGAAGTCATACTAACTATATCTAATAATACACGAGTTGTTTTAACAACTCGTATAATATTCAATCTTATTTATGTAGGTTGTTTACAACAACCTAACTTACAAACATAATAATATTTACCTCTACGTAAATATTATCAAACCATATAATGTTCACAATAGTAATTTCCTAACACAAGCACAACATACAACCTACGAAGACACTTTCACACAAGACCATAAAATTTACAAAATATAAAAGTTCAGTCCACCATACCTCTCAAACTACCGAATGTCAATTTATCATTCATTTTGGTAAATATTTTTAAAACATTCCTTGGATCACTGTAATTGGTCCAAGGATGAGTCAGTCAAAAGAGATAAGTTTTCAACTCTCAAAATCCGATTGTAGCTTATCAACAAGAAGTGAAAATGGATTCTTGTAAGCCATATCATCCGTTCTAAAGAATCTAAGAGTAGAAATAATTTATCCATAACAAGCATGATTTTCAAAAATCAAGGGAACAAACCTCATTCAACAAAATCACATGCCCATGCTTGTAATGCAAAGAGAAATATAACAGCTTGTTCAAGGTGTTACATACTTCCTGCTTCATTACGGAAAATTCACAAGACACCCAAAAATGACCTATGGATCTACTTTTCTAAGGCAATGTCATTTGGTGTGAATGCACAACATTGAGATTTCCCAAAGTGTGGGACCTTTGCAAATGGGGAAAGCTCTCTAGAGAAGGTTGGTTCCTCTTCCTAAACTACCTGCCACAAGCTATTCTAGTGCAAGAAAACTAATCTAATCCTAATATAACTTCCAAGGAGACAAGGAGAGAGAGAAAAGAGGGAAAAATAGAGCCTACACTAAAACGGTGATACACAAAGAAAGAAAATGCTGAACATCTATCAAAACTGCCATGGAATAAGAAGAGTTGAGTAATGGAAAGGATGGACGAGTGCATCACAAAACAAAGGATGGATTTTACACAAAAATGTTCCAAAAGTCCATGAACATAGCTCCAAAACCTACAATTAACATCCAAACATGCACAAATACCTGCAATGAAGAGAGGCAAAAGAAGGAAACAACCAAAAACGAGCAAGGATGGACAAATGCATCACAAAACACATTTTTATATTGCTCAGAAATTTGCACAAAACATCATTTCATAGGTAAGAGGCAAAAACATCATTACAGAGCAGGGGAGGAGGTTCAAACTCCATTTTTGACTCTAGGGAAGAAAATAAGGGAGAGGAAGAGAAGAATAATGAACAACCTTTACAAAATGAGCCAAAATTGGATTTATTGATCAAACAGAAAGAAAGAAGGGAGAAAATGTAGGAAAATTTGTTTGACATCTTCAACTAATGATAATATCTCATTAATTATCCTATAAGTGATGGGTTTCCATAAAAATCCCATACTTCATTAATATTTATTTGCAGAGAAAACAGAGGCCCATATTTCATTAATTTTGAAGGTTGGGAACCATTTCTACATTTTTTGCATGCTAGAGAAATTTTCCCAATTTTTTCCACAAATCTCCATCGAAAATATAAATTGAAGGTTCCATCATGTAGATGACTTCAACATCTTTCAATGACACCAAAATTGTGAAAATCCGAGCTCTGATGCAAAAGATATGCCCTTCTAAAGATTTAGGGAAAAAAATGGGGCAAAAATCGGGTCAATTGCAAGCCAAAACTTTAAATTTTTCCCTTTTTTTCAAATTGGGAAAAATTCCCAAAATTTCTCCACACCTTGCCACTCCGAGACACGTGGCAGCCTCTGGTTTCTTGTGGGGATGCACCTCAACTTTTCACCTTTGCGCCCTTAGAGTTTTGGCAAAAAACCAAAAATTCTTCCGCTGCCCCAACCTTCACCGACACGTGAACACGTGACACCTTCACATCGCTCAATGAGGATGCGCCTCCTTTTTTGCCTTTCCTCCTTTCTTGACAAAAAACCAAAAAAATTAAATTGCTTCCATCCCCACCGCTCCACCTTGACACGTGGTGCATTCTAAATAGGCATGGGCCTCAAAAATATTTTCCCCATGGGCTTTCGGGCCGAGATTTTCCTTCAAGTTTTTAGCCAAAAGGCTAAGTGCCAAATTTTTTCCCGTAGGCCCGCCTTGGGAAAATTTCCCCTCCAAACTCCACTGAGCCATAACTTGCAAAATACAAGGAGTTAGGAGGACTTCTTTACCTTTTTGGAAAGGGGAAAGAATTCTCTATCTGATGAAGCAATACCCAAAAATTTTGAGTGCTTGAAATGTGTAAAAATTTGTCTGAGGCACAAAATGAAGGCAAGTTAGCCAAAATAAGTAGGGGATCATTTTGGATAATAATTTGGCGACTCTCGGGGGTCATCTTCCTGCTAGATGAATGATCAATAGCCTTTGAAGCATACATGTGGCATGGATTCAAGCCTCGATAACCAATTTTGATCTCGAACTATGAAAATTTGACCTCTGAGCCACTTGGAAACCCAAAGGTGAAACTTCAAATTGATCTTCACCAAAATGTCACTAAAATGGACTATGTAAGAGCAACCAAAATGGCACCAAACAACTATGTGCAAAATTGGAAATCATACATGCTCCAAATGGAACATGCGAGTGTGCACAAGCACTTCTTTTGCTGAAAGTAAACCTACCTATCTAATCTAACTGAAGCAAAGGCAAGCTAAACAAACCCCACTGCAATCAAGTTGTGTAAAATAGCTTCATTTCCTCAAAATGGGCAGGCATGTAATTCATTTGGAGCTTATCATAGCTGGTTGGATTAGTGGAAAACCAACAAGAAGCTGGTCTTCTACCCAAACTAGCAAGGTATCAACTGAAGACAAATCCAATACCTCTTTTATTTGCTCTGCATTTGGATTGAAGAGGTATGGTAGTCGATCCTTGGTGCTTTGAAGCTCATTCTCATGCTCAGAAGTGAGCATGACCATTGGAAACTCCTCCTTTGGCTTCAATGAAGCCAAATACCTTATTGGGCAAGGTCTGATCCTGTGAATGTGCTCATAGCTTTGATTTTCCATTCCAAAAATGGATTCCTCTTGCAAACTTTCTTGGATGGATGGTGTGAAAGAAATGGTGGAACTCTTATGCTCTTTCCCTTCCTCTTCCAATGAAGAACATGGAAGATTTAAATCTCCCAAACTTGATTCCAAAGAGCTTCTATAAAATGTAGGCTGCTGCAATTGAAATTTCTCCTCCATGACAGCAAGCTCATGTGCTTGGAAGGTGGATGATGAAGGAGAAAATGGTGTGATTTCAACCGATTCTTCTTCATCAAAGCATCCTCTAAATTAGACAAGTAAAGCTGTTGTTGGTGTAAATCATCACACCCACGGATGTTGACTTGATTTCTAGTTTGACACTTTGGACATCCAGTGTGATTACACAACATTGAACATTTTCCCCAAGTGTGGGACTTGTAAAAATGGGAAAAGAATCTCTATTAGAGGCTAGTTCCTCAACTCCTCTGATCAGGTGTATTACTTGCAAGTTGCAAAGGTTTTGAATTCAAGATCCTACTCTAAATTCCAAAGGGACAGAGATAGAGAATGCAAAAACTGAAACTAGTGCTAATAAGGTGATGCACCAAAGGAGTGGTGAGCATTTTTTACTTCTGCAGATTGACACAAATCATAGAAATGTAACAAAATTCATGCACAAACTGATAAACTGTAATGGAAGGTCAGAAATGAATCAAACAACACAAATAGAGGATTAAAACTCATTCACAGAGCCTGCATTGTCCTTTTTAACATCAAAAACACTTGCATTACAACATCTGAGAGGAAAAAACAGGTTGTAGTCTTGGAAGAGGTCTGATATTCCACAAAATCACTTTTCAAGGTGAAAAAGGGAGCCTGCAATACATGAAAAATGTTCCAACCTTCAAAATGAGCCAAATCTAGCTTTTACCATGCAAAAAATGAGCCCAGGAGAGAGAAACATGGGAAAACATGGGAGAGCTTCAACCACTAACCAAAAATGCAATAAAACAACATGGGCATCCTTACAGTCCATTACCTAACATTTTTCACCATGCTGGGAGAGAATGCGAGCCATTCTTCATTAAAAATGGTGGTTGAAACATCATTTATGCTTATTACCACGTGCCAAAGGTGTTTTTCAATTTTATCTCTCTAAACTCCATCAAAATACAAAATTGACCTTGAAATCTTGTAGATAATTTCACCATCTTTCTGTTGATATAAAGAACGAAAAAACTGAGCTCTAGATCGAAAGTTATGGCCATTTGAAATTTTAGGGCAAAACAAGGCCAAAACGGATTGGCGGGCGAAAAATTTGAAATTTTCCACTTTTTGCATTTGGGAAAATTTCCCAAAAAATCCCCACACTCTACCATTCTGGGTGCCACGTGGCATGATTCCATTGGCCACGGGATTTTCCTTTCCTTTTTCCCATGCGGGCCTGTCCTGTATTTTTGCCGCCACTGGACACGTGGCAAGATGCCATTGGTTCGCGTTTGGGGACAGAATTTTCCTTTTGAAATTTCCTTTGTTTTTCTTTGGGAAAATTTCCAATTTTTTCCCCGCGTTTGAAGCTCCAGTGCCATGTGGTGGGCTCCCATTGGATGCGGGTTTTGGGGTGAACCTTCCTCCTTGCGCTTTACCTTTGGGAAAAATTCCCAATCTCCCCCCGTGCTCCACCGTTCGACCCCCATGGACACGTGGCCTGATCTCACTGGCTGTGGGCCTTCGGGCAGAAAATTCCTCTTGAATTTTGCAAAAACACTTCACCAAATTTTCAAATCTTCCTCCATGGTCTATGGGTCTTGAGACACGTGGCATGAGGCCATTAGATGCAGACCCCATGGGAAAAATTTGACCTTGCACCCTCGCCAAACATTTCGCCAAAATTCTAACTTCATCTCTACCCTCTGCCACTTCTTGGCCTAAGGACACGTGGTGCAATGTGGTTGGGCATGGGCCTTTCCTGGAGATTTTTCCATGGCGCCAACACTTAGTCATTTTTTCAAATTTTTTCCCCTTTGGACACGTGGCACGATCCAATTCGCCGGTGGGCCTGCGGGGTGAAATATTCTTTTTGAAATTTTCCAAACACTTGGTAAAAAATCCAATTTTTCCTCTGACCCCCACCACTTCCTTCGACACGTGGCACCATATTACTGGCTGCGGGCCTTCCAGGGAAAATTTCCCACAAAAACTCCACCGAGCCATAACTTCAAAAATACATGGAGTTAGGAGGAAAACTTTACCTTTCTGGAAAGCTGAGAAAAAACTCTATCCAATGGTGCCATTTCCAGAAGGTCTTGAGTTCTTGAAAAGAAAAAAATTATGACTGAGGCACAAGAGAGGGAAGAATGAAGGGAGTTAGCCACAAAATGTGCGGGGGGGATCATTTTGGATAACAACTGTCTCATTGTTGTCTTCTACAAATTTTCAACCTCTCCAATGGTGTTCTCTTGATCTACAACTTGAGCACCATGGTTTCTTTCATCCTCAATCATTGAGTTTGAAAGATCAAACTCTTTTTAGCACTAGAACTCGAGAGAGATGAAGTGGAAGGAAGAACTAAAGGTTCTTATAAAGCCTGTTTTGTGCTCAAAGCTTTTGGATTTGGAGTAGCTTCTCCTTCCTCAGCTACTTGAAGACCATCTTAATCTTGATTGAACTCTTCCTCTAGCATGAAGTTTTTCAAATCAAACTCTTCAATCTACTGCTCTAGAGGACAAGTTAGGGCTATAAGATTTCTGTTAGAGCTTTCCTCTTCCATGGCTGATTGTGCAACCTCTATTGGATCGAGTGTCTTCTTTAAGTAGAGTACCAACATGGACACTAAATTCTCGAGTAAACTGATTACTGATATGCTTCTTCTTTTGCCCTCCTTTTGTTGTAACAAAATCAGTCCTAACCACCATTTTTTCTTCAACCTTTACCTCCTCTGAAGGCTTAACCATCAAGGGGATCTTTGTTATCCCAAATTTGAGAGCCCAACTTCTCAAGTTGTCTGTCATTTCTTTTCTGTTGGGATCCTCTTTTTGTTGTCCTTGACTAGCATTCTGATTTTTATCTTCCCAACATGGATTTGGGAATGCAAGAGGAGGAGTGGGTTGTAACTTAATTGATTTTGCAATTTTTTGTGGTGGAGGGGAAGGTATTTCTTTTAGCTCTTTTGGAGGGGATGAATGTTTGGAAGGGAAAAGGACAGAAGAATTGAGATGAGGTGGAAGACTAGGGAATGGAGAAATGGAATCAACACTTGGGAAAACAAGGGCTAGATTTGGAATTTGCATTCAAAATGAGACGGTGCTGATTGAGGAGTAGAGAGAAATTTACCGAGATGATGGCATAGGATCTACCCATTGACAAGGCTTCCTGGCACCAAGTTTATAGGCCTCTATCTCTACTGTCCATTGTGCAAGTTGGGGCAGCATCTCAATCATGAAATATAGCTTCTTCTGAGGGCTGAAGTGTCTTGGAAAAGGACCTCCCCATGGACAGGGTGCTCAAAACCACCTTACAAAGCCTTCATTTGTGCTTGAGCCCTTGATTGCACCATGCCAACCTCCATTTTTTGGATTTTCTCCAAGAAATCTACATTTTCTTCTTGACTACCCTCATTGCATGCGTACCCTTGCTCTTGATATGTTTCATAACCAAACTAATTTTGGTATTGCTCATATGGGTAAGCATGATGATTTTGAATTTGTTCAAAATGCTGATTTGAAGGAGTTGTAAAACATGTTGGAGGTGGAATATACTGTGCATTGTAAATGTGAATTCCATGATGGAAATGAATTCATGATTACACAACTTCATGGAATGGAAGAAGATGAAGAGATGGAAAGAAGAATGGATGGAAATGGATGGAAAACAGTCTAAGAACTTAGAGAATGAGTTATTGATCAAATGGAGTCACCAGATGTGTTTGAGAATGCCTCCAAAGGCTGAAATCTTCATAGGAACACACCAACCTGCAAAATATGAAGTGGAAGACCTCTAAGGTCCCACCGGGCATGCCAAACTATTAGGGAAAATTAACAGCACCCATAAAATGACCTATGGATCTACTTTTCTAAGGAAATTTCATTTGGTGTGAATGCACAACATTGAGCTTTCCCAAAGTGTGGGACCTTTGCAAATGGGGAAAGCTCTCCAGAGAAGGTTGGTTCCTCTTCCTAAACTACCTGCCACAAGCTATTCTAGTGCAGGAAAACTAAATCTAATCCTAATATAACTTCCAAGGAGACAAGGAGAGAGAGAAAAGAGGGAAAAACAAAGCCTACACTAAAACGGTGATACACCAGAGAAGGAAAATGCTAAACATCTATCAAAACTACCATGGAATAAGAAGAGGTGAGCAATGGAAAGGATGGACAAGTGCATCACAAAACCAAGGATGGATTTCACACAAAAATGTTCCAAAACTCCATGAACATAGCTCTAAAACCTACAATGAACATCAAAACATGCACAAATACCTACAATGAAGAGAGGCAAGAAGAAAACAACCAAAAACAAGCAAGGATGGACAAATGCATCACAAAACACATTTTTATATTGCTCATAAGTTTACACAAAACATCATTTCACGGGTAAGAGGCAAAAATGCCATTATAGAGTAAGGGAGGAGGTTCAAACTCCATTTTTGACCTTGGGGAAGAAAATAAGGGAGTGGCAGAGAAGAATGATGAACAACCTTTACAAAATGAGCCAAAACTGGATTTTATCAATCAAACAGAAAGAAAGAAGGGAGAAAACGTGGGAAAATCCATTTGACATCTTCAACCAATGAAAAGATCTATTAATTAGCCTGCAAAGTGGTGGGTTTCCATAAAAAATCCCATACTTCATTAATATTGCTTTGCAGAGAAAAACAAAGGCCCATACTTCATTAATTTTGGTGGTTGGGAACCATTTCTACGTTTTTACATGCTAGAGATGTTTTCCCATTTTTCTCCCACAAATCTCCATCAAAAATTAAAATTTAAGGGTCCGTCATGTAGAGGACTTCAACAGATTTCCAATGACACCAAAATTACAAAAATCGAGCTCGACACGAAAGATATGCCCTTCGAAGATTTAGGGAAAAAAATGGGGCAAAAATTGGGTCGGTGGGCCAAATTTTTAAATTTTTCCCTTTTTTCAAATTGGGAAAAATTCCCAAAATTTCTCCACGCCTCACCACTCCAAGACATGTGGAAAATTTTGGTTGCTTACGGGGATGCGCATCAACTTTTCACCTTTGCACCCTTATAGTTTTGGCAAAAAACCAAAAATTCTTCCATCGCCCCAACCTTTGTTGACACGTGGACACGTGGCACCTTCACATTTCTCGGCGGGGATGTGCCTCCTTTTTGACAAAAAACCAAAAACTTTAAATTACTTCTGTCCCCACCACTCTTGCCTTGACATGTGGCACATTCTGACTAGGTGTGGGCCTCAAACAATATTTTTCCCTGTGGGCTTTCAGGCCGAGATTTTCCTTCGAGTTTTTTAGCCAAAAGGCTAAGTGCCAATTTTTTTCCCGCATGCCCACCTTGGGAAAAATTCCCCTCCAAACTCCACTGAGCCATAACTTGCAAAATATAAGGAGTTAGGAGGACTTCTTTACCTTTCTAGAAAGGGGAAAGAATTCTCTATCTGATGAAGCAATACCCAAAAATTTTGAGTGCTTGAAATGTGTAAAAATTTATCTGAGGCACAAAATGAAGGCAAGTTAGCCAAAATAAGTAGGGGGCTCATTTTGGATAATACTTCCTCCTAAAAATAATCGTCATCCTAATGATTATCTAATTTTGATCATTTCATTAAGGATAATCAATTTATTCACTTTCTTAACATATTTTTACAACAATATCGGGATTTAAAGTTCCATAAATCAACATTCACATAGTTGTTTATTCAAAAATAAATAATTCTCTCGTGTCATAATCGATGTGAAACTTATTGTCATATAAAGATAAAATCACAAATTTTATCAGTCATCATACTCAATTCTAATCAAATAAATATGGAAAATTATTTTTCATATCTTTTAGGATTTCCTGTTGCACTTTCTTCATTAAACTAGTCCCACTTTGGACCTTACATTAACTTATTTTACAACTTCTTAAATGCAATCGATGAGTTTCCGCACTCGTATGGGTTTAACCACAATTATTCCCGGTCTTGGACCTGCAAGGAATTCCAATTAACACATGTGATAAATCTGAAACGTATTTCTTAAGCAAATATATATGGAAAACATCATGCATTCATGACAAAGTAGGAGGTAATGCTAAATGGTAAGCTACAAGGTTGATTACTTCAACAATCTCAAAGGGTCCCACATAACGAGGTGATAACTTGGTAGCCTTGCCAAAAGTTGTTGAGCTCTTTTTCGGTTTTACCTAAAGAAATACTTTCTCACCAAGTACAAATTTCTGTCAACCCACTTTAAATCAAGTATAACTCTTTTTCCAATCATTTACTTCTTTCAAGTGCTCACAAATCATTTTAACTTCATTGTTCCATTTCGGTAAAAATTTCAGTCTAATTATCTCTCTATCCTTAATGTTGTCCCAACTAACAGGGTTCTGCATTTTCTTTTGTATAATTCTTGAAAGGTGCCATCTTAAGAGAGGCATGATATGTGTTAGTATATGCAAACTCAACTAGTGGAAGGTATTCTTCCCACTTATATTGTTGATCCATACAATACATTTGTAACATATCTTCTAGAACTCGATTAACTCTTTCAGTCTATCCATCTGTTTCCGGGTGATACACGTAACTAAAATTTAGCTTAGTTCCTAAAGTTGCATTAAGCATTTACCAAAACCTTGACGTCATTCTAGGATCTCTATCCGATATGATTAATTCAGGTACTCCATGTAATCTGAAAATTTTGTACACAAATATTTTAGCCAATAAATGAGAATCATCCTTCAGATTTCCAGCTATAAAATGTGGTACCTTCATTAGTTTATCAATAACTACCAAAATAACATCATGTTTATTTCTTGACATAGGCAACCCTTGTACAAATTCCATGCTTATTACTTACCATTTGTATTGTACTTTGGTATGTTATGAGGATACAAAACCGGCTAGGTAGGTGTAGATGTTCATCTTTAACACGTTGACATTCAAGGCAATGTGTCACAAAATCAATAACATCCTTTTTCATTCCTTTCCGAAATATTGTTGTTTAATATCGCAAGCATCTTTGTAATACCATGGTGTCCAAAAAAGGTGAATTGTGAAATTCTCTAACAATTTCTTTCTTAAATCATTTAGAGAAGGTAATTTATACTGCTTTCAAATCTTAAGATTCCTTCATTTTCAAAGTGAAAACCTTTATACCTCAAATCATTTGGATCTATAGCAAGCAATGTCTTTACTTGTTGAAAGTAAGAATCAGATTCCATAACACTTTTACTTCATCCTTAAACTGAGTTCTCAATGTTATAAGAGCAGAAATGTGCTTCCTACGACTTAGAGTGTCAACCACTCTATTTTCCTTACCCTTGATATAATTGATGTCAAAATCATATTGAGATAAAAATTCTAGCCATCTTCATTTTCTTGCATATAGATTTTCTTTGAGTGAAAATATACTTCAGCCCAAGATGATCGGTTTTGATTCAAAAGGTTTACCAAGCGTATAATACCTCCAAACTTGTAGTGCATGAACAATGGCAGCAAGCTCTAAATCATGTGGAGCATAATTCAACTCATTTAACTTTATTTTTCTACTTTCGTAAGCTATGACATGATCATTTTGTAACAAAATACCTCCTAGACCTTCACCAGATGCATCAGTTACTACCATGAAGTCTCCAATAGGATCTGGTACTACTAGAATAGGTGCTGAAGTTATCTGTTCCTTCAAATTTCTGAATTTCGATTCACATTTCTCACTCCAAACAAACTTCTTATACTTCTTCTGTAAAGAAGTTATTGGTGCAACACCTTAGAAAAATATTTTACAAATTTTCTATAGTAACTAAAGAAGCCCCATGAAGCTTCTAACTTCATGTACATTCTTTAGTGCACCACTCGATTATAGCTATAATTTTAGAAGAATCTACAAAAACTCCATTATTACTTATTACATGTCCAAAATAGTGCACTTCTATGTCATAGAAAGAACATTTAGATATCTTACCATATAACCGTCTCTTTCTCAAAATTTCCAAAACTATCTTCAATCGCTCATGGTGTTCCTCAATACTTTTAGAATATATGAGAATGTTGTCCAAGAATATGCAAAAAAAGATTCCAAGTATTCTTGAAAGATATTATTCATTAAATTCATAAATGTTGCAGGTGCATTTGTTAATCCAAAAGGTAAAACCACGAACTCATAATGTCCATACCTCATTTTGAAAGTTGTTTTATGAATTTCCTCATTCTTAATCCGTACCTAGTGATATCCAGTTGAATATCTATCTTAGGATATATTGATGCTCCACGCATTTGATCAAATAGATCATCTATTATAGGGAGTGGGTATCTATTTTTTATTGTTGCTTTGTTTAACATTATGTAGTCAATGCACAATCTAAGTGTTCTATCTTTCTTTTCACAAATATTACTCGGTGCTCCCCAAGGTGAAACACTTGGCCTAATCAAACCTTTAGAAAAATTTCTTGCAATCGAGCCTTAAGCTCTACTAATTCTGTAGTAGTCATTCAATACGGTGCCTTAGAAATAGGCTCGATTCTAGGCTTGATATCAATTGTGAAGTCAAACTCCCTTTTGGGTGGAAGACCTGGTAATTCTTCCAGAAACATGTCACTAAAGTTTTGTAACAATGGATATCACCATGACATCGCTGCTCTCTTCAGCTGTTTCTGAAATCTTTACTGCATATAAGGTACAACCTTTATTTTTTCCTTTTTAAGTTACATAGCTGATAGTTTTCTAACATAATTCTCTTGTTTCACACCCCGAATCTCTGTTATTTTCTGCAGTCATCTAAAAACTAATGTGTTTTTCAAAATAGTCCACCTTAGCCTTATATTACTGTTAACCAATTAACACCTATGATTACATCGTAAGACCCCAAAGGTGCAACATAAAGATCAACTTCAGTGGAAAAATTAGGTAAATCAAGGATTGCTCCAAAAAGACACATACTAACCGTATGAACAACATTATTTCCATATTGTACACCCATGTTTTATCCATGTTTCCAGCTTTTATTTTTATTTTTATGCCAATTTACTAGAAAGAAAACATTCAAGAGCTCCAAAGATCAAAAATAATAGTTATAGGTAAACCAAATAACTTACCCGAACCTCTATGGGTGTGGCCTATTTCTCAGCCTACTTGTTAGCTACTGCAGCATGTATCTTGTGCTACTGATTATGATCATCCTTTTTCAAAGGGAATTGATTTGCATAATGATCTTTGCCACAGTTATAATAGCCTCCTACAGTCCCTTTCTAGGCTCGAGTTTATTTCCATCCTTAGAGTTATCGTTTTGACCTCCATAGGACTTCTGTCTGTTATTATTGTTCTTGACAAAGTTGTTCCGTGCATTACTAGAAAACTTGTTTGTTACTACTTTCTTATTAGTATTAGATGAAAACTTACTTTTCATTCTAAATTTCTTCCATGGTCCCTTCTTAGGTCAAGAGATGATGAAGAGGAGTTGGGTATTTTCCTCCTTACTTCCTCCTTATGAGCATAAATTGCCTTCAACTTATGTTCCTGCCTTATGGCCTTTTCAACAACCCCTTCCATTGTGGTTGGGCTGTGAACATCCACCTCTCCTCCTATGAAAGGATTCAATCCCATGATGAATTTTTGTATCCTGAACTTCTCGTCAGTTTGGTACTGAGGTACATACTTAAGGAGTTTAGTAAATCACTCCCAATACCCGATTCATGATTAGCTTTCCTTGAGCTAAGTTTTGGAATTAAGTCATTTTCTGATCATAGTAAAGTGTTAGTAGCCAACGTTGCCTAAAGTAACCTTTAAATTTATCCCAGGTGATATTAGTTTCATCAATGTTTAACTCTACCTTACGGCTGTCCCACCATGAAGATGCCTCATGGGAAAGATGATATGCTCCTCATATCTCCTTTGTTTCTTATGAGAAATTCCTTATTGCAAAGTATTTCTCTATTTCACTGAGCCAATTCTCATCCCCATCTCCTAATGTGGTGCCATCAAACTTGGGTGGACTTATCCTTTTTATATCATTAGTGAGTTCGATGCCAACCTAGCCTTTTTTTTCTCAAGCTGATTAGGTATGTTCACATTGTTATTATCAACACCTAAATTGGCGTTGTCCTTAGGAGGTGGCTGATTATTGTTACCAACATCTTCTTCCTCCTCATTTCCCATTACTTGTTGTTCAAGTACATCCAAATGATCTCTTGTGTCCAACAGGGCAGCAAGGATCTCATCAAGTTTTTAGGAAGTTATTGCTCCTTCCTCAGGTGGAGGATTATTTGCAACATTTCCTCTTGTTCTAACCATTTTTTGTTAATAAGAAAATTTAAGTTTCATCAAATTATGGACACAATAGGTCCAAGAGTTGCAACCTTTAGCTCTGATACTAAGATGTAACATTCCCATTTTAAGACTTTAGAAACAAGGGAATTTTTTTGAAACATAATGTTCTCTATTCTAAATAAAACATAATTTAGAACACATATTCCATACCAACAAATTTTATAATAGATAACCATATACAATTGTAATGACTCAGTATACTACCAATCTCTCATTCCATGACTCGGTTACCAACCGATCTCTCATGTTAACTTAAAGTATAGAATACTTTATGTATACTACGTATATTTGGTTCTCCTACCCTATTCCGGGTACTGAGTGATCTGTTTAAAAACATATCTGAATATTTGTTACCAATATTCATCTGACATCATGTTGCTTTAAACTAGGTGACTTAGGACAACACAACTAGCAGCTTGTGATACTTTGGCCAAAGATTTTCAACATACTATTCATGCTACTATTCCTAGACAGCATACTCATCATTCTGGAATACGTCCTCCACCTCACTCCTCTGTTATCTAGAATGGTATTTAATGACTACCGTCAGTCCACTTGCCCAAGGTTTGACCCTAGCCTTGGTTACCATCATAGTTTGTTATAGGAATATGCTCACGATGGCTTAGGGTATATGGGCATACTCACCGACCTAAGTCCTCTAAATGTGCCAAGATGCCCTAATTCATTAAAAGCTACTACCTATCCTAAACATGCTACTAACTGGACCTAGAGAGAAACTAAGTTCAAGTCCAGATGTGCGTAGATCTAGATGAATAAATATGGAAGGGTGTTACCACATGTCAACTGCAACACTGTATCCTCGAGAAGTCCTAGGACTTCTCAAGGGTATAGTCCTATAGTCGGTGTGTGCCAACATCCATTAGAACTAATTCATCAAGATGTACATACCCCCTTAGTGGTCATTAATCATAATTAAATTGGATTAAGATTCAAATTACAACAACCATGCCTAACCCTAATTCCAACATTCCTTAAGTTCTTTATCCAACACTAGCCTGATTAGATATGGAGAACTTCATTAATTCATGTTTGCATTGTTATTCGTTAATGTGGCATAACAAGTAGTTATCCCAAAAACAGGACAACAAACATCAAATGTTTAATTCTTAATGCAACCTAGCTGTCCAAATCAAGTGTGTCATCCACCTAGATTTAGCTAGTGTTTACCTTATAAACTTAGTATAAAGATTAAAGATCATAACCACTATTCCTTTTATCTTTCATTCCATGAGAGAGGAAGAGTCTTCCTCTACATGGTTAGATGTTAGGTTTAACATAACCTTTTTATCATTCGCTACTTATATAGTTTAATTATATGTCCCAAGCATATTTCATTATTAAACTATCATTGTGAAGTTAGAGAATGACACCTTGCAATTTAACAATTTCATTATAATAGGGGAGATTATACTTATCTCCTTAATCCAACTTATTATCTTATAACAACAATAGTATACAACAGATATAAGGAATACCACAAAGATATCACTATTATTTCCATCATACAAGTACAAAAGTATTCACATCACAAATTGGAGTCCAACACAAAACCTTTTAATTTGTGATGATAAATATACATTTACGAGACTATGCATTTCAGACATTTTACATGTCAATCAAATTAAGATCTTAAAAGAACATCACTTTCCCATTCCAATACATCTCTAGAATGATTCAAAACTCTTTACATAAGATCCAAATTAAATAAACCAATCCATCATAAAAGGTTTTGTCTTCTTTTATCACTTACGATGTCCATCTGTAAAAATTGTTAGCGACGCGAGCTTCAATGAACTGAGCATGATAAGCACTAAGCATTAAAGTAAAGTGCATTCCACTAATTGTTCCATTAAAATAACTCGCTTTAATGAAACAATTAATATATCATACAAATAATCATAAGTAATAACATCTTAGAAAAGAAGTACATTAAAAGAGTTTAAATTTACTTTTTAAGAAAAGAACTTAATATAACCCGCAACATCAGAATTATATCACTAGGTTTAATTGATCCTATCAATTACTTTAAAACAATCAACAGTGTCTTGTCATCCAATTGTTTCATAGTTCTATAAGAATAGAAATACACATTTATCTTTACTAAGTAACAAAAGAAGTTAATTACCACATAGATCATATTAGAATGCTTCATCTTTCCATATAACAAAGGAAGAAGAATCAATACATACTATTCCCCAAACACTAATCATCTGAAAGAAAAATACAGGTTTAGAACACACGAATCTGCCTCAATTCAAAGATAACAATATAAGGATTCAACATTAAAGAAAAGCATCTAACAAGAATCCCAAATCAATCCAAGTAGGGTAGAAAGTAGTAAAAAACCTCTCACAAGTCAAAACCGACTCCTATATGTTAGAGGATATAATTCAAAGATTTGAAACCAAACATTCCACAATAAATTTTCCATCTCAGAAGAAGATTGAAAACAAAAAGTTCAATCAAATGAACTTATCCAAACAATAGAAAAATGATCTCAAATAGAAAAGGACCCAATCTATAATTCATTTCATTTATACTATGAAATGAATTCCCATTTCTATTTCAAACTTAGAAATTCTTTATCTAGTTCCCAAAAGATAACACAAAACCAAATGCATAGTTAAAGAAATCACACTTCTAGTTTTCCTTTACAAATCTTACAAACTGGTTTACCTATTTCCATTCATCAAGCACAAGTTTGAATTCAAATCTTAGAACGAAGTACACAGTATAGTCCCAAAGCAATATATTTTCCCCAAGAGAACATGTTCCTTTCTCTATAAAACTTGGAGATTCGTTCAATGAATCCATCAAGGAGTAGAAATCCTCAAACAATAAAATATATACAAGTTCAGAAGTAATCATGAACTCAAGAACTGAAATCCCATTACAAGGCTTCAACAACTCAATACAAAGAAGTAAGTAGTTCGTGATCCAAATAAGAACAATAATACAAAACTATCTAAACAGAGATAAAATATATCCTTTCATACAAAATTCAGTGCACTAAGGTACTCAATCCATCTTTTTAATAAAACCTAGAAATCAATTAAAAAGAACTGAAGAGAGTAAGAGAGTCCAATAACATTTAAGTCAAGATATGTCCCATTCTTACCTCCATCAAGACTAAAACAAAATCACAACAAGGACTCCCGAGTTCCATTTAAAAAGATTACGACAAGGAAGGCAATTGTTTCAGACATCTATTACAAGAAGGAGAATGAATACTACATTTCCATAAACCCTCAAAAACTATTACGACTGTTCCAAATGAACTAAAAATCAACCAAACCCACAACAAGACATAGTTCTAGTCCATTAATCCTATGAACAAAACAATCAAGCTTGATCAAGATGTGGGTTTGGTCATGAGCGAGAGAAGGAAAGATATACTTCACATTCACTCACCCTATCTAGTTCAAAGAAGGTGGTATAGTCTCCAAAATAGAAGTGCCACAATAATTCCAACAAGAAGCTATAAGGAGAAGATATCAAAGAGATTACCAGGTCTACTTCTAAACAAAACAAATCTCTCAAGACCCTTTTGAATAGACAATCCTTAAATGAGATTAAATCTTTTCAAATCCTTAATACCAAAAAAACTCCAACTCGAATACAAGTATAGAATCAAACATGTTGATTCCAACACAAGTTCAAAACATGCACAAATGGAATACCAGTACAGTGTCAAACACGAGCTTCAAACAAAATTTCAGAACTTCATAAGGCTCTAATACTGGCTCAAACAAACACGAAGTTCAAATACGAGCCTATAACAAAACACGAAGCCCTAAATACAAGCTCAGAACAAAACACCAATGCTCTAATACAAGTTCAAGCATTTTCAAATCCTTAAATAAGAATAAAACTTCCATCTTAGAGTACATGTACAGAACAAAACTCATCGATTCAACTACAATTTGAATCACGCAAGTATTGAAAATGAGTACAGTGTCGATCACAGAGCTTCAACAAAAGTTTAGAACAATACAAGCTCCAGTACCAGCTCAAATGAAACACAAGACTACACATAATAGTTCAGAATGAAAAATAAGGCAACGAGTGCCCATTCAGTCAACACCAACCTTGTAAACAAGTTTCAGAATGAAATACAAAGCTCCCAATACAAGATTCACATGCATGCCACCATTAAACTAACACAGAGAAAGTTTCCCAAAAATTATCATTGCCAGCAATGGATTTACATTCCAAAAACCACATAGATTCATAAAAACATGCAAGTAGATAACCAGAAAAATCATGCAAATATTTATCTCATGAGAGCAGAGTTGTTCTAATGAATCACTTAGAAGAAAGAAAGAAATCTTAATGGGTAGGGCCTATCATGCCTGATAGTGCTTCTGCAAATTTGAAGGATACTTCCAACTGAGCTTCCCACTCTTTTTCTCCTCCATGATAGATCAACAACCAAAAAAATTGTCCAATGCCTCTTATACATTCTCTTGATTGAAAATAGATGAAAGAAACCAAAAATAGCCAAGAAGAAGAAGAAGTCGAACTGCTGGTTCAAGGAACTAGATAGCTCCATGCAGAGAAAAATTTACGAGGCATGCAAAACCAAACAACCTCCCATAAATCTACCTCCCTTGTTTCCAATACGGTTTACACACAAAAACCAAGATCCATTAATGTCATTACTCCCAATTCTCCTGCTTATCTCTCCTTTCCACCTCCTCCCCAAACTGGCGAATACCATTTCCAACTCAACAAACAATTCCATACTTAGTCAAGCCTCCACGTAAGCCCCACTAAAGTTAACTATCCCTTACTAAAACTGGTAGTACTTCCTTGAATTAATACCCAATCAAATCAATTAAAATCCAATGGAACCATTGCCTTGGTGCCATGCAACCCTTAGGTTCCTTTTAAATAGTTTAGGCTAGATTTCCCAAAACTTAGGTTAGTCTAATAATAATTTCCTTAGGTCCTATAACATTTCCAAAGGTAATTCCCACTTTAGGTTAGATTAAATGTACTTCCATTAGTATTAGGCATTAGGTTAATATAGTCTATTATTACTATAGTAATCTCCCCTTATCATATTAATTTAGCACAAGAGCTTAGGTTAGGTCACCCCCAACACAATAGACTAAGCAACTTAGGTTATATTATAACCTAATTAAATAGACATTGCTAGGGAATAGGTGCTCTTACCTAGTTTAGGATGTCATTAGGTTAATCCTTTAGTTTTAGGGTTCATATCCCCTTCATAGTCATGAAGCATACTATTTTTGTTTATGCCAATAATGTCCTGCAGACATCAATCCCAAAGGCCCAAGCACAACATACAACTTACTGAAGACACTTTCATACAAGACCATAGAATTTACAAAATACAAAAGTTCAATCAGTTATTCCTCTCAAACTATTGAATGTCAATTTATCATTCATTCTGGTAAAGAGTTTTTAAAACATTCCTTGGATCACTGTAATTGATCCAAGGATGAGTCATTCAAAAGAGATAAGGTTGTAAATCTCAAAATCTGATTGTAGCTTATCAACAAGAAGTGAAAATGGATTCTTACAGGCCATATCATTCTGTTCTAAATAATCCAAGAGAAGAAATAATTTATCCATAACAAGCATGATTTTCAACAATCAAGGGAACACACCTCATTTAAGAAAATCACATGCCCATGCTTGTAATGCAAAGAGAAATATAACAGTTTGTCCAAGGTGTTACAAATTGAATTTGGATATTCATTTGATAGTTCTTATTCATCCTTAGCTATTTCTATAGGAGTGATTTTCTTTAATTCATCCTTTCTCTTGTAGATGAGCTTACTCTTATTACAATGTCTTACAAAGTGACCTGTTATGTTGCATTTATAGCATACAAGATAAATCTTATCTCTTGGTGTTTCCTTTGTCCATTCTTACTTCATAGGTTCTTCAAGATAGAATTTTTCTATGTGACCCTTCTCATGACAGTTGAAATAAACTCTATTCTTATCATATTTAATCCTATAATCTCTCCATAGGTGTTCTTTTTCTATTCTCCTTATACAATCCCTAGCTCTATGTTTAAAGACATGGCATGAAAAATAAACTCCTTGGAACTTACCCGAGAGTATCCTTGCATTTTGGCTACCGATGGTCTTCTTGTGTTCTTTTATATGATTCTTGGTCTTCAAATTTCCTTAACATGATGTATTAATGGACTCACCCTTCAATTTCTTGTCTTTTTGTTCTAGGTTCTCCTTAGAATCTTCAACTCTACACTTAGTTTATCACATTTTTCAACCTTAGATTAGATTGTTGCTTGACGTGGCTCATGACAAGAATCGTGATCAAATTCATGCTTGTTTTCTTCACTATTGAGTGTTAGACCTGATTGGTCATTAGGATGTCTTTTTTTCTGAGGAAGTCATCAAGACTACTTGAACTTTCCTAATTCTTTTCATCAATTTATTTTTAGCTTTTTTCATCTCATCTTTTAGGATCTTTGATTCTTCTTCATGTTTTAGAAAATCTCTTTCTTTTTCTCTTAGAGTTATTAACAATTGCTCAACAATTTCTACCACCTCATTGAGTTCTTGAATAAGATTAGCATCCATGAGCTTAATTCTAGTCTTTAGTTCTTTAATTAGGGCTTGAGAAATCTCCTTTTTAGTATTTTCCAGTTTAACCACCCATTTTTGTGCCTCAAGTACATTCTCTTAATTTTTAACCTTGTACCAAGAGAAATTTATCTGATACCAATTAATAGAAATTCTAGGCACTGAGAGGGAGGTGAATTAGTGCTCTTTAAAACTTTTGAAGCAATTTACAGTTATTCAATCATCCAGACTTAACTATCTTAACCATGATAAGCATGAACATTCAACCATGAGAGAGAAAGAGAAATAAACACACATGAACACATGAGAAGACAATATTTAATGTGGGAAACCCATCAATGGAAAAAACCCACTTTGAAATAAGAGAGCTAGCTTAAACAATTGTGTTGCAAAGTTACAATGATTTCATCATGTGGTGAGCACCCACTCACCTTAAAGCACCCACTCCAGTTTTGAAGCAGCCACTCCAAAACAAAATCAAGCACCCACTTGAATAAAAATCCAATCACCCACTTGACAAATTTATAAGCACCCACTTGCAAGGAAGCACCCACTCCCAAATTGCTAAGAAACAACTCAAAATTTTGTGATAGGAATTTTTTATCACCTTTAGCACTTTCTTGTATACATCAACATATTGTGATCCCTTTTTCATCTCTTATTAATTTTCTTTTCTTCTCCTAATTTTCCATAATTTCAATGAATTTTCACTCTTCTCACTTTTTCAAAACTAGCCCTCAAATATCATTCACATCAACAACATTTATATGCTCAAAATTTAGCTTATATAAACAATAATGAATTCTCCACATGACCTTTGACCTTTCAATGGAAAAGAATCTCCAAATCACTCACTTTCCCAAACGTATGAGGAAATTGAGGTACTTTATTTAAAACTTCCTCACAATGTATAAATTTACATCGACATTCAACAGCTTACACCCTCATAATCTATAGGTTATTTCAATATCATCTAAGGTCAAAATATGGAAATAGAAGACTCCTGAAATCCCTTACATTTTTTCAAGTCTCGCCAATATTCCTTCTATACCTCTACTCACTATTTTGTAACTGAAAACTAGATTTTTCTAGTAAATGAGAATAATTTTGTCCTTTAGCACTCCAACTTCTTTGTTATGTGTTTGATTGTTAAAACATACTTGATGGCCTTTTCATATTCTCCTTTACTCTCCATGTAACCTCCCAACTTTTTTTTGAGCATATAGGAACATGGTTTTGTAATTTCTAGGTGTATAGTTAAGGGAACATAGTTTTGAACTTGATGAGTGTATGAATTTTTTTGAAGCTAATATACTTGTCTAATTTTGTAGGTATTGAGGAGATCTTCACCACCGATATGAACATGATATTCATCGCAACAAATCTTGAAGACTCATTCCAACCATTTACAACACTTTGTGCATACACAAACATACTCCTTCAAGGATTTAACAAAACACGCCTTGTATTATTTATATATGGATTCAAGATCATCTCTCTAGAGGGTAAAGTATATTGTACAACTTTCTAGTTCAAATTTTTGTCTCGTGACATGATAAACTAGAACAACCTTACTAGGTCTTCAAGATGTACCAGACTTCTTAGACTGAAATTTGAGATTTAAAGAAACCAGTCTTGTTCCATAAAGAAACCAACATGCTGTAACCTATTTTCATGACTTGTCTCTAATAATAAATTTAAGGCAGACCTGCACTCCATCTCTAATTGTTTGTGTGCATGATTTGTGGAGATAAATCCATTAGAGAAACTTAATTTTTTCAATATTCTTGACTAGGTATCTAGGATAGTCGAGTATGAATAAAACTAAGACTTTAAAAATCATCACCAAAGAAAAATTATTTCTCAAAAATGTTACTTCATAGCTTTATAGAGTTTCCATATCCATTTATCATCTCAACATTAGACTTAAACACCAATATCTTCTTCACCACCATGACTAGTTTTTACAAATTTAGCTCTTGGCGGTAGGAGAGAGAAACACACATGCAACTTTAAAATTCTCCACATAACTTACCAAAACATATTCATAAGAATTTATTAGACATCACAAGAGATCTAGAACACCAATATTTTCAACATGAAACATTCATACCATACAAGTACCTGTAATTTTCCGAAAACCACTATTTTTCTGCTCCATACAATCACAACTACAAATGAAAAATACCCCCAAAATGTTCTTGAGGGAGTCCTCCACACTTAAAGGTAGTTTTCATAGCTTTTTCAATTTATTTGATGAAAAAATATTCATTATGCTTATATTGCTCTAGAATGAGAGTTTAGAGGCTTTCAAACTAGCTCATAAAATTGATTATAACTCTTTTAATACACAAAAATTTATCTCAGACCTTTTGAATTATATTTTTATCAAAATTAATTATAAAAATTCTTCTATGAATTACTTTAACAATAAATCTCAATTCGAACATATGCTATGAAGTTACAAGGCTTAGTTTACGCTTTCCAAAACCCAGCTTTTTTAAAACTTCCATAACTTACACAAAACACCTCCTTAGGTCCTAAAATTTTGACCACACCTTCAAAAATAACCTCTTCATGAATTCCAATGAATATTTTATTATGTTTTTCTCTAAAAATATCTGACCCATATCATTTTTACAACATTAGTTTTGTAGTCTTGAAGAGTATACTATGCAAACCTATATAAGTGCTCAAATCATCTACTTAGGAACTTGTGAAGATTTTTAGACCTCATCTACAATCATATTATTCTCATGCCATGGTTGGTTTGAATCATCATACCTTTTCTTATGATCTTCACTTGTCTAATGGGATTGTCTTCACTGAAAGGCTTTGGAATGACCTTCTTCATGCCTTATACCCCTGATTCTTGACATGATACTTATCTTATACATGTTATGCCAACTCATACTACTCCAACCATGCTTTCCATAATTTTAATTGATCTATTTCTCATGTTTCCATGCCTACCTACTTGACCGGGACTAAGATTGAGCCTATAGTTACCCGATTCTTCAAGAGTTTTCCATGTTCACCTATTACAGAATCATTTATACCTCACACATATCTCACTCGACCATGTTTGAACTTATGAAGTTTTTTTTTTTCAAACTTGCACTTGTGTCTCGGATCTTAAAGAACCCAGGTTTCTTGAGACAACAATAACATCATCTCCAAGTTGTGGAACCTTGCACGCTTGACAACAATCTCTGGAGAAGGTTGGATCCTTTACCTATTTCTACCGCTACTACTACTCCTAATGCTGGAAAGAAAATCCTAGAATAAACATGTCAAGGGACCAGGGATACAAGGATATGTATAACAAAAAATCCTAGGCTTAAAGGAAGGTGGTAGCACCAAGGAAAGGGTTGATCATTCTCCGCGAGGGGCAGGAAAGGGACAAAGTGCTTTGGAGAGATGGTAGATAGGCACGTGCCACAAAATAACCATGTAGGCTTAGCCTTACAATGCATACAACATATGAAAATTGGACCTATAAGAAAAGGAGATGCACAACATGCCAAGAGATGTGAACAAAGAAGTGAGGTGCTAATAAAATGAGAAAGGGAAGACACGAGTTCCACAAAACACAATTTTATTGCTTGAGGGATACACATTCATTTACATTCATGTCAGGAGGCAAGGATACATTGCAGAGACAAGTCCTAAGGTCTTAAACCTATGTGGAAGATGGCCACCATTTTGGCATGGTGCTGATATAACAAAGAGGGATTTTTTTTAATGAGCATAACTCTACAATTTATAGAAGAAGAAGGAGAGAATAGAAGGAGAAAAGAAGGAAATTTGGATTCAAAACTTTAACCACCAAAATTACGTGATAAATTCTTGCAAAAACCACCTATAAGGATATCATATATACCTCCCTCTATCTATTTGGTGTGTAGAAGAAGGAAGAAGGCAATATCGATGAAATTTGGTGGTTGAAGTCGATTAGATGTGCATTGATGATTTGAAAGACATTTCCCCTATTATACCTAACAAATCCCTCCTAAATCATATTTTAAATAGTCCAACATGTATCCCATGTCATTAAATTTCCAAAAAATCAAGCACATGGGAATCGAGCACTATAACAAAAGTTATGGCTATCAAGAAGATCTATATTGCTAACTAGGCACACAAGTCACATGGCACGCACTAATTGATGAAGGAATCAACCAATCTGTTAATTTTATTTTCTTTTCTTCCACGTGTCACACATTGGTCCATTCTCGTGGATTAGGCACCTTATTTGCACTCTTTGATTTGTTACGTGTTACACCCTCAAATATGACATTTCATAATGTGACACGAGACCAAGCGCACAAGAAAGGGGCTTAAGAATGTAGAAGGCAAGCACACAAAGGTGACACGAATGGAATAAAAGGAAACATACTTAGAGTTAAAATTATAAAAGTGGGGTGTGATCACTAAACTAAGGAAGGTGCACCAACAAGGAATAAAAGGTCACCCAAATGTGAAGACATGTAAAGGACTTAGCCAAATTATAAGGCAAGTCAATAGGTGCACATACAAGGAGTGCATGGTAGATTGGGAATGAAAGCGAGTGTGCAAAAAAATAGAAGGAGGTGGAAGAATAAAGGGGAAAGGGAAGTGCACAGAGAAAATGCAAGAGGAAGACTAGGAAAAGGTGATGCAAAGGATAAGAAGGAAGGGAACACGAGGGAGCACAAAAGAACTACAAGCTGTGCAAGGAAACTACCTAAGTGCACACAACTTAAAATGGTAAATATCGAACTAGAATATAAATATAATTTATCCAAATAACTTGGTGAGTTATTTGGGATAATAGTTTGGTGACTTTCAGGGGCCATCTACCTACTAGATGAAGAGGCCAGTAGCCTTAAAATTCCATTGGGCATGGAGTCATCCCGAAATTTGAAGACAAAATCTAAAACTTGAAGAACACCCTTGAAATGAATTACATCACTGTCTCGAACTCGAACTAAGCTAACTCTCTCATGTGAGGATCTTCTAATTTAAAACAGTTGATCATAGAAATTTGTTTGTGGATTTTTGGGACCGTATCTTTCTAGAAACTAAACTACCATCCTAAGCGGTAAAAAGGGTGTGTGACAAGCAACAGAAAGGAAATAACGGAAAAATAATCATGCTTTGAATAGAAAAGACAACAACTATATACAAAAGAGGAAAATCATACATGTTCTAAGGGGAACATGTAGAGTGTGCACAAGTAATTATTCTATTGAAAGTAAGCCTAAAATATCCTACACTAATGAGAGGCAAAGGGATCTCAAGTAAAACATGCAATAGGCAAGGAGAAGTAGGTTCTCATATTCAAAAATTTTGACCATGTAACTTATTTGGCGCCGAACACGGTCTCTAACATGAGTGAGAAACTATCTTACAGGTGGTCTCCAACTCTTCTCCTCAAAGTATCAACAAAAAAAACATATACGTCCTTAAAGTTGATCTCGCACTTGGTTTCGAGGGGTGTTGTTGGTAACCTTCAATGTGCTAAAGCTCTACCTCATGTTCGGAAGTGAGGATGACCTATGAAAATCCTATTTTTGATCTATAATATCTAGGTATCTAATTGGGCATGGCCCAATCCTTTTGATTTAACCATTATTTTGAAGCTTGATCCCGTAGATGGGATCCTTGCATATAATTTCCTCTTGAAGGGGAGTGCTTATAGGTGGATCATGTATGGTTCTACCTCTACAAGAAATTTTATCTCCTCCAAAACTACGCCCTTTGGAAAGAATTGACTTTCTTTTGAAACAGAACCCTAATGATCTCATCTTTGAAATCGAGTCACACTATTCTTCAACTATTATGTAGTCTTCGAACATTATGACATTGGCTGGGATTGACGCATAAGAAAGGGGTTCTTTGTTTATAGAAAAACCAGGAGAAGGGGACTCAAAAGGGGCACAAAAGGTGTGAAATGCACATGCACAAGAGGAGTAGAAGTGCACATGGGAGGGATGATGAAGAATAAATGAAGGTGAGAGGATGGAGGAGGGTATTTCTCAATGGGGTTAGCATGCATAAAGCTAGGAACATGTGCAATAGGTTGAGATGATGTAAGTTGGCATGGAGGAGCAAGAGGAATGTAGGATGATAAATTAGAGTTTTCCCATTGACAAGTTTTCTCAACATTATAATCTGGGTAGCATCTAATGATAAATTGTAGCTTATTTTGAGTGCTAAACTATCCAGTACATGGTTGACCCATGGACAAGGGACTGTAGCCAACTCTAGTGTTAGACCCTAGAATATAGGATAAGGATGAGAATGCGTATAGGTGCATAGGACCTAGTTAAAGAAGGGTGTGTGGGGTTGAAGGCACGTAGGGAAGGGTCCTAGAAGGGTTTTGTGGAATACACAAGGTGCAC
The DNA here is from genome assembly GCA_018340775.1 of Taxus wallichiana var. yunnanensis. Taxonomy (NCBI): domain Eukaryota; kingdom Viridiplantae; phylum Streptophyta; class Pinopsida; order Cupressales; family Taxaceae; genus Taxus; species Taxus wallichiana. The sequence continues at coordinate 444,494,208 of CM031239.1, forward strand.
ACATGCAAGGCAAGATAGGTTTTGGACTTAGCCATATTTGACATCCCATGAAGCACACAAGAAAAGCATGACCCATATGAATAAGGTTCCACTTGGCGACTATAGGATAAAAAGGGAATATTCCATACATGTAATGGAAGGTTCCAGAAGAATATCATTACACAATGGAGAGCTCATATCAAAGGAGGCATGCTCCATTGGAGGACCACTTGGACACTTGGAAGCTAATTTGTTACCTCAGAAGGCATGGTGGTGAAGGCAGGAAAACTATATATTGAGGTGTGTGGGTAGAAAGAAAAATATATAGGAAGGAAGACTAAAGAGTGTGAAAAACATAGAGAGCATAGAGAGACATAGAGTCATCTTGGGAGAGTGGAGGTATGGGGAAAGAGGCAAAGCTCTATAGAAATACCATGGAGGATTCTATGGGTTGGGATTAGGAAAATATAGGAATCATGGCACATTTAGAGGGATGGGTCTATATTCTTCTTTGTAATGTGATGAACATAGTGTAGTTCTGATGCATGACTTGGCTTTGCATTGTTATATGAAGGTCTGTTATGACTTTGAGGGATGTAATGTGGTTATTGAACATATTAATATGAATATAAGGCTCTTTTCTGAATTATATATATGTTTATGAGTACAATCCTTATGCATTTCCTTTATGTATGAACCATTTTAATATGCTATGGGAGAACAACTCATCCTAGGTTCTTAGAATGTTGCATGGTTCTTTTATATTAATTTCCATTTGAATATACATCATACGATGATGCATTCTCAAAAGACTCACATAAATGAGAGGCTCAAAGGTCCGCACCTACCTCGGGTGAGTGTCCATCACCTACTAGGTGATAGGTCGACACACATGGGATTAGACTATTGGTCTAAGGGTATAAAATATGACTACATCTTAGTTCCATTGCTAGGACATCTTTTCAAAGTTCTTGTGAGAAATGGCATGCATATTTGTTCCTATGATGCATGATGACAGAACCTATGAATTTGAAAAGTGTTGAAGCATGGTTCAAGAGCATAGAGGATGAGTTTTCTCAAAGATTAAATACTAGACTGAGTTCGATACACGTAGATGGGTAGAAGAGAACCTATACCATGAGTTATATGAGACATTCTTCTATTGTTTTCTAGTAGAACTATATGAATGGCTTTCAACATATGCATCCAAATCAAGTTGGTACTACAGATCATGCATATGAACCCAAGATGACTATCATAGGATGAAATATGCAAATCTGACTTGGATGCATGTTGTTGATCACTAGTGGAAGAGAGTGTTGACTAGTTATACTCTTGAATACACCATTTATACATATTATTTCCCAGAAGTTACTGATTTTGATTTTCTTAGGTATCCCAGAGGATCATTTTTATGTGTTATTCCTTTGGATATGAAGATCCCGGTCATTAACTTGAGTTTAGCGAGAATTTCCCATGGCCGGCTGAACTTCTCTGAGCACTGGGAGAGGAAGCTTGGGTGGAGGAATATGGTGGAAATTGTGGCTGAAATGGAAAGGGAGGAGAGATGACTCAAGTATAGCAAAGCTCGTGAAAGGGAGATGACTATACAATGTGAGGTTATAAGTGTGATAGATCTAAGGAGGTAGACATTACGAGAAGGATTTGAGGTTCACGCAAAGGAAGTAGAACCTAAGTAGTCTGTGCTACCCCATCTTGGCAAGCATGGGAGAGAATCCCCTTTAGCTTCTGATGATATTTTGTCATATGGAGAAAGGAGATCCATTAACGTGCATATGAACCCACCTAGCAACCAACCCCAGTGCTTGGTTTTCTAGATCAAGGGAGAAGTATTGTTAACCCAATTGGTATTGGTGGGAGTAATCGACATGTACCCAAGAGATATAGTTTCTCATTTGGAATATCCATGGTTGCACAAGCCATTCCTTTAGTTGGAGGGATTTTTGGATAAGGTGCAAATACGTAAGGTTGGGGTTTCACATCCGGGAGTGGCACGGGACACACAACGGAAGTGGGAAAATATCACAAACCATCGGTACGCAGTTTAGTGGGACATTGGGAAAACTAGGCACAACCACTTTAGGCCCTTTTCTGACTGTAGAAGGTGGATCTGGTGGGTTAGGAGGAATAGGACCTGGTGGATCCAGTGGATCTGGTGGAGGAGGAAACACCGAAGGGAACCAAGGCTTTGGATCAGGAGGATAAGGACCTTAGCCACCTCCACAAGTATTTTTGAGATTTCTTTGCACTTACTAGACTATATGGGTATTGAAGATGTTGTAGAACATGTGCACAAGTGTAAATTATTATGGCGCATGAAAGGGATCACTACCCCGGAGTGAAAGGTAAGTCAGTTTACAACAACACTATAGGGATGTGTGCATAGTTGGTATAGGAAGTATGACCCCATAAGACGTTGGTAGACTGCATGACATTAAAGAATGCCTTACTAACATAGTTTCATATCCCTGAGTTTGATTAGAAGAGCATCAGCACTTTGAAGGAGATCCAATAGGGAATGGTAGAGAGTGTGTGAGAGTATGACACATGTTTTAAAACTATCTTATGACATTCAACCTTCTCAACATGCTCAATGGTTTTTTGGAGGATTGATAACACCATTTAGGAGGGATCTATCACACAAGACTTTCACAAACCCACATGAGGCATTGGAAGCTACTTTGCGTGCCGAAGTTTTGGGAGCGTTGACACTAGTGTTAGTCCTTTTTTGGAGGCTCAAATTATTGCAATGGCCAAGTAGTTAGAGAATTTATCTACAAAATGAGCGCATGAGTTTTGTAGTGGGATTTGGTCTATATATTACGAAGTGGAAGGGCATGCAAATGATATTTTCCCTCAGAATTCGGTATGTGCTATGGCAAAACACCGTGAAATTTTCCATGGGGATCATGATGCAAGTAGATGCCCTCTATTATAGCACCCAATCCACAAGAATGTTTCTTTCTATTACAATATTTGTACCTCTACGACCCATGATACCAAGGATTGTAGACTAATTGATTAGATCCATGATGCTATTGATCTGGGTGTGTGCTAGAATAGCCTTACAAGCACTTGTAATGATGATCACCATTATGAAGGGGACGCAGATGGAGGAGCGCGTGGAAGAGGTTTTCATGAAGGATTTTGTGGTCGCAGTAAACCATGGCAAAGGAAAAAGTGAGTTCCCACAAGGAACCTATTATAATTGTGGATATACAAAGCATTACAGACATGAGTGTCCCGATCTGCTCACTCCTCATGGTGCGGAAAGAAACATAAGTATGAAGAATGTCCAAATCTCTATGAGCATATGAACCGTAAGCACCCGAGAAAGACAAAGACCCCGGATGGTGAACATAAAGAAGGTTAATTCATGGTGGATGCCATGATTTTCACGTGATTTAGGATAGAAACCATACTAGTGATGATGTGAGCAGAGACCATGCACACCGGGAGATGCCAAGATAAAGGACACTATTTTCAAGAGAAGAAGTGGTACATGGAAATTATCCAAACCTCACTCATTAGAAGGAGGTGTACTAGGAGACTATGGACATAATTTAGAGTTTACAAGGGGATATCCAATGTCTAAAGGAACAATCAAAGTAGTTGGAGCAAAGGAATAATGTCGAGGCTCCAAAGGATGACCTGGATGAGGTCAAGGAAGTATGTAAAATGTTAAGGCAAGAGAATATTATTCCCTTACTAGGAGAATGGTTGAGGGAGAAGGTACCATGTGCCAGAGAAGAGTGCAAAAGGTAGGTTTTGCATGTAAACCTTCCTCCTCACAACCTTGACTATGATAAGGAGATTACTTTGAATACGGTTGTTGATGGATGAATTTTGAGTAATATCTTCATCGACATGGGAATAGAGGTCAATTTTCTTACCTTAGATGTTTGGCATCAAATGGGAAGGCCCACATTACAACCATCTTCGAATGTGTTGTATATGGTAAACAAGACTAAGGCAATGCCCATTGGAGTCCTGAAGGATGCAATTATCACCATTCAAGGGGCCAAGTTCACTAGAGACTTTGAAGTCTTAGCACTCTCTCGAGTTAGACAATTTTCTAGTGTGTTGGTGAGAAAATTTGACTTGTGGACAAATTTATGGCTTTCAGGCCCATGGGAATATAAGTCCCTCTACATTTGAATGGTGAATCTCCCATTGTTTAGCATGTAAAACCAAAGTGGATTTATGGTGGTTTTTAACTTGAGAGATCCACAGAACACTCCACTGTTCCTATGGCAATAATAACAACTCCTTGCTATAGCAAAACAATCTGAGAAAGGGAGGGAGTAAGAATGAAGGAGGGGGAAATCAATGTTGTGGGTAGAGTGTCATATACCCACACACATCAACTGGAAGTTTTATTACATGAATTAATTAATAGAAGAAAGACAAATTTGTAATTTCTGAGCACAAGATAGAATAAAACATGCTGGTCACAAAGCACCAATCGATTTTTCCATCGAGGGGACATAAAATTCCTTCCTTTTTTATTGATCTTAGAGTTGAAACTTGTACAATGAGTGGGAATAGAAGAAAAAATGTAGAGGAGGAGAATAAAAGAAGACTAACAATCATTTTTGTCCTCTGTTTGCAAAAATGTGCTTCCAGTTTCTAAATTTGATTACCCCTTCACAAAGACTTCAAAAAACCATTAAAACATTCGACCCAAAGCCATTACAAACAAATTTGATCATTTTTCCTCTTCTAGATTCCTATGTTGCAAAGAAAACACTTCTACAAACCAAAAAAGAGATTATGCGTATAAACATGTGTTTTATATTTCACTTTGTCAGTTTGTGTATGAACCGTTCAATCCTTTTCCCTAATTGCTTTGAAATCAGGTCATCCACGTGGTAGGAGAACATTGGAGTGGAGGTGGGGGAAACATTTTTGTATTTTTTGCATGCCAGAGATGTTTTCTCAATTTTCTCCCAAAAACTCTAGAAAAATTTAAAATTAAAGTGTCCATCATGTGGAGAATTTCACCATCTTTCCATTGATACAGAAAACGTGAAAATCCGAGCTCTAGATCTAGGGAAAATTTGACAAAATTAGGGCAAAAATTCAGGTTCGCAGGCCGAAATTTGAACTTTTCCCTATTTTTTAAAATTGGGAAATTTTCCCAAAAAAGCTTCATGCCCTGCTGCTCCAATGACACGTGGCACCTTCTAGTTGATTTACGGCTTCAAAACAACATTTTTCCCCCTTTTGTGAAATTGGAAAATTTTCTCAAAATCCTCCACCGGTCCGCCACTCCGATGACATGTGGCACTCTCCTATTGGTTGTAGGACTTAACCAATTTTTTCTTCATTCTCCTTTACGGGCTTGCGGGCCAGATTTTGACTTTTGAGTTTCTAGCCAAAAAGGCTAAGTGTCGAAATTTTCTCCCTGCCCCGCGAGTCTGTTTCCTTCCTTCGGCGGGCCTGTGGCCAAAATTTGTCTTTGTGCCTTTTAACCCCAAAAGGGCTAAGTTCCAAATTTCTCTTTGTGCCTCCTCCAACCCACCAATTCCCTTGGAAAAATTTCCTCCTTACCTCCGCGGGCCCGCCCAGGGAAAATTTCCCCTCCAAACTCCGTCGAGCCATAACTTGCAAAATACAAGGAGTTAGGAGGACTTCCTTACCTTTCTGGAAAGGGGAAAGAATTATCTATCTAATGAAGCAATACCTAGAAAATTTTGAGTGCCTAAAATGTGTAAAAATTTGACTGAGGTACAAAAGGAAGCTAGTTAACCCAAAATAAGAGGGATCTTATTTTGGTTAACAAGTATGATCAAAACATGGAAACTTTGAGATAGGAGAAATTTGTCTTGCTTGAAAACTTGCAATTTTCCCCTTTACACATTTGCAAGACAATAGTTGGCTCTAGCTTGGGGACATGGCATGGATTGAGCAAGGTGAAGACATGACATGAGGATCTAGAATCACAGGTTTCAAAACATATAACGTTGACCAGTGCCTTATCCATTGGGCCTTACAGAGTCATGTACAATATTGAAGGAAGGAAGAAAGAAGGAGGGGAAAACACAACAAACCAAAACCACACCAAAATAGAAAATGAATCAAAACACAAACAACAAAAAGGGGAAACAACAAAAACTATGGTACAGGTGAGGGAAAACTCACTTTCATTGATGGTACAACTTCAAAAATTGCCCACTTCTAGGCAATCCCAATGCGCTTCCATCTAAGTACGATAAGAGAAAGGTATTCTCACCACAAGCTTCCTGAATTTGAAATGGACCCAACCACAAAGAATCTAACTTACCATGACTACCCTTTGGCTCTCTCCTCTTGTCCCAAAGTAGGACCAAATCTCTAGCTCTAAAATCCCTTGCTTTGGCTCTTCTGTCAAAGAGCTTCTTCACTTGCAACTGATGTTCTTTGATTTTGTCCACTACCTAGGATCTGATCTCTTCTATCTTCTCAAGGAAAAGGATTCTCTTGTCAATTGAATCTTTGTATTGGCTATCTTCCATTGTTTAAAGCAGCTTGAGAGTTGGCATTTCAATTGTAATAGGAATTTCTGCTTCAACTCCATATTGCAGCTAAAAAGGTGACATGCCTATTGCCTTCTTAGGAGTGATCCTATCGGCCCACTATGCATCATATAATTTTGTGTGCCAATTATTCTGATTCTCATCAACAAGCTTATGGATAATGGTCATAATATTTTTGTTGATTGACTTAACTTGACCATTCCTTTGAGGATAGTAGTCAGAAGAATGAGCAAGAGAAATCCTGAAGCCATAACAGAATTTTGTCAATTCCTTCAAAGAGAAATAAGTAGCGTTGTCTACTACAATATTCTGAGGAACTCCAAAATGAACAATGATATTCTATTTTATGAAATTACGGCACAACTTTAGAAATAGCCTGCTTTGGTTGGAATGGTCTCTACCCATTTGGTGAAGTAGTCTATGGAAGTGAGCACATAAGTATGATCAAGCACTTGAATGAGGATTCAACACACCAATGAAGTCCAACCCCCATTGTTGAAATGGTTCTTCAATAATCACAAGCCTGAGAGGCAATGCAACTAATTGTGGTTTTCCAACAAATTACTGGCATGCTTTGCATTTAGAAACCCATTTCGAGTATCGAGAAAAGAGAAGACCAAAAATATCTACCTCTCGAGAATCTTGTGGGCAGTCACCATTGCTGAAAAGTGTCCACCACAAGATTGATCATGATAGCCTTTGAGGATTTTTTCTTGTTGTTCCTTGTCAACACACTTGAGAAAACAACCATCTATCCCTTTCTTATAGAGTGCATGATTCCAAATCACATATTTGGCTACTTTCAACCTGAGAGTTCTTCACTACTTGTAATCTAAATGAGGAGGGTAGTCCCCATAGGTAAGAAAGAAAGTGATGTTTGCATACCATTCCTCTATAGTGTTCACAAAGAGAACTTGTGGGCAATCTTCTAAGTAGGTTGGGCAAGTGTCATCTCTTTCTCCAAGCTGAACTTTGAGAGATTCATCTTTAGCAATCAACTTGCACAAACCATTTCCTCTAACTAGATTAGAGGGCTTAATCTCTAGGTCATACTCTTGGATCCTTGCAATCCAATTTCCTCTTTTGGCTCCAGATCTTGTTGTGTCAAAATGGACTTGATTGCACTTTCGGGGACCATCACCACAGTGTGAGAGTTGAGTATGTAAAATCTAAAATTCTTCACGGCCTTGACCATTGTGTATGCATGCTTCTCCAATTGACTGTAATTTAGTTCATGCTTCTTCAAAGGGTAGCTCATGAAAGCAATAGGTGCTTCCAATCCTTCATCATTCTTCTGAACAAGGACAACAGAAAGAGTGTGCTCCAAGGCATAACAATACATGATGAATTCCTTGCTGAAATCTAGAGATACTAGTATTGGAGCTTTGGCAATGGCCTTCTTGATTTCTTCAAATGCTTATTTTCCTTCACTACTCCATTTGAAACTTGTTTGAGGCTTCATCATAGAGGTGATATGCTTTTTTAGTTTAGAAAATTTGGGGACAAAGTGGCGAAAAAAATTTACCTTCCCAAAGAATGAGTGCACTCCTTTCTTACTAGTGGGAAGAGATTCTTGAATAGCACTTACCCTTTTAGGGTCGATATGTGCTCCATGCTTATTCACGATGTGTCCCAACAGCTTGCCTTCTATGACTCCAAAGATACACTTCTTGGGATTTAGAGAAATGCCATGCTTTCTACATCTTGCAAGAATCTGCTCCAAGTGGAAGATATGCTCACTTCTCTTCTTTGAAAACACGGTTAAGTCATCAAGGTATATGACAATGCAATTCTTGAGATCTTTGAAATCCAAGTCCATGGCTCTTTGGAAGGTGGCTCCCACATTGATTAGGCCAAATGGAATCCTTCTGTAAGCAAAAATGCCCCAAGGAGTTGTGAAAGTCGTCTTGCTATAATCTTCTTCGGCCACTTTAATTTGATTATACCCTAAGAATCCATCAAGAAAAGAGAGCATCTCAGATCCAAAGAACTACTTGTAGGATATGATCGATGATTGGAAGAAGGTAATTGTCCTTGAGATATGCCTGATTTAGATTTTTGAAATCTACACATATTCCGATCTCCCCATTTTTCATTCTCGACTAGTAAATGTTGGCCACCCATGTTGAGTGGTGAATGGGGAAAAGATTCTGCATTCAAAGATCTTGTTCACTTCTTCCTTGATAACATCAGAAATCTTTTTATTATAGGGTCTTTGCTTCTACCTAAAGGGCTTAGAATCCTACTTCAGAGGAATGGAATGATGCATTTCCTTCAGTTGAAAATATTTGAGCTTGTCGTAAGAGTAGGCCAGCACATCAGAGTACTTTTTAAGCAAAGAAACAAACTTCCTTTTCTCTTCAGGTGAGCAACATTTTCCAATGTTGACCATCCTTGATCTTCATAAGTCCCAATGTTTTCCTTGTCAAAATTAGATGGACAACGAGAAGATAGCTTTTCTTTTTCACGAATAAATATATCATGCTTGGGGATCTTGTTACCTTTCAACTGATCATGCCTTCATCATCCACTCTTTCAATTTCATCTGATGCATCTTCAGCTACATCTTCTCTATGTGGATTAACACTTCCCTCAAAGAAGAGATTATTGAAGTTGTCTCTTTGCTCCAAGAAGGCTAAAATATGATTGTCATCATTGAAAACTTGCTAGTGATCTACGTTATCAAGAACACTTGGTCTGAAAACCATCTCAATGGTTATTTTGTCCTTGCCAAAAGAAGGATGAGGAGTTAATAGGGATGCTTATACTACAAGAGAATCAGCTCTTTCATTTTGTTGTCTTGGGATGGCTTCAATAGAGAATGCATCAAAGAATGCAATGCAATCCCACACTCTATTCTTGTAATGCCTGTGCCTTGGGTTCTTCAACTGGTATTACTAGTGGATTTGCTTCACTATCACTTCTGTATCACCAAGGAATCTCATATTTTTGATTCCCATGTCTTCCGCTACACTTATGCCCAAGAGGAGAGCTTCATATTCTATTGTATTTTTGGTTTTGTCAAACTACAGTTTGTATGCAAAAGGATGCATCACATTGGAAGGAGAGTACAACACAACACCAGCCCCTAAGCCTTCTTTGGAATGGCTTCCATCAAACTCCATAGTCCATACCTGATATTTCTCTGATTCTCGAGGAAAGTGGCAAGTCTTCTTCTCATTGTGAAGTAAGGAAATAGTTTCCTAATCCACAATCTTGAAAGAGGATATTAGCTCTTGGGTCACTGGAACTTCTTACTGTAAACTTCATTTTTCTTACCGGAAGTAGCTTCTTCATCTCACCCTTTACTGGAATAGTTGCAGAGGTCCAATCCATCTTTATCTCTCCACCAAGGTCTCTACAAAAACTTCTACTCAAGAGCATGCCAAAAGATGCTAGAATGTCTGCCACTAAGATGGTTAGAAGTACTTTCTTATCAGGGTATTCAGCCAAAGCCACTTGTGCATCTTTTATCCTTCCTACTAGTGGTACTTGCTTAGATTCCATTGAGTAACAAGCTCTCGTTAACTCTAGTTAGTGTCAGGTGAGAGCATTGGTAACTTTGAGTGGCATTACGTTATCAGAAGCTCCAGAGTCAATGATGCAATTGTTGACCTCAAAACCATTCATGAGAAGAGACAAGTAGAAGGGTTCAACCTTATTTGTTTTGAAAGAACTTAGGGCCAACATGTTTTGAGTAGATGGTGTCGATTGTACCTTTAGAATTTGAACTTGAGGGTATAGAATCTGCTGCTATGAACAACATTGATTAGTCTATCAAACCGATCGGGGTGTGTTTACAAGAATTTAATCTCTGAGAGCTGCACTTTGGTCTTACTTGCATGTTCCAAAAAATTAAATGGGAAAATGTTGGATGAGGGGGAGGTTCCTGGAGTGAGGGAAGGTTTACATGGTAAGGGTATTTGAGGAACTTTGGCTGACTTGGAAATTGGATTGTCTTCTAAGGGTGAGGCCATCAACTTAGAAGGAGGTGAACGTGAAGCTATGGTCTAAATTTTAGCTAAATTAAAATAGAGTTCATTGGAGAGAGGAGTGTTTTTAATAACTTGTGAGCTAGAAGAAGGAAAAGGTGACTTACTAGATATAATATCCTGATCTCTAGCAGCCATTTGGCCTAGTTTCATTTTGGTGAATCCATTGAGGGTGGTAATGGTGAGCCTCTGTTGATGATCTTATTTTGTGTGGCTGCTAGAGTGGGATATTCTTTAGTTTTCTTTTCCTTTTGAGCCATGAAGGGTAGAGCATATTTCTTGGATTGAGCTTGAGTGAAGACAACACATGAGAATCTTGGGGCTTCCTCTTCTTCTTCCCCATCATCAACAAACTTGAACAAGCCATTGTGCATATCAAATTCTTCAATTTCAAGGTAGCCTTCGTAATCCTCTACTATTTCTCCTTCAAGTTCATCAATTTCAGCATCCTCTCTTGATTCTCTAGTATCACAGATAGCATTGACATGAGGTGCTTCAAGGGCAAGTTGGTGGGGAGGTGGTGTAATTCTTTGTCTATCGGGAAGTTTGGCCTCCTTGTAGAATTTCTCATTGTCGTTTGGGACAACTATTTCTTCAAGGCAACCAGATCATTTTCCATTTTCGGAACATAGGATCTATATTTACATCGAAGCCAAACTCTCGACCCTTCTCGCTTCCTATTTGGGCCTTTCACTTTTCAAGAGAGGATAAATTTGTCATTAGTTTCAATGGAAAAGTCTTGAGCTTCCCTCAGTGTGTTTGGTTGGGCTCTTCTGAGGAAGAAACCAACTTCTGATGGTAAGGCACTGATGAAGAATCTTCTCAGGTGGTTCTCAGGAGGTAGCACATCTTCAGGGACTCTTCTTTTCAATCTGTCAAACCTTGCTACAAAGTCCCTCATGGATTCAGATCTTTCTTTCTTTATTTGGACTAATTACACTAGTAGCTCTTGACCATCTTCAGTGCTCTTGAATCTGTTTTCAAATGCTCTTCTAATATCTTCCCAACCAGTAATAGATCTTGCAAGAAGCATGTAAAACCATTTAGTAGCCTTTTCCTAAAGTGATTCCACAAATAGTCTGACTGACACATCTTCATTCTCAACTCCTAATACACCACAAGCAAGTGATGAATGTTGCTACATGTTCTTTAGGGAGTTGAGAACCATCTCCCCTAAATTTGGGAAAATTATTTCTAGAGCCTCTTGGCAGATCATGAAGAGGTTGTTGGAGGGAAAGTGGTCTGTGTTTCCTCCCCATGGCACAATATGCCTACGTGCTTCACGTTCATGGTCACCCATTCTGTTTCTATTTCTAGGTTTCTTGGTCAGCTAAGGTTGCCTCTCTCTCCTCTGTTGTAGCTTGGAGTCTTGTAATTTCTTCAAGTTGAGCTCTAATCTCTTCCTCTCTGTCAAACCAAGCTATAGCCTCTTCTTCTTCTCTCTCCAACTCCTTAAAAGTAGGGTCAATCACTCCTTTCCTCAGCTGGTGAGTATACCTTCTATCAGCCAGCTTGAAAGTTTATTGTCTTCTCTTTCATAGCCTAGAATTTTGTAGCAATGGTGAGATGATTTACACTCTGCCAAATATGCCAAGTAACCTCTTTCAGGTCTGAAATGATTTCCTTTGGATATGAAAAAGCAAAGAAGGTTTTCTAGAAGGATTTACAAGAATTTTGAGTTACATCCATGCAGTTTATATGGCTACTCAATTTGTAAAACTCTTCTATTTGAATCTTTTTGTATTTTTGGATCACAAGGAATTTCAGACTTCAAAGGAAAACTTAATGATATTTTAAAAACCTTGTGATCATTTTTGGGTGCGAGATGCTTAACTCGCTCTGCTAGGTGCAAAACTCACGGCAAGCAAGAAAAATTTCTTGTGGACAAATTTGTAGATTTCAGGCCAACACTATGGGAATCTAAGTCCCTCTACATTTGAATGGTACAACTCCCATTGTTTAGCATGTAAAACCAAATTGGATTTATGGTGATTTTTAACCAAAGATCCACAAGAACACTCCACCTCTCTATGGCAATAATAACAACCGCTTGCTTTATAGAAGAAATCAATCGAGAAAGGGGAGGGAGTGAGAATGAAGGAGGGGGAAATCATTGTTGTGGGTAGAGTGTCAGATTCCCACACACATCAACTAGAAGTTTCATTACATGCATTAATTAATAGAAGAAAGATAAATGTGTAATTTCTGAGCACAAGATAGAATAAAACACACTTGTCACAAAGCACTAATCAATTTTTCCATTGAGGGGACATAAAATTCCTTCCTTTTTTATTGATCTCAAAGTTGAAACTTGTACAATGAGTGGGAATAGAAGAAAAATGCAGAGGAGGAGAATAAAAGAAGACTAACAATCATTTTTTGTCCTCTGTTCACAAAAACGTGCTTCCAGTTTCCAAATTTGATTTCCCTTCACAAAGACTTCAAAAAACCATTAAAATGTTTGACCCAAAGCTGTTATAAACAAATTTGATCATTTTTCCTCTTCCGATTCCTCTGCCGCAAAGAAAACGCTTCTTACAAACCCAAAAAGAGCTTCTACATGTAAAAATACGTTTTATATTACAATTTTCTAGTTCATATATGAATTGTTCGATCCTTTTCCCTAATTTCTTTGAAATCGGGCCATCCACGTGGCAGGAGAACATTGGAGTCGAGTCGGGAAATTTTTGTGTTTTTTACATGTTAGAGACGTTTTCTCAAATTTCTCCCACAAAAATCCATCAAAATGTAAAATTGAATTTTCCATCATGTGGAGAATTTCACCAACTTTCTATTGATACCAAAAACACAAAAATATGAGCTCTAGATTGAAAGATATGGCCTCTTGAAGATTTAGGGAAAAACTGACAAAATTAGGGCAAAAATTCAGGTTCGCGGGCCAAAATTTGAAAATTTTCCCTCTTTTTTAAAATTGGGAAATTTTCCCAAAAAAATCTCCATGCCCCGCTGCTCTAATGACATGTGGCACCTTCTGGTTGATCCACGGCTTCAAAACAACATTTTGCCCCCTTTTGCAAAATTGGAAAATTTTCTCAAAATCCTCTGTCACCCATCACTCTAATGACACGTGGCACTCTCCTATTGGTTGTGGGCCTTAACCAATTTTTCTTCATTCTCCTTTGCAGGCTTGCGGGCTAGATTTTGACTTTTGAGTTTCTAGCCAAAAAGGCTAAGTGTCGAAATTTTCTCCCTAGCCCCACGAGTCTGTTTCCTTCCTTCGGTGAGCTGCGCAGCCAAAATTTGTCTTTGTGCCTTTTAACCCCAAAAGGGATAAGTTCCAACTTTCTCTCCATGCCTCTACCAACCTACCAATTCCCTTGGAAAAATTTCCTCCTTACCTCCACAGGACCCGCCTAGGGAAAATTTCCCCTCCAAACTCCGTCGAGCCATAACTTGCAAAATACAAGGAGTTATGAGGACTTCCTTACCTTTCTGGAAAGGGGAAATAATTATCTATTTGATGAAGCAATACCCAAAAAATTTTGAGTGCTTAAAATGTGTAAAAATTTGACTGAGGCACAAAAGGAAGCTAGTTAACCCAAAATAAGAGGGAGCTTATTTTGGTTAACAAGTATGATCAAAACATGGAAACTTTGAGATAGGAGAAAGTTGTCTTGCTTAAAAACTTGCAATCTTCCCCTTTACACATTTTCAAGACAACACGGTGCTACTTGGGCAACCATGGTGTTACAAGAACAATGTCGATCTACAATTTAACAAAGGGTATATCAATTTTGAAAACAAAGAAGAAAGGTTGATCATTCCTTTTAACATATGGGAAGTCAACGCCTATACCGAGCCCTTAGGAGAAGAAGTCCTAACGAGAATCTATGTGTGCTCCATCATAGATCCTGAGATAATTCATCCCACGGAGGGAGTCATCCAAATGAAGATTCTCGCCCCTTGAGTGATACCACTAGTGTGGCATGTGAAAAATGGGGACATGGGACCTATGAGTTGATTTGGTGATAGTTGAGAGGATCCATAATAAAGGTAACAAAGGCACACTCATTTAAGTGCCTAGGAGTAAAGAATTTTCCAAGTTACTCTAGAGGAGCATATCCTGAAATTTTCTTGCGAGAAATGGAGGATCAATGGAAAAATGAGGACGAGAGAAGGGAATGCTCAATTACAACCTACTTGGAATTGCAGCACACTAGTGGGATACACATCAGGAGAGCCTCTTAGAATGGCATGAGGTAAGAATCACATTCTCTATAAGGTTCTCTAGGAGCAACGCACCCACATCATACAAGACTACCATGGTAAAGAGACCACCTCATTTCATATCCAAGCATGTGAGAAGACCTAGATGGGAAGCATAGAAGCGTTACCACCTTCGTTATGGGTGCATAATTTGTATTCCACCTTACAAGGTTGTGCATTCACATGGTATATTAATTTGGATATGTGTCATACAACAGTAATTGGTAGGAGTTGGCGATGATCTCGTCCAAGATTTTGAGTATAGGAGGACAAAGGCATCAGTGGATAAGGCATTGTAAGTAATCGAGCGCCTTATGATGGGAGATAGTGTTATGGAAGAGGATAGGCTACTGGAGTTACTAGGTGAGCCTTATTTGGAGATGCACCTCAATGAAGAATAATCAGAGGAAGTATAGCTTGAGTGCGCATGCATGGAAAAAGAAAAGGGAAAATGGTCTATGTAGTAGACGGTGAAGAGATGGAAACTTTGGATGTTAGCCATTCTCGAAGGTATGCGCAAAGTCATAGATAGCCTTGATGGGAAATCCCGTGCCTACCATGAGCCATTGAAAACAAATAAGGTTAACATTAGGATGGAGATAAAACCTAACGAAGCTATCATTAGGAACTATTGGTCATAAAAATAAGTTTTAAAGGTCATTGATTTGTTGCACAAGTTCCATGATTTGTTCCCTCGCAGGTACCATGAACTCAAATGCATCCACCATTCCTTGGGGAAATGAAAATCAAGTTGAAGGAAGGTACATGCCTGATTTAGAAGTGGCCTTATTAGATGAATCCAAATTTGCATGTATGAGTCAAGGAAGAAATAGACAAGATGATAGCATCTGGTATCATTAAGGTAGTGGAAGAATCAGAATGGATAATCCCAATGGTTATCAGTATCAAGAAGGATGGAAGGATAAGAATCTGTGTTGACTATAGGGATATGGATATAGTATGTTTCATCGATCCTTTTCAAACCCCCTTTACTAAATAAATTTTGGAGGGAGTAGCCGGGTGCGAAGTCTACTCTTTCACGGATGGGTTCTTAGGGTATCACCAAGTCAGGATTACAAAGGAAGACCAGAGGAAGACAAATTTTTCACTAAATGGGGAATTTTTTCCTACATGGTTATGCCTTTTGGATTGAAAAATGTTCTTGTTGTGTTCTCACGCATAGTTTTACAAGCATTTGAGGACTTCATACATAAATTTCTTCAAGTTGACTTGGATCGCTAGACTATGTATGGGTTAGTGAAAGACCATTATGAAAATTTGAGATTGATGTTTGAGAGATGTCAGAAATTAAGGATATCCCTCAACATTAAGAAATGTGTCTTTGCTACCCCATTTGGAACCCTGTTAGGACACATTATATGCAAAGAAGGCTTACTAGTAGATCCCACCAAATTTGTAGTTATTGTGGGATTAGGGAGCCTTTTAGTCAAAGCGCAGTACGTGGATTCCTTGGGCATATGGGGTATTATAGAAAATTCATCAAAGGGTATGCTAAGATCACCATTCCTTGGAGGAATTGCTAAAAAAAAAAGAGTTCCTTTTATTGGGGAGAGCGCAGTAGAAGGCATTTGGTACTTTGAAGGATAGGCTTGTCATGGTACCCATACTACGTTTTCGTTCTTGGGATAAGCCTTTCTATGTGAATGTTGATGCATCAAGGAAAACTATGGGAGCAAAGATACTAACACATGACCTAATGAGAGAATTATTGGTCATCCCTTGTGTTTTACAAGTAGAAAGTTCACACCAATAGAAAAAAATTACACAACTACTGAGCGCAAAGCATTATCTATGATCTACGTGCTGCACAAGTTTAGGCAATATCTATTAGCAACACCATTTATATTCTACACGAGACCACATGGCATTGAAATACTTAGTCAACAAGCCCGTTTTGTAAGGGAGCATATGCCGTTAGGTCCTATTATTTCAAGAGTTTGAGTTCATACTGGTTGTAAGACTAGGAAAAAGTAATTCAGGACCTGACCACTTATCAAGGACTAACTCAGGTGAGGATGCACAAAGCGTTAAGGATACCATGCCAGAACACAACTATTTAGGTTACAACATGCACCCTTAGACTTAGAAGATGTCGTAGTTTTCTTAAAAATAGGTGTGGTGTCGGAAGGGATGAAGGCTCTGGAGAGAAAGCAGTTAGAAATATGTGTCGCACCCTACATGTTGATTAGTAGAGACATATATAAGTTAGGTCGTGATGAGGTTCTGCACCGATGAGTATTAGAACATTAACACATAGTAATTATGGAGGAAACACGTGGTGGGATTATAGGAGGACACTATATAGGAAGTGCTACCGTGTGAAAGATTTTACTAACAGGGATTTGGTGGGAAACCATCTACTAGGATTGTATTGACTTTTGCAAGGCCTGTGACCACTACCAGTGCCTTGGAAAACCTAGGAAGAGGGATGAAATACCCTTGTAAAAAATATCCAGTGTTGAACCATTTGAAAAATGGGCAATCAAATTTGTAGGGCCAATTTTTCTAGCTACATGAAGGACTGGTTCATAATATATCATTACTTGCACTGATTACTTGACATGTTGGGTAAAGGCAACACCTACAAAGGATTACACCGCAACAATAGCTATTATATTTTTATGGGAGAACATAATCAGTAGGTATGGTTTTCCTTTAAGTTTAACAAGTGATAGAGGTACACATTTTCTCAATGAAACAATCAGGATTATGTTAGCAGAATTTATGGTGGCCCATCACAAGACTACCCCTTATCACCCTCAAGAAAATGGAACTCATTGAGGCATTTAACAAAATACTAAGTCACACATTGACTAAGATTTGTGACGTTGGAAGAAAAGATTGGGATGAAAAAGTATCATCCATTCTATGGGCATACAAGACAACCTACAAGAGGTTGAACAAGGCCACAACATTTCAATTGGTGTTTGCACGGAGGTTTTTTTACTATTTTATATTCATGTTACCATCATTTGGGTATAACACACGTAGGACAATTAGCCAATGAGAAAGTGCTTTGGAAGAAAGGATAAATAAGTTAATGCAGTTAGATGAAATGTGCTCACTTGCTAAATAGAGTCAGAAGACAGAAAAAGTAAGACAAAAGGCATGGCATGATCATCATATCAAGAATAAGAAGTTTGAGGTTAGGCAGATGGTGTTGTCATATGATTCCAAGTATCTGCGCCATCTTAGGAAGTTGAAAGTCCATTGGTTGGGACCCTACATCATCTCAAACATTCTTGAGTTAGACGCTTGCTAGTTACAAACATTAGATGGGATGAGATTACCAGGTCATTTTAATGGGAGTAGGTTAAAGCCCTACTATAAATAAGTCTTTTTGGTGTTTGTAATAAGGTAGTGTTGCCAATTAGCTTAGAATTTCCCTTTATGCTTTTCTTTTCTTGTGTTTCCCTTTCTCATTGTTTGTTCATTTCTTCTTTTTCATTTTGCACCTTGTGCACTGGTAACCACTTTATTTTTCCAAGGTTGTCTATGTGCAGAGGACCACACATCTATTTTAATTTGGGGTGGAGTAATGCAAAGTATAATAGTGCAATACTGAATTAATTGGCCCATGAGGAAGGAAGCACGTAAGGTTGAGAAAACACGTGAGGAAATGGTGGATAATGAATTATGGTGTTGAGGTTGTAACAAATACCATGTATAAAGGACGAAGAGCATAGGAACAACATGAGGTAGGTAAGGGCAAAAATCAAGTAAAGGATAGAAGAAGTGCCTTCAAAGACTTGTAGATGCACACATAAGAGTCTTCGATTGAATTAGATTTTTCATGCCGAAAGTTGTAAAGGATTTTTTACGTAGGATGTGGTGCGTGGGTAACGGCGCTTAAGGTCACTTAGTGGAAAAGGTCACATTTAATTTTATACTATATTAGTAGATGCCTAACATTTATTACTTGGAGTGAAGAAAAAACTATAAATACAAGGTCGGTTAAGTCATTTTATATCTTGCTATTACGAATTTGAAGCGCTCTTACAAATTACAAACTAGAGCATCTAGAGAGAAATGTCTCATGAAGGAAGAATAATCTGAGAACTTAAGCATGTGACTAGAGTGGATCTATGAACCAGAAGGAAGGAGTACATGAGTGCAAGGAAAGGTTGTGTGAAGAGTGCCATCTTGTGGAAGGTTTTCCTAGTAAGGTCTTGGAAGCTAGGGCATAAAGATAGAAGGATTTATTATGAGATTTGAGCTTTGGATTTGAGTTTGGAGTGTATCAAAGAGTAGAGAAGAGTGAATTCATAGTTATCCTGACATAAATCATAGCACCCAAGAAAGAAATCATTTCACCAAAGAAACTGAAGGGAAAGGGAAGAGGAAAGAAAACCACTATGCCATCGTGAGCACCAACAAAGAATGGTACGCATAAATGCAATACCCAGATGGAGTATTGCTAGGAAAGGAATGAGAGTTGCATCTCGAGGTAAATGAATGTTAGCAATTATAACCATCACATGAGTAAAAATGAGAAATAAATGTCACTAGATTTGGTTCTCCCAACTAGCAAAGGATGCCATATGGGATGCCTATTTATAGTGACGAGGTGAAGGTCAAATTAGAGAAGGCAGGATTATTACAATTGTATGAGTTGCCTTACTTTGGCAAGCTTGAGTGCCTTTATCAATGGTTGATGTCATGTGTGCATGAGGATCACTTTTATTTTGTAGGGCACAAGATGCACATAACACCACAACTGATATCCAAGTTCACAAGCCTTATTTGTGAAGGAGAAAGTATAGATGATGATCTGAGTGACAATGAGGCTATCAAGGAGACTGTAGCCACGTATGACTACAAGAAGGGGTTGTAATAATTTGACATCACTAAGATTCTAGACCCTGTTATGAGGATGGACATGCACTTGGTGACCAATCTCAATGATTAAGAATGATGGACACAAGTGAAAAAGGCATGGCTAAATGTATGCGGAGGATATCTAGAGGAACCATCTATAACTTTTCCGCTTTCATCACGGATGAGATTATAAGTAGTGCGTAGGAGGGAGAGAAGATATTATTCGGTAATGTCCTCCTCACCATTATATTTTCAAAATTGGAGTGCCAGATGGGCTAGAATTTTTTTTTTTGAGTATCTAGATGAGGATCCCTCACCCACAAAGAGGTTTGAAAAATACACTTGTGAAACCATGACGGCCACTCATAAGGCATGCATAAAGAAGTGGTATAAACAAATGCGTGACGCATTTATGGTAGAATGGAGGATCCTAGAGTAGTTTCTGTGCTTGTGGATAGAGAAGAAGAATTTGTAGTATATCAACATTTTTGCATTGGTAGATTTACTTTGACAAATGAGAGTAAGGGTCCATGGTGCAAGATGCCCTTCTCCCCGGGTTACGCAATACTTTTAGGAAGGGGTCAACAGGTTCAAGGAAACCAAAAGACTAAGGTTATACCTCATTGAAGTGGACCAAGACCACCACAAGTTGTACCGAAATATTGTGTACCCTAAAAAGTGCTCGTATGTGGAGAAGTATGTCTCCTACGAGGTTCAAATGATGAAACCAATAACACTACCAATCGCTGGAAGGGCTGCAGTAAGAATATATCTTTGCATAAGGAAAAGTTCAAGAAAGGTGCATGTCTAGAGACTTATGTCTCCATACCAGAAGACCCCACTGGAAGAAATAATTCCATGCCAAAGATGAGAGAAAGAGAAGAGGTGCAAGAGAAGAAAGCACCAAGTGTGCAAACCGCACAATCGATGGGCACGCTTGAAGTAGTCGTGAATCCTAACACCTACGCATGGAGAAAGAATTATCCTATTAAGGAAAAGAACCTAGAAGAAGAGGCACCGGAGCATGAAGATAACCTCACCCATGAGGAATTTCCAATGAAGAGATCACCTGTCAAGGAGAAAGAAAAGAAGAATCTCCTATACTAGAATCCCCAGTAAGGAAGAAGTAGAAGGTGACTGATGAGGTAGACTCAAAAGAAACAGAGAGTCTAGATTCCTACATTGGTGACAAGGATGATGATGATGAGCCTGAAGGAGGTGAAGACCATCTAGTATATGATGTGCATGATTCTGAGGAGGAAGGAGATGAAGAGTATAAAAAGGAAGATGAGGAGAAGAATGATGAGGAAGAAGCTGAGGCTCAAGGCAAGGGGGTGAGCAAAGAAGTAAGCACCAAGAACCAAATAACCCCAAGCCTCACCAAGGAGGAAGTAGAGAATCCGTGAAGAGAGAAGTGGTTGGCATTATGAAGAATCTGGTGGAACAGGAGTTGGAAAGAAGCGTGGATGAGATTATAAAAGAGATAGAAGAAGAGAGTGTTGGGAAGGAATATGGTAGTATGGGTAGAGATCCCAAATTAAAAGTTAGCTTCCCAAAATTTGTTTGAATAGGTGGGAAAGGCATAGTAGTGGAACAAGGGTAGGGAATGGGATACATTGATGATCCTATCAATTTTCTACGCGTGCACTTCCGAGAGCATCGTACCTACAAAGCAAATCCTAACAATGGTGTTTTTGATGAAGAATGCACGTACCCAATGACAAGAAAGATGTTATTTTGGGTGTTTGAGTCCCACGTGGATGAACCATAATTTGAGGTGAGTCAGAGAGTACTAATGAAGGTGCTGAATCCAAAGTGATAAATCCTTTGGTGAATGTTGAGCAGCTATAAGATGAATAGTTCTATAACATGCTTACCAAGGTTTCAGTTGAAATTAAGGCCAGACTATTCGGAGAAATGATAGAGTGAAATTCCTAGAGGAGGAATTAGAGAAGAAGAAGAAGGATCTCATGGAGAAGAGAAAAGACCTAAAGCAAGAGGAGTTGATCAATGCTCAGTTGAGGCATGAGCTAAAGGAAGAAAAAGATAAGGTGCGCAAAGTCTCCAAGAAGGTGGAGATGATTATAGATGCAATTGTCCTGAAGCACCCTGATTTAACACCACCCGATCAGAAGTATGAGTCATCCTTGCAATGTCTAGAGGATCTGACTTGCATTCTCATAATTGAGAGGAGACCACTTTCTTTGGAATCTACAAAAGAGGCGTGGGAATTCTGGAGAAGGAAAATAAGATGAATTTTGTCGAGATTGTGGCTCAATACACCAAACTTCTTGTAGAAGTAAAGGTCACCGCGTAAGTCATTGAAGCTACGTATGAAAACTACATTGATAGGGATAGAGTGGAAAGCATCTTGGTTTCCACCCATGAAATGGAACTTAAGGAGTTCCAAGAGAAAAATAAGGGGAATAGAGTAGAGAGAGATAAGATCCTAGCTGAGGTGGAGAAGAAATTAGAAGTAATTGAGACCTTGTGAGGCTTGATCAAAAGTGGCTAAAGGAACTATACCCCCAGATCACCCACAAGATGGATGCCCTTGAAGACTTGGGGAAGCAATTGGAGGGTATTGTTGACACCATGAGCGCAAAAGGAGAGGAGCTGAGTTTTGAGGAAGTGAGCGCCCTGGTGGGTGACCTCTGTTAGCAAGCTCAAAGTGAGGTCAATGCTTGGGAGAAGTTAGAGGTAGAACTAGGAAAGGATTTCCCTCTCCTCCTCCAACAATAAACAAATTCCCCATTCTTTCATTCTTTCTCCCCATTTCTTCATTCCCTTATTCTTTCTTTCTAACCATTGTAAGAGCCCACCATTATTTATTCTTTGAAGAGTGTTTCCAAGGATAGAGAACATGCGTAGTGTGGGGTGATGTTGGGCCCCAAAATATTGGCCAAGGATGAGAAGGTGCATGGGTGCATGGAACCTAGTTAAAGAAGGGCGCGCGGGGTTGAAGGTGCATAGGGAAGGGTTCTAGCAGGGTTTTGCAGAATACATGGCATGTGCATGCAAGGCAAGATAAGTTTTGGACTTAGCCATATTCGACATCCCAGGTAGTACATGAGAAAAGTATGACCCTTGTGGATAAGGTGCTAGCCTAGTGACTGTAGGATCAAAAAGGAAATATTCCATGCATGTGATGGAAGGTTCTAGAAGAACATCATTGCACAGAGTGGAGAGCTTAGATCAAATGAGGCATGCTCCATTAGAGGACCACTTAGACACTTGGCAGCCAATATGTTACCTCAGAAGGCATGGCGGTGAAGGTAGGAAAGCTATATATTGAGGTGCATGGGTAGCAAGAAAAAGATATAGGAGGGAGGACTAGAGAGTGCAAAGAACATAGAGAGCATAAAGAGACATAGAGTCATCTTGGGAGAGCGGAGGTATGGGGAAAGAGGTGAATCTCTACAAAAATACCATGGAGGATTATATGGGTTGGGATTAGGAAAATATAGGAATCATGGCACATTTAAAGGGATGGGTCTGCATTCTTCTTTGTAATGTGATGAACATAGTGTAGTTATGATGCATGACTTGGCTCTGCATTGTTATATGAAGGTTTGTTATGAATTTGAGGGATGTAATGTGGTTATTGAACATATTAATATGAATATAAGGCTCTGTTCTAAATCATATATGTGTTCATGAGTACAATCCTTATGCATTTCCTTTATGTATGAACCATTTTCATATGCTATTTTCTATTTCTCTTTTCTAGATGCAATGGGGTGACAACTCGTTCTAGGTTCTTAGAATTTTGCATGGTTCTTTTCTATTCATTTCCATTTGAATATCTATTATAAGATGATGCATTCTCACAAGAATCACATAAAGGAGAGGCTTAGTGCACCGCATGTGCCTCGGTGAGTGCCTAGTGCCGTTGGGTGATAGGACGGTGTGCATGGGATTAGACTATTGGTATAAGGGTATAAAATATGACTACATTTATAAACCTTTATGGAGCACTTGACTCTAAGGTACATCATGTCCATCTCTATTTTTTGAACATACCTCTCAAAATCAGCTTCTTCCATGGAGTTTCTACCATCATCTGCATAAACTTGTTCTACATAAATATCTTGGTTAGGAAAATAAACATTTTCATTAATGGCATGTGGGTCATATGTATATTCTTGATGGGGTTCAAAACCTGGTTTGGAGGAGGGTTTTGAAACTATGGTGATGAAGGAAAATAGATGTATTACTACAAATTAGAATTCCAATAAGGGAAATAAGTTTTGATTTCACGCCTTAAAAGGAGAAGGTGGAAACATGGTGGAAAGGAAATGAATGAAAGGAGGGGATACTAGTTTGTGAATGAGATAATGGGTGCATTGAATCAATGGAGTCACTAGATGTGTTGAAAGCTACCTCCAAAGGCTGGATCTCAAAAAGAATACATTAACCTTGTTGAGATGAAGATGTATAGCTCTTCAAACTACTCCCACCAGTGTGCCATAAAATTTTGGTTGTAAAACTTGAACCTATGTCTCATATCTAAAAGAACCAAGTTGTTTGAGACAAAAATGGAACTATCTCCAAGTTGTGGGACCTTACATGATTTATATGGATCTCCAAAAAGGTCGGTTCCTCTACCTATTTCTACTACTACCGCTAATTCTAATGATGGAAAGAAAATCCTAAAATAAACATGCAAAGGGACCAGGATAGAAGGATATACAAAAGGAAGGTGATAATGCTAGGGAAAGGGTCGATATCTCTCCACGAGGGGCAAGAAAGGGATAAAATGTGGGAGAGAGGGAAGACAAATGTGCACCACAGAGACAAGGACTACATAGACTTGGCCTTCCATCATGCACAACACATGAATAAAGGACATGTAAGAAAAAGAGATGCACATCATGCCAAGAGATGCAAACAGAGAGGTGAGGTGAAAATATAATGAGAAAGGGAAGACAAGAGTTCCACAAAACATGATTTTATTTCTTGAGGCATGCAAATTCATTTACATTCAAGGCGGAGGAGAGGATACATTACGAAAGACCATTCTTAAGGTCTCGAAACCCATGGGAAGATGGTTACCATTTTTTCATGGTGTTCTTACAACAAAGAAGGATTCATTTTGATGAGAAAATATCTATAATTTAGAGAGGAAGAAGGAGAGAAAAGAAGGAGAAAAGGAGGGAATCTCGATTCAAAACTTCAATCACCAACAACAATTGATTAATTCCTACAAAACTACTTGTAGGGCTATCGGATGTGCCTCCCTATGCATGTTTGGCATGTGAAAGAAGGAAGAAGGAAAGATTTGATGAAATCTAGTGGTTAAAGTTGATTAGATGTGCATTGATGATCTGAGAGAAATTTCCCTATTTACCACCTACGAGATCCTACTTAAATCAGATTTTGAATAGTTTAACATGTATCCCATGTCAGCAGCTTTCCAACAAGATCAGGCATGTGGAAATCGAGCACTGAAGTAGAAGTTATGGCTGTTAGAATATCTACAATGCTAACTAGGCATGAGAGACATGTGGCACGTCTTTGAATGACTGAAGGAATTGGCCAACTGTTCATTTGTTTTGTCTTTTCTTCCACATGTAGGTCCATTCTTAGGATTTGGCACCTTATTGGCGCACTTTTATTGGTTGCGTGTTGTACACTCAAATCTAGTAGTTGATGACATGGTATAGAGACCGATGCACAAGAAAGGGGCATAAGACTATAGAAGGCGAGGCACATGAAGGTGTTGTGCGTAAGAAGAAAAGGAAACATACATGCGGGAGACAAGTATGGAATCGGGGTGTGAGCACTCAATTAAGGAATGCATGCCAGCAAGAAAGAATAGGGTGTGAAAGTGTGAAGGCGTGCAAAGGAATTAGCTGAAGTGGAAGGCAAGTCAACATGTGTACATGCAAGGAGTGCATGGAAGATAGGGAATGAAAGTGAGTACACAAAAATAAAATGAAAGGATGTGGCGAATAAAAGGGAAAAGGAAGTGCATAGATAAAACACAAGAGGAAGCATAGGCAAAGGGGATGCAAAGGAGAAGAAAGAAGGGCATGCATAAGAACAACAAGCGTGCCAAGGAAACGTAGTGCGCGTAACCTAAAATGTGAAATATCGTAGTCGAATATAAATATAAGTTATCAAAATAACTCGGTAGTTATTTGGGATAACAAAAGCCTTCATACGCCCGTGAGGACACATTCACACAACTAGATTACTTGATCATGCACCTAGACCATGTCTGAACATCTGAACCGATTGCTTGATGTCTCATGAAGTCACCTGGACAACTTGGAAAGACACCTAATCACCTTGGACATCATTTGACATCACTAACTACTTAACATAAATGACAACACATGACCATGTCATCCAACACAAGGATATTTTTTCAAGTGATAAAACTTCTCCAAAAGGACCTTCTCTAATACCAATTATTAGAAGCACAATAGACTAGGGGGTGAATCAGTCCTTACAAAAATTTAACCAATTTCATATTTTCTTACTTAAACCATAAACCATTCATCCATTCATTAATGTGTGCATAACATTCAATCAAATCAACATAACCATGCAAGAGACACTAGAACCCAAGATATAAGTGGGAAACCCCTTAAGAGGAATAAAGCACACTAAAATTTTTGATTATATTACTCAATTCAAAAGTATTTAGTGAAGCACTAACTTCACAAGGAGCATCAAACCCTAGTTTAATAGAGAACCAACCCCTAGTTTAGTGAAGTACCAACTCCACAAGGAGGATAAAACCCCCTAAGATGATCAAGAACCCACTCAACCACCTTTGAATGAATATCTATGATGTCTTATTGCTACAACAACTGATTGAGATCACTAATTCATCTCACACACCTTCAAACCCCATCTCAAAGCCCCTCTTCTTCAACTTGTTATATCTCACACTTTCATCACTTGGCTTAGCTTCAAAAATTTACACACATGCTCTCTATCAATCCTCAACCTTTCACACACTTCCTTAGCTCTGATTAGATTCTTTCATACATGTTTCAAACATACGCTTGGGTCACACTTTTTACCTCTCACATAGATAGCTCAAAATTGAATTTAAACATTTAGTTTATACCATTATCTTATTTCAAACATGAAACAATTAGGTCTCCTCATTTATATTCAACAAGAAAATTTAAAAACATCCCAATAAATTCATAAAAACATTCATAATGGACCCATATAGGTCATCCATGCCCAAATGCACTAAACAAGCTAAAAATAACTCAAAACCCCATCACCTAGATGACTAAATACCACAAAAATCATTGCCATGATTATTTAAGATCCTAAATTTCTCACACATGTCAAATATTACATAACAACACCATCCATGGTTATACATTATATTGCACCAACAAAAATCATCATAACTCACTCAAGAAGGATCATATCCTTCTCAAAATAGTTGTCTCCATGAACCAGTCTTCTCCTTTGGGCCTCAATACCACCCAAAATAAAATAAAATATGTAATGTAACCAATCATTGTAATCCCCTTGACCTTTATATCACATCCATGCTTTCTAGATATCATGAAATATCCATACATGCAAACCACACCAAATTTCCTCTTCACCAAACTAAGCTACCCAAAAAAGTAGTTATAGGAAATCAACAGGTTTTTACACCTTTCATGTCATTTTCAAGACCTAAAAAGGGATTCTATAGGAAAAAAATTAATCACTCTTCACTCTCTAACTAATATCAAGCATCAATCTTTTAGCAAAATCAATTATGTGGCTTTGACAAATAAGCATCCTTCCTCTCTACAAACTAAGATGGATAACCTATCAAATATTATCATCATGAGACAAACATTATACCATTGTAAATACCTATAAATCCTCTTTCCATAACATATTACATTTCCTTCCAACTTCAAGTGGAAGGCCTTTAACCAAGTCCATCTTTGAAACTACTCCAGAACTGCCCCAAAATTGCCTTAGGACCAGTCTTCATAAATAGGGCACAATTTTTTATATAGAAGATCAACCATGATCTAAAACCATCTTGAAATCAATTAAAACTCCCATAATAAAAACAATGTCAATTTATTTCATACTTTCTTTGAGAAAATTCTCCATAAATTGACCTTCTTTAGAAACAAGCCTTTTCGGATGGGGTCCACAAATCACCACATGTTGTAATATACCTTTATGTAATGTGTAGGAATCCTATATAACATAAAATCATCATACTAGAAAACAAACTTCATTCTAGGCACCTACAATGAAAATATTTCCTACCACTTTTGATTTAGGGTTTCAAACTCATAAAAAGTTATTTACCTTCTTAACATTCATTCATAAAATTGTGATGATGAAACCACTCCATTATTTTTGAAATCTTCTTAATTCAATGTAAAATCATCCATGAAAGCCACAAAGTGCCATGTAAAGCACACAATTCATGGTGAGCATCAAAAGTTGCAATTCGAGTTGGAAATCACCTTCTTCTTAACCTTGTTTCACCAAAAATGTCATAACTTGAAAAAAATTCATCATGAAAACCTAAAATTTTTCCCACAGTATCATAGTACACCCTACTAACATATCAATCATCATCATACCTCATATATGTCTCCATCTCTCCAAAAACCATGAATTTCATAACTAACCCTTATGGTTTTGCATGGTTTAAGCTAGGTCATCATAAAATAACATCATACCTCATCATGAAACACATCCAAAATTACCTAGCACACTTGGAACAACATTTATGACACCCATGTAGTCTTTCATGAGATCACATGGCTCTAAAAATCATCATCATGACTTCAAGCACCTAGAATTGGTCTATATAAGCATGTACAACTAAGTCTTCCACTTATACATGTACTTTAAAACTTGTGTGAGTGCCTAAAAAATCACCATACATTCCCTCCATTCTTCTACCATACTCCTAAAGCCACCCAAAAACTCAAACCAACATGACCCATCACCTAGGCTAGTTAGATCACCGAGACTTGGATAGCTAGACCAAGCCATTTGTAATGCATCACCTCATGCACTCATGAAACCACATGATTCACCATGTTACCATCCCACCCTCTTTTTAATAATTATATTTTACATCAGGTGACAACACCTAGAACTCAACATGCCAACACAAGTTGTGATAGGAGGCTCGGGAGGTTCATGACCCCACCACGTGGAGTAAATCCTAGTGGAGGCTCACAATCAAGATTTATCCCCACTCAAGGACAAGGACCTAAATAATCTTAGTAGCCACAAAATCTACCCGCTCAAATATTATTTGATATTTCCCCTCATTTTCCATAGTATCGAGGTGTTGAAGATACAACAGAGCATGTGCACATGTGTGGAATTTTGTGGAGGGCCAAGGGAATCATGGCCCCGGATTGGAAATCCAATCGAGTTTTCTACAACACTTAAGGGCCACATGAATAGTTTGTATAGGAATTATAACCCACACCAAAAATAGTGGATTATGATGTATTGCGCCACCTTCTTAGTTGAATTCTACATACCTAAGTTTGAGAAACAAATAATCAACGTGCTGAAGGGCATTAAGTAGGGCTTGTCTAAGAGTGTTAGAGAATATGATGCACACTTTAATACTTTGTTCTTTAATATTTCTTATGAAATCCATCTGATTCAAAATTCACATTGGTTTATAGAAGTCTTTCTGACACCTTTCTGAAGGGCATTATCACATAAGACGTTCACTTACCCACTCGAGGATTTAGAAGAAACATTACGCACAAAAGTGGTTGGGAGTGTAGACATGGGGTAAGTCCATTTATTTAGGCCCAAATTATATAAATGGTCACTTAGTTGGAGATTTTATCTACCAATTTAGCTAATGAGACACGTAGTGGACTCGGTGCAATGACTATGAAGAGAAGGGGCACTCGAAGGAAAATTGTTTACATAGGAATATATGTGCGCTACTGAAAGTGTGTGAGATTTATCACAAGAAGTATGATATTAATAATTGTCATCTTTTGTAATGTCTTGTGTAAAATAATGTGTCTTTATATTGTAAAATATTTGAGGTGGATACTCATGACATGGCCAATTATCATACTTTATGTATACTACATATACTTGGTTCTCCTACCCTATTCTGGGTATTGAGTGATCTATTTAAAGAACCTATCTAAATATTTGTTACCAATATTCATCTGACATCACGTTGCTTTAAACTAGGTGACATAGACAATAACGCAACCAACAGCTTGTGATACTTTGGCCAAATATTTTCAACATACTATTCATGTTACTATTCCTAGATGGCATACTCATCATTCTAGAATACGTCCTTCACCTCACTCTTCTTTTATTATCTAGAATGGTCTTTACTGACTACCGTCAGTCCACTTGCCCAAGGTTTGACCCTAGTCCAGGTTAGAAACATAGTTTATTATAGGAAGACGCTCACGATGACTTAGGGTATATGGGCATACTCGGTTGACCTAAGTCAACCAGATGTGCCGAGGTACCCTGAGTCATTGAAAGCTACTACCTATCCTAAACATGCTACTAACTTGACCTAGAGAGAAACTAAGTTCAAGTCCAGATGTGCGTAAATCTAGATGAACAAATACGGAAGGGTGTTGCCACATGTCAACTACAACACTGTATCATCGAGAAGTCCCAGACTTCTCGAGGGTATAGTCCTATAGTTGGTGTGTGCCAACATCCATTAGAACTGATTCATCAAGATGTACATACCCCCTTAGTGGTTATTAATCATAATTAAATTGGATTAAGATTCAGATTACAAAAACCATGCCTAACCCTAATTCCAACATTTATTAAGTTCTTTACCCATACTTATCCTAATTAGATATGGAGAACTTCATTAATCCATGTTTGCATTATTGTTCATTAACATGGCATAACAATAGTTATCCCAAAAATAGGACAAGAAACAAACATCAACGTTTAATTCCTAATGCAACTTAGCTATCCAAATCAAGTGTGACATCCACCTAGATTCAACTAGTGTTTACTTTATAAACATAGTTATAAAGATTAAGAATCATAACCACTATTCATTTTATCTTTCATTCTTTGGAGAGGAAGAGTCTTCCTCTACATGGTTAAATGTTAGGTTTTAACAAAACCTTTTTATCATTCATTACTCATATAGTTTAATTGTATATCCCAAGCATATTTCATTATTAAACTATAGTTGTGTAGTTAGAGAAAACATCTTTTGCAATTTAACAAGTTCATTATAATAAGGGAGATTATACTATCTCCTTAATCCAACTCAATATCTGATAACAACAATAGTATACAAACATATATAAGGAATACTGCCAAGATATCACTATTATTTCCGGCATACAAGTACAAAAGATTTCACATCACAAATTGGAGTCCAACACAAAACCTTTCAATTCATGATTTTAAATATACATTTACAAGACTATGCATTTCAGACATTCTGCATGTCAATCATAATTAAGATCTTAAAAGAACATCACTTTTCTTTTCCAATACAACTCAAGAATGATTCAAACTCTTTACATAAGATCCAAATTAAATAAGCCAATGCATCATAAAATTTCTTGCCTTCTTTTATCACTTACGATGTCCATCTGTCAAAAATTGCTAGCATGGGTCAGTTCAATGAACTGAGCATGATAAGCACTAAGCATTAAAGTAAAGTGCATTCCACTAATTGTTCCATTAAACAACTCTACTTTAATGAAACAATTAATATATCATACAAACAATCATAAGTAATAACATCCAGAAAAGAAGTTCAATTTAAAGACTCTGAATTCACTTTTATTAAGAAAAGAGCATAATATAATCTGCAACACCTGCATTTATATCATATGGTTTAATTGATCCTATCAATTACTTTAAAACAGTCAACAAGTCTTGTCATCCAATTGTTTCATAATTCCATAAGAATAGAAATACACATTTATCTTTTCTAAGCAACAAAAGAAGTTAGTTACAACATAGCTCATATTAGGATGATTCATCTTTCCATATAAACAAAAGAAGAGAATCAATACATACTTATTCCCCATACACAAATCATCTGAAGGATAGAATCAGGTTTAGAACACACAACACTACCTCAGTCCAAAGATAACAATATAAGGAATCCATAAATAAAGAGACAACATCTAAACAAGAATCCCAATTCAATCCAAGAAGATTAGGAAACAAAACAGTCTAACTGAAAGTCTTACTAACTTCTATATGTTAGTAGATATAATTCAAAGGTCTAAACCAGACTGTCCACAAATCCAAACTAGACTCAACAAAATAAATCTCTTATCCAATCCATCCAAGAAGTTTCCATCTAAGAAGAGAATCAATTAAAGAGAAGTTCAGTCAATGAACTTATACAATCAACAGAAAAAGGATCTCAAATAGAAAAGGACCCAATCCATAATTCATTTCATTTATACTATGAAATGAAATCCCTTATCTAATTCAAACTTAGAAATTCTTTAACTAGTTCCCAAAAGAGAACACAAAACCAATGCACACACAAAGAATGCACACTACAAACTTTCCATTACAAAACTTACAAACTGTTTCCTATTTCCATTCACCAAGCTCAAGTTCAAATTCAAATCTCAAAATGAAATTCATAGTACCCTCTAAACAATATACTGTCCCCAAGAGATCATATTCATTTCTTTTTCTAAAACCAGAGATTCATTCAATGAACCCAACAAGGAATAGAAATATGCAAACAAACAAAAAGATACACAAGGGTCAATACAACTCACAAACTCAAAGGACTGAATTCCCATTACAAGGCATCAACAACTTAATGCAAATGAGTAAGTAGTTCATGATCCCAAATAAGAACAATATTACAAAGCATTCTAAATAGTGATATTGTATCCTTCATACTACACTCAGTATACTAGGTTTTAGATTCAACATTCTATTAAAACCCAAGAATCAAATAAAAGATCAGAAGAGAGTAAGAAAACTAAACAATACATTTAAGACAAGTATTGTCCCAAACTTACTTCCAACTCAACTGAATAGAATCACCACAAGCCTCTCGAGTTTCAGTTAAAAGCTTATGACAGGAAGTATTTGTTTCAACATCAATAACAAGAAGGAAAGTAAATAATACATTCCATAAACCCTCTAAAAACTTTTACGACTATTCCAAACGAACTAAAATCATCAATACCCATAACAAGATATAATTCCAGTCCCTTAATCCTTCTACAAACAAAACAGTCAAGCCTTCCACAGGACACGGGTTCACTCGGGAGAGAAGAATAGGAAACACTTCATATTCACACACCCTGTCATGCTCAAAGAAGGTGGTATAGTCTCTAAAATAGAAGTACCACAACATATCCAAAAGAAAAACAAGAAGATCTCAAAAGATTACATGGTCTACTTTTGACCAAAACAAAACTCTCAAGACCTTATTGAGCAGACAATCCAAAAATGGATTTAAAGCTTTTTACATCCACAATACCAACAATACTCCAACTCAAATACAAGTATAGATTCAAACCCATCGACTCCAACACAAGTTCAAAACAACCATCTATGGAATACCTATACATAGTGTCAAATACGAGCTTCAAACATAAGTTCAAACTTCACAAGCTTCTAATACTAGCTCAAACAAGCACGAAGTTCAAATATGAGCCTAAAATGAAACACAAAGCCCTAAATACAAGCTTAGAAAAAACACCAATGCTCTATTATGAGTTCAAGAAACTTCAAATCCTTAAAGAAGAATAAAACTCCAGCTCAGAGTATATGTATAAAAAAAACTCAACAACTCGACTACAAGTTTCAACATTCACAAGAACTAAATAAGAGTACAGTGTTGAATACAAAGATTCAACCAAAATTTAAGAACTACACCAAGTTCCATTCATTCAAAACAAACACAAGTCCCATTAAAAGCTCATAACAAATCACGAAGCTTCAACACAAGCTTAGAACAACCACGAAGCTCCACTATAAGCTCAACGAAACACAAGACTAAAATAGAGATTCAGAACCATACAAGCAACAAAGCTCTAGTTCAGTCAACATTAGTCTCAAATGCAAGTTATAGAGCTTTGAATACAAGCTACAGAGCTTCAAATACAAGTTACAGAGCTTCAAATACAAGTTCATGAATACCACTAATAACTAGTACAAAGAAAGTTCCCAAAAACTACCATTAACAACAATGGATTCACATTCCAAAAACCACATAGATTTCATGAAAACATGCAAGTAAATAACTAGACACATCATGCAAAAATATATCTCAAGTGAGCAGAATTGTTTTAATGAATCATTTAGAAGAAAGCAAGAAATCTTAATGGGTAGAGCCTATCATGCCTGATAGTGCCTCTACCAATTCGAAGGAGACTTCTAGCCGAGCTTCCAACCCTTTTTCTTCTCCATGATAGATCAACAACCAAACAATTTTTCTTCCAATGCCTCTTATACATTCCCTTGATCAAAATAGACCAGAGAAACCAAAAATAGCCAAGAAGAAGAAGAAGTCAAACTATTGGTTCAAAGAACTAGATAGCTCCATGCAGAGAAAAATTCATGATGCATGCAAAACCAAACAACCTCTCACAAACCCACCTCCTCAAGTTTCCAAGATGGTTTGCACAAAACCGAGATTCATTAATGCCATAACTCCTAATTCTCCCACTTATCTCTCCTTTCCACCACCTCCCAAAATGGTGAGTACCAATTCCAAATCAACATGCAATTCCATACTTAGCAAGCCTCCACGTAAGCCCCACTAAAATTTAACTAGCCCTTGCCAAACTAGTAGTACTTCCATGTATTTAAATCCAATCAAATCAAATAAAAAATCCATTGAACCATCATTGCCAGTAGACATGACCCTAGGCCCCTTTCAAATAGTTTAGGCTAGATTTCCCAAAACTTAGGTTAGTCCAACAATCATTTCCTAAATAATTTCCTTAGGTTTATAAACATTTCCATAGGTAATACCACCTTAGGTTATATCAAATTCACAACCATTAGTATTAGGCATTAGGTTAACATAGTATAGTATCACCATAGTAATCTCCCCTTCCCTTATTCATTTAGCACAAGAGCTTAGGTTAGGTCACCCCCCCAACACAATAGAATAAGAAGCTTAGGTTAGATTATAACCCAATTAAATAGATGTAGCTAGGAAGTAGGTGTTCATACCTAGTTTAGGATACCATTAGGATAGTCCTTTAGCTTTAGGATCCTGATCCCCTTCATAGTCATAAGATGACTATATTTTTTTTTGTTACACCAATAATGTCCTACAGAGATCAATCCCAAAGACCCAAGCACAACATACAACCGAATGAAGACATTTTCACACAAGACCATAAAATTTGCTAAAATACAAAAGTTCAGTCCACTATGTCTCTCAAACTATTGAATGTCAATTTACCATTCAGTTTGTTAAGAAGATTTAAAACATTCCTTGGATCACTGAAATTGATCCAAGGATGAGTCAATCAAAAGAGATAAGTTTGCAACTCTAAAAATCTGATTGCAGCTTATCAACAAGAAGTGAAAATGGATTCTTAAAAGCCATATCATTTCAGTCCAATGAATCCAAGAGTAGAGATGATTTATCCATAACAAGCATGATTTTCAACAATCAAGGAAACACACCTCATTCAAGAAAATCACATGCCAACGCTTGTAATGCAAAGAGAAATATAACAGTTTGTTCAAGGTGTTACATACTTCCCTCCTAAAAAGAATCATCATCCCGATGATTATCTCATTTTAATCATTGCATTCAAGATAATCAATTTATTCACTTTCTTAACATATGTTTACAACAATATCCAAATTTAAAGTTCCAAAATCAGCATTCACATAGTTGTTTATTCAAAAAAAATAGTTGTTTATCCATAACTCGGAAGACTTATTGTCATATAAAGATAAAATCACAAATTTTATCAGTCATCATAGTCAATTTTGATCAAATAAATATGGAAAAGTAGTTTTCATATCTTCCAAGTTTTCCTAGTTGCACTTTCTTCATTAAACTAGTCCCACTGACCTTACATTGACTTATCTCATGATTTCTTAAATGCAACTAGTGAGTTTCCAACACTCGTATGGGTTTAACCACGATTATTCTTCTGGTCTTGGACCTACAAGGAATTCCAATTTAACACATGTGATAAATCTGAAATGTATTTCTTAAGCAAAGAAATATGGAAAACATCATGCATTCATGACAAAGCAGGAGGTAATGCTAAATGGTAAGCTACAGGGTTGATTACTTCAACTATCTCAAAGGTCCCACATAATGAGGTGATAACTTGGCAGCCTTGCCAAAAGTTATAGAGCTCTTTTTTCAGTTTAACCCAAAGAAAGACTTTCTCACCAAGTTCAAATTTCCTATCAACCCACTTTAAATCAACATAACTCTTTTTCCTATCTCTGCTTCTTTCAAGTGCTCACGAATCATTTTAACTTGTTGTTCCATTTCAGTAAGAATTTTAGGTCCAATTACCTCTCTATCCTCAATG
This sequence comes from Taxus wallichiana var. yunnanensis, assembly GCA_018340775.1. Classification (NCBI taxonomy): domain Eukaryota; kingdom Viridiplantae; phylum Streptophyta; class Pinopsida; order Cupressales; family Taxaceae; genus Taxus; species Taxus wallichiana. Next base: position 444,530,277 of record CM031239.1, read on the forward strand.
TTGTCCCAACTAACAGGGGTTCTACATTTTCTTCCGTATAATGCTTCAAAGGTGCCATCTTAAGAGAGGCATGATATGTGTTATTATATGCAAACTCAACTAGTGGAAGGTACTCTTCCCACTTATACTACTGGTCCATACAATACATTCATAACATATCCTCTAAAACTTGATTAACTCTTTCAGTTTTCCATCCATTTCCGATGATACACAAAAATGAAATTCAGCTTAGTTCCTAGAGCTGCATTAAGCATTTTTTCCAAAACCTTGACGTCATTCTAGGATCTCTATCCGATATGATTAATTCAGGTACTCCATGTAATCTGAAAATTTCATGTACAAATATTTTAGCTAACACAGAGAATCATCCTTCAGATTACCAACAATAAAATGTGCTACCTTTGTTAGTTTATCCACAACTACTAAAATAACATCATGTTTATTTCTTGACATAGGCAACCCTTGTACAAAGTCCATGCTTATCACTTGCCATTTGTATTGTGGTATGCTATGAGGATACAATAAACCAGTTGGGTGCATATGTTCCACTTTAACACGTTGACATTCAAGGCAATGTGTCACAAAATCAATAACATCCTTTTTCATTCCTTTCCAGAAATATTGTTGTTTTATATCAGCAAGCATCTTTGTAATACTAGGGTGTCCAGAAAAAGGTGAATTGTGAAATTCTGCTAACAATTTCTTTCTTAAATCATTTAGCGAAGGTATGTATACCCTGTTTTCAAATCTTAAGATTCCTTCATTATCAAAGTGAAAACCTTTATACCTCAAATCATTTGGATCTGCAAGCAAGTGTTGTCTTTACTTGCTGAAAGTAAGAATCAGATTCCATAACACTTTTTACTTCATCCTTAAATTGAGTTCTCAATGTTATAAGCGCAGAAATGTGCTTCCTATGACTTAGAGCATCAACCACTCTATTTTCCTTACCCTTGATATAATTGATGTCAAAATCATATTGAGACAAAAACTCTAACCATCTTCATTGTCTTGCATTTAGATTTGGCTGAGTGAAAATATACTTCAGCCCAAGATGATCAGTTTTCAATTCAAAAGGTTTACCAAGTAGGTAATGCCTCCAAACTTGTAGTGCATGAACAATGGCAACAAGCTCTAAATCATGTGGAGCATAATTCAACTCATGTAACTTTAGTTTTCTACTTTCATAAGCTATGACATGATCATTTTGTAACAAAATACCTCCTAGACCTTCACCAGATGCATCAGTTACCACCATAAAGTCTCCATTAGGATCTGGTACTACTAGAATAGGTGTTGAAGTTAACTTGTTCCTTCAAAGTTTTGAATGCAATTTCACATTTCTCACTCCAAACAAACTTCTTATCCTTCTTCTATAAAGAAGTTATTGGTGCAACCACCTTAGAAAAATCTTTTACAAATTTTCTATAGTAGCCAACAAGCCCCATGAAGCTTCTAACTTCATGTACATTCTTTAGTGCAGGCCACTCAGTTATAGCTATAATTTTTGAAGGATCTACAACAATTCCATTCTTACTTATTACATGTCCCAAATAGTGCACTTTTGTGTCATAGAAAGAACATTTAGATAGCTTACCATATAACCGTCTCTTTCTCAAAATTTCCAAAACTATCTTCAAATGCTCATGGTGTTCCTCAATACTTTTAGAATATATGAGAATGTCATCCAAGAATATGAGCACAAATTTGTCCAAGTATTCTTGAAAGATATTATTCATTAAATTCATAAATGTTGCAGGTGCATTTGTTAATCCAAAAGGTAAAACCGTGAACTCATAATGTCCATACCTTGTTCTAAAGTTGTTTTTTATGAATGTCCTCATCCTTAATCCACAATTGATGATATCTAGATCAAGATCTATCTTAGAATATACCGATGCTCCACGCATCTGATCAAATAGATCATCAATCCTAGGGAGTGGGTATCTATTCTTGATTGTTGCTTTGTTTAACATTTTGTAATCAATGCACAATCTAAGTGTTCCATCCTTCTTTTTCACAAAAATTACAAGTGCTCCCCAAGGTGAAACACTTGGTCTAATCAAACCTTTAGACAAAATTCTTGCAATTGAGCCTTAAGCTCTACTAATTCTATAGTAGTCATTCGATATGGTGCCTTAGAAATAGGCTCGGTTCCAGGCTTGATCTCAATTGTGAAATCAAACTCCCTTTTGGGTGGAAGACCTGAAATTCTTCTAGAAATACATCACTAAAGTCTCATAATAATGGATATCGTTCCATGACATCATTGTTTCTTTCAGTTGTTTCTATAATTTTTACTACATATAAGGTACAACCTTTATTTTTGGCCTTTTTAAGTTGCATAGCTGACAATTTTCTAACAGAAATCTCACATTTCACACCCTGAATCTCTATTGTTTTCTACAGGTCATCTAAACAACTAATGTGTTTTTCAAAATAGTCCACTTTAGCCTTATGTTCTACTAACCAATTAACACCTATGATTACATCATAAGACCCCAAAGGTGCAACATAAAGATCAACTTCAGTGGAAAAGTTAGGTAAATCAAGGACTGCTCCAAAAAGACACATACTAACTATATGAACAACATTGTTTCCATACTATACAGTCCATGTTTTATCCATGTTTCCAGCTTTTCTTTTTAGTTTTGATGCTAATTTACTAGAAATAAAACATTCAATAGCTCTATGTCAAAAAATAATAGTTATAGGTAAACCAAATAACTTACCCGAAACTTCTATAGGCATGGCCTGTTTCTCACCTCCTTTCTTGTCAGCTACTGTAACATGTATCTTGTGTTGCTGATTACGATCATCCTTTTTCAAAGGGCATTGATTTGCATAATGATCTTTTCCACAGTTATAACAACCTCCTACAGGTCCCTTTCTAGGCTCGGGTTTATTTCCAGCCTTAGAGTTATCGTTCTGACCTCCATAGGACTTATCCATTATTATTGTTCTTGACAAAGTTGTTCCATGCATTTCCAACAAACTTGTTTGTTGTTGCTTTCTTATTAGTATCAGATGAAAACTTACTTTTCATTCCAAATTTCTTCCATGGTCCTTTCTTAGGTGCAAGAGATGATGAAGAGGAGTTGGGGATTTTCTTCCTTACTTCCTCCTTATGAGCAGAAAATTGCCTTCAATTTTTGTTCCTACCTTATGGCCTTTTCAACAACCCCTTCCATCATGGTTGGGATGTGAACATCCACCTCTCCTCCTATAATGGGATTCAATCCCATGATGAATTTCCATATCCTAACTTCTCATCAGTTTGGTACTAAGGTACATACTTAAGGAGTTTAGTAAACCACTCCCAATACTCAGTTATAGTTAGCTTTCCTTGAGCTAAGTTCTAGAATTTAGTCATTTTCTTATCATAGTAAAGTTACGGTAGCCAACGTTGCCTAAAATAACCTTTAAATTGATCCCATGTGATATTAGTTTCATCAATGTTTAACTCAGCCTTACGGCTATCCCACCATGAAGATGCCTCATGGGAAAGCTGATATGCTCCCCATATCACCTTTGTTTCTTCTAAGAAATTCCTTATTGCAAAGTATTTCTCCATTTCACTGAGCCAATTCTCAGCCCCATCTCCTAATGTGGTGCCATCAAACTTGGGTGGACTTATCCTTTTTATATCATTAGTGAGTTCAGCTATTCCAGCCTAGCCTTTTTGTTCTCAGGATGATCAGTATGTTCACATTGTTATTATCAACACCTACATTGGCGTTGTCCTCAGAGGTGGCTGATTATTGTTATCAGCATCTTCTTCCTCCTCATTTCCCATTACTTGTTGTTCAAGTACAACCAAATGATCTCTTGTGTCCAATAGGGCAGCAAGGATCTCATCAAGTTTTTGGGTAGTTGTTGCTCCTTCCTCAGGTGGAGGATTATTTGCAACATTTCCTCTTGTTCTAACCATTTTCTATTAACAAGAAAATTTAAGTTTCATCATATTATGGACACAATAGGTCCAAGAGCTGCAACCTTCAGCTCTGATACCAAGATGTAACATTCCCATTTTAAGACTTTAGAAAAAGGGGATTTTTTTTTTTGAAACATAATGTTCTCTGTTCTAAATAAAACATCATTTAGAACACACATTCCATGCCAATCAATCTCATAACAGATAACCATATGCAATTGTAATGACTCGGTATACTACCGATCTCTCATTCCATGACTCGGTTACCAACCGATCTCTCATGTTAACTTAAAGTATAGAATACTTTATGTATACTATGTATACTTGGTTCTCCTACCCTATTCTGGTACTGAGTGATCTGTTTAAAGAACCTATCTAAATATTTGTTACCAATATTCATCTGACATCATGTTGCTTTAAACTAGGTGACATAGGACAACGCAACCAACAACTTGCGATACTTTGGCCAAATATTTTCAACATATTGTTCATGTTACTATTCCTAGATGACATACTCATCATTTTAGAATACGTCCTTCACCTCACTCTTCTGTTATCTAGAATGGTCTTTACTGACTACCATCAGTCCACTTGCCCAAGGTTTGACCCTAGCCTCCAGGTTAGAAACATAGTTTATTATAGGAAGACACTCACGATGACTTAGGGTATATGGGCATACTCGGTTGACCTAAGTCAACCGGATGTGCCAGGTACCCTGAGTCATTGAAAGCTACTACCTATCCTAAACATGCTACTAACTTGACCTAGAGAGAAACTAAGTTCAAGTCCAGATGTGCATAAATCTAGATGAACAAATACAGAAGGGTGTTGCCACATGTCAACTACAACATTGTATCATCGAGAAGTCCCAGACTTCTCGAGGGTACAATCCTGTAGTTGGCATGTGCCAACATCCGTTAGAACTGATTCATCAAGATGTACATACCCCCTTAGTGGTTATTAATCATAATTAAATTGGATTAAGATTCAGATTACAACAACCATGCCTAACCCTAATTCCAACATTTATTAAGTTCTTTACCCATACTTATCCTGATTAGATATGGAGAACTTCATTAATCCATGTTTGCATTATTGTTCATTAACATGGCATAACAACAGTTATCCCAAAAAAGACAACAAACATCAACGTTTAATTCCTAATGCAACTTAGCTATCCAAATCAAGTGTGACATCCACCTAGATTCAACTAGTGTTTACTTTATAAACATAGTTATAAAGATTAAGGATCATAACCACTATTCATTTTATCTTTCATTCTTTGGGAGAGGAAGAGTCTTCCTCTACATGGTTAAATGTTAGGTTTTAACATAACCTTTTTATCATTCATTACTCATATAGTTTAATTGTATGTCCCATGCATATTTCATTATTAAACTATAGTTGTGTAGTTAGAGAATGACATCTTTTACAATTTAACAAGTTCATTATAATAAGGGAGATTATACTATCTCCTTAATCCAACTCAATATCTGATAACAACAATAGTATACAAACAGATATAAGGAATACCGCCAAGATATCACTATTATTTCCGGCATACAAGTACAAAATATTTCACATCACAAATTGGAGTCCAACACAAAACCTTTCAATTCATGATTTTAAATATACATTTACAAGACTATGCATTTTAGACATTTTGCATGTCAATCATAATTAAGATCTTAAAAGAACATCACTTTTCTTTTCCAATACAACTCAAGAATGATTCAAAACTCTTTACATAAGATCCAAAATTAAATAAGCCAATGCATCATAAAAGTTCTTGTCTTCTTTTATCACTTACGATGTCCATCTACAAAATTTCTAGCATGGGTCAGTTCAATGAACTGAGCATGATAAGCACTAAGCATTAAAGTAAAGTGCATTCCACTAATTGTTCCATTAAACAACTCTACTTTAATGAAACAATTAATATATCATAATAAAAATCATAAGTAATAACATCCAAAAAGAAGTACAATTAAAGAGTCTGAATTCACTTTTAAGAAAAGAGCATAATATAATCTACAACACCTGCATTTATATCATATGGTTTAATTGATCCTATCAATTACTTTAAAATAATCAAGTCTTGTCATCCAATTGTTTCATAATTCCATAAGAATAGAAATACACATTTATCTTTTCTAAGCAAGCAGCAAAAAGAAGTTAATTACAACATAGCTCATATTAGGATGATTCATCTTTCCATATAAACAAAAGAAGAGAATCAATACATTCTTATTCCCCATACACAAATCATCTGAAGGATAGAATCAAGTTTAGAACACACAACACTACCTCAGTCCAAAGATAACAAATATAAGAGTCCATAAATAAAGAGGCAACATCTAAACAAGAATCCCAATTCAATCCAAGAAGATTAGGAAACAAAATAGTCTAACTAAAAGTCTTACTAACTTCTATATGTTAGTAGATATAATTCAAAGGTCTAAAACTAGACTATCCACAAATCCAAACTATACTCAAGAAAAATAAATCTCTTAACCAATCCACAAGAAGTTCCCATCTCAGAAGAGAATCAATTAAAGAGAAGTTCAGTCAATGAACTTATACAATCAATAAAAAAAGGATCTCAAATAGAAAAGGACCCAATCCATAATTCATTTCATTTATACTATGAAATGAATCCCTTATCTAATTCAAACTTAGAAATTCTTTAACTAGTTCCCAAAAGAGAACACAAAACCAAACGCACAGTCAAAGAATGCACACTACAAACTTTCCATTACAAAACTTACAAACTGGTTTCCTATTTCCATTCACCAAGCTCAAGTTCAAATTCAAATCTCAAAATGAAATTCATAGTACAAACTCTAAACAATATATTATCCCCAAGAGATCATATTCATTTCTCTTTCTAAAACCCGAGATTCATTCAATGAACCCAACAAGGAATAGAAATACACAAACAATGCAAGATAGACAAGGGTCAATACAACTCACGAACCCAAAGACTAAATTTCCATTACAAGGCATCAACAACTTAATGCAAATGAGTAAGTAGTTCATGATCCCAAATAAGAACAATATACAAAGCATTCTAAATAGCAGTGATATTGTATCCTTTCATACTACACTCAGTATACTAGGTTTTAGATTCACATTCTATTAAAACCCAAGAATCAGATAAAAGATCAGAGAGTAAGAAAACTAAACAATACGTTTAAGACAAGTACTGTCCCAAACTTACTTCCAACTCGACTAAACAGAATCACCACAAGCCTCTCGAGTTCCAGTTAAAAGCTTATGATAGGGAAGTATTTGTTTCAACATCAATAACAAGAAGGAAAGTAAATAATACATTCCATAAACCCTCTAAAAACTGTTACGACTGATTCCAAATGAACTAAAAATCATCAATACCCATAACAAGATATAATTCCAGTCCCTTAATCCTTCTACAAACAAAAATAGTCAAGCCTTCCACAAGACACGGGTTCACTCAGGGAAGAGAAGAATAGGAACACTTCATATTCACATGCCCTATCATGCTCAAAGAAGGTGGTACAGTCTCCAATACAGAAGTACCACAACAGATCCAAAAGAAGTTAAAAGAGAGATCTCAAAAAGAGATTACACGGTCTACTCTACTTTTAAACAAAACAAAACTCTCAAGACCTTATCAAGTAGACAATCCAAAAATGGATTTAAAGCTTTTTACATCAATACCAACAATACTCCAGCTCAGAATACAAGTATAGATTCAAACACATCGATTCCAACACAAGTTCAAAATAACCATCTATAATGGAATACTTGTACAAAGGTGTCAAATACGAGCTTCAACAAAAGTTCAGAACTTCACAAGCTTCTAATACTGGCTCAGACAAACACAAAGTTCAAATACAGCCTAAAGAAAAATAAAGCCCTAAATACAAGCTCAAAAAAACACCAATGCTCTATTACGAGTTCAAGAATTTCAAATCCTTAAATAAGAATAAAACCATCTCAGAGTATATGTATAGAACAAAACTCAACAACTCAACTACAAGTTCAACATTCACAAGAACTAAATAAGAGTACAATGTTGAATACAAAGATTCAACCAAAATTTTAGAACTACACCAAGTTCCATTCAGTCCAAAACAAACACAAAGTCCCATTAAAAGCTCATAACAAATCATGAAGCTTCAACACAAGCTTAGAACAACCACGAAGCTCCACTACAAGCTCAATGAAACACAAGACTAAAATAGAGATTCAGAACCATACAAGCAACAAAGCTAGTTCAGTCAACATTAGTCTCAAATGCAAGTTACAGAGCTTTGAATACAAGCTACAGAGCTTCAAATACAAGTTACAGAGCTTCAAATACAAGTTCACATGAATACCACTAATAACTAGTACAGAAAGTTCCCAAAAACTACCATTAACAACAATGGATTCACATTCCAAAAACCACATAGATTTCATGAAAACATGCAAGTAAATAACTAGACACATCATGCAAAAATATATCTCAAGTGAGTAAAAATTGTTTTAATGAATCATTTAGAAGAAAGCAAGAAATCTTAATGGGTAGAGCCTATCATGCCTGATAGTGCCTCTTGCCAATTCAAAGGAGACTTCCAGCCGAGCTTCCAACCCTTTTTCTTCTCCACGACAGATCAACAACCAAACAATTTTTCTTCCAATGCCTCTTATACATTCCCTTGATCAAAATAGACCAGAGAAACCAAAAATAGCCAAGAAGAAGAAGAAGTCAAACTACTGGTTCAAAGAACCAGATAGCTCCATGTAGAGAAAAATTTTGATGCATGCAAAACCAAACAACCTCTCACAAACCCACCTCCCGAGTTTCCAAGATGGTTTACACACAAAAAACAAGATTCATTAATGCCATAACTCCTAATTCTCCCACTTATCTCTCCTTGCCACCACCTCCCAAAACTAGCGAGTACCAATTCCAAATCAACATGCATTTCCATACTTAGTGAAGCCTCCACGTAAGCCCCACTAAAATTTAACTAGCCCTTTCCAAACTGGTAGTACTTCCATGTATTTAAATCCAATCAAATCAAATAAAATCCATTGGAACCATCATCATAGTGACATGTGACCTAGGCCCCTTTCAAATAGTTTAGGCTAGATTTCCCAAAACTTAGGTTAGTCCAACAATCATTTCCTAAATAATTTCCTTAGGTTTATAAACATTTCCATATGTAGTACCACCTTAGGTTATATCAAATTCACAACCATTAGTATTAGGCATTAGGTTAACATAGTATAGTATCACCATAGTAATCTCCCCTTCCCTTATTCATTTAGCACAAGAGCTTAGGTTAGGTCACCCCCCAACACAATAGAATAAGAAGCTTAGGTTAGATTATAACCCAATTAAATAGACGTAGATAGGAAGTAGGTGTTCATACCTAGCTTAGGATACCATTAGGATAGTCCTTTAGCTTTAGGATCCTGATCCCCTTCATAGTCATAAGATGACTATATTTTTTTTTACGCCAATAATGTCCTGCGAGATCAATCCCAAAGACCCAAGCACAACATACAACCGAATGAAGACATTTTCACACAAGACCATAAAATTTGCTAAAACACAAAATTTCAGTCCGCTATGCCTCTCAAACTATTGAATGTCAATTTACCATTCAGTTTGTTAAGAAGATTTAAAACATTCCTTGGATCACTGAAATTGATCCAAGGAGAGTCACAAAAGAGATAAGTTTGCAACTCTAAAAATCTGATTGTAGCAAAACATCAATAAGAAGTGAAAATGGATTCCTAAAGCCATATATCATTTCAGTCCAATGAATCCAAGAGAGCAGAGATGATTTATCCATAACAAGCATGATTTTCAACAATCAAGGATGTTATGCAATATAATGTGATGTTTATTGATTTAATATTGCATAGTTTATTAATGTTGTATAATTTAATTGATTAAATTTGTAGTTAATAGAATCCTCAAATTCTAACATGGTAACAAAGCAAGGTAAATTAAATAGATTAGATCAAATGTTGTTGTATTTAATTTATTTAATTTTGTACGGGTTTTTTCAACCAACCCAAAAGGGTATTTAAAAATCATCGGGCCCCTTCTCCCCAATTTTTGCAATCTAAAATTTTGAATGTTTTGTGAGGAATTAATGTGAGTGTGCATAAGTGAAAGGGGTTTACATGCATGTGAAAAATCACATACAGGTAAGGGTAAATTAATATATGAAATATTTCTATTTCTCTATAGTTTTAAATGTGTGTAGGGTAAATGTTTTCAAAGGTAAAATTCAAGAGTAAATGAAGGGAGGAGACAAGTTTCATGAAAATAGGGATTTCAAATTATTTCATTGGTGGGTGAAATTACTTGTCCCCTCTGTAAATCTCCAGGTTAATTTGTACTCTCATGTGATTCAAAATCTCCTTGCACCTAGTAAAAATTCTCTTACTTTTTACCTTTTTTTCAAAATAATATGCCTATGTCCTTTGGACCCCCTTTAATAGGGCTTGATTTAAAAATATAAGTTTATAGTTTTTATAACTATATTCTTTAAATAAAAATTTACTATAGAATAAAGATCATTATAGTTTATATTATATAAACTATTGTAAAATATATATATATATATATATATATATATATAATTTTATATTTTATTATAATTTATAAACATAATCTGCTAAAATTGTACAAAAGAAGAAAATCAAAATTTCATAATCTTGAAATGCACGGGTAATTTTCAAGTTAAAATTACAATCAAATGACTATCATGGAAAACCAAAAATAAGGCAGATGAAAATCATTTAGACGTCCAATTTAATCTATCCATATCTAATAAATTTTCAATGTGTTTCAGAAATTTGAAAGACAATGGTGTCCAGTTTCTTTTGCCTCGATAAATCCTAGATCCTAAATGGAGAAAATTACAATATTTGGAAGATCAAGGTCAAATCAGAACTTATGGTGAGGAAACTCTAGATGATTGTTTCAGAACTGAGCTTGCGCCCACCGGTCGTCAAGCGAATGTGGAAAATATGAATGCATTCTCACAGCGTACGTAGGAGGCCCTTTCCATGATCCTACACAATGTGAATGATGAATATATTCTACACATTGGTAATATCGAACATCCTAAAGAGGTATGGATATAATTAGAATCCATGCATGAAGGTATGCACTTATCTAAGATTATTAAACTTGTTTTAGAATTACTTACGACTCCTATGAAAGGAGATGAAAAGGTAGTTAATTTCTTAGCCAAGATAAAAATATCAAATCATAATTAGATGGATGCAATTGTGACTTAATTGGTGAAAAATTAATCTACTTTATTGTTTAGTTGAATATACATGAAATATTTAGGAATTTTATTTATATCTTAAACTCTAAATATCAGAATGAGGATGAATTACTAAATTAAATACTTTGAGTTATCTTTTGATACAGAAGAGAAATTGATGATGAACTTCGACTCTAAGGAGAATTCCTCTCAAGCACTTCTTGCTCAAAATTTGAAATTCAAGCCTCGCAAGCCCTTCTCTAATCAAAAGTTTAGATCTAAATCTTCATTTTTGCTGATAAGAAAAGTGTTACTTCTGAACATTTGCATGTAAGCTTTAATGGTAAATGTCACAAATGTGGAAAATTTGGGCATAAAAAGGAAGAGTGTAAATCTAAGAAACCTATCCATAAAACACAAAAACAGTTGTCTCATCTAAATATAATTTAAGGAAAAATGATAGTTCTAATGATGCTCCTAAAACTATTGCATTATATGTTGTTTTATACTCTTCCTCTAATTCTGAATGGATTCTAGATTCATGTGCTTCAAATCATATGACATGTGCCAGGATTGTCGAACTACCTCAGAAAGACATGGAAAACCTCGGGGAGGTATATAGGATGCTCAAACTAGAAAATATCATATCTCTATTAGGAGAATGGTTATGGGATAAAATGTCATGTGCATATGTAGAAAGGGAGCACCAGATCCTCCATGTTAATTTACCACCCCAAGACCATGAGTATGAAAAGGAGATCACATTTGATGTTATGATTTATGAATGACTAGCAAGTACTATCCTCATTGATACATGATACAAACACGGAAGTAAATGTTCTCACACTTAATGCTATAAACCAGATGGGAAGGCTGCCATTGCAACCATCCTCGAATTTTATTCATATGGATAATAAGACAATGGCTATGAAAATTGGGGTTTTGAAATAATTCTATCACCATTCAAGGATCTAAGCTCAAGGGTGATTTTGAGGTATTAGAGCTAATCAAGTAGACAACTTTCTTGTGTTACTAGGTTGTCCTTAGGGTTATGCCGACAACGTAAACCTTCTATTTAACAAGCACTATGTGTGTTTTGATAACAAAGAGGATCACATTGTGATACTAATGGATGACATGAATATTATGTGTTATACAGATCCCATCGAAGAGGAATATCTTAACAAAGATCTACTCGCATGTGGTGTGTTACCTAGAAAATGTGGAGCCATCAAAGGAGGGTGTCTTTTGGTGGGAAGAAACATAGTCCATAAGTGATACTACTAGTGTGTCTTGTGATAATTGGGCTCATGATACCTATGAGACACTTGGTCATGAAATTTGGGGAAGAGTAACAAGGGTGATTACACCACGACCAATCGGATGGTTGGGAAAGGCCGGTTTGTCGAAATATAGTGGAGAAGAAAATCTCTCATCATTTTTACACACGATGGAGGAACAATGACACAATGAAGGGGATAGAAGAAATATTATGGTGTATTCATTAATAGGGAAAAAAATATTGGTGGGCTATGCATAAATACAACCTACTTGGTTGGCACGAGATAAGAGTAGCCTTCTTGACAAGGTTTGTTTGGAATAATCTCCCTTCACTTATTTAGGATTATGATGGGAAGACTTCTCCCATGATACATGTTCAAAATTGTGAGAGGAATTGGAAGAAATGGAAATATTCTCTTCAACCATCCTTATGGGTACATAATTTATATTCTACAATGCATAGATGCACATGTGTTTGGTACATTTATGCTTTGAAATAAGAAGGAAAAGAAAAATTGATGTGAGATAACTTCAAGTATCAACCATACAGTTAATTTTTTTCTACTAAACCATCGGTTCATGAGGATTTATAGATTATGATTCACATTAACTTAGGGTATAGTGTGAAGGCTGAATAACTCATGAATTTCATATTTAGTGAGGATGAGTCTAAGGCATGCGACAACAAGGTAGAAACATAGGAAACTTTGTTGATGTGTTGTTGAACCCTAGTGCATTGGTGTTGTCCTTGATATCGGATGGCATTGATGGAAAATGTGTGAGTGGTGTAGTGAGGATCAATCAAGAGCATGAAGGCTGATTAGTAGTGTATTATCAATGATGGTTAGAGCTCACATAGAGGATTCAAGATGATTTCGGGTGCTACAAGCTTGGTCGATAAGGTAGGTTCCCACTCAAGGTATGAATATGGCTCATGTTCTTGGATCAGGTGTCCCGCTAGTCAAAAAATATGTTTCTAGGATGTGAAAGAGACTCTAAGGTGAGCATTAGGTCATGTGGTGCAAGTCACAATTACAACTAGCTCATTTAAGCCTAGCTCTTGATCATAACAATGTGCAAGAGCTCAAATCAGGACATGAAAATACTAGGTAAGATTTTTAGGAGCCTAGGAAAACTTTCTAGAGAATGTATGAGCATCTATAGGGCTTAATTTATCCCTTGGAGGAAAAATTCAAGTTTTCCCTAAAATTACCCTTGAGAACTAGTAGTGGAAGCTTAGGTAAATGAGAATTTTTGGACCATACAAGCTATTTTATGAGCAATCAATCCATGGACAATGTAGAGGAAGGTTTTTGGTGCTCTAGGTCAAGTTTCATCAAATTTTGAAGAGAATTGTGCAAGTTATTCAAGTTTTACCAAAACTAGGTTTTTGAAAAATACAAATTGAGCACCTTGTCTTCTTAGCACTCAAAAAAATTTATCAAGCCTCATTCAGATAAATCATAGAAGGAATTTTTGAAGATCACTCTCAGAGTGAACTTTTACAAAAGTTTGAGGATAATTGGATAAGGAACAAAAAGTTCTATTCATTTTACTAACAATGTTTTTCTCTCTCCAAACCTCCTTCCAGGAGTGATAGGAAAAAATAAAGTTTTTAGTCAAATATTCACTTGTGAAAGTTTTGGAAACCCATCAATATTTTAGAATGCTCCTCCTAGGTCAAAATGGTGACATCTTTGTTTCTCATGTCTGACTATTCCGTACAGGTTTGACCCTTTTTTGCAAAGTTTTAGCTATATAGTGTTATTTTGAAGATTTCAAGATGAATCCTCTGAAGTGGAAAAATTTGTGTGTGATAGGGTATTAGATTTCATGAATATTCTTGAGCAAGTTTAGTGTTGGTTTAGTGTGAATTCAATCAAAATCCACCTCTACTACTAAAAAGACATTCAAACTAACTTATCATGGTGCTTAAAGGAGTTTGTGGGTAAACATGTCTCATAGCTAAGAAATTATTATGAAAACCTTTCTACAAGCCATAAATTATTGGTTGGAGCTCACAATTTCCTTATTGAATTGATACACAAATCCTAGTTTGCATTGTTTTACTACTATACTAGTTAGGTTTTGAGAAGAGGACTAAATTATTAGATGTGTTTGTAAAGCACTCTTTACACACATTGCATTCAATGTATTTGAGGTAGTTTACATGTTCTTCTTAAATTATTCCTTCCACATATTGGTATTTGAGTAAAGGTATAATGATAAGAAAGATTCATGTTTATATTGTCATGTGTTTCCTAAACAAACAAGGCACTTAGCCCCAGTTTTACATATATTTCATGTCAATACTCACTTAGTTTGGTGATTGAACCTAGTAATGTAAGTTACAAAATTTAAAGGGTTTCTTAGACAAATAAATTAGATTCTAAGGACATAGATTCTAATATATGAACCTCTTCTTTCTTGAAAATGGGGTCCAGTGGTTACAATAGACTATGAGGATAATGATAATAATCTTAAAATCTTAATGTTTACCTTTAATAAATGAAAAAAGATGTCTAAAAATTGTAGTAGAAACCCTGGTGAAATCACCATTTCACCTACATTGGCATAAGAATGAGGTATGAAGTGATGTAAACCTTCGAATAGAAGCCTTGGTTTTGAATCCCAAAATCCTAATTGTGCACGATGTTGAAATATCAAGTAAGTTTGATCTTGTTTGTAAGATATCAAGCCCTATATGGATCTAGGAGCTGTGAAAATACCTTCCTCCATCTTATAAAATGGATCTAAAGCTATGTTTGACGACATGTTCATGGAGCCTTCTAAACTCTTGATATTGCAAGTCTATGAAAATAGTGAATGCTCGGTCTTAAAACATGTGTTGTGATGACTTGACTTTTTGAGTATGGTTGATGGTGAAAAGCTCCTAAGTCTTCATCTCCAAGAAGTGAATAAGTTTAAATATCATTATTTTTCGTGTGCCAAGATCCTTGTTTTAATGTGACAATGTAATCCATGAATTTGAGTTGAAGGGTGTGAAGAAATAGTGAGAAGATAATTTCATACCCTATCTTGCTATTTTTCATAACTCTTGTTTTTGAGATGAGTACATTATTTCATGTTCATGACAATAGAAATTGAGATGAGCATACTAGTCCTTTCCTCTTTAAGGATCAAAACTGAAACAACCTACTCTTACACTTAGTGTGCATCCTTTTGGTCTCAAATGGAACTTGGAATTTCAATGGTGAAGCATGAGGTGGATTTAGAGGCTATAAGGTGTCTTTAGAGGACTTATCTTGTTTCCTCTTATTGAGATATAAGACAAAATATTCTTGGTAGAGAATATGAAGAAGGTCTATTCATACATTACCAAATAGGAAAAGAGGTCGAGAAGAGAATAGTGTCATAGAAAATAAAGTGTCGGTGATTTCAAGAGCCTTCTTTTTCCATCATTTAACATCAGAGAATATTCAAGGACCTATAGATCATAGAGACATAACTAAAGTTTTTAGGTGCACTTATGACTCATTGAACCAGTTAAGAAGAGAAATCAATCTATATCCTTGTATGATTTGGAAAAGGGGCAAGTTTAAGAGTCAAAGGAATATTAAGTGCAAAGGACATATGTGAAAATGTTATCATGTATATAGGTGCCTTAGTAGGATTGAATATGTATTGTTTATACATGTTAAATATTGGGAGATTTTTGTTAATGAGAAAGGTAATATTTGGTAAAGAAGGTGATATGAAGCCAGTTTGATGAACAATAGAAGGTTGAGAGGATCATCTTCATAAAGTAGAGAGCATGATTTAGTGTGCAATTCATCTTTGAAAGACCTAATATCATTTGTGTAAGCTAAAGGAAAGATTTATTTTTTGAGAGAAGAATAAAAATGAAGTGAAATGCTGAAATAGTTGATCACAATGTGTTGATGTAAGAAAATAAGTTGAAGATGATAAAAAAACATTTGATTAAAGTTGGAGTTATTGCTCATCGATTTGGGAGTAGGTTCATCCTTGTAAGTAGGTACTTACAAAATTATCAAGTGGGTGCTTCCTTGCAATTAGGTTCTTGAAAATTTGTCAAGTGGGTGTTTTGCCTTATATTGGAGTAGGTGTTTCAAGTTGAGTGGGTGCTGAAAATATGATGAAATCATTGTAACTTTATAGGACAATTGTCCAAGCTAGTTCTCTAGTTTTAGTGGGTTTTTTTGTCCTTGATGGGTTTCCCACGTTAAATATTGGCTCCTTTTGTGTTCATGTGTTCTCTCTCTCTCTCTCTCTCTCTCTCTCTCTCTCTCTCTCATGGTTGAATATTCATGCTTCATCAATGTTAAGATAGTTTAATTTTGGAGGATTGAATAAAGGAGGATTGAATAAATTTAGATTGTTTCACAAGTTTGAATGAGTATTGATTCACCCCCTCTCAGTGCATATAATTCCTAACAATTGGTATCATAGTAGGTTCTCTTGATACAATTTTAACATATTAAGAGGATGTTTTTGAGGTAAAAACATGGGTGGTCTAGCTGAAACAATACTAAAAATAAGTATGTGACTACTCAAGCCTTGATTAATTAATTAAATATGGAAATCAAGCTCATGCAAGCCAATCATGTCAAATAACTCAACAAGGTGGGATCATATGTTGAGAATGTGTCAAAATCACTGAAAAACAAAGAAAAAGTCTTCTTCAAACATGAATAAGAATGGAAGAACCTAAAGGATGATCTAGAACAAGCCACAAAAATTGAATATATATAAAATAATTGAGGAAATTTCAAGAAATCTTGATGACTTGCTAAGTAAACAAAGACATCCTAGTGACATATCAGATTTAGTTTTCAAAAGTTAAGAAAATCAGCATGAATTGAAGCATGAGTCTAGTCATGATCCATGTCAAGCAGCTATCAAATAAAAGGTTGAATAATGTGATAAACTAAGTGTAAAGTTGAAGACTTTAAGAGAGGAACTAGAACAAGCAAGGAAAAAGGAATTTAAGGGTGAGTCAATCCATGTATCATGTCAAGGAAATTCTGAGATCAAGAAGGATATCAAACAACACAAGAAGACCATTAGACAACTAAATGCAAAGAAATTCTCAAGTAATTTCCATGGAGTTTATTTTTCATGTCATATTTTTGACATAGAGCTAGGGATTGTATGAGAAAAATAGAAAAAGAACATCCATGGAGAGATTTTAAGACTGAATATGAAAAGAATAAAGTTTTTATAGCTTCCATGAGAGGGAACACATAGATAAATTATGTCTTGAAGAACTTATGAAGCAATATTGTATAAAGAGGACACCTAGAGACAAGAGTCATCTTGTATGCTTTAAATGTAACAACACTAGTCACTTTACAAGATATTGTGTTAAGAGGAAGTTCATCTACAAGAGAAATGAATAATTCAAGCTCACTCCTATAGAAACAATCAAGGAAGAATAAAAATTATCAAATGAAGAGGGAATCTCAAACAATACATTATGAGGTGATGATAAATCAAATAAGAAGACAATTCTATTACAAGTGATGAAGAACTCCTACCCCAAGTTGTACTAGAAAATTTATATGAGTGCAACATGAATGTTTGTTAGGAATTCAATCAAAAAGTGAGGGATTAGGTGATGAGGTTGTCACACTAAGGAGTACACCCAATAAGAGTGGAAAGATATTAAGGAAAAGAATAGAGTCATCATGTTGCTTTGATGACTATATCTTGTTTTGAAGTGATCTCACAAGGTGGTGTGCCTTCTCTAGGATTCTAGAAGGCATATATCAGCTGAAAGAAGCAAGTTATGCTCCTCATTAGTCCATCAACCTACCAATCAAATTTTTCTCCATGATGAATTTGAGTGAATGGTCCAAAGTATGTTCTTGAATAAAATTTGTTGATTGGAGTCTCCATCATATTGGAAAGGTATGTCAAAGAATAATTGTTTAGCCCTCTATTGAAGTACAAATTCTTATTAAATATTTTGAATATACTTCCTAATTAGTCATGTAAAGAGAGTATGGTCAATATGTTTCAAGGCCTATGTTAGTTTTCTCTATGTTTTCAAGATTTTATTCAAATATCTTCAAGACAGTAAGAAAATGAAGGAAAATGTCTTGAGTCAAAGCTTTGATCCCTAATTTGAATTCCAGTTGTGATAAGAATGTGTGATTTTATTGAGAGAAACAACTAGGTATTTTAAGGTATTATCTCAAAAAAATCTCAAGTTTGCATAATAACCCATGTTATCCTTCAAGTCTTTAAAGGAAAAAAATTGACCCTATGGTTTTTACAATGTCTAGTCAATGTGTCATAGTCAAGATAGGTCGTAAGGCCTCTTAATACTGAAAATAAATCATTGATTGGTATTGAAGTATGTTATGTGAAAGAAAGCACAATATTATTCACATGTAAGGAGATTGATTGCATGATATGTAAGTTGTGTCAACTCTACTCTCAATTAGGACTAAAGGGATGATATGAATTCTCAAGTGCAACTATCATCACAAAAATGTGAATTCTATACTATATGAGTTCAATAAATTTTTGTTCTTAGGATGTGTTCCTCAAATTGTTGCAAAGGAAACCACGTGTGTATCAAAATTGCAAGAGGTATGTGCTCACTTTGTCAAGATTTTTGTTGAAGTAAGAATAGTCAAGTGTTCACTTAGTTCCAGATATAAGGAAGAGGTCTCAAGTCTAACTTTTTTATTGGTGAATATTTTATGTTACATTGACTTGAAAATCCTTGATATTGGGAAGATAATCCTGAAGGTTGAACATGGTTTAGAAATCTGCATACAATGAAGTCAATTTATCGCATTGCAGATCTCTATGTAAATCCCTCGGAAGCAACTACTATATCATCATGAGATGATGAAATCGTCATGAGTAAATCAAGTTATCATTAAGTCCTTTAGTTAGGTTCATGGAAGGACTAGGGTTTACAAACCATTATCAAACTAGAAAAGATGATGAGACATAGGTATATCATTGCATAGAAGTATATGGTGTGTTCAAGTGTTTCTTGGATTAAAATTAGTCTAAATACCTACAATTTCTTAAGAAATAGGATTTATAAGTATGGAATGTGTTTGATTAATTTCATTGTGCTAAAGTACGTGAAGCATACAATACACTCAAATGATAAGATACGGTATGTCATATTTTTATAAGATAAGTTAGGGTATGTCTTGATGTTTTTCTTTCAATGTTAGGAGGCCTAACTCATGTATAACTAATAGAATGGAGATAATGCAATCCCAGGGGATTATCAAGAGAGAATTTCATGTTATGTTTAAGTTATTTTAGATAGCCAAAGTTGGGCCAAACTTCACTAATTTTTTTGACTTAGGGATCTATGTCCTAAATCAGTCAAGCAATCTGAAAAATGAAGAAATGAAGGCCAAATTTTGAGAACCATTGAATTGAAATAGACAATCTAATGGGCAAGAAATAAGTCATCACTAAAATAATTAGGAGATTAGTATGTGTATGTAACAGAAAGCATTTTCACAAGAGAATCTAGTTCACTAATTCAAGGTACAAGTTGTGAAGACCAAAAAGCATGGGCAAAGAAGTTAATAGTTTGAGGTTGATTGATGAACAAATCTATGCATCTTTTTAAGCCATGTTTGACAAGGTAGAGGTTCTAATCTAGGTGGGCTTCTTGAGGTAAGGTTATGCTTTATCAATGCTTATTTGCATGTTCATCAATTTGTTGGATGTATAAACCTTTTTCATATATGTCAAAGGGGGAGAGAGTGTTGTTAGAAACAAGGTATGAATGTTTTGAAGATGTTGGTGTGTGTTTTCCAATGACAAAGGAGGTAATTGTTGAACCACGGTGCATTAGTGGTTTCATTGAGGTCAGGTGGAATCGATGGTAAAGGTGTGGGTGGTGAAGTTAGGAGTAGTCGGGAACATTAAGGTTGATTAGTAGTTCCTTCTACATGATAGTTAGAGCTCATATAGAGGATTCAAGATGATTTCAGGGTGCTACAAGATTGTTCAATAAGGTAGGTGCTCACTGGAGGTATGGAGATGGTTGATGTGCTTGGATCAGGTGTCCCATAGGTTAGAAATAATGTTTATAGGATGTTCAAAAGACTCTAAGGTGAGCATTAGGTCATGTGGTGCAAGTCATAATTGGAACTAGCTTAATTAGGCCTAGTTCTAGAGCCTAAAAACGTGCTAGAGCTTAAAGTAGGACATTAAAATCCTAGGTAAGCATGGTAGGATCCTAGGAATAATTTCTAGAGATGTATGAGTATCTATAGGTATTGATTTATCCTTTGGAGGAAAAGTTCAAGTTTTCACTAAAAATGCCCTTGAGAACTAATAGTGAAGGTTTAGGTAAATGAGATTGGTATGGACCGTACAAGTTCATTTAGATAAATAAATCCATGGATCATGTAGAGGAAGGTTTTTTGGTTCTCTGGGTATACTTTCATAAATTTTTGAAGAGAATTGTGCAAGCTATTCAAGTTTTATCAAAACTAGGTTTTTGCAAAATGTAAACTAAGCACCTTGTCTTCTTAGTACTCAAAAAAAGTATCAAGCATCCTTAAGATAAATCAAATAAGGAAATTTTAAAGAGAGATGCAATACTTAATTTTTGTAAAAAAATTTAGAATAATTGGATAAGGAACAAAAAAATTATTCATTTTACTGACAATCTTTTTCTCTCTCCAAACTTCCTTCTTGGAGCGATAGGAAAGAAATGAAGTTTTTAGTCATCGATTCACTTCTACAAGTTGTGGAAACCCCTCAAGAGTGTAGAAGGATCCTCCTAGGTAAACATTGTGGCATATTTTTTCCTCATGGTTGATTTTTCCATACAGGTTTGACCCTTTTTACAAATTTTAGCTCTATAGTGTTATTTTGAAGAGTTCAAGATGAATCATCTGATGTGGAAAAAATGTGTATGGTATGGTATTAGGTTTCATGAAGATCCTTGAGTAATTTTATTTTTTGTTTAGTGTGAATTCAATCAAAATTCCACCTCTACCACCAAAAGGATATTCAAACTAACTTATCATGGTGCTTAAAGAAGGAGTTTGTGGGTAAATATTTCTCAGAGCTAAGAAATTATTATGAACACCTTTCTACAAGTCTTAAATCATTGGTTGGATCTCACCATTTCCTTATTGAAGTCATAATCAATCTAGTTTTCATTTCTCCACAACTATACTGGTTAGGATTTTAGAAGATGATTGAATTCTAAGTTGTGTTTGTAAAGCACTCTTTACACACTCTACATTTAAGGTATTTGAGGTAGTGTACATGTTTTTATTGAAGTATTCTTTCCACATATGGGTATGTGAGTAAAGGTATAATGATAAGAAAACTTCAAGTTTAGACTATCATTTGTTTCCTAAACAAATAGTGCACTCATCCCAGATTTACATGTTTTTCATGTCAATACTCAATTAGTTTGTTGATTTCACCTGGTAATGTAAGATAAAAAAATTTAAGGGCTTCTCATAAAAATGGGTTAGATGCTTTAGACATAGATTCTAATAGATGAACCTCTTCTTTTTTGAAAACTAGGTCTAATGGTTATGGTAGACTAAGAGGATAGTGACAAGATCTTAATTTCTTAATGTTTACCTTCAATAAATACAAATTATAGTAAAAACCTTGTGAAATCAATTTCACCTGCATTGGCATAAGAATAAGGTATGAAGTGATGTAAACATTTAAATACAAGCCTAGGTTTTAAATCCCAAAACCCTCACTATGCATAGTGTTGAAAGATCAAGAAAGTTTGATCTTGTTTGCAAGATATCAGACCACTATGGATCTGGGAGATGTGAAAATACCTTCCTCCATCTTTTAAAATGGATTTGAAGCTATGTTTGACTGAAATTTTCATGGATTCTTCTAAATTATTGATATTGAAAGTTTATGAAAACAATGAATGTCATGTCATAAAACATGTGTTGTGATTACTTGACTTTTTGAGTATGGTAGATGGTGAAAAGCTCTTAATTCTTCATCTCTAAGAAGTGAAGAAGTTGAAAGATCATTCTTTATGGTGTGCTAAGATACTTGTTTTACTATGACAATGTAATCCATGAATGTGAGTTAAAGGGCTAGAATAAATAGTGAGAAGAGAGTTACATACCATGTCTTACTAATTTTCATAACTCTTGTATTTGAGATGAGTTAATTATTTCATGTTCATGATAGAAGAACTTGAGATGAGCATACGAATACTTTCCTCTTCAAGGATCAAGACTAAAAACTTACTCTTACACTTAGTGTGCATCCTTTTGGTCTCAAATGGAACTTGAAAGTTCAATGGTGAAGCATGAGGTAGATTTATAGGTTATAAGGGGTCTTTGGAGGACATTTAATGTTTCCTCTTATTGAATACAATTGTAAAAGTATTTATTAAGATATAAGATAGAAGATTCTCACTAGAGAATATGAACAAGGTCTATTCATACATTACAAAATAAGGAAAAGAGGTCGAAAGAGAATATTGTCAAGAAAATAAAGTGTTAGTGAGTTCAAGATCCTTCTTTGTCTATCATTTAACCTTAGAGAATATTCAAGGGCATGTGGATCATAACTGATGCAACCTAGAATTTACTAATAAACACCCAGTGTGCACTGGCACATCACTTAACCTAGACTGAGCACTCACCCGAAGCGCACAAAGGTAGCAGGCCCCTCTTTAGGATTGTTGTTACATGATGTTAGCATGATGAAAACTTAATGCATTCAGATCCATAATTAATACATCATTCTACAATTCATGTTTAGATCTATATCTAAAGAATAACATATTTAAATGATAATCATGATGAAATCAACACATGCAAGAGCCAATTATACTTAGGATTAATACTCTGATACAACCAATACATTCCATTATATTAAACATGATAAATACACAAAATCTCATTACAATAGATAATACCATAGTTTATGTGCACATCAGATTTGTTAGCATAACCTCACAATAATTCAGTTCTCACATACCACTACTATACTACATAGTTCATTACATATTTATAAGGGTGGGGACTTGCCCTTCACCACTTATCTACTCCCAAAATAGGTCGCATGCTAAAAATAGCCATGTGCCTTTACAATTACAGCCACACATGCAAGTGCGCTAACAATAGATCTCTCCTAGTTAATTGTTAGTAGCAATTCTATTTTTAAGCGGCATCTATGAAAAGCACTCCATAGATGCTCTTACAAAAATAGTCAATGCGTGTTGCACAATTATTCATCCCATTTGTGTGCTCCACATGCCATCTTCCAAAAATATATCATAATCATGAAAACGGCTAAGTATCGAATCTATCTCTGTCCTCCGTGTGTGATTCCTTCCCAATCCTCCCGTGCCTTTGAACGCACTCTACTCTTCTACACAAATCATCTCGTATGCCTTTTCTGAGTTTTATATATTGTCTATGCTTAACATTACCCCACACTAACTACATTTCCACCCCAACAATGGTTACCTCTTGAATGTTCAAAGAATGAGAAAGAATATAAATAGAAGATAGTAAAGAATTTTCTATACAAAAGAATGATTTACTCAACAGTATCCTTTGCTTCAACTGGAAGAATCAATTTTGGATACTCTTCCTTTATCTCTACCACTCACTTAGTATGGCCTCTACTTTTTCTAGATTATCTACCACAATAGACTTCATTTCATCTTGGGTGATTTATCCCTTTTCATTCTATAAAACCAAAACAATGTTGTACATTGCAGAAATTCTTCCTTCGGAGATCCATCTTCTGCGCTATAATAATCCCCATTTCATATAACCTTTCCTTATGGGGTTCTTACACTACCGCAAGGGCCTCATGCTTTTTTTTTTTTACCAATTTCAACCTCTATGCATGACCCAAAGTGTCTCATCCTTCATCACTTTTAGGACTTCATTGTCCTCTATCACGGTCCTTATCCCGATGATTGCCTCGAGCTATGCAAATATTCAATGCCTGGTCTTCTTTCCTCAGCTCCTCCTGTAATTTTTGGAGAAATGCCTCATAAGATGTAATCTTCCTCATCACTGAAGCCTTTACTCACTCTTATTCCTGCTCAGATCCTTTGGTGCTGGCATGTGCATAGGTCCATCCACAAGCACCAAATATACCAAGGTATATACATAATGCATTGCCGAAGGAATTTTTTTGGGTACCTTGGATTCCAAATGTGGTCTTACTTTCAAGACATGGTCTCCAATTTCCTCTGTCATGCTAATGAAAGAATTGTTCTTCTTCTACTCTAAGTCCTCTTTTTGTAGGCATGTTATCTCTGCATCTTTGGCCTTAATATCTTCTTTCAACGCCCTAATAGTTACAGTTTTATCCACATTCCCCCTTTCCACCTCTGTAGATACCTTTACCAAGGCATTACTTACTTGTTCATCTGACATAACAAAGAGGCTTTACCGTTATGTTTCCGACCTAAGGTGTTTTCTTCAATCTTCTTGATACATAGGAATCTTCACATACGTCAAATTATGGTTTGTCCATATGTGTCTACATTGACCAAGATAGTTGTTTCCTTATGCACATGGTGGCCATGTCCTCATCCATCAGCTCCCATCCATAAAATTCCTTAAGGCCCACCGTGCTTTGGAAACGGGTGTGGACAATTTTACTTGTGTCCTCAGAGTAGCCCATGACCGGTGCAATATACTCTCCACTTTTAATCTTTGATCTTGGCCCCTTAGGAACTTGAGTGTCAATATTTGGAGCTTGTTATGTTATGCCCCAAGTAGTCTCTCATGATGTCCCATCTACCTCCTTTATTCCTTCTTCTCCATCCTTAATTTCTTCATCCTTTGGCTCATCAACGTCCTATGGCTCTGTAGAGATCCAGTGCACTCTCCTCGAGTCTTATACCTCCTTGGTCATCTTCAACTTTCTTCTCCTTTTCTCGTTGTCTCCTTTTGTGGAGATATTTTTGGTGAGCTACACACCGACTATGGTGTAGTGCCTTGGGTTATGGTTCTTCTTAATACCCTTTTTAAGCGGTGCTCTCCTTTTACTACATCTAGGTCCTCATCATCTCCTTCTTACACCTAAGGTTGTGTAGTCATGTGCTTATTTTGTACCTTTTCTATAGGTTTCCTTCCTCATCTATGCTCTAGGCCACCACTATCTTCTCATTCATCCTCCTCTTCATCCACCACTATAGTCTCTGTAGGCTATGGATTTGGAACATTATCTACTACATGCTTACCCTCAGGCAGCCCTGAAGTGCAAACTAATTTTCCACATATTTTTTTCCCAGCTTTGGCTTGAATTGAAGATACACAAACATTGCTCCAACATATCCAAATTCCAAGATTACCAACTTCGTGCTTATTACATCTCAGATAAGCCTCTGAATGTAAGAAATTCTTCTTAGATATACATATGTTTTTCTTAGAGTTTGATCATCACAATATACCTTATCTATGATGAAGCTTAGGTAACATGCATCTGTGAATTGGTGAATTGATTCTTGGAAGTAGCATGTTGTGAATGCATATGGCAGTTTTCACTAAGAGATTGAAGATCTATCCTTCATCACAAATCACACGATGCAAAAATGTTGGTAGACTGCAAACTATACCGCCTTACCCACCACCGATGGTAACTCCTTGGGTATATGCCACTCCTCTTCAAAATTCAAGTAGAGAATTTCATACCACATCTTCACCCTTTGTTTAAATGGCCCACCCATGGTCCCTTCGCATAAATATTTATCAAATCTTTCTGCCAGAGATTTATTTTCCGTGGGGTACTCCCAAATCTTTTCCTTTGGCCCATCAGAACTCCAATCTACATAAACACCAAAGACAATAAAATAATGCCAAAAATAATTCTATCACCTGTACTTGCTTTTGTAACAATTGTTTCTGCTATGTAACCCATGGTATTGTAGATCACTCCTTGAGACATGTTCCTTGCAATATGTAGCCACATTGTATTTACCTGCGACCACCTTTCTTGGTCATTCAACTTTGTTATCAGATGTGCAACTTCCTGTACCACTGGGTACTTCTTCAATTTATCAATATCCATGCCATATTAACCCTTGGTATATCTTATCTCCTTCCTTGTCTCCAGGATTGTTGTTTTATCTATTAAGTCACTCTCCAAATCTCCTCCTTAGGCCCTTAATCCTGTTATTATTGAAATTAAGGTGGCTGTAATTCTAACCCTCTGTCAGGAAAAGTAGAAGAAGTCCTCATGGAATATTCTCATCAACCATCGATACAATGGTTCATACTTTCAAAAATATGGCAACTCGTACAACTAGTAGACTTTGATCTACTTTAGAAACTTCTCTCTAGTGTCATCATACACTGGCATGTCTTATGTTGTGCACTTGTTTTTTTTCATGCTCAACAACCCATCTAGTTCCTTCTTATTATCTAGTGTGTGTTGGTTTTAATCTATGATCTTACATTTACTGATGTGGGAATCCCATTCTTTTCCCACAATCATGCCCTCCAAATACTTGCATTTCGAGAAATTACTCTCGGGAAATTTTTCTTACTTTGACCTTCTTCTTCCCTTTTACTTTTACTAGTGCTTTCTTCAGCGCTATTTGAAAGTCTCTCCTTTCTATACTTTGTAACAAGCAAGTTAAAATCCTAGTTCAAATCTCCATGCCCTAGTTTAAATCACGTGCCCTAGCTCTTTCGTAAACACGCCGCTTCACTCAAACCCTTCACCTATGGGGATGAAAGCTTCTCTGTATATAAAAATATTCTTTCTACATATGGTTTCACACTCTTTGCACCCTCAACATGATTTGCTCACTCGTTTGCACTTAGATCTTTTCAAATTCTCACAATAATTCAATGGTAAGAATGAACTCGCATCCCATCCTTATATATATTTTCAAAAATTTAGTGCATTTGTTTCTCCTTCACCTACCAAAATCCTCTCATTATTTGACCATTTTCATTCTTTCTGTGTGGTACATCTTCGTGCCCAAGATATAACCTTCTAGCGCGCCTTTATACCTTCTAGCCGTGTACTTCTCTTCAAATACGCCCTCCATGCGGCCGAGTACCTCGCCACTACGCTATCCCTTGGTAGTTCCCATGGCCCCTGCTTACCTCATGTTATACTTTTTCTTCATTCATCTCCACCTATGGTCCTCATTTTCAAGAATTAATCTCTTTTTAACAATTCTCCAACTTGAATAGCACCCATAGCAGTTTGTTCCTTTCATGTGTACTTTTTTCAACAATCTTGTACCTGAATATCAATATCCACCCACACTAATGGAATGTCCAGTCCTCTACACATAAAAATCTCTTCAAATAATAATTAGCTTCGCATGCAAACACACTTATTACACAAAAGCACCAACTAATTGACAAAGCATAGCGATGAAGAAGGAAATACAAAATTAAAAACCTAATCTAAATGGAAACACTACCTTATTATAAACACCAAGAAGACTTATTTATAGTATGGCTTCAGCCTACTCCCATTAAAGTACTTAGGTAACAAGTTCCATCAAGCTCCTCTACTTGAAAAGTTCCTATTTCAAGTATGTGAGTATAACATATGGCCCCAACCAATGTACTTTAATTTTTCCTAGATAACGCAAAAACTTAGAATCATAAAGGATCACCATATACCCAATCTCAAACTTTTAATCCCTGATGTGCATGTCATGCCATGCTTACTTCCTAGCCTTTTCTTGTTTTTGACTCCAACGTGCTATTGCTCCTTGCTCATCTAGCTTGATTAAATTTTCAATTCATTCTTCTAATGCTTGTTCATCAGCTAGACCTCCAACACACGCAATACACAAAGAAGGTAGCATGAATTCCATAGGAAGAAATGATTCTGTGCTAAATACTAACTGAAATGGTGTGGCTTTGTTCAACATTTTATATGTTGTGTGATATTCCCAAAGCACTACAGACACTTTATCATCCTAATCCTTCCTTCTAACATCACAATTTTTTGTCAATATCTGGCTCAAAATCTTGTTGAAAGCCTTAATAGTTCCATTAGCTTGAGGATGATAGGGTGTAGTCTTATGGTGCGTAATCATAAACTCATCCAATAACATCCTTATTGTATCACTTAAAAATGTGTGCCCCTATCACTGGTCAAACTCAAAGGACATCCATACCTTGTAATAATATTTTCCCATAGAAACTCATTGTCATTGTAGCCACTATACAATCCTTTGTAGGCACTACTTCTACCCACCTTTTCAAATAGTCTGTGCAAGTAATGATATAGCATGATCCAGTCATACACGCATTTGGTGAAATAGGACCCACAAAATCTATAGCCCATTTCTTAAATGAAACTTCTTACTAGTAATAGGTCTTGAGGCATTTCATCTTGTTGACCTAGTTTCCCAAAAGCGACAAAGTGATCACAAGTCTTACAATATTCCTTACAATCTTTCTATAGGGTATCCTACCATAATCCAAAGAGTAGAATCTTGCACATAGTGGTGTCACCTGCGCATAGTGGCCTCTGTAATACCACCATGAGCTTCCTCCATGATATCTATGTGCTCATGTTCTAGTACATTAGAGCAGCATAATACTTCATCCCGACCTAACTTGTACAGATCACCACTAATCAACATATAGGGTGTCGTGCATATAGCAAGTTGTTTCTTCTCTAAGGATTCCATTTTGTCTTCCGTGTTATACCTATTCGTAGAAAGACAACAATGTCCTCTAATTTTGATTGTGTGCATTTTACCTCGTATAATTGTGCATCGGGCATGGTATATTCAATAACATGTGCCTCTATTCCTAACTATATTTTGGATTAATGGTTTGATTCAGAATTACTTTTCCTTGGTTTTACCACAACTGTGAAATTAAACTCTTGAAATAAGAGTACCCATCTGTATATGTGCCCCTGTAAAATGGGATTTTTCACCAAATATTTCAATGCCATGTGATCTGTATAAAATACAAATGGTGTAGCTAGCAGGTATTGTCTAAATTTATGTAGTGCATAGATCATTGAAAAAGCTTTGTGCTTTGTAGTTGTGTAATTCTACTCTATAGAGTCAACTTTCTACTAGCAAAATAGATAGGATGATCTATAATACCTTCTCCAGAGCTAAGCCAACACCGCATCAATGGTCATGCCAGAGGCATCCATATGTACATGAAATGGTTGGTCCCATGAAGGAAAATGCAGAATAGGCATGGTAGTAAGTTTCTCCTTCAATGTCTCGAATGTGTGTTGTTGCGGTTCTCCCCAGTAGAACATACCTTTTCCTTTTAGTAACTCCTCCAAAGGTGTGACAAATTTGGCATACCCATTTATGAATTTTCTATAATACCCCGTGTGATCAAAGAATCCATGCGCACCTCACCTTACTTTGATAGGAGGCCTCTTTTAGGCGATAATGACTATAACCTTAGCTAGATCAACCAAAAACCTTCCTTGCAGATTATGTGTCCTAAAAATATTCCAAATGGTGTATCAAATATTCACTTCTTGATGTTTAAAGAGATACTCAATTGTCTACATCTTTCAAACATTAAGCGTAGATTGTCACAATAATCCTTAACAATTCCATACACCGTCTAATCATCTAAATAAACCTGTAATAAGTTGTTAATAAAATATTTGAATGCCTAAACAACTATGCACGAAAATATAGCAAGTGCATTTTTTAGACCAAAAGGCATCATAGTATAGGAAAATATTCCCATTTCAATAGTAAAATCAGTCTTTTCTTGATCCTCCTGGGTAATCCTAACCTAATGATAACTAGAGAATCCATTTGTAAACAAATAGATTTCACACCCTATAATTCCTTCTAGTATTTCCTCAATGAATGGCGTAGGAAAGGGATCAGTCACACATGCAACATTCAGCTCCTTATAGTCCACACAGATCCTAATCCAACCATCCTTCTTGATATTGATCACCATTGGACTAACCCATTCTGACTCATCCAAGGGCTTGATGATTCTAGACTTCAACATTTTGTCAATCTCATTTTTGACCCTTTCATCTTTGGGGTTCATCTGTAGGGTCTCTTTCTAATCAAGCACACACCTCTTTAAGTTTTATCTTCATCTCTCCTAATGACTTATGCACGCCTTTAAGTTCATGGTACCCCGATGGAATAAGTCCCGATAATCCCGTAATAACTCAATGATTTTTTCCACTTCAAATTCTGACCAATAGTCTCCAATTATGGCATCCTTAGGCTTAACATTTGATCCAATATTCACTTTCTTTGTCTTCATAGGTTCATCATAAACATGTGTGTTCTTATCTGTATTGTCCAACACCTATCACCTACCATTTGAATGGTCTACATCCATATTTTCTAATTCTTCATCATCCACTAAATAGACCATTTTTCCTTTTTATTTCTCAAGGTAAGTGCACTTTGAAGTAATGTGGCATCTGTCTCTCTTTTTCTTCAAAAAAACGCTCCGAGAGTCTCCTTCATCAAATACCTCCTGAATGAGTTCTCCCACCTTGGCACTATCCCCATAGTTAAATGATTTCTAACCTTTAATGCTTCTTCCACCAGAGGTTTAGTAGAGAATAAGTCAAATGTCTAGGTCATTCATATAATTAAATATTTCCAATTTCCAATCTCTCGTGGAGTTCTCAGTATATACATACCAAGCACGTGTGCAGCCTTGTAAAGTGGAATAAAACTTGTGCACCCAGTGAAGGTGGTGAAGCTTCCTGCCCCTCTGTCCATAATCTCTCACACTTCTAAACATGGTGATGAACAAGTTGATTACCATGATAAGTATATATTTGAGTAGGTGCATTTCTCTGAAGAACCTAGTAGCAAGAGCAATCCTAATTTCATTCCATCCTACAATATTATCCTTGTGAACCACCCACTAGTGTGTTGCTATCCCGTGTAGGGTATATTATAGCATATTCTTTCTCTCCAACTGGTCTATCCACTATTCCTCCATGGCGCATAGGAACACCATAGGGTCTCCTTATCTAGTGTAACAAGGTACCAAGTTGTTACCTATTCTCCTGATACAACGTGGTCTGTTGTCCCTAGTAAATATTCTCTTTACTTCACGCCCTACCAACTCATAAGTGTTATGATCCCAATTATCACAAGCAACACTTGTAGTATCGTTAATAGACTATCTATCCTCCCATTGAAGTATTCCTTCTTTAGATGGATCATACACCTCTGGGTCCCAGATGGTGTGTACATAAATCCTATTCGGGTCTTCCTCACTCAAGGAATCAATATAGGGCGTAGATTTTCCATCTATTAATGGCATAATAACCCTTTCCTCCTTATTTTCAAATCTTATATAACCCTTGTTGAACCGAAGATCAGCATTATTTGCATAGCACTAAGGATACCCCAATAGAGATGGGAAGCTATCTACCTCTACTAGTGCTAAGACCTCAAAATCTCCAGTGAACTTGGCTCCTTGTATGGTAATGGAGGCATCTTTTAAAACTCCGATGGGAGTGGCCTTAGTCCAGATTAGCCATGAACAATACATTTGAAGATGGTTGCAATGGAGGTCTCCCCATTTGTACCCATGCATCTAAGGTAAGAAAATTGACTTTCATGCCTATATTAATCAATATATTACTCAAAAGTCACCCATCCACAACAACATTCAGAGTGATCTCCTTGTCATAATCTAGGCTATGAGGGGGAAGATTTGCATGTAGGATCTGTCGTCCAGTCTCAATACTTACACGTAGAGTGTTTCCCT
The DNA here is from genome assembly GCA_018340775.1 of Taxus wallichiana var. yunnanensis. Classification (NCBI taxonomy): domain Eukaryota; kingdom Viridiplantae; phylum Streptophyta; class Pinopsida; order Cupressales; family Taxaceae; genus Taxus; species Taxus wallichiana. The sequence goes on from CM031239.1 coordinate 444,562,427, forward strand.
TTAACCAATTCCCTAATAGTGGAATGATATTCTCTTGGCACAACATCTTACACACTTCTTTCAAGTCATCCATATCAGATTGGACTATCTTTGATGCTTTCTTTTGCTCCATCTTCCATGATTTCTCCTTTAAATATTATATTTCACCCTGAATATTTTTGAGTACCTCCATGGTTTCCTGATAAACCTCCTTCTGATGGGCAGGATCTGGGTACCGTGCATGTAGAACCTCCTCCTTAGTGATGGTAGGATTTTGCTGCAATGCTTCTTTGGCGCGCATCACTTTAGCACGGGTAGTGATCCTTACTTGTAATGCCTCGATTCTAGTTCCAACTTGGGCATCCACTAATTTTCCACAACGCGCTATATCCTAGCCATCTATGTGCCTTTGTTTTCTTATTTATGTTACTTATTAAGATGCTCATACAATTCCGGGCATTCCTCATAACTATGATTCTTTCCATAGAAAGAACATGTAATATTATGAGGACATTCACACCTGTAGTGGTCAGGAGATCCACATGTATAACATGTTCTATGAGGGAACTCACCTCATCCACCACCACGGCCTCATCCTCCAAATCCACCATAGTATCCTCGACCTCTGCCAGTGATCGCCTTCAAAATTCCCTTCATTCCGATCATAGTGTGCTTGATTATGATCCCGATCTTGATGGTTTTTCTTTCCTTTAGAGTTATCGTAAACTCCGGTCTATCGTTAACCAATGTCTATAACATCATGGATCTTACCAATCAGATGGAAATCTTCTATGTCATGAGTTGTGGACCTAAAAATCTTATTGGAATAAGATACATTCTTCCTTATTATACGTTGTAATAATGGGAAGTGGCTAACATCATAGTTTAAATGACATATCTCATAGTTCGTGCAATGAGCACTTGATCTGTGGGGATAACTATCCTTTGTGTTACCTTCCACTTCACACTTTATCCACCAAATCCTAATGTGAGTCTCATGTGCTGAATTTTTTGATAGCTTCTCCAACTGCTTTGCCATAGCTACATCTGTTCTTCTAAAATGGGCCCACCCGGTGTGTCTATACTTCTAACTACCTCATCGCATAAGGATGATTCAAGTGCTTCACATGGATCAGTGTATGTCTTATGTGATAACGCCCTTCTAAAAGGTGTAATCAGACCTCCAACAAACCATTACACATGCTGGATTGCATGAATATCATAATAAAGCTTAGATAACAATGTTTTTAAATGAGCATCATACTCTCTAACACTCTCAGTAGTTCCTTGCTTAATATCCTTGAGTGCACTTATACTCTTCTCAAACTCATGGATGTGAAAATCTTTAAGGAAAGCATATTTTAAAGCTGCATAGTCTACACAAGTCTTATTAGGGTCAAAAATTTCTACCAACTATGTGCATGCCCTTGTAACGTAGTAGCAAATTGACTTACCACGTGCTCGAAAGCCGTGATTCATTTGGCATGCCATATTATTTCACACATGTAAACATGTTAAAATACATATTCTATGCCCCTATACTCTAGAAGATGAAGAGACATCTCCATGTAAATATTATGGGGTTGGTGTAGACCTTACCCACCTGATCCAGAACCTCTTGTGTTTCCTCTACCTCTAGAACCACCAGATCCACCAGAACTAGAACCACCTATACCTCTTGATCTTGAACCTGTAGCCAGAGTCGACTAGAAGATATACTCCCCTATGTCCCAATAGTAGTATTGAACTGCACCCCTATGGTCTACAAAGTGTTACTACTCCTCAAAGAGAGTCCAAAATTCTACACACCTGAATTCTGTGTAGAAGATACACCTGAAAAGGTACCTCCAAACAATAATGAAGACATTTTTCAGTCATCGATGTGCTTCTTATATGACTTACTCTTGCTCTCCCACTACATAAATTAGCTTGTTGACTATTTTTCATACTAGATACTAGAAGACCAAGTGCAAGGGCAAGGTTGTCAGGTAGATTCAGATGTGCGTCTATGGCCCAGGTGGTCTCTTCTGGCGTGCTTCTACGTGAGGCCAAGGGGGTTCCCTATCATGATTTCACAAATGGGGGAGTTCTTGATGCTCAAGTTCCACATCTTCTACGTGAATTTCAAATCCTTCTCAAGCCATCTCTCTCCACAACACCATCCACTTTGCGATCCCACCGCTTCTCTATCTCACTTTTGTGCACCTCATTGTACTTAAGCCACCTTTCTTCTCTCTTCCTCTCTACTGCTAGGTCTACCATCTTTCACCAAACCTACTCCTTCCCCCACACATGGTGGGGTTTAGTTAGCCATCAGTTTTCTCTCCAAGTTTAGGGTTACCATCAAAATTTTGATCACTAGTGGAATGCCTTGTAGGTAAGTTCCCCTGGGATATCATAAAAATTAGAACTCGATTACCTCTAGGCATGAATAACTAGAAATTAAGTACTCTGAGATATAGTTATTCAAAACACCACATAACCACGTATCCACTATGTGAGTCCAAATCAGATCAGCATCATAAAGGGTCTGAAATTCTTCCTGCGTATAGACAAGTGTGTGATACCTCCAATTCCTTTTAGATTCATAAGCAACCAGCCACTCGTATAATTATATCAAAAATATAGTGAAGAATCTCTCGTACAAACATTCATACAAATTCTTCTCTACCCACATGCGTGCATCAAACTCGAGATCCAAAGTGTTAAACATCCATGCATATTCTTCTTCTATGTTGTGTATCCACTCCTCAAAACTTACTAGGGTCAATTGGTATGTCTTCATTGCAAACCATCCTGAAAACAACTGAAAAAGGGTCCTGGAAATGGAACCAATTATGCAACCTAGAATTTACTAGTAAATGCCCGTGGTGTCTTTGGCACATCACTCAACCTAAACCGAGTGCTAACCCGAAGCATGTAAAGGTAACAGGCCCCTCTTTAGGGTTGTTGTTGCAAGATGTTATCATGATGAAGACTTAATGCATTCGGGTCCATAATTAATACATCATTCTATAGTGCATGTTCAGATATATATCTAAAGAATAACATATTTAAATGATAATCATCATGAAATAAACACATGCAAGAGCCAATTATACTTAGGATTAATACTCTGATTCAACCAATACACTCCATTATATTAAACATGACAAATACACATAAGATCATTACAATAGATAATACCATATTTTATGCGCACATCAGATTTGGTAGCATAACCTCATAATAATTCAGTTCTCACATAGGTCACTACTATACTTCGTAATTCAATACATATTTATAAGGGTGGGGAATTTCCCTTGACTACTTATCTAATCCTAAAATAGGTCACATGCTAAAAATAGCCATGTGCCTTTACAATTACATCCACACATGCAAGTGTGCTAGCAATAGATCTCTTTTAGTTAACTATCAGTAATTCTATCTTTATCTCGTATCCATGCAAAGTGCTCCATAGCTGCTCTTCCAAAATAACCAATGCGTGTCATGCAAGTATTCATCTTGTTTTTGTGCTCCGCATGTCATCTTCCAAAATACATCATAATCATGAAAACGGCTAAGTACTGAATCTGTCTCTATCCTCCACGCGTGATTCCTTCCCAATCCACCAGTGCCTTTGGATCCACTCTTCTCTTCACATGTACAAATCTTACGTATTCCTTTTGCTAAGTGTTATACATTTTCTACTCAACAATAATGACATAATTGAGGTTTTCGAGATGCACTTATGACTCATTGAGGTAGTTTATAAGACAAGTCATTCCATCTCCTTATACAAGATGGAAAAGGCATTAGTTGAAGAGTCAAAGGCATATGAGTGCAAAGGACATATGTGAAAATTTATTCATGTATATAAGATACTTAGTAGGATTGAATATGGCTTGATGATATATGTTGAAGCATGTGAGATTTTTTCGATGAGATAGGTCATTTTGGATAAATAAATTGATATGAATCTAGCTTGGTGAACATTAGAAGTTTGAGAGGATCATCTTCATGAAGTAGAGAGCATTATTTAGTGTGCAATTCATCTTTGAAATACCTAGTATTAGTTGTGTAAGCTGAAGGGTAGATTGATGTTTAGAGATAATAATGCAAACAAGGTGAAGAGCTGAAACAATGATCACAATGTGTTGATGTAAGAAAATAAGTTGAAGGTGATCAAAAATTCTTTCATTAAAGTCTGAGTTTTTGCCTAGAAATTTGGGAGTGGGTTCTTCCTTGCAAGTAGGTGCTTACAAAACTGTCAAGTGGGTGTTTTTTTGCAAATAGGTTCTTACAAATCTATCAATTGGGTTTTTGGCCTTATATTAGAGTGGGTGCTTTAAAATTGGAGTGGGTGCTTCAAGTTGAGTGGGTGCTCAACATATGGTGAAATCATTGTAACTTTATAGGATAATTGTCCAATCTAGTTCTCTTGTTTCAGGTGGGACACGCGGACACTTCATTATTTCAATGGCATACCTATATAAGATGGGTAGAAATAAATTTTTGTGTAGGTGTGTGTTGGAGCATGAGCGTGAAACCATAATGGAAGAGGCGCATGGTGGAATTGCAAGAGGACACTATGCCATTGAAATAATGAAGTGTAAGATATTAATAGTGGGATTATGGTGGGAGACACTCTATAAGTATACTAAGGATTTTTTCAAATCTTGTATTCATTGTCAACAAATAGAAAAACTAAGAAACTATGATGAAATGTCATTTTGACCTACAACAAGTGCAAAACCTTTTGAGAAGTGGGAAATTAACTTTGTTGGCCCAATCACTCCAGAAAATTGGAGGAAATGCATGAATTCTATTATCACATACATAAATTACTTGACAAGGTTGGAAGAGGTTGTGTCTACCAAGGATTGCGCTGCAACTACAACAACCATATATTTTTATGGGAAAACATCATTAGTTGGTATTGATTTCCATTTATCCTTACCAATGATAGAGGAACTCATTTCCTAAATGAAATAATTATAATATTGATGGCATAATTTATGGTAGCATGCCATAATACCACACCCTATCACCCAAAATGAAATGGAGCTATAGAGTCCTTGAATAAGATTTTAGAACAAACATTGACAAAGATGTGTGATGTAGGAAGAAAATATTGGGATGAGAAAGTGTAAATTGTGTTATGGGCATATAAAACTATGTATAAGAGGTTGAATAAGGTCACACCTTTTCAATTGGTGTTTGGCATAGAGGAAAAATTTCCTATGGAGTTCATATTACCCTCCCTGCGTATTGTGCGTGCACGAGGCATTGTTGATGAGAAGGTAGTGGAAGAACGCATTGATAAACTGATACAATTGGATGAGCAATGCACCATTACGTTATGGAGTTAGAAGTCACAAAAATAAAGAAAACAATCTTGGCATGATAGGCATATTAATAATACGTATTTTACCATGGGAAATATGGTGATTTTATATGACTCCAAGTTTGTGTGCCATCCTGGGAAATTAAAGTGCATTGGTTGGGACCATTTCTAGTAACCAAGATACTGGAATTAGGTACATGTTAGTTATAGGCACTAGATGGCACCATGTTTCCCGGTTACTTCAATGGGAGTAGGTTGAATCCCTAATATAAATAAGCTTCTTATGTGTTTGTAATAAGGTAGTATTGCCATTTAGATTAGATTTCCCTTTCTATTTTGTTTTCTTTGTTTTATTGTAATAAGTGTGTTTGTGCATGGGAACTAATTACTTTATTTTAGACTGATGGGTAGAGTACCACACATGCTTTTAGTTTGGGGTGAATTAGATATAGGTGTGTGATACATACTTTTTGGGAAGATAATGACAAGCACACGATGGGGTGAGATAATGGTGTGTGATGGAAAATTTATTGGTGTGCACAAAGAAGGTGCATTTTGAGTGGATGGATATGGTGCAAAGGTGTTTAAATATGGAAGGTGTAAATTAAATTGAAGTTGAAGGAATTTATCACATGAGAAAACCACAAGAATGAAGAGATGCACAATGTAACGTGAGGGAGGAAGTGAAAAATTAGAATACATGTCAAGAGGCACAGAGGAGGAAAGTGTGTGACACAAGAAGATGTGCGTAAAAGGGCGTGAATATTGGGAAGTAGTAGCATGCTAGAAGGTTACTGAGACAGACCGCACATGGGAGAAAGTGAAAGAAAAAGCATAAAAGTAGAAAAGGTTCTTTAAAATCTAAAAATGGTAGGTGAGTGCAATTAATGCATTGGAAGTTAGAAAATTTATAAAATGGGTGCAAATGAAATCATTCCTACCTTGCTATTTGAGAGCTTGTGAGATAGAAGTGGTTAATTTTGGAAAATTGTGAACTTTGGAGAATGAACCAAATAGCTATGATGAGGCATGAATCGATTTGATTGAAGTAATATAAGAACAAAACCTTGACAATAGTGAGATACTTATGAGAAGTGGAAGCTAGGTGAATGGTTTTAAGGAAATAAAGTGAGCTAGGGTTTATAGGTTAAGATGTAGAGCTATGAAAAATGGTTTTAAAGGTTGAATTAGGGTACACAGTCATGCGAGAAGAAGTTAGGGCATGAAGTTGAAAGGAGAAAGTGTAAGGTTTGAGTAAGAAGATTGAATTTCAATCACTAAAGGAACAAGTTGAGTAATTAGGTGTGAAAAGTATCAACACCTAGGTCACACAAGTTCACGGGTTGAAGAGTTATACCATTGGAAGGATACAATGGCACCAATGCTAGCACCAAAGAAAAAGAACCCAACCATGGAGTCACCTAAGGAATGGTTTTATGGAATTCAATACCCCTAAGAGGTGATTATAGGGAATTCATGGGAATCAAAACTCTTCAAATGCAAGATTAGAGAGTACAATCACCAAATACACATTTATAACATAAACATTCAAAGGGATGTGGTTAAATAATTTAGCCAAAGGACCAAAGAGGGAAAAGTAGTCTTACACGACAAGGTGTTTGGGAGTGATGCATTGTTTTAGTTGCATTAGTTTGGGAAGACCATACACATGTGCTATTGGTTGATATCTAGGCTACACAAATGCTATTTTTAATTTTCTAGAAGGAAAATAAAATTAACGACACAACTCATTCATAAGGTAACTATGTTGCGTGACAGGTGGTGAGGAAATAACTTTATACTTACATGATGAGGATACCATAGAAACCACATCACATCAAAAAAATCAAGTATCAAAGGAAGACTCTTGAGTTCAACACTATGAATATAACTGATCCATGGATCGAGTGTGGATGCCTACCTAGTAATTTGTAAGCTAGCTGCTTCTTAGCATTCGAAAAAAGTAAACAAGAAGTTCTTACACATCATGCATAAGATGGAGCATAAGACTTGATACAAAATTCATGAACCTCGTTCTTTGGTTCAACATTTAATCAATCTAGTTGATGTCATTATAATCGGGAAGTGTCCAAAGGAAATATGCAATAAGATATTTTTAGGGAATTAACAATTGCTTGTGGTAGTTCTATGTTTGGGTGGTTTCCTAATTCTAAGTGCAAAAATATGAAATATAAACTAGGATTTTAAGAAATCACTCATTTCCAAATTAAACTAATTTATTTTATAGAATTAAACACACATCACTCTTAACAAAAATTGAAATGTTGAATTGTAAATACACAATTCTTGAAATAAAAGCACACTTTACTAAAATCAATTTTAAGAATTGAAAGTTAAATAATATAAAGTTTCTGAAATGAAAGTTCTTACAATTGGAACACATAAAGCTAATAAGGAAAAATAAATATAACATTTAATAACTACTTGATAAATGAAACTAACACAGATTAAATAATATAAAGAAAAGAATGAATTTAGATTGGATTAAATAATGAACATGCAATTAATTATATAGATGAATCATATAGAAATGAACACAAATAAGATGATATAGAAAATACGAAAAGAGATTTGAGTCTTGGGGTGAGTGGGCCCTTACTCTCATGTTAATTAGAATGAAAATTATGCACTTATCCACTTTGAAGCAAAAATATCTATTGATTTCAAAAGTTTAGATCATACAATGGAATTACAATAGTATATATTTTTCTGTCAGCCATTCAGCCATTCCATGATCGGTGAGGATGGATTATATACTCCAACTTCCTCAACTCGATGCCTACAAACTAAAAGAGAAATACTTATTTATATAATTGAAATATAAATTCCAAATCTTCTTCATATTTCAGGATGAACTAATGGAGAGGATTAACAACATAGATTACATTATTTATTCTAGCATTGGCGTGTGTAGTTATTACCAAATGTGTGCTCTAGGATGGAAAGATCCCACATTTTTTAATTTTTTTTTATAGGATGGAAGGATCTTGAAGTCTAAGGTAAAACTTTGCAACATCCTAGAGACTTCTAAGCAATCTAGGATACCTTGAAGCGAGTTGATAACACTCCAAAGTGAGTTGAGGTACTCCAAGTGAGTTGAGATGATTAGAAGAAAGATGAGACACTCCGAAGCAAGCTTACCTTTTTAGAATTTTGTGCCAAAAACTCTACATCCTACTCAAAATTTATTCTTTCATTGATTTGTACACAAAACTAAGTGCTTTTCGAGGATTTTTAGTTAGAATTTCGGATAGAATAGATTTACGTACTAATCCAACAAAATGCACACAACCTCTACTTTAAATTAAGAAAAAGTTACAAAATGTATTCAAATTCAAACAAGGGGAAAATATAAATAATGTCATTATTTATTCAATTAATGAGCTCATCATCTTCCCCCACACTTACTTGTTTGCAAGTCCTCTTGCAAATCATTTTCTAAAGTCTGGAGCAAAGATCTTGTCCTCCAAATATTTTCTCAAGTCAAAAACACTTTTATGAAGTTCTCATTTTTATTCTTTGAGAACAAAACCTTTCATTTTCTTCAACCTATTTGTCCCATTTTTCAAATGCTTCAGTGTTTTGCAATCATGATTCTTGCCATGAAGTCTTGGGGAAAAGAATAAGTTGTGGTCTAAAATGCATTCAAATCTATTTTCACCCATTCTTTTAACAAATTCCTGGGATCATGTTTACAATTTTCATTTCTATCCTCATAGACCACCTCATATTTTTGGGGGAGATTACCTCTCTCTTTTTCAAGGGAATGTTTAGTGTAACCCAACTCTTCTCACAGGATGTCAATTCTTTTGCAAACTCTATTTGTGGAGAGAATTTTTAAACACTTGTAATGATTTGTTTATGTTGTGCAGTATGATGGTCTTGAATCTTGGGTTGGTAGGACAAGGCCCTAAATGTCTTGACTTGTCCAAGCGGCTTAGGATATTGAGGCCTCATGCATAGACATTTTATCTTCACCTTTTCAAAGTATTTATTTGTTTGATCCCATTCTATTTTATTTTTTATGGTAGAAGAGAAGGCTCTTAATTGGGACTCCCCTACATAGAGATTAATCTAAAATTCTGACATGTGACCCAATAGAAGATTACACAAGTGGAATTCACACATGATATTTTGATGGTCGGGAAATTTTTGTAAATGCCTCCAAGAATTCTATGTCATTATTTATTTCAAATGGAAAATCACATGCTATTCTTGATAATTTCCATCTATAAAATTGTTCTTGCAAAAAGTACTATATACTGAAGAAGATCTTCTGCAAGCAAGTAATTTTTCCCCTAATGCACAAGCAAACTTGTAGGTCATTTTGATCTTTTCTTTATATTTTTTTTTTTTTCTCTTTTCTCTCTTCTTCTAACTAATTTCTCAATGTATCGTTTTGAAGATTTAATTTTTCAAAAGTGTTACAAATCAGGCCCAGACATTTTTGACTTCCTCTATATTTAAGGAAGTTTGAACTTCCTTATTAACTTTTACTTTAGTGTTGGAAAGATATTTCCTCTTTTTCCTTGTATTTCATCTTAAGTTTCTCAAGTTGTCTTTGTAAATCAAATATATGGGTGTCTTTTGTTTGTACCTTTCTTTTTAGAAACTCCAATTCTTACTATTGTTGTTTGATGATTTATTCTTTCTTAGAGAGGAGGAGATCGTGTTGTATTTTTTCTTCTTCAATACCTTGATCTGGTGAAATAGGGGATATAGGTTCTTCTTATATAAGTGGAGATTTTTGATTTTTTTGTTTCCTTATTAGAAGAAGATGGTTGTGCCAAAGGTTTGATGCCCCTTTATTCAATGAACTCTTGGATTTCTTTAGGTCTTGATTTTTTTCAAAATCTTTGGTGGATGAATTTATGTTTCCCAAAATCTCGGTTTCCTCTTAAAGGTGTTCATTTTCTTGAAGAATTAATTTTCTATTTCTTCTTGGAGGTTCAACGAAATGTTCTTCTCCCAATTTTCTGAATCTTCTTGTTCTTTTGGAAATTGGTCTAGCTAATGTGGTAGGAATTATCTAGCCTTTATCTGAGCTAGGTACCTCAAATTCTTATTTCGGTTGAGTGAGGCATGGATTTGATTTGGGTACAAGAAATTCAAAGAGAGAATGTATCTCCTTATCTAGAAATTTAGGCATCTCTTGCATCAAAGTTTTCCATGCCTTTTTACCCTTCTACTCTATGATGGAATGTTGACATATCATGTAAATAAATCGTTGATACTTAGTTGTTCCTTTCTTCTCCTTATATTGTTTGTTCATAGTGTGGATGTTATCACATAGAAATTTAGGTGAATTTATTCTATGTCCTGGTTTGTGAAAAACCTATCTTAAATGAAGTGGAATCTAAATTGTACCGCATCTTAGGAAATTGTATTCACCTTCACAAGTGAAATATTTCACTATCCAAAATGCAACAGCTCCATAGGGTTCAAAAAGGGTATCCCTCCTAATACCTTTAGGGATATTTCCGAGTTCGGGCTCTCTATGCTCATGAAAAACTTGAATTAGGTCTTTGTAAATGGACCTTCTTGCAATCTGCATCCCTTTATAAGGAATTTTTACATTTGAATTATAACATTAATGTTAACTTGGAATATTAGTGCCCCTTTCCTTTGAAGATCTCCCTTTGAAAATTTTGAGTAATTCTTCCACTATTGCTTCTTTATATCCTTGGAATTTCGTATGAGTTCCAACTATCTTGATTTTCAAATTGTGCCGCCACTAGTGAATCTCGCGAGAGAAGTGAAGTAGATTTTAGCTCGAATAATTTTTGTGCCCCATTATTACAATATGAAGTAGGGGATGATGTGAAGAAAAAATTATGGAGAATAATCCAAAGCAAAACTACTTAATAGAGTCTGAAGCAAGATCGGTTTGGGAACAAAATGGAGTGAAGGAAACAAGTACAATTTAATACAAGGGTTTCTATTTTGTGTTGCTTAAAATTATGTATTGGACTAGTTATCAATGAATTGAATCATAACATGTGAGTCCTTATTATCTAGGAAGATGACTTGAGTTTAATTGTGGGGCTCATCACTTCATCCATATTTTCACACATGTGAAAAATTGCCTCCGTTTAATTCGGTGATTTTGTTGGTGTGATTCATTTTCCACATCACTAGGCGGTCATATCACTTAGATGAGTTCATAGGTATAGGTTTCACATGGGTGTCATAGGGGTCATCATTTGATTCATTACACGTCTTACCCATCTTATGCATTAGTGAATCATGTGTGTCATATGGGAGTTACTTCCATTTCTATAATATAACTCCCTTTTCCACTTGACAGTCATGATTACATCACTTTGGAGGTTCAAAGCACCCTCTATTTTTACCCCTAATCCTTTTTAGATATATGAGATGGTAATGAGATTCTACCCACTTTTAATCTTTGCATGCACATTTTTGGTTGATGCTCTCTCCTTCATGGGACATCGTCACTTTGCTATATTGTAACTTAGTAAATGTTTACACTATCCCACATGATTCTCATTCTTTGCATTTTCATGTTCTCCCTCATGGTATCACAGATTACGTTGTGGGATCCATGTTACTCACCAATTTTTTTCTCTCTTTCTCTCCATTCATGAATTTCAGGTTTCATTTATGTCCATCATAATGGTTATTCCATTTTGCTCTACTTGCATTGATTTGGGGTTTCAAATCTCGTTTGTAGTTTCCGGTTCATGATTTTGAGTGTTCATGGCTCTTTGGTGTTTTCCAGGATTTACATGCATATTTGGAGGTGTTTCATTGTTTCAGGGTTGCATATCAATCTTTGTAGGTATTGTTTTGGTTTTTGTTAAGGGTGTAAAATCTGGTTTTGGGCCTAACGTGACCCCAACTCACCGAGCTAGGAGGCCAGCTCCCACTAGCTCACCTCAACTTGCACTACCCTATTTTCAAATTGATTTTCTCTTCTCCTTTGGATTGAATTTTCTACTATGGGGTTGTGTTTGTATTCACATTTTGCATTCTTTGACTCACATATTATTTGCTTACATTGTGGGTGGAGTCATCTTCTCAACATTGTGCCTTTCTAATTTGGCCTCGCTCACTCCGTTTTACCTCTTGCATTTTCATTGGTTCATCCACCTTAGATTGTTTCTTCTTGCAAATTATACCTTACCATCTAAGCTCTTCAACCTACTCACCCACATTGGTGATCATCACTCCACACCTGTACTACACTTCAGCTCCCATGTTGGATTTCACTAACTCAGCCCACGCATTGGTTCTTCACAACAGATCGTTATTAGTCACCAACTTGTTGACTCTACCATCTAGATCCAACTATGTTCTCACTAGCTAGATTATGTTTGGCCCTACCATCTTTGGCCTCATCCCTATGGAATCATGTGTGATTAGGTTGTTTCCATGTTGGTTACTCACCTCGGCCTATCTACCTAGTGTTTTACTCTTTTCGGTAGATTACCTCATTTTTTCCATGCTCACCATTGCAATTTGTTTATTGTTACGTTCCACCGCTAACTATTGCTGATTTTTGGCCATTACGTCTTATCACCCCGGGTATGTCTCGACATATCAACTTCTACTACTTGACCAACCTATCTCTATGTGGACACTTTGTCTACCCTCCACCTCGGTGCCACGTTGATCTTCATGTGGCTTCTACATGTGCTATGTTGACCTCCGATCAACCCCTAGTGACTCTACTTTACATGACAACCCAACTCGGTCCTTCCAATAACGACCTCAGCCCCTCTGTTGATTTCAAAACCACCCGGATATGCACCCGCTCATGAGTTTAGCCAGCCCAACTCGGCCAACTTACCTGCCAACTCACCCTCTAAGTCATAAAACTCTTCCCTCCCTGAGCTGCTCCATCTCGTCAAGTTATTAGCCAAGCTTCTCCAGCCATCTCACCCCTTTTGAGCTCTTGACACCCTTTTTACCCCCTCTTTGGATTTTTTCCACCTTTTTCCCTTCTTGAAACATTATAGAAATATAAGGGAAATATTTTTTAAAAATCATTATAATAGGGGGCATTTTTTCAAGCTCTTGAGATAGTGTTATTGGGATTTTGGGCCACTTTTCTAGCTCATTTTTGTAGTCCTCTTCTTCACATGTGGCTAGTGAACATGTCCATTATATCCTTGTATAAAGAGAGCCTTCTTTTTCACAATGTGAGATGTCTTCTCTCACATTGAGTAATTTTTACCCTTGTGTTTTTTTCACATTTTATGCATGATTGTGTGTTATTCCTATCCTTGTGACTAGGACTTCTTATGGCCTCCAATATTTTGTGACTCATCACCTCTTTGAAGGGAAAAATTTAGTGGAAAATTTTTGTAAACACTCGAATATTATGGATTTTGAAATTGGAAATGGTAAATTTTCAGCGATTGGCTACCACCCAATTCACCAAATTTCGGTGACAAGTCATTTGTATGGGTTAGTTTTCCTACTATTTATAGTTAAAAATATACTTATACATGTATTTCACCAACATTTTTAATCCAAATCCTCTCATATTTGCCAAGGTATAATTCATAGCCCGGGGTTGTAAGGGGGTACCCTACTTGTGGGTTCAGGGGACCTATCTCCTCGGCGGGGTTTTAGGGGCCATGTGCCTCGGTGAGGGTTCGAGGAAGTGAATCCAAAAGAAACATTTTATATGTATGTTTTAGGGGTGATGATTTTCTTTTTCTAAAGAGATGGCAATATTAACAGAAAAGCATACAAAGGACATGGGTAAGATGATAGACAATGGGCGACCATCCAATCCAAGTTGGATGGAAGATAATGGATGGTCGTCCAACCCAAGTTAGATGGAAGGTAATGGATAGATGTCCAACCCAAGTTGGATGGTCATCCATTGTCTATCATCCAAACTAGGTTGGACGATAGACAATGGATAGTAGGAAATAGACGGTCATCGACCTAGGTTGTCATGCACAGTCATCCATTGTCTATCATCCAACCTAGGTGGGATGGTAGAAAATGGATGGTTGTCTAACCTAGGTTAGATGGTCGTCTAACTAGCATAGACATCCTTCTAACCCAAATCATCCAACAACTATCAAACACAGTCATCCAACACCTATTCAACCATACAAAATGGTGGGAAAAAATACCCTAGAAATTCTCATTTGTTGAGAATAACTTTTTTCGAGATTATACCCATTCTATAATAATTTTTCATAGGGGTCTTAAAATGAACCATGTCCTACTTTGTAAGATGAGTGTTCAACTATCCAATTTCGCATGAACACACCTTATTATAATCATGCACTACTTAAAGTGTTGTAAACAGGGGTTATCACTATTTCTCGAGTGTTATATTACATGCGAGACGCATTCTTAGTTGAGTTTGACATCTTGTCAACTTTCTTGTATTCACAAACCCTTCATCTTGTACACCTTGTGATTCTTTCTTCCACTTCCACATCATGGAGGATGATCTTTCCAAAATTGAGCATCGTAGGATCACTTTATAGCCTCCACCACTTCTTCTTGGGAGAGAGAACTATACATCATGACATGCTTCTATGGAATGCTACTTTTCCTATGAGGGTATTACACACTTCCTACTTGGGTGAGTTTCTTCACCCACTGATTTCAGTATTCTTCAATACTATCTTGACACTTGTGACCATGTCATTGGTCACTTGGTGGTGTATATCACCAAACCTCTTTGCACTCACGTGGTAGACTCGGATCCTTTCCACACTAGCCGGAGAACATTTTAGTCCTTTTTGAAGACCCTTCACATAAAATTGTCATTTCTACTACTGTTGATTTATTTGAATCCTCTTCTTCTTCATGTGATGACCATTATGCTAACACAAACTCACTTAATTCTACTTTTGATGATGAGGATTGTGCTTCTAGTTCTGATGACAAGAGTACTATAGAGGACTCTTATCCTCCTCTCACCTTTATAGAGTATGTTGACACTCCTCTCTTCCCATAATACATCAAGAATATTATTCTCAACCTTATATATTCATTACATATGCCTCCTTCTCAATCCTCCTCCTAAAGGTGATGATTCATACCTGTCATACATCTCTCTTCTATTTATCAATCCCCCTTCTTGGGATGAGTATCTACCTAACCTTGGTCATCTTTTCATAATGTCCACTTATGATGGAGTATAGGTTCATCATCCTTCTATAGGTGTTTCATAGGATTCCATAATCTCCTTTATTGGGAGTTCCCCTTATGGGACTCTTATCACTTCCACTTTTCAGGATACCATCATTGATCCACCCTTGCTTGTGGATCCTTTTTCTATTGTGGGGGTTGTTACATTTCCTTCACATCACTTGGGAATTATTTCAATGGATGTTCCTCTCTCTCAATATGATAGTCTTATGCTCATGGCATTACTTTCAATTCATCGATGCCCATTATCTAAACCTATGTCACATTTCGGTGGACTAGATTCAAAGTTATTCATTCTCCTACATTTGGCTTCCTTCATGGAGTGAGCAGAATTCCAACACTCCATTTTTTTCCTTCCTAAGGGTAGGAACATAGTTCGGTGTAGGTGGCTCTTCTTTAGTCTAGAGGAAGAATATCTCGTCATTGATGCTCTTCTTAGGGACTTCCTAGAGTTGCATAATTCATATCTATCTATGGAACATTTTGTGTTCCTCTCATCTCCTTCTTCTCCTCTCTTCTTCTTTTTCCACAGAGTTTACTCTTTTATACATGGGTACCTTATCAGGATCCTCATTTTATGGGACCCATTTATGGAATATTTCTTAGATTAGAGAGTGTTTTTCATCTCTTGTGGTGGATGTTTTTTCCACTGGGTTTTCCTCTATTTCTCGATATCCTTGTTCATGGGTGCCTCATCAGGATTTCTTCCAGAACCCATTTCTCATTTATGAATTTTCACCTCATCCTAAGTTATGATGAAGGGGGTGTTGGTGTGAGTCATTTTCCACATCACTAGGTAGGTCATCTCACTTAGGTGAGGTCATAGGTTTAGGTGTTACCGAGGTTTCATAGGCGAGTCATCATTAGATTCCTTATATGTATTATGTGTTAGTGAGTCATATGTGTCATATGGGAGTTACTTCCATTTCTAAAATGTAACTCCCCCTCTCCACTTGAGAGGTCATGATTACAACACTGGGGTTACACAACACTCTCTATTTTTACCCCTTATCCTTTTTAGATCCATGAGATGGTAATGATATTCTGTCATTTTTTGAATCCTTTCTTGCACATTTATGGTTGATACTTGTTACTTCATGGGACCTCATCATGTTGTTGCATTGAAACTCATTCGATGTTCATGTTATCCCGTATGATCCTCGTGTTTCACATTTTCACTTTCTCCCTCGATTTCAAATTGAGAGGTGATTCAAAAATATCTTTGATGACTTACAATTTGATTATTTCCCATGTATTTAAATAATCACAACATTTATAAAATTTTAATGATTTTAGAAATATATATTATAGAACTTTACCTTAGTAGTGACGTAATTGATGTTGTCCCCTCCATGTATCCTACAAAAAAAAATTATTTAACGAATATAGTCAAGAAATATTTCCTTATTGGTTGTGATTTGCTACATTGGTGGAAAAGTTGCCATTTTTGTTTTTATATTTTCTTTTATTTCTTTCTATTTTTTTGAAGAGAAGAACCACCATTTCTGGTTTTCAATTCTTCTCTTTTTATTTTCCTTCCTCTGTTTCAATAATTGTTGTGAGGAAGAAGCTGGGTTCTTCCTCACAACCGAGTACTTCTCCTTATTGGAATTGTTGGAAAAAATCATGTTTGTTTAATGGATTATTATATATCTTCAGTCTATGTCCATTAACCAATAGTGTTTTGGTATTCCCATTAATGGGAAGTAATTATACTGATCCATTTTCAAATACCTCTTGAATCTCATATGGACCCAACCATCTAGTTATGAGTTTCCTGGAAAATCTTGGTATCTAGAGTCAAACAATAGGGCTCAATATCCTACTTGGAACTTCCTTCTTTTGATGTGGATATCATGCCACTTTGTTTTCTTTGAAATTGTAGTAGCCTTGATCCTATGCAAATCCTCCATCCTCATCTCATCCAGTTCACTAAGTTGAAGTATCCTTTGTTGTTGAATTTCATCTAGCTCTACTCCAATTTGAATAGTTGTTCTTAATGTCTGTAATTCAAATTCAATAGGAAAGATGGGCTTCTTTCCATATACAAGTTCATATGGAGAAAACCTAGTGGTGGTTTTCCAAGTGATGTTGTATGCCCAAACTTCCTCTGGTAACTTGTTCACCCAATATTTTCTGTTGGTATCAACTATTTTTGTCAAGATATTTTCCAATTCTCTATTAGTTACCTCTACCTATCCATTATCTTGAGGATGATATGGTGATGAAAAGCTGTGATTTATTTGATAAAGGTCCATAAAAGCTTTGATCATGTTTGACATAAACTAAGGACCTTGATCTGAAATGATACTTCTTGGTGCTCCAAACTTGTGCATGATCTGATAATATAGGAATTCTGTCACTACTTCTTCTCGAGCTTGGGATAAAGCTTGCACTTCAGCCCATTTAGTTACATAGTCTGTGCAAACTAAAATGAATTCTTTTCCTGGGAGGATGGGTTTATAGGTCCAACAAAATCCAACCCCCACTGCTCAAATGGTTCAAGAACCAATTGAGGTTGGAGAGGAATTTCACTAGACAAGGTGGGTTTTCCCATCCTTTGGCATGCATCACAATGCCAAATATATTTATTCACACTTTTGTGAAGGGAGGGCTAATAATATCTATCCCCAAGAATCTTATGCACAATTCTTTTTGCTGAATAATGACCTTGCTTATTTGTATAACTTATTCAAGCTTCGTACTTGAATTTTAATGGTAGTGGGATTCAACACAAACATCCATGCAACAAAGGAAAAGTCATGCAACAAAGGAAAAGTCATGCAATAAAGGAAAATTCATACAATAAAGGAAAATCCCTATAGCAAAGGAAAAGCCACGCAACAAAGGAAGATGGCGGTTTTTTTACGCGTCCAAAAATGGCCATAACTTTTGACATGTTCCTCTTATTTTCACAAACTTTATATTGTTGGAAATGTCTCGACATCCTCTACACCATGAAAACTAGATTTATTAATTTATATGAAGAGAGGTGGTTTAAAAATAGGATAATATCCCCAAAATTAAATATGCATAGTTCTAGGTAGGCTGAAAAATTCATATTTGATGTGATTTGGTGCTCTTCCTTCTCCAACAAGAAAAAGATCATGGAGGGATGGATTTTTCAGGCTGCCCATGCCCCTTTTAGGCATTTAATGCATATTTTTGGTGGGTGGGAGAATAATTTCGAGTTTATCTTTTCCCTCTCTTTTCTCATTCTTGTATAAATTGTAAAACACCTCTCATTTGAGGGGGCGTATTCTAAGATGTAGAGGAACTTTGTCAAATTGTTTCTTAGCACCAATGAGTTGTAAGCCTTCTTTTGGGCCTAGAAAGTGTTCTTGTGCCTCTATTCTTCACATGTAATGGATGTGCATATTCTCGAAAGAAATGTAAAAATTGGTGTTTCCTTGACCCTAGCAATTGTTTTATTGTATTTCATTGCCTCTTCATTCTTGTTGTTGTATTTTCGTATGTATTTCTCATTTATAGGTTTTGATTGTTTTGTTTCATGGGGAATGGATGGTGAATGAAGCCTTATATCTGTGTCACAATTTTTGGCCTCTCCCAACTAGATTTTCCTTCTCCCTTATCCCTTAGCAAAATAATTCCACACCATTTTTCTTGTGTTATCACCAACCTTTTAGCTTAGGATTTCCCTTTTATGCATCTTTCTAACCCTCTCTCTCTCCCTTATCACTTGGAATGGTTAGTTTAGGATTGGTTAGCTATATTTCCTTATTTAGTTGTAGTTTTATCATTAGATTAGGCAAAGGAACCAACTTTCTCTAGAGGTCCATCTCAAGTAGCAAGTCCCACAACTTGAGATATGGTCCGTGTTAGCAAAAAGTAGGGATCTGTAATGTGTAAATCCTAGGGTGCTAATTTTTGTGACAACAATAACTTTCCAGATAATAGAACAAAAAAATTCACATCTATAGGTATGGTTTTATGATAGTGTCTCTTTCTTCTGGAGTTTTAGTTCTGAAAGATTTTGTATCAACCTATTAACTTTTGGAATGTCTATAATGGCTTGCAAACAATAATATATCAATGTTTAATTTCTTGATTTCCCGAGTAGATCATATTCTTTGTTAATTATTTACGTAAGTATTTTAGGAAAAGGAGCTGGTGGAGAGGTTATGGGTTATTCCCGAGCTTTGTTTTTTTATCTCTTCATATTCCTATTATTTTCCTTTATCAAGTGTTGGCTTCTCATTGGGTATTTTTGTGATCACAACTAGTGGTTTGTCTTTAATTTTACTTGATATTAAATTGATGTCCTTATAGTAAATATTATTTACACCAATTGACTCTTGCTCAGCCCCAAAAATAGTAGTTGTTTATCTATACTTTGGATTAGCCACAGGTTATGTGGGCATTTGTGGTAAGACTATAGGTTATGTTGATTGAGGCTGAACAAAAGGCGTTGGAATTAATACTTTTTGGGGGCATTTTTTTTATGTAACTATTATTTTTGTGGATAACTAGAAGGATGATTAGGATATTGTGTCCATGGTGGATTCATCCATGACTAGTGATAAGTTTGGGGCATCCATGGTTGAGGTGTCCAAAATTGGGATTAATTGGGCATCCATGGCTTGGATGTCCATTAAAATGGATTCCATGGAATTGATTTTCTAGTTGGTGTATACATATTTGAATCCCATGACATCATCCATGGATTAGGATTATTTCTTGGCATGAATTGTGGTGATTTTGAGAAGGTTGATTTCCCGTTTTTGTACAAAATTAGGGTCTTCTATAGATGTTTGTTTAAGATTATTTTTAACGGCTGGTATGAGCTGAAAATCCTTAGTAGCATGATATTTTTCACATATCCCACATATTTCAGTTTTATCCAGGGGACAATCTCTAAGGGCATTTTTTGTCTACATCTTGGACAATACATTGTTAGTGGTTTAGTATTTGATTTTACTTTTTCTTGCATACCATCTAGAGTAGTGTTCAAGTGTACCAAAATATATGTCTTGAATTTGGATAGTTCTTCCATTAATTTCTTTACATCAGGATTGGTTTTCTTAGTTTTATTTTTCCTAGAATCTCCCCTAGTTCTTGAGTAACTTATACAGACTTATTCAATTTGATGGAATATTAGATGATTTACATCTCCTCCTCCCATTAATTTTAGAGATTCTATTGACTCTTCATCCAATCATTTTAAGAAAATGGTTTTAGTTAAATCTTCACTCAAAGGATGACCACATTTTCTATGAAGAAAGAGGAATCTATCCAAGTAATCTTCCAAATTTTCATCTTCATTTTGCTTGACTGGAAAAAATATTCTTTCCTGTCTCTTCCCTTGCAATAATCCTGATATTTATCCAAAAATTGTTCCTCCATTTCGTCCAAGAGTGGATAGAGTTAGGTGCTAAAATCATAAACCATCTCATGGTTGAATCCTTAAGTGTAGAAGGAAAAAGTTTCAACTTTTGGTTATCAGTTCTATAATCATATGTTTGAAAAATTACTTTGAATTCGAAGAGGAACTAGTATGGATATTCACAAGCCATGCCTCAAAATATAGGTAATATATTTGGGGATATAGTTTTCATGGAATAATCTTCATCATCATGACAATAAGATAAGTAAAATTTCCTTATGGTACAATGACTTCTGCATGATGTTTTGCATTACATGGGTTATGCTAAACTCTTGGTTGTTCATCTACCATTCTTTCCTAATTAATTTTATACATTTTTTTCCTTTTAGGTGAAAAATCTAGTGTGGGTGGAAGGATACTATCCTGATTTTGATAGCTCAAATTAACTAGATCTCTTGATCTATATTTTCTTAAATATGAAGGCCCTACTTCAAGAGAATGTTTTGAAGGTTGTGTTAAAGCAAGGGTTGAGTCCTATTGAATTTATGAGTCTAATATTTCTTCTAATTTTGCAAATTGATCCTAAGAATGGTCTGTTGATGGTTGAGGACTTTTTTATATGAATCTACCCCTCAAATCTTTAGGTCTACTCATATATTTATTTTACCAGGTAGATTCTTATGAAAATTGTCAATTGAATGATTCTTATTGATAGTATGTCCCTGGAAATGATGCCAAAAATGATGAGCCTCATTGTTGGTTCAACATTTAATAAATCTAGTTGAAGTCTTTAAAACCATGGAAATGTCCAAAGGCAATATGTAACAAATTATTTTTTTAGGGATTAACCATTTCTTGTGGTACTTCTCTGTTTGGGGGTTTCTAATCCTAAGTTTAAAAATTTGAAATCTAAACTAGGATTTTAATAAATCACCCATTTCTAGAATTACACTAATTTATCTTACATAATTAAACACATGTCACTTTGTAACAAAAATTGAAATGCTAAATTGTAAATACAAAATGCTTGAAATAAAAGAACATTTTACTGGAATCAATTTGAAGAATTGATATTCAAAGAATATTAAATTTCTAAAATTAAATTTCTTATAGTTGGAACACATAAAAATAATAAGGGAAAATAACTTAGAACATTTAATAACTACTAGATGAAAAAAACTAACACAGATTACTTAACATAAAGAAAAGAATGAATATAGATTGGATTAAACAATGAATGTGTAAACAATTATATGGATGAATCATACATAAATCAACACAAATCAGATGATACAGAAAATACCAAAAGATCTCTGAGTATCGGGGTGAGTGGCACCTTACTCTCCCATTGATCAGAAAAACGAGCTTACATACTAAGTAATCGAAGAAAAAATCTCCATTGATTTCAAAATTTTAGATCATACAGTGGAATTACAATGGTATATATTTTTCTTTCTAGCCTTTCATAATCAACGAGGGTGGATTATATACTCCATCTTCCTCAATTGATGCCTACAAATTAAAAGAGAAATCATTATTTAGATAAGAAAAATATAGATTCCAAATCATCTCCATATTTTAGGATGAAATATTGGATAGGATTAAGGAAATTGATTAGTAATATAGATTATATGATTTATAATAAGATTCGCATGTGTAGTTATGAATCGATGTGTGTTCTAGGATAGTAAGATCCCACCTTTTCTGATTTGTTGTTACAAGTTGGAAATATTTTTAATTCCAAGGTCAAACTCTACAACATCTTGGAGAGACTTCTAAGTGAGTTGGGATATGTTGAAGCAATTTAAGAACACTCTTAAGCAAGATGAGACACTCAAAAGTGAGATGAGGTACTTCACGGTGAGATGAGGTACTTCAAAGTGATTTGAGACACTCTAAAGAGAGTTGAGTTACTCCAAAGGGAGATGAGACACTCTAAAGTGAGATGCCCTTTTATAATTTTGTGCCCAAAAATCTACATCCTGGTCAAAAGTTATTCTTTCATCGATTTGTACACAAAACGAGTGCTTTTCTTTGATTTTTAGTTAGAATTTCATTATAGAACATATTTATGTACTAATCCAACAAAATTCACACAACCTCGACTTTAACATAATAAAAAGTTACAAAACATGTTTAAATTCAAACAAGGGGTAAATATAAACAATGTTATTATTTATTTAATTGATGAGCTCATCAAACATCACCTTGTACATCACTAAAGGCATCATTGAGGAGGTGAAGGACCAAGTAAACAAAGGTGAGAAGATTACTTGGGGTTCCATTCTTTTGTTGATTATATTTTGGGAGATAGGAGTACCAAATAGCCCTAAAGACAACATATGGGAGAATCCATAAGAAAAGAAGTCACCAAAGAAAGAGGTTCATTAGATATACTTGTGAAATAGGTTTGCTAGATATATTTGTGAGGGAAAAATCAAAAACCAATACAAGACACACCTATACAAGTGGTACAGAAGAATATGCAACGCATTCAAAAATGAGTTGCGCGTCCCAAGAGAACTTCCAAAAATCTTGGATAAATAGGAAGAATTCATTGTGATTTGGAATTTTTACCTTTTGATATATTTACTTGAACAATGGTAAGATGGGACCATGGTGTAAGTTTCCATTTATGTTCACTGTAAGATACTTTAAGGGTGCAATAAATAGGATACCAAATGCACAACCATTGAAGTTCAACATAGGATCAGTGGACTAAGAATACCACACCTTGAGAAATACATATGGCTATGATTCTAAGGCACCATATGTAGAAACAATGGAAATGGATAGTATGGAGCTCAACCCCATCATAACCATGGAGATTGGAAAGGAAGATTGTAGGGTATATATATACCTGTGCCCAAATATAAAAAGATGGGAAAATAATAGAGGTGTGCAATCTTAAGATTTTGAAACCTCCAAGGATGAAGAAGGTAAATATCATCAAGCAAGTGCATGAGGATACTCTAGAGGAAGAGGAGGAAGATCTAACTAAGAGGAAGTTAGATCGTAGCAAACTAAAGAAGATGATGGTAAAGCGCTAGGAATAAATTCCCTCGTGTGCACAAAAGGAGCCTCTAAATGTAGAAGATCACAAGCGAACGTAATACAAGAGGAAGACAACCCCCATGTCATCCATAATTTGGCCAAGGAAGATGAACCACTAGTACATGAAGAAACATGCAAGGAACAAGAGTAGGAATAATTCCAAGAAGAAGGTGACAACCTTGATAAAGAAAAGGATACGTGCAATGCGTGAGAAGAAGATCATAAAGGTGATGAAGAGGACAAGAAATATAAGGAGGAAGAAGAGTGCAACAAAGAACAAGTAACTCAAGAATTCCATGGTGTGGGAGGAGAAGAGAGTAGGGAACATTTTATTATAGCGTAAGAGACCCTAAAGAAGCCACACATAGGAGGGAGAAAGGGACAAAAATGTCTATAGAACCCCCGATGTCATACATCGATGACCCCTCAAATGTGTTAAGGTCCAGATTCCAAATTTTTGTACTAATATAGGACCTATTCTATTGGGAACCGATTGATAAGGTTGAGGTACTTTCGTGCACATGGAATATTTTCTCATGGAATATGCAGACGCACATGGATGAGCCTAAGTTTTAGGTGAGAAATGAGTTATATTCAAATATGAAACTAAATAAGGAATTAGGTAAGTGTTATTATTTCCACCAATCTCTCTAGTGAAAAATCACGAAATGCACTACACAAGATGTCTACCAAAGTTGGGAGAAGAAATATAGATAAAGGGGGCACAATCAAGAACATGCATAGTGATGTAGAGCGGAAGAACAAAGAAAAATGGAAGCTTGCCAAGGATTTGAAAGATGAGAAGAAGATAACAAGCTGACATATAAAATAAGGAAATATATATAGTTAGTAACATTACGCGTGTGTGTCGAGACTTGGTTGAATAGGATAAGCTAGACTATGATACAAAATTAGAGTATTTGGAGGATATGGTTATGATTTTGCTAATCAATGTGAAAATTGGGTTGGGTTAGTTAATCAAGAATTGGCCAAGATAAATAAAGAATAGTTCAAGAAAAAGGTTTGAATAATATGAGGCACTCATCACGAAGGTGAGGAAGGCTGCCTGAAGGAAGATTTTTTTATAAATGCCAATATTTCTCTCTAATAATTAGTGAGTGAACCAAAGTTAAAGAGGTGGAGTTAAAGAAAATACATGCCATGATGAAAACCAATAAGGCCAAACATGAGAGGGTTATGAAAGAAGTTGTGGAGAAGATATAACTAATAAAGGCCATAAAATACACATTTGAGGAGAGGCTCAAAGAGATCCATCTTATCATAATGCACGTGATGGATATTATAGAGGGTATTACCTCAAACTTAGATGTGGTGGTTAAGGAGCTAAAGGAGAAGGTGGATGAGATAAATTTTCAAGAGGTACCAAATATTTTGGACACGTGCACGATAAGGCCAGAAAAACATCTCAAAGGATAAAAGTAGCTATAAGCTATAATAAATAGATATTTTCTAGAACTCCTCCCACTGTGTAAGCCTTGAATTTTGGATGCTAAAACAAAGGATAAATTATTCATTCTTTAATTCATTGGGATACTTTCTGATATTATTTATTATTCAAAGAATATTTCATTCTTACATTTGTTCTTTAAAGGACAATTATTTGATTTATGTTGTTGTAGAGATGGATAATACTCCTAGTGTGGCGTAATGTTGAGAAATGAAAATGGATAAGTATTATCCATGTGTGGAGAATATATATCATGTGGAGGAACCACAAATAGACATCAAGATATTAGAAGGACCATGTGGAAGCATTCACATAACTAAACAAAAAGACACATATCGGTGTGTGAAGGTTCACATGAGGGAAAAGGAGATCAACACGCAAGGGTCCATGCATACACATAGGTTTCAGGAGTTAGCTGATTTCCCAATGAAGGCTAAAAATAGGAAAAAGCATACATCTCATAACATATACAATGCATCTAGAAATAGTCAAAGAAAGAGATAAAGCAAATGTGAAGGAGGACATCAAATTATAAGAACAAAGCATGAATAAGGATGATTTATTTATAGATCGATGTAGAATTAAAGCGAGCATGTAGACTATATTTAGGACATATATTGTTAGAATTAAATCATGTAAGTGATGAAATACAGGTTCCCACCATATATAAGTAGGTGTTACACTCTTTTTGTGTATTTTGGAGTATGCATAAGTTATGAGAGTATGTTATTTGAGAGATTGACATGGAAGTACTAGAGGAATCCATATATGGATATGTAAAATGTATGTGTGCATGTATGTAATCAGTGAATTTATTTAATAGAATTAACTATTCTTATGATGGATAATTATATATGGATTGCTAGAATTGGTATAAATGGGAATGATGTAATGGGAATCCAAATATTGTTGTTAATTATCTATGTTGATTAGTTTCTTTATTACATATGTTATCTTTATTATAATTTTTTGATTATCTTCATCCATATTATAATGGCTAAGTATACAAACCATATCTTGAATAGTAAACAAAGGAGGAAATCATTAGGTTTCACACACTTTGGGTGAGTGCTTATACATTTGTCTAAGTGAATTTCCAGTATGCTTGACCTTATGAATTGTTAGAAACTAGGCTCTAACAAATATTAGTTACATCAAGGGAAAATAAAATCAATGGCTGATGCACTGAGCTATAGGAAGCATATCTCCACAATTGTGACCCTCAGAACTTGGTTTAAGCAAGAAGTTAAGAAACAAATTCAAGTTGATTCTTACTATCAACAAGTGAAAATTGTGTTAGAAATAAATATGAATTATAGAAGGTACAAGGATTTTAGGTTCAAAAATGAAGGGATTTTACGATTTAACAACAGAGTATATGTGCCTTTAGGAGGTGACTTTAAAGTGAAATTATTGTAATAATTTCATGATGCACCATATTTCGGGCATCTAGGAGTAACAAATTTATTGGATGATGTTAAACAATAGTATTTTTGGAAAGGGATGAAGAAGGATATGATAGAATATGTTACGCATTTGTTTGGAATGCCAATGTGTAAAGGCAAAACACTTACATCCCACAGGTATACTATATCCTCACAATATTCTCGCAATATAAATGGTAGGTAATCAACATGGATTTTGTGCAAGGACTGCCACTATCCAAAAATAAACATGATATGATTTTGGTAGTAGTGGATAAACTAACCAAAGTATCTCATTTCATATTGGAAAATCTTAAGGATGATTCCCCAATACTTGTAAAAAGGTTTGTGCATGATATTTTTTTATTGCATGGAATTCTGGAACTAATCATTTCATATATGGATCCAAGGATGACCTCTTGGTTTTGGAAAACATTAAAATTTGTGTTGGGAAATTGAATTTCAGTTTTTCTACCATCCCGAAATAGTTGGACAAACATAAAGAGTGAACAAATTTTTGGAAAATATGCTTAGAATGTAATGCATGGATTAACAATACAAATGGAAGGAATATATACCATTGGTTAAATTTTCTTATAATAACACTTACCACTCCTCACTTAAAATGGATCCATTTGAAACATTGTGTGGCACAAAGTGTAGAAATCCAATTATTTGGGATAACACGAAGGATAGAGAGGTGGTGGGTCTTGAAATGTTAATTGAAATGGAAGATAAAGTTAAGCTCATTCATGAGAGGTTGAAAGAAGTTGCTGATAGGTAAAAAATCTACAATTGATTTGAAAAGAATTGACAAAAATTTTGAGCAAGGAAACAAGGTATTTTTAGGGTAAAACCCAAAAAGAGCTCTATTTCATTTAGCAAAGCTGCAAAGTTATCTCCTAGATATGTAGGACCCTTTGAATTCCTAGAAGTTATAAGTCTGGTGGCTTATAGATTATCCTTACCTCCTAATTTTCCAAGATGCACAATGTTTTTCATATATATTTACTTAAAAAGTATGTTTCTAATATATCACATATTATTAATTGGAACTCATTACAAGTTCAAGATCCATGAATAATTGTTTTTTAACCAATAAGAGTACAAGAAACTAACAAAATGCATCTCATAAATTGATAATTTTCTCAATGTAAGGTCCAACGGGACCAATATTTTGAGAGCAATGCAACTTGGGAGAATGTGAAAGATATGTTGATTTATTTTCCTTCCTTATTTAAATAATCAAAGCTGTTGTTTTTATAATTATTGGTGGATTCACTAAAAATTGTTTGATACCTATTATAAATAAATGACAATATAAGCTATAATGAAATAATTTTGGGAATTACTTGCTGAGATAAGGCTAACACAACAAAGTTTTAAAACTTTGATTGGTTAAATCATGGGAAAAAATTCCAATTGTTAAGAAAATAGAATTGTATTCTACACTTTATTATTATGAATTTTGCTTAAGATTGATATATTAGCAAAGATTAAAATTAAATCCTTGGGATAATGATTGTTTTAGAAGGGAATTATGTAACATCCTAAATTTAATTAAATTCATGTATGAAAATATTAATATCATTGTTATGAAAGTTCAACTAGTTTATGTTATTACAGAGTGATTCGTGATGATTTAATTAATTAATAATATATATACATATACATACATGTATATTTATATAAATACATATACATATAAACACACACACACACACACACACACACACACACACACACACACACACACACACACACATATCTATGTGTGTTTGTGTTTAGGCATTATCTCGGCATATTATATGTTTAAATTAATCTATGGGAATTGGCACTCACAGCGTTGTTAGCATATTATATTATGTATTATGGAGTTTTTACATGGCATAGTTATGTGGTTTTGAAATTTGTTAAACTTGGGTTAAAACCTAAGATTGCATGGAACATGGTAGCTAAGGTTAAATAAGTTTAAACGATTCTTCAAGCCACAACGTGGCATGGGAATTTAAGAGGAATTTGGTGTGAATTTAATGCATTAGGGGCATCTTGGGAAACGGTAGCCTCCTTGATAAGCTAAGGCATGAAAGAAAATCATTGTTTCATTTCATTAGGTTGTTTTTAGCTCTATGTGGGCTTTGCATGGAGTTTTGGGGAAGTCTATTCGATGACTCTTGCATGAAGATTTCACAACTTGTTATTTTTGATATTGTGGCATTTTTACTATTTAAATATGTTGTTGAAGGATCTAATGGAAATAATAGTGTTTTGAAGTTTTAACTTGGAAAAAAATTACAAACAAGATGGGAGGAAAAAACGTAGGCATGGGTTTTTATACTTTTATTCTTTGTTGTTATTTTGATGATATAATTGAATACGTTTTTGGCTTTGGATTATTATTTGAAATTTGAATACGTTTTTGGTTTTTGGATTATTATGTGAAATATATAAAATGGTATATTTTATTAAATATGTTTGGGTTTTTATTATTATTTAAGATCTTGTAACTACATATGTCTTTGGTTTTGATATGAGAAATATGGAAAACGAAATAAGGAGTTAGTGTGAGTTAGTCTTTAGTTTTAACTTTTCCTTAGAGAATTGTTGTTATCATTTAGTTTATAGCTCCTTCTTAGAGAATTACTATTTCATTCTTTTATATTTGTTATGAATAAATGGTAAAACCATCATGAGTGCATGGATTATATGGATTTTGGGTTATTGTAGAAGACGGGTTCGGTTTTGGGAAAGTTTGGTTTTGTCTAAGTATGGATTGTTTGATTTTTCTCCCACCTAGACGTATTGAATTAATCAATTATTTTTGTGGGTTTTAATTTTGGAAAGATAGTTGTTGGTATTTATGGGATCATTTTGTTTTTTTTTTTTTATTTGGAAACTTTAAAAGAGGAAGTATATGGAAAACGTAAACTAGACTTACGTTTTAGTTGATTATTGCTTTCAATTTTTGTATATGAAATTTATGAGCAATGTTAAAATCTATTGATTATAGATAATGATGAAGGAATTTACCTTGTTCATTGTGTATGTATATGTTTTCAATCTGGTATAGTTTAGGGGATATTGTTGTTAATATATATGTACAATGGCTTGATTTTGTGATAACTAAGCATGACTATTTTGAGTTAGTTGGGAAAATATTAAGAAGGGGATAAAAGGGTTATGTCTCTTTCTATTATTAAGTTTTGATATGTGTAATACATTTTTGAATAGTTTCTTATTATTGATGAATTCACTCTCCCTTCTTGGGACTAGATATTCAGGTTATCTTCAGTTATGATTAAATGAGTCCTTACATGGAATTGTTGATGTTTTGGAAAACAACTATTGTGTGTGTAGTCAACTTAAAAATGGTTTCTAAAATAGAATTATTTCATTAATTTGTTAATAGATAGAGGTTCCATTTGGGATTTATTTTATTTCTAAAACCTTATGAATTTTAACTCTGCTGAAATATGAGATGATAGATAGTCTGTTATTATTGACCACATGCATTATGAACTTTCTAGTTGTTATTAATAGTAGGAAAGTTGGAAAATATTGTGAGTTATTACATCTTTAATTGATGTTTGTGATGTAGTAAATGATCCATTATTGTCTAAATGTCTAAGTCATATTAGGTTAGTTGAATATAGTAACAATGGATTTAATGTTTTTACACAATTAAGAAGTTTCTTTAAGACATGTTTAGATGGAAATTTTTATAATATAAAATGTGGAATTTATGATTATAACTCATTGATTAAGAATAGTTCTTAACTGATCTCTTATTATGTTATTTCATTACAATTACAACATAAAATAAGAGTATGCGAGAATCATGCCGATTCTTATGAACTCGACCCATATCTATCTCTCTCCTTCGATTTTATAGGGATGTCGAATACTTGAAGTAACTACTTGGATTAGATTATGTCAGATTTTTACATCTTGATTTTACTTGGAAATAGATCTGAAATGATTATTTGTAATCAATTTTATTAAATGTGATTGAAATATTGCCACATCTTAAATATGGTATTATGGACCAATGTATTATTCTTTTTGATGAATGTAAATCATTATTAATGAGGATAGGGATATTTTTCACTTATTGGAAATTTGGTCTTATGACTTATCTTATTGAACTAAAAATGTAGATATTTTACTCATAAAAATGATTTATGAATTAAGTTGATAATTTCTTAAGTTATTTGATTATTTCTAATTTCATTAATTCAAACAGAATAATCAAGGTAAATTGAATATCGAATGATAAACAAAATGATATCATAGGAAATGAAATATAGACTTTTATGTCCTTTATAAGTAACAATGGACTAATCATGACAAGTAAATGAAAAATGTTTAACCTACACCTAACACAATTACTAAGATGTTAATGGTACAATAGGAGGAACTAATATTAGTTTGTAACTTGTTGATTTATTATGACCCTCTTATGGAAACCTATTAAGTATTGTGAAATAATACTTTAACGTGACTTGTTAAGGATGATTTAGTTACTTTACTCAAATAAGCTAGCCTAAGTATAAAACGTGGGGCATAATGTTCCTACATATTCTGCTATAATATTATATTAGTGCCAACTTAGGATGGAGTACGAGAATGATAGTGAGTACATAAAAATGGGTAATCATTACGTGGTCCCTATGTTTCCCTTACAAATACAAAGATGGTACAAATGGGATTCTTTTAAAATAGGGAAATGGGACAAGAATGGACTCTCCCTCTTGTTATCTAGTTCACCTTCTTAAACAACAAGGAATCTAAATAACTGTATTGATATGGTTATGTGGTGACAAAATATGAGTTTTGTAAGCTAGTGTGCAATCTCGTAACTAAGATTGCAAAGAAATGCTTGGAACTTTAGCCCAAGTAATGTATTAACTGACTATATTTTTTTATCACCAATCCCCTAAATAAATAGTTTTGGATATTGTATAGAAGATGCATGAATGTCTTCTAGGTAGTAACTTAGGAGATGTACATAGTTCTCATAACCTATAAAAGGTTAAACCAAGTATACAAGATTATACACACTCGGTTAGAGTGAATTAAAGGAGATCGTAGAGATATGGATATACCCTTCCAAGTGCACATGGTTATTATATGTTATCGATGAATTATTTAACAAAGAATCTAAATAATAATGTTAATCATTTGTAGCATTAATTGTATATTAAGGGTATGTTTTTAAAAAAATCCCCTTAGTTAAGTTGATCATAACAAGGGTGTTATATGATTTTGAAGTGGATTGAATTAGGATGATATGAAAGTGGAACTAAAAATGTTTCAAACTAACAATCAAAACAATCAAAACAAGAATAGAAGATGATATTTTTATTAGAACTGATTTTCAAAATGGTTTTGTATGAAAAATCAAAACAATAAAAGAAAATAGGATTTTCTTAGAACTAATTTTGAAGTGGTTTTGAATGAAAAATTTAAAAATAAAGGAAAAAGGATTTTTAGAACGATTTTCAAGTGGTTTTGAATGAACCATCAAAAAAGAAAAGGGAAAGGATGGCCCCGGTTTTTAAGATTCCTAGGGAATTGGAAAATATTCACCGACCAATACTTGTCTAAATGAGTACATGCATTAGAAAAATATCTAATTACGACTAAACCCCACAATCATTTAATAATGGGGCATCACCCAAATAAGTTTTGGTATTCCTCACGGTTATTACTAGTCAAGTAAGAAGGGACACTACCTATTTCATTGGCCAATTCCCTCAATGTGCCAAGTACTTTTGGGTTCCTTTGGTACTCCTCAAAATCAATTTTTATGTCCAAGTACTTCTCATAGTTAAGAAAAAGGTTTAAACCCTTATCCAAACTCTGCGATGCAAAAAAATTAGTTTTTCAAAATTTTGATTCGTCTTTGGCAAGGAATCCTACATACAAGGTGTTAGTAGTTTATTATATTTATAGTAAGATTTCCAAACGATGTGGTCCTACACAAAAATTATTACTAGTTTTCATGTAAGCATGATATTAGAAGAAATAACAAAGTGATCATGGCCATTTCTGGTTTTCAAGATCACTCAAAAATGTGAGAAAAGAGAAAAGAGAATACATGGCTTTGATAAAAAAACAAATGGATATGTGAAAATGTAGAATTTTAGCACTATTATCAAGATTAAACCACATATGAAAGTTAGAAAAACACATAAAACAAAAAATGAATGAAGATGAGAATGCTAGAAAACAAATAAAATTAAGTAAAAGTTACCAAAGTATGTTAGCACACATATTGATACGCTAGAGCATGTAGTGATACGGTAGTGTGTTAATGGATATAGTAGCACATGTACTACATCGGTAGTGTGTGTAATTAGGAGGTAGCACACATACTAAAATGGTAGTGTACCTACTAATAATCTAGCACATGTAATTGAATGGTAGCATAAATTTTGTGTTACATTAGTGCGAGTAGTGCTACGGTAGCACAAGTAACTCCGTAGATGCACAAAAAAATAAAAACACATCCAGTTTGATTGATTTTTTTGAAACGCTCTCGATTACTCCATGGAAATCCCTACAAATTGGTCGAGTGGTTCTAAAATAGATAGAAGAACATAAAAACAAGGTTAATTTCACACAAAACAATGAAGAAACAAGAAATATGTGGGTTTTTCCCACCGAGTGTGTCGAAAATGTATATAAGGAAAAAATACATAACAAAATAAACAAATAAAATATAAGAAAACCATATTCTTCCTTCGTATCTCCTTGTAACCTCATATGAGAGTGCTTAAAGTTTGGAATGAAGCACTAATCTTGTTGAATCTCTTGATAAAATTTATTTGTGGATGATCTAAATATTTTTTAATGGAAGTAGATTATCCGTGAGAAAAATGATTGAAGGAATAATTTAACTATAGATTCATGATCAATGGATAGCATAACAAAGTGTGAGATTGAATGTTAATCCAACAAAAATGATAGCACAATTCTCAAATATTTCAAAGATGATAATTAGAGATGTATTGGTGATTATTCATATATGAAAGACGAGTTCTTAATTTGTATAATTAGCTTGTCTAATCTAGAGTTAATCAAGTAATTGTTTCACCTTATTCTTAGATCGTTTCTTTGAAGTGTTGATGAAACCGATAGAGGCAACGGGCATAGGAGGAATACCTGTTCAAATGATGGTTGATGGGTTGTTGTACATGTATGACTTCCAAATCCACAGATTGATCATGAGAGCTTCCTTTTGACTAGGAGGAACTACCTTTAATGCAAAGCAAAACCACCAGAAAGAATTAAACAATATGGGCAGTGAACTGCCTAGCATATGCTAGATCCGAGAAGTGTGATACTTCCTAGATGGTTGTTAGTCCACTATTTTAAACAATTTAATGTTGTAAACAAATTAAATCCTATTGTAATTTAAAATGATTTAGGTATCTCACTTAAAACACAATAATAAATAGATCTAATCTAATAGGCTAAGCTAGAATAGAATCCAAAGGTCAAATGATTGGTTCTGGGTTCTGCAGGTTTGACAGAGGTCTCGGGTAGATCATAGGTGGATGAGGGTGAGATGAAATTTGGTGGGTAGGTCTCTGTTCTAGGCTGTGTGGGAAAATACAGAGACCGATGTCGGTCGTGGGGTAATCGACAAATGGCGGTCGAGTGTGACCGTTACCATTCTTGTGGAAATTTGGAAATGTCACAGAACAAGCTTTGGGTCTCCTTTGTGATTGCACAAAGGACTTTGGTTGGTTGGGACGAGGTATTGGGTGACTGGGGTAGACTTCGGTGAGGTTTTAATGGGTATATGGAGGTGGAAATGTTGGAGAAGGTCAATAGGTGGCTAGGTAAACAATAGATGATAAAATAATGATGAAATGAAATAAAAAAGAAGTATGACGTTATACTTACTTGGATTATGGTCTTGGATGCCTATGTGTGAAGGATGGAGGTGCTGATGAGAGGCTTGAAGGTTGCAAGTGATCACCAACTGAAGGAAAGCTTCTACATGGGCTGCATGTGCACTCCTCTTTACTTGGTTAGATCAGATCTTGGCTGGGATGGCTATACAAGAAAAGATGCTTGATCTCCTTCCTTGCATGCATGGTCTCACTAGAATTTTCTCTCTGAAGATGGTTATCTCTCTGAGATGTGATAATTCTCACAAAAATTTTGCTTCC
Source organism: Taxus wallichiana var. yunnanensis (assembly GCA_018340775.1). Classification (NCBI taxonomy): domain Eukaryota; kingdom Viridiplantae; phylum Streptophyta; class Pinopsida; order Cupressales; family Taxaceae; genus Taxus; species Taxus wallichiana. Next base: position 444,597,375 of record CM031239.1, read on the forward strand.
AACTTCCAACATTGAGAATAAGGTTATTTTGGGTTAAAAGGGTAACCGACGGTGGTTACGCTTAACCGACGTTGGTTAGGGGTAACTAGCATTGTTCAAGGTAGGATTTCCTAGGTTTACTAAACTAGGGAGATCCTCTTGATTTCCTTGGATCTCATGTCATTAACCCATGGATTAGACTAGGAGATTCTTGTGAGCATGTAGGAATGTGGTTAGAGGGAATGTAGGCATTGATGTTTAGGGTTTGGGTAAGTCTTAGTTAGTTATGACAACTTACTAAGAATAAGTCTTAGGTTGAGTTGGCTTAGTGAGGTGTCTAAGTGAACTGTATATGTGGATATTATTTAAAATAAGATATTTAAATAATAGATATAGTGAGGATAATGAATTAATTTAATTAAATTAATATTAGTGGGGTGAAAGGGGTCATGGCTAGGTGAATGTGATGAAGGGTGTTATTCGTCAAGGGACCAAAGGGGAGTGTGACCTAATTTTAGTGTCTACATTTTGCCCCTTTTTGTTGCGTAGCTTGTATTGGTAAGCGACACTAACAAAAATAAGATGTGGTTGCCCCATGTGTGGGTGAAGGTGATCCCCCTCAAACTAGGAACTGATGAGGTAGAAGGGAGAATCGGTGAGTGGTTTGATAAAAGGTAAATGGGAGGAAGAGGCAGGTGGGCACGGGGAGAAAGGGTTAAAGGTCTATGTGGGCAATCTAGGTAATGGGTTTGGGTCAAAGGTAGCAACAGTCAAATGCATGCACATGAATAAACTATAACACGCTACCGGGTTGAAGAGCAAGAAAACTCTACATCGTCTAAGGTCGATTGGTTTATCCAAACAAGGTGGAAGTGAATCCAGTATCCAAGGTATAGGATATGGTCAGGAAACACAACGTAGGTTACATGTAGGAATGTTTAGGTATGTTTTGGTACAAGGTAGGGTCGGGATAAATGGTCACAGCAATAGGCTAGGTAAGGTCAATAGGTCAACAACATAGGTAACAGTGCCGCAAGGTATAACGAACACATGAGGTCAAAGGTCACTAGTGATGGTCCAGATCCAAATATCTAGGTCATGGTATGGGTAAGGCCAAGGTAGGGGTAGAATAATGAGTCCCCAAAGGAGGAAAAAGGGAGGTAGTAAATGATGAGGTCAGGAAAGGTGAGGTAAATGGGTAGGGTAAAGGTGGGGTGAGGTAAATGATCAGGGTGAAGGTTGGGTGAGGTAAAAAAGGAAGTAGGGGAGGGTAAAAGGGTAAAATTTAGGGCAATGTGTATGTGATGGTGACCGATGCGGTCATGGATAACTGATGTTGGTAGAGGTAAACCGACGATGGTTAAGTAGGGCATGCGACCGATGTCGGTCAAGGGTAACCGACGTCGGTTAGGTTGGGTTGGTTATAAAAACAAAAAATCCACATTTTTATTATTCATTTGTTATTTGCAAAGTGAGAAAATGACAAAAAGAGAGAAAAGAGAGAAAAGTGTCTAGAGGAAATGGGACAGTGAGCTGGTAGTGTGATTAGACGAGGGTTTGGTTGGTGAGCAACAAGTCCACGAGGATCAGGGCGAGAGATTTGATTGGGAGGAGGTTATGAGTATTTTCCGGTGATGGCGAGGCCATAGAGGGATCTGGTGGGCCACCGACACAACGGCCAGACATGCCACCGAGATGGAAGAAGCGTGATGAGGTAAGCGCCCAACTCTACATTGTGAATTGGATAGATTAGAGGTTTGGATAATTGTTATTTTAGGTTTTTGTGGGTTTTTTTTTTTTGGGTGGGTAAAAATAAAATTTGGGTATGGGGGAATAACGGGCAAAAAGAGGGAGGGGAAGGGTAGTAAATGGTATAGGTGGGGTGGGTAGAGGTCTAGGGGTAGTTTAGGTCATTATAGGTGGGGTAAAAGGGGAAGGGGGTGATTTTTAGAAAATGGGGGTTTTGGGAAGTTGCGGGATTTTCTCGCAATGCAGTGACCAGCGTCGGTCAAGTTTGGCCAGTGTCGGTTGGGTAGAACCGGTATCGATCACCAAACAGGTGACCGATGTTGGTTACGTGGTAACCATGGTCGGTAAAGGTGAATTGGTATCGGTCACCAAACAAGTGACCGATGTCGGTTTAAGGGTGACCGGAGTCGGTTAGGACGAACCAGCACCGATCGGGATTTGAGGCACAAGGGTCCAAAATTGATGTGGGCTAGGTATTTGAGATGGGTAAAGTGAAAATAGGGATGAGGGTAATGATAATTAGTGAATATGGTCATGGTAAATGTGGATTAATGTTGTTCTTGGATTGGATGCAGGGGAGAGCGCAGTTACATATGCGAGACAAGGTTCCACCTCTACTGGTGACATTACATGGCATAGCAACCCCTTTGGAGCTCTAGCATGTGGAGGTAGTGGGCTTGAGTGGGATTCTTTGCTACTGACATGTTGTTCGGTAGCCTAGCTTGATGGTCGCGCTCATCGATAGATGGGATCCCGCGACCAACACGTTCCACCTTCCAACAGGTGAGATGACTATCACCCTGGAGGACATGTTCTAGATTTTTGGCTACCCATATTGGGTGCCCAAGTGTATTCTATCTCCTTTGAGGCCTCAAAGGAGTTGATTGGGACAATTTTTGGTGAGGGGGCGGCTGATCTGAGATTCCATAGCGCTAGTTTGAGCTATGGAGAGATGTACCTAGCCCGTCCGGATGAGATGAGGCTAGTGGTTTTTTGATGGAGGGTGTTCTACTATGCATTACTAGATGTAGAGGGTGGATGCTTTCCTTGATCACTGATGGGGGTACTCCATGATATGATTGTTCATGAGACACACTTTACTTAGGCACCATCATTCTTGATGCAGCTATACAGAGAGATGTGGGTATATGGGCGGTTACGCAGGTTTAGCTTGTGTTGTACATTTATACTACATTGTTGGGAATACGAGCACATAGTGTGTGTGTGACCTATAGGGATTCCCCAAGAAGATACATTCCCACCTAGATTTGTGTGGGTGGGATACAGAGATGGGTGTCGGTGATAGGAGAGTAGAGATCGGATAGGCCGACACATGATGTGGCCCATTTTCAATAGTTATTGGAGGGGTTTTCCAGAGTGGAAATTATCTAGAGGCCATATGTGGGATTCCTCTCATATAGGCATATGCATGAGGAGTTAGCTAAGCTCTAGCTAGAGAGATGGATACAAGGTTATCGTGTCGGGGAGGATGAGATGATCTCGATAGATAGAGTCTAACGGTAGTTTGGGCTCTTACAGGACATTCCTCCGCCCTTCCCATAGTATCAGAGAGATGACATGGAGAGGCCCTTACCTCTACCATATCCTACAGTGCCCATAAGGGAGGAGGAGCAGCCAGTGGATTGATGGATAGATGACGCGTCGTATGTACATATAGGTACAGAAGTGGTGGGTGGCTCAATTATGAGCCATACCACCTAGACTAGGGTAGCCAGACCTAGCTACCATTACAGTGTAGAGAGACACCCTACAGGGGTAGGTAGTTACGCTAATTACCTAGTTGGGTATACTATAGACACAACTGGAGGGTTCGAAGGAAGAGGTAGCAGAGCTACACGTACAGGTGGCTAGTCTGCAGGCCCAAATGGCTGGTGGAGGAGATGGAGATGGAGAGGAGGGGGATGGTCAGGTGGTAGCCTTACAAGCTTAGGTGGCAGGTTTACAGGGCTAGTTGGCCATAGCCTAGGCACAAATTGGGGCCTTACAAGCCCAAATATAGGCACAGGGGCAGGGGGCACCACCACAGACACTAGGAGCGAGTCCCAGCTTCACAGGTAGGTACAGGCGGTATAGGGGCCAAGACCTATGGGACCACCACAGACCGTGCATGTATCTAGGTTACGGGATGCCCTAGGTGAGTCGAGATACTATCAAGACCAACTTATGGCGGTTGGGATAGATTTCATCTCCTATGCCGAGTACAGGCACAACAGGCATCTAGTGAGAGGACGAGATCCCACACTCATAGTGTGGAGATCACAGAGGTCAGCGAGCTCCGAGGCTTGATTAAGGAGAGGCCATCGGTGCAGGGTGACCAGTGCTAGGTGAGGTGCTAGTAAGGACATAGGAGGCCGAGGGTACAGGTGACACAGAGATGGAGGACATCCGACGAGATGCCTGATATGCGGTCACCTGATTTTTGATGTATATTAGTTATTTTTTGATATATATTCGGCCTGCATGCCAAAGATAGTTTTTTTATCACATATCGGTGTGCGTGCAAAAAGACAAAGAGGTTGTATAATTGATTTGTATATTTTGAGCATATACTAGCCTACGTACGTGCCGAAGAGATTTTGTATTGATTCATTTTTTTGTATATATGAGACCGACCTGCATGCCGATGACATTTTGTATTGTATATCGGCCTGTGTGCCAACATTTTTAGATGATGGACATGATGAGATGGGTATGTTTCATATGATGAGATACATGGTATTTTGTGATTTGTTGATGTATTTATGAGATATTGGTTTATGGCTTGTGTTAGATGAGATATGGATTTGTTACTTTGATGTGGATGGAAATTAGGTGAGTTAGGCATGATGGAGTCAGGTCGGTTTAGGCATGGATCGAGTCAGGTTATAGGCATGGTTGAGTCAGGTTATAGGCATGGATGAGTTAGGTTGGTTAGGCATGGTTGAGTCAGGTTTGGTTAGGCATGGTTATATTGAAAGTAGGTGAAGTTGTGATTCATTATTGTTTTGCAATGAATGATACTATGGGTCATATGTGAGATGTGGTATAATCCATGCATAGTGATGATAGAGAATTGGTAAGTGTAATAAATGTATAAAATATGTAGCAAATTGTTATGTATGTGGCTTAATTTCCAATTTTGTACATAAAAGGGGAACTAAGTGAAATGTGATGTAAATGGTGAGTTAGGCATGGTTGATGAATTTTTAGGGTAGAGAATGGCCGAGCTAACCTCCAAGGGCCCCATGCCCTTAGAGTGCTGCCTACATAGTCCTGGTGAAAAGGGACCTCAATCGATGTAGTTCTCCCATGAGCTAGGGAAGAATATGAAAATGAGATGGTAGGTTTTGGGCATGTTGTGGGTTTAGGTTTGATAGGTGTGGGTAGATTGTAGGTAAAATGATGTAGGTGAAAGTGATTATGGTGAAAGAGGAGGATTACCCCAAAGGTAAGCGTCGAGGACCAAGTCCTGTATAAGGTAATCAAAATGTAAACAAAGATGGTTAAAAGATAAGAGGGGGCAATAAAGCCACCTGATTGGGTAGGATCATACCGAGTAGATCATACCTTGGAGGAGGTGATGAACATAAGACCCTAAAGACATTGCACGATTGACATGTTCTATGATGAAAAGTAGTCACAGGATCACCAAATGTCTAAATTCTAAGATGTCCCTTGAGGCAATGAGGAAATGATGAGTGGGAATGGTAAGAAGGGTGAAAGGTAGTTAATTTTTATATGGTATGAGGTAGCAGGCCCTTCGGGCAAGAGGTCCTAGGTCACAACGGAAAGTCCATGACTAAAAGTTTTTGTTTTGATAGAATGATCGATGCAAGAAGTCTATATGAGATAAATAATATGGAACTCCTTGAGGTCTTCGTGAATCTGATCGATGCGGGAAGCTTCGGTTGCTCTCATTTTATTTTTATTTTATTTTAGAACTTCACATAGCTATCCTTCAAGGGAGCATTTTATTTATAGCAACAATTTGTCGAGAAGAAGATGTCCTTTTGAGGAACTCATATTTTTATGAGAAGTTTGACTCAAGGAGTTTTGTCCCATGTGAGGTCTTTGAAGTCATGGACAAGACCAAGGTGGAGGATAGGAATCTTGTTCAAAAGGCAAGGTGAAATGACCATGGGATCTCATCTAAAGGTAGATGAAAATTATCCATGAGAATCATGCTATGTGCAATCGTGGTACACATATTCAAGGGAAGATAACAAGTGATGGGTACTCACATGATTCTAGTTTAATCATTAGGGAGGTGTATGGAGTGGGTAGCACTCAAGGGACAAGCCTAGAGAGAGATAAAGGGTGAGGTAGGACAATGAGTCAACAATAGAATGGTTGAAGATGCAAGGTGTTTAGGGGCTCAGGCTCGGGTTTACCATCGAGAGAAGATAAACGATAAGCACCTGATCCATAGGTATGAGTCACGATGTATGGTCCAAGCCAATTAGGAGAAAATTTCCCCGTTTACTTTTTTTTCTTTGGTTACGTATTGATTTTATTTCAGGACGAGGTCACCAACTTGGAAGGTTTTTATGAACACGTTTTCATAGGCACGTTTGATACGTTGTTGGTAAACTTGAAGGTGATCCAGAGCATTAAGATGACATTTGTCTAATAACTCTAGCTATGCTAAGTGGTCCTGACAAAAGTCATCATTAGTGAGCATGTCATGTAGAGAAATACGGAGTGAGGGGATATGGACTTTGAGAGGCAGAACAACCTCTGTCATGCGTAGAACGAGAGAAAAGGGTGTGGCCATAGTGGAAGTGTGAATACTAGTGTAGTATGCCCATAGGGCAAAAGGAATGTGTGTATGCCAATCCTTCCCAGTATCATCAGCCACTTTCATGAGAATTTTGTTGAGGGTTTTGTTAGTGGATTTGGCTTGGCCATTGGTTTGTGGGTAGTAGGGTAATGAGAAACTAAGTTGAATGCCGGCGGCGTCGCAAAGTTTTTACAATGTCTTGTTTTTGAATTGTTTTCCATTATCATGATGAGGCGATGAGGAACACAAAGTGAAAAATTATGTGGTGATTAATGAACTCACATATTTTCTTGGCTTTCGTGGAAATGAGTGTGATGGCTTCTACCCATTTTGTGTAGTATATTAGTAGCAGTGATGATCCATTGATGGCGTTGGGAAGAATGAGGATTGATTTCTGTAACAAGATCCAAACCTCATTGAGAGAAGGGACCAAGGTCACGAGTGACCTATAAGGCATGACTGGGTGTATGATGAAGGTTGGAATGTTGTTGGCATTTTACACAATGTTTGACATAGTCACAACAATCATGGTTAATGGTCGGCTAGTAATAGCCTAGGTGAAGAATATGCTTAGCAACAAGGCCACTAAAGTGACCTCCACATATGCCATCATGAACCTCCTTAATGGTATAAGGAATTTTAGAACTTGTGAGGCATCATAAGATAATACCATCAAATCTGCGCTTATAGAGGATTCCTCCCAGGATGACATAATGAGAGACATTTTTAAGGAAGGCACGTTGTCCGTTATGGGTGAGATCAGGAGGTAAGATGGAGAAAGAAAGGTAGTCAGAGTATTGTTTATACCAAAGGTCACTCGGGTCAGGGGTATTGGTTCTAATCGAGTAAACATCATGAGGTAAATAAGAAGGTGAATGGAGGCATTGTACGGTGATAAAGATTTTGGAATCGGCGGGTGAAGCGGGTATTTGGGAAGCTAAGCAGGCCATGGTATCTGTAAATTTTTTGGTGGAACATGGGATGGTTTGAAGGGTGTAACGATCAAAGGTGGTCAAAATTATGTCTACATGATGTTTATACTTTTGAAGTATCTCGTTATGACATTGGTACATACCATTGACTTGGTTTATGACCAATTGAGAATCACTAAAGATGTTGATTGATTTAACATCTAGGGCATAGGTGGCTTGGAGACCTAGTACGAGCACTTCATATTCGGCAATATTGTTGGTACATTCAAAATCTAGTTTGAAAGACAAAGGCATGGGTTCTCCATCAAGAGGAATGAGGATAATACCAGCCCCGTCCCCATGCTGACACTTGGAACCATTAAAGAATAGTGTCATTTGGTAAGGGGTTCATTCATGAAAAGGGTAGTAATTGACTCATTTGAAAATTCAAAATTAGAAGGTTGATCCCGAGAAATAGGTGTTTCGGTCAATTGGTCAATAATAGCTTGGCCCTTGATGGATTTTTGATGAATGAATTCATCCATCGTGCGGCACATTGATTTTGATAAGGTTTGGTGTACATGAAGTGCAAGGGGTTAGTGTTGGTCACAACATAGGTTTTATGGTTGAGTAGGTAATGGCGGAGTTTGGTGGAAATGAAAACTAAGGCTAAGCAGAGTTTTTTAGGATGGTTGTATCAGGTTTCATAGTCTAAAAGAGTATGGCTTATGTAATAAACATCCCGCTCCCTGTCTTGTTCATCATAATGAGTGAGCATGGCTCCTAAGGAATGATCAATAGTAGAATATATATAGGTAAAAGGTTGATCATCTTTAGGTGAGATGAGTACAGGTGGTTGGAAAGGTATTATTTTAAGGCCTCAAAAGCTTTGTGACATTCATCATCCCATTTAAAGGAGACATCCTTCTTGAGCAGATGATGAAATGGTTGACACCGATTAGATAATTGTGAAATGAAATGGCGAATGGACTGCAATTTACCTTGCAGGATACAAAGTTTTTAAAGATTAGTAGGTGGAGGCATTTTAAGAATGGCCTTGACTTTAGCAAGGTCAACTTCTATACCACAGAGGGAAACGATAAATCCTAGGAGCTTTCCTGAAAGAACTACGAAGACGCACTTCTTAGGCTGAAGGCATACGTAATATTTAATGAGGTGGTCAAAGATGGTTTTAAGGATGCAGTAAGGTGCTTGGAGCAATGTTTAGATTTTTCCAAGAGATCATCCACGTAATCTTCCAATATGCGATGCATGATGTCATGGAAGATGTAAGTCATAGCCCGCTGATATGTGCACCAGCATTTTTAAACCCAAAAGGCATGACTCGATAGCAGAAGGTCCCCCAAGGGGTGATGAACGAGGTTTTGAGTTGATCATCTGGGGCAAGTAAGATTTGGTTATAACCCGAGAAGCCATCCATGAGTGATACCATCTCGTGACCAGCAGTAAGGTCAACCAACTAGTCAATACAAGGTAAAGGAAAGTCATCTTTCAGGAAGGCTAGGTTGATGTCACGAAGTCCAGTGTAAATGTAGAGTCCCCCTGTTGCTTTAGTAATAGGGAAAATGTTAGAAATCCAACAAGGATAATCAATGGGTAAGATGAAGGAAATGGAAAGAAAGTGCTAAATTTATTCTTTGGCGACGAAAGGGCAATACGATGGTTCATTTTCCTCGGCTTTTGTTTGATGGGTTTGGCATTGGGAACGGTTATGATATTATGGACCACTATGGTGGGGTCAATCTTGGGCATGTCTACGTAAGACCAATAAAAAACGTGGTTATGTTATCTGATAAAAAAAGTGATGGTTTATTGTTCGTAAACATCTAAAGATTGTCTGATCTTTAGGATGTGCGGGTCGTCCTGAGTATGAATGTTGATCTCGATAGTTGATTCATTTAACATGGTTTGTGTCTCAGAGGGTAATGACCGATGAATAAATGAGTCTTCTGCACCAAGGTAGGTGAGTATTGATTCATCATCCTAACATTGAATGACATTGATTAAAGGTGTGTCTTCATCAATCATCTCAAGATATAGGAAGAGAAGAATGGAAGGGGCCTCGCCCTCATGTTGATAAGTCAGAGGCCCCAAGGAAATGGTTTTATGAAAAAAAAGTTAGGAGGGATAGATTCAGGATCCATTGACTCTGTAAGTGAGGATGGTGATGAAGGTGAAGTGGATGAAGAAGGTGAAGAAGAGCTAGTGTCCTTAATGAGTTCAATGCGGGCCTATTTGGTAGGTGGTTTGGGGAAGCCAATACCACTACGGTCGTTATGTTTATAGGTGGTACATGGAATAATGGTATGGCAGCCTTGCTCATAAAATCCAAAATCAAAACCCTTCCACACACATTGGTATAGGAAGGTGTGGGCTAAATGGTGATTGGTAAGTGATTGGAAGTCATGAAAAAATGGGTGAGTCTGTGATGGTGGTTCGGTGTGTAAGTGGTAGTATCAAGTACCCCATAGGTGAGACTATTATGAAGATGAGGAGGACCATGAAGGAGACATTCTCCTATACAAAGGATCATAGTAAGGGTGTTGGTGAATGCTTCCATACTCTTTTGGGGTAAGAAATGTGTTGACACTATATAGGCGGTACTCCCCTAGAGTGAGGCGTTGAAAAACACCTTCCAAGGGATCGGTGGTTGGTATGTAGGTAGCCAGTATGGATAATGTGTCGAGGTTGATGTAGAGGTGGAGTTAACGGATTGGGAAGCTGATGGGGCAGCCATGGAGGTTATGGTAGTGGTAGGAATGGAGGAGGTATGTGTGGTAGAAGCGTGACTATCTTGGTAGGTGGAGGTGTAGGTGAAGCGGTAGTGGTCGCGGAGGTAGACAATTTGATATGTATGATTGGGTCGGTAAAGCATGTTGCATGTTTTAAAAGGTGATGGGTCAGCTGGAATGGTATAAGTGTGTCCTTCATGTTCAAAATTTACACAACGATGCAAAGTGGAAGGAACGCAACCCATGACATAGATCCAGGGTCTACCAAGCAACAGGTTATATTGGAATTCCCCCTCTAAGACATAAAACAATTCTAGAATAGTGTGGGGGCCCACGTGAATGTGGAGGATGACGGTGCCTAGTGTAGAGGTGATAGCGTCATTGAATGAATGCAACATGACCGGATGTTTATGCATGTAATTGTCAGGTATGCGCATTTGAGCGAATGCATGGGATGAAATGATGTTAATGCTAGTGCCCCCATCAATCATCACACGGCGTACCCATATGTCGTCGATGTGGACAGAGATGAAGAGGGTTAGGTCCGGTCATCGTTTTGGTGTGGTGCAATCTCTTCCTTTGAGAAGCTAAGGGAGGCCACTTGGTGAACAAGGTGGGGTGAAGATGAAGGTGGTAATTTGGTGAGAGAGGCTACATGATGGGGTGTGATAATGGAGGCTACGAGTGTAGGGTCATTAGGTAAAACCTCACTTGATTGAAATACCTCCATGAGCGCATGACAATGGGATTTCGAGGTTTGGATGAGGTCATATAAGGAAATTTTGAGGGTTGATTGGTGTAATTGTTTGAGCATGGTGTGATGTCTGACACCATTAGAAATGGGGTACATGGGGCCACGGATAGTTATTTTAGGTATGGGTACAGATGGTATGTTGGGTATAGGATTGGTTGGTGGGTCAGTTGCCTTTTCTTTTCCCTTATCCTTCTGAGCATGTGTAGTGACGTGTATCATGTTGATTTGAGGGGAGTTGGAAAATGGAGAAGGTGTAGGGTGAGTGGTATAATGACACGATGGGCAAAAACCTACTGGAGGAGAAAAACCCTGTGAGGTCAGTTGGGTACAATGACATTTGGGTGGTGGTGTGGAAAGTTCTCTGATGTGAACCATGTTAATTTCAAATCTTAGGGGTGGCTCTAGGAGCGGTGAGGGTGGAGGTTGTGGTCATTGAGTGGGCAGTGTAGGAATGGGTGTCAATGAAGCACTATCCTTGTCGAGAAGGTCGTCGTCATCAAAGTTGGTTTCTCGTGGACACAATTAGATAAGGACATTTTTCAAGGCCTTGTAGTTCTCCACATCGTGTCTTGGCACATGATGGTATGCACAAATTTTAGTATCGTCAAACCCTTTTGGCTTGGGTTTGAGGGGGTTGTAAGGTCTGAGTGGCGGTAATGTGATGACAGAGGTCTCAAGGAGGTTGGTTAAAATTTTGGCATAAGACCTGCTAGTGGATCACAATGGGAAGTGAACATGGGTTTGGGTGTAGGTGTAGGTGATTGTTGAGGAACAGTCTTTAGAAGAGGAGGGGGTCGAGCCATGGGTTTGGGTGCTGGTGTGGTTTTAGGTGTCGGTTGTGTTTGTTTAGGTATGGGTATAGTAGATGGACGGGTAGGAGGGTGTGTGGTCATTTTGACTACCTTATTGTGGGGTAGTGGAGTTTTGTTTTTGGGTTACACCTTCTTGGGTAAAGGTGATGTGGGTGTACAAGGTCTAGAAGGAAAAGTAGATGGAGGAAGAGGGCAAGTTACCCATGGGGATAATGGGGGTGCTATGAAGGTAGATGATGTGGGTTGTGCTTGAGGTGTGCGAGACAGTGACTGAAGTGTAGTGGGTAGTGAAGCAATAGCTGAGGGTATTGGAGGTATGGGTGGTAAAGAGGCTGCAGGTGTAGGTGTAAGTCGGGTTGGGTGTCTGGGTAGGTTAGAGGTTTGTGAGGAAGGAATGGGCTATTGTGTTTTTGGTTTATTGATGGATGGAGGTTTCTTGACCATGTGGGGAAGCTAAGATCCTAAGACAGACAAGATAGGTGTAGGTGCGATTGGCGGGTGAGGTATGAGTTTTATGGGTTTGGTGCTTCTATTTGGGTGTCGAGTAGGTATGGTGTTGACTTTGGAGGATGTAGCTAAATCTAGTTTGATAGGTGGATGAGTAAGGCTGGTGGTCGGGGTGACCCCTAAAGTGGTAATGGGTTTAGTCAAAGAAAATGTTGTAGGTATGGGTTTGGGTTTAGGTGTAGGTTGAGTTATGGGTAAGGGTGCGGTTTGAGATATAACAAGTGTCGTGGAAGGGGTTGTGATAGAGGTGGTTGTGTTTGGTTTGATGGGTCGAAATATTTTTGGGTAGATAGTGGAGGTATCAGCAAGAGATCTCTGCATCTATGTTGAGACGGGGAGTAAAATGTGCCCCCATAGTAAGGCTCTATCCACATAATCTAAGTGATCGGCCAAACATGAGAATGGCACATCTGTAGGTGGAGTTGGTGAGGACCTAATCGTAATTCCCGTGAAATGTGTCTTAGAGACGAGGAATTGGCTAGATTCAGCTTCCATGGGTAAGAGAGCTGAAAGTAGGTCTGTAGGATTTTGGGTGGCTGATGGAGAATGCTCGCCAAGAGGTAAAGGTATATTCAATTGGGTCTATGATAGGCGATGGAGATGATGGGTGCTCTTCATGGGTGGAGGAGGTAATGGGTGCTCCTCTATGGGTGGAGGAGGTTATGGGTGCTCCTCTATGGGTAGAGGAGGTACTATGGGTAAAGGCTCTCTAAGTGGTGAAGCTAGGGGTGAGATGGTCTCAATGTTAGCGAAAGACTCCTCCATAGGTGACGAAGGAGATGAAAGGTGTTCCTCTATTGGTGAAGGAATAAGGGAGGTTGGTTCCAATGCAGAAGGAGGATTTTGGGCTAGGATCTCCTCTATGGAAGGAATATGGGGTAATTAGGAGGTGACATGTACATCATTAAAGATAGCATGAACCTCACGGGTATGGGTATCATGAGTTGAGGTCTCACTGTTTGATTAGACGAAGGGGCATGGTTGGGAAATGGTTTCTTGAAGATATGTAGGTTTTGGTTGGCAGGTGCATTAGGATTATCCATGGTTAACTCACCTTTCTCGAGCATTTCTTGGACAATATTTTTGAAAGTGATGTAGTTACGATCACTTTGACCCTTTACTTGATGTGCGGGCATGGGGCGAAAGGTGGTCAAAACCAAAGTGTGTGGTTTTATGGGTGGAAGAGTGATGGCTCCGAATTTGATAAGATTTTCTAAGATAGAAGAGTAAGGCTCCCCAATTGGGGTATATTTCCACTACTCTCATCTAAATTGAAAAGTCTAGACAGGTGAGAGATTAGATGAAGGGGTAGCCTGATTTGATGGATGAGCTGGGCCGGCCTTGAGTACCACTATGTTAGTGGTGCCCTTAGCTTTTGAATAATTATTTTGTGGTTTGGAAGAAGAAGAGGTATCATTCAACTTGAATTCCGAATTCTTATTGCGTAATTGGATTTTCTTCTCTTCGATGGTGTGAATCTGAACTTTCATGCCATAGTGAATGCCTCATTAAATGTTTAGAAGGTTTGGACCTGTAATTTTGGTGAAATATGTTTAGGACAAGCCCGTGTGAAGAGCTTGATGAGTTCGGTTTATGGCGGTTGGAAGGTAAGTTGGTTGATCAGGCTGTGCTAGCGAGTGATAAAATCTGTGATAGATTTGTCCTCATACTGACGTGTGGAATATAGATCGGTCATGGTAACCTTCTTGACAATATTGATAGAGAAATGATCCAAGAAGGCTTGGGCTACCTGATTGAATGAGAATATAGAGTGTCTTGGTGAGGGACATGGGAAAGGTTCCTAATGCAAGTCTAGTGAGGGACATGGGAAAGGTTCTCAAGAGCAAGGCATCATCATGAGTGATTAGATAACACCCATGTTTGAATGACCGCAAATGTTGTTGCGAGTCTTCTTTTCTATTGAAATGATTGAATTTAGGAATTTCCCAATGCACAGGGTATGATCGGATAGGAATGGATGGGTGGATGGGCTTGTTGCAAATCTCATCATAGGTGAGAGTGTTGCATGAGTGAAACCAATGCCTCGATGTTTGCATCTTGTCCAACATCAATTTAATTACGTTGTTGGTGGGTTGCGATGATTGGGTGTCTCCTATAACATGAGAGGGTTGGTTTTGTTGGTGTGTATTATTTTCCACATCATTAGATGAGTCATCTCACTTAGGTGAGATCATAGGTCCATGTGTCATTTAGGGGTCATTATGAGATTCTCGGTGCGTCGGTGTGTCGGTGTGTCATATGCATCATTGGGAGTTACACTTCTATTCTAGGAATGTAACTCCCCTATCTACTCGAGTTTTCATGATTGCAGTAGACTCGGGGTTACTCAAAGACCTACTATATGTACACCCCATTTGATCTATGAAATAGAGGAGATTTTTATGGCTTAACCAGGTTTTTCCCGTGTTTCAAATCTTTGCATGCACATTCGGTTGATGCTCGCTCCTCCCGAGATCTCTTCATGCTGTCATTTGCACATCCGTTGATGTGCATGTCATCCCTCATGATCCTCGCTTGTGGGTTTTAAACCCTCTTTCATGGTATCAGAGTGGATCTTGTGGATCCGTGCACTCCTCGGTGTTTTTCATGCGTTTTCCAACTTCTAGTGTGATATTCAGATTCTCGTGCATGTGTTGTAATGGAAATTCCAACTGTGCTCTTCTTGCATTGATTCGGGATTTCATACCTCTTGTTCAGTTGTTCATGTGATCATGGGTGTTTTTTGGGTGTTTATGGTTTTCTAGCTTTTGCATGCATTGGCCTTGGTTGTTGACGAGCTCTTCTTGGTCTATGGGTCAGTTTTGAACTTGTGGCTCATGTATTAGGCCTACATTGCATTACATCCTAGGTTTTGGCTTGGGTTTCACTTTGTATGGTCACTTTTTCCTTTGGGATTCATCTCAGACTGCATTGCAACCTCTTCAGCTTTGGCTTGTGTTGCTCGTCAACTGACAACTCATACATTACTATAAGCAACTCATATTTCAACCAACTTGACTCAATTTTTGCACTCACGTGAACATTTTTGCATTAGTCTTCTGGGCTCCTACAGGTCTTCCACTCCGTGCCTTGGTTCTACACCTTGGTTGTTTCCCTCAACTCACATAATTCATTCTGGTACCTCATGCTTGATCTTCATTCAATGTATTGGTGGTGTCCCCTCGTCTAGTGTGGTGTTTTCTGAAAACTCAACCTTGATTCTTACATTGACTCATGAGGCTCGTGCTTTAGTTGCTAGCTCATGGTCTACCATTGTCTTTGCTCGACGACCCCATCTACAAAATGACCTGCATTTGGGTAATCAAGTTCTGAGCTCATATCCCCCACTTACGTATAGCTCTTAGCGTGGCTCGTGGTTCTTTGCTTGGGACTTTGCAACACCATTACCTAGCATCCACCGCTCCAGCTCAGCCCTAACTCAATGCCTCCACCAGCTCTGTCTGACACACGTTCATCTCGACTCAGCTTGGACTCCTTCCGTAATGGTTGCACCCTGCATGGCTAGTTTCAGTTGTTTTAACCTCTCCATGCACAGCTCAGCGATTACTGTTCTTATTGGCTAGTTTCAGTCGTTTTATCCTCTCCACGCATGTCTCAATGGTTACTTTTCTTGCTGGCAGATCTCCATGCAGATGTACATGTGAATTGAACCAGTTTAACGGTTACTCTTCTTACTGGTAGATCTCCATTCATTGTAAATTCAACACTTTTGTTGGTATCTGCCACATGGACTTGCACTTCCACCATGGCTTGACAACGTGGGCCCCACTCCCTTTTAGTATTGTTTAGAGGTTAAAACAAACCTAATTTTAATGTTTTAAGGATTAAAAACATTCACATGGCATTGTAATAATTTTCAAGGTTGTATTTTACTTGTTTTATGCCCTTCTTACGCATACCGAAGACGGAAGGCGAGGTCCGGGGTTGGTAGAAGGCTCATCCCCCTCGCAAGAAAAACAAACCCTACCTAAAATTTGATGCCATTTCCAACGAGTACCCACACGACACCCTTTACACCCATTTTGGGCACTTTTTTAATGCATTTGTAGCATTTATTGACATTTTCCATCAGTTGTGGGAATCATTTTAATGCTATAACTTTTGACTCGCTACTCATTTTTTAGCGCTTCTTTAGTCAAAGTTGCATGATTTTTCACACATTATGTGATGACATTGTTAGTTTTGTAAATGCACTACTTTATAAAGTGCCACATTCTAGGGGGGTTGACTAGTACTCTTGGGTTTTCACACGCAGGCATGTCATCGGCCGAGTCCGATGTCTTGCATTTGTGCATCTTGCATTTTGCATCATGGAGAGTGCTCTTTCTAGAATTGAGCATCGTAGGATCACTTTATAGCCTCCGCCACTTCTCACCAGGAGAGGGGACTATTCAGCTTGGCGTGCTTCCATGGAACATTACTTCGCCCACGAGGGTATTTTACCCTTCTTACTTGGGCTAGTTCCTGCACTCGCTGATCATCGTCATCTAGAGGAATTCCTCGACACTTGCGACCACATCTTTGGTCACATGATGATGCATGTCTCTCATTCTCTCTGGTTTCACGTGGCAGACTCAGATCCACCCCACCGTGTCTGGAGCATTCTTCAATCCCTCTATGGAGACCCTTCACATATTACCGCCATTATTGCTACTGCTGATTCAATTATCTCCTCTATTTCTTCATGTGATGATAGTTCCACTGACACAGGCTCGCTTGGTTCTACTTCTGATGACAAGGATTGTGCATCTAGTTCTAATGTCGAGAGTACTACAGAGGACTTCTCTCCTCTTTCTCTCACTATTCCAGAGAGTGTTGACACTTCCCATATCTCATCAGATATCGAGCAGTCTCCTTCTCAGTCTCATACAGTCATCACACCTACCTCTTTTCCACTTCTATGTATGAGGTCTGTTATCCAAAATTCACCCCCTCAGGGTAAATTTTGATAACATGCATCAGATCTTGGGGGCCAGGAAAAATCATGAAAATCAGCTAAGTCCTAAGTCCAGGCAGTTGGGACAGTTGGGACGTTGGGGCGCGAACCGGCCGAAAAGCCACCAGGCAGTCCGCGCAGCGATTGGGACATCTGGGCCGTAGGTACGCGCGGGACGCGAAAAGCCCGAATCGGCCGAAAGAAAGAAAATTTGCCTAAGTCTTTGTTCCAGGACAGTTGGGACAAAAGTACGCGGAGGACGCGAACAAGCCGGTTCGGCCGAAACAGAGGACTTTCGTTACTGGGACAACCGGGCCAAAAGTACGCGGAGGATGCAGCCGACGGAGCCGACAGTGAATGAAATCTTGCCACGTGTCTTCGCGTCAAAGAGGGACAAGGAAGCCCGAATCAGGCGGTTCAGAGATATCTGTCCCAAACAGTTTTGGGACATCCGGGCCAAAAGTATGCGTGGGATGCGGGAGCCAAAAAGCCACCAACAAATCGCAGGCATGACACATGTCACAAAGAGAGGGTGAGATTTTTACTTAATGTTTTGCCAAGTTTCCAAAGGTGAAGTTTGGAGGATTGGCCCGAGCCAATAGAAATAGGACACATGTCCTATGGGGCGGGGGGTTCGAGCTCGGGGAGGACGTAAGAAATTTTAGCAAAAGTTTTGGCTAGAAAATTCAAAGGGCAAGGATTTCCCGCGCCCCTATCCTCCAACCAAATCATGCCACGTGCCCCAGCTCGTCGACACGTCAGAGGAATTTTGGAAAATCCGCCAAGGCTAAAATGAAGTAAAATGAAGTAGGAAGGGCCCACGACCAATTAAATTTTGCCACGTGTCATCCAGGTGTCGGAGCGCGGGAAAATTTCAAATTTTTTTCCCGACATCCGTCTTTTGGGCCGTTTTGCCCTAAAACTTCAAACCTCCATATCTTTTGATCCAGAGCTCGGTTTGCATGTTCTTTATATAAATGGAAAGCTAGTGAAATTCTCTACATGATTCCAAGGTCAATCTAGAATTTTGGTTTAGTTTGGAGAGAGAAAATTGAGAAACACCTCTGGCACGTAATAATAGACAGAACTGACATTTCAACAACCAGCTTTAATACAACGAGATAGTTCACTTGTTTTACTCGCTTTAAGACAGATCCGCCATTTTGCCAGATTTGCCACTTCTACCATAATAAGATGAGTTAAATACAACCTATAAGTGGTTGGGGTAGATCTGAATTTCCTCTCTCTTCCCTCTCTCATTCTTCCTATATATTGTAAGGAGGGGCTTCTTTCTAAAGCTCGAACATTCTTTTTTTGCCCCTCCCTTCTTCTCTTTGGCAGGTGAATTTGTGGAGTTCAAACCTCCCATTTGAAACTGTAATGCAGCTCTGCCTCTTGGCATTTTGTAGTGTATTGTATTGATCTTTGGAGCAAGTAATGCATGTCTGTGGATGATTCTCAACCCTCTCTGTATTCATTTACATCCTCCTGGTCTTTCACTGCAAGTTTTGTTATCTGATGCATGATCTTGCATCACATTTGAATGGTCTGTGTTTATCGGCAAGATAGGTGTTCTTCATTCCTCGGTGCATCACCTCTGTTAGCTTAGGTTTATTTTCATGCATCTTCTTACCCTATCTCCTTGGCAAGTTAGATTGGGTTTTGAGTAAACCCTCTACATTTTTTGTGTGCATCTGAACAGAGGAATAGGAACCAGCCTTCTCTGGAGAATCCTTTCTCATTTTTTTAGGTCCCACACCTAGAGAAAGGATTCAGTGTTGTGCAATCACACTAGATGCCTGAACATCAACTTAGAAACCTGATTTGCATCCAGGGGTGCTATGATTTTGCACTAATAGTTTTGGCACGCGGGTGGGACCTTAGAGGTCTTTACTTTCATTGCAACAAGATTGATGTGCACTTGTTGTAAGTTCTAGCTTTAAAAGAGCTATTATTTTCATATCTAGCGACTCCAAGGGAAGAATCAAGCTGGTTTCAGTGCGGGCACGAAAACTCATGAGAAGAGTCACCACAAGGTCAAGAGCTAGAGAAGAAGAAGTGCTTTGTTTGAATACCTACAATTATCTCCAAGAAGAAGGAAAAGAGGAAGAAGGATTCAAAGGTCTCCATCTCCACCAAACAGAACTCTCTCAACTCTTCCACCCTGGTAGGCCTTTCATTCGAGTCAACAAGGGTTTTAAGACCAATTAGAATGGCACAAAACAACCCCTATGTCAACTTCACGAGTGCAGTGACCCACTTGCCCTCAATGCACAACATCCAATTCCTATTGCAGCCTTGAAGAACATTCCCTACTTCACTTTAGAGAAAATCGAGACTACTCCGGTGATCATGTTAAAGACATTGTTAAACTTTGTGCAATTCATGAAATCAATGAGATGCAAGTGGCTGTCAAGTTACTGGCATCTTCATTCAAGGGTAAAGCATTGCAATGGTTTAGGAGCCTTGGAGCTGGTTCTATCACAAATTGGAATCAACTGTGTATAGCACTTCATGAGCAATTTGGAGAAAAGGGAGACAACTTGTCTCTTTTGGAGCAGCTGACAACCATCAAGAGAGCTCCCAATGAACAACTGACCGATTTCAACTTCAGATTTCAAAAGACTTGGGAGAGAATTCCAGTGGTAGTCAGGCCAACCGCAGAAGGTGCTTTTCTCTACTATCTCAAAGCTCTAAATTCTGATATTTCTATGTTGATTCAGTCCATGGGAGGCATAACTATCCCTATGGCTTATAGCATTGCCATTAGGGCTGAAAATTGTTTGATCCAAGCTGGCAAACTTGCCCCTAGACCTCCCATGCCATTGTTTCCAAGTTTAGAGAGCCCAAACACCAATCAAGCACCTAATTTGGCTCCTTCTCCCACTCCTAGAAATCAGAGTTCAAATGAAGCTTCCACTTCATCTCCAAGTGCCCCAAATGAGCTTCAAGAAGTCATGAAGAAATTGTAAAACCTAGGCAATGAGCTGGTTACTCTCAAAAGGTAGCAGGCCCAAGATTTTAGACCTTCTTATCAGACCCAAGCTCAGCCTAACAGGCAGCCATACCAACCACAAAGGCCTCCTAATCCAGTTGCAAATATGAATCAAACAATGCCTCCTGCCAATAGACCATTTCAGCCCTATAATCCAAATGCCATATCTACCTCTAAGGCATTGGTGCCAACACAAAACAACATTTCCCAGGAGTATGATTGGTGTTTCCCATGCAATGAGCCTCATAACCAATCCATGTGCTTTAATGGTGCTTTGAATCAAGCATTAATGGTGACAACTACCGGTGTGGAGGATGAGGGCGATCGAAGGAAATAGCCAACAACAAGAAACATTCCAATAGCAATCAGCCCCAAATGACACCATATTGGTAAATTGGCAAGTAGAGGATTTTGTGGCATGAACCGAGCAAGCTTCTCAAGGTGTTGCAGCTAACACAAGGTCAAAAAGGAGGAATTTGGGTGAAGAACAGCCATTAGCTTTAACCAATCCACAACCTTCCATGGCTCCATGAATGGTTGGCAAGCAAAATCAATTTCAAATTCCCAAGGGCAGCCAAGAACAGTTCCTGAGACCAAATCAAATACCGGTTTTGTTGCTCACGTGCAAGGAGTGAATGTACAAGCAAAGGGACAGCAAAAAGGATACTTCATCCCCATTTAACATCATTGATCAAATGAAGAAGACAAATGTTAATATATCAAATGTGGGAATCCCTATCTATCCTGAGCCAAAGAGATCTCATTACAAGCTACCATGAAGGGCTACTGGTCAACTTCAAATCAACGAGTCTAAAGGCAAGAGAAGGTACTTACAAATGCTTTGTCCACTGAGGGAAATCATGGAGGACAAAGAAGGCAAAATGTTGAAGCCCCCTCCTTTCTATGTTTCATTGATCATTGGAAATCAGCTAGTGCACAATTGCATGATAGACTCCGGGGCAAGTAGCTTAGTAATGCCTAAACAAATAGCTGATCAGCTAGGTCTCCAAATATGAAACAATATCCAAAGGGGTAGTGCGGTGGATGGGACAGCAAGAATAACAATTGGGATGATTAGAAACTTGAGTCTTACCTTGCATGCATGTCCAAATGTTGTTGTTTTACAATATGTATCGATCATAGACCTTCCACCACTCTTTTCCCTTTGCTTGTCAAGGGACTTCACACCAATATTGGGGGATATTTGTTTGCTGATTGGTCACACATGCTCTTTGTTGACGAGGTATGGAACCAAAGCTACAATCAGGTCAGAACCTATTGCAAACTTCCATATTGAGCCTTACACTCCAAGTTAGATTAATGCCAATTGCTCAGCATTTGATCAAGAAGACCACCCAAGCACTGATGAGGCTGACACCAAGGTTGGAAGCATCCCGGATCTAACTCTTGATGAATGAGCAAACAAGATACATGCATTTGATCCTTATCAAGAAGTGGAAGAATCTGAGCTAGGGGTCTATTGCATACACAAAGAAAATCAGCCTATTCCTAGCATCACCAAGCCAAACCACAAAGATGACAATGAGGTATGGCAGCTATTTTTTGATGGATCAAGGAGTAGACAAGGTGCAGGAGGTGGAGCCATGCTTGTTTCACCCCAAGGGGTAAAGTACTATTTAGCTTTCAGATTTTAGTTTGCATGCTCTAATAACACCATGTGAATATGAAGCCTTGGTGCAAGGGATGCATTGGGAAATCAAGAGGGGAATAAAGAACTTGCAAGTCTTTGGTGATAGTGAATTGATTGTAAATTAGGTCGGGATAGCATGCTGCCAAGAGATGATCTCCTCAAGTGCTATAAGAACAGGGTGTGGGACCTCATGGAAGATTTTGAGGGTTTTGGCATCAAATCCATTCCTAGAAAGAGAATCAAGCTGCCGGCAGTGCTCGCAGCGATAAAGGGGCAGCCTTTGACATTATGGAAAGCATTCAACATGACAAAGTATAGCCAAACATCCACATGATTGTGAGGCCTTGAGTGCCGAGATAACAATGTTAGTTGGCAAGTGTTTGAGAGTGACCAGCAAATCATCCATTTCTTGCAAGAAGAAGCTGAGTTCTCAGCCAAGAATCAAGAAAAGTTGGAGCAGTAGTATGGTGACCAAGTGGTACAACTGAGAACTAACAAGCTACCCAAGGGACTTATCACTTTGGAGTCCATTTTTAACCCCAATGATCAGTTTAGAAAGGAGAAAGCAAACATTCAGGTCAAGAGAGAGGATTCAGTATCCATCTTGGTAGAAGAGAACAAACCATTGCAAATTGGAAGGATGGCAACTGAACAAGAAAGGTATGAGTTCATACAACTATGTCAAGAGTTCCCTGACGTGTTTTCTTGGAGCTATGAAGACTTGAAAGGTTTCAATCCCAACTTAGCTCAAAGCATACCATCGAGTTGGATCCAAATACTAAGCACAAGTTAGGCGAAACAAAGACCAGTCAATCCACACATGGAGCCTCTCATGAGGAGAGAATTGACAAGCTGATTGAGTCAAGGATCATATTCTCAATCAAGCATTCTAGTTGGGTTGCCAACTTAGTTCCAATCGAAAGAAGAGTGGAGAGATCAGATTGTGTGTTGACTTCGAGAGACTTGAATAGAGCCTCCTCAAGGACCATTACCCACTCCCTTCCATGGAGCAAATCTTGCAAGTTGTGGTGGCTCCGAGAGGTTTTCACTACTGATGGCTACTCGGGCTACAATCATATTATGGTGAAGGAAGAGGACCGAGTTCAAGACAGCCTTCACAACCAAATGGGGAACTTTTGCATACGGAAAATGCCATTTGGGTTGTCCAACGCCAGATGCTACCTTCCAAAGGGCAATGGACATGGCATTCAAGGGTTTGATTAACAACGTGGTGCTGATTTACCTTGATGATATCACCTGTTTTTCCAAAAATGTAGTAGACCACCTCTCTCATTTGAGACAAGTTTTCACGAGGTGCGGGATATTTGGAGTGTCTTTGAATCCTAAGAATTATATCTTTCTTGCACATGAAGGAAAGCTCCTTGGTGATATTGTCTCCAAAAAAGGATTAGCAATTGATCCGAGAGAGGGTTGAAGCCATAAGAGCACTACCATTGCCAAGCCACAAGAAAGCCCTTCAGAGTTTCTTGGGAAGGATAAAATTTGTTCGAAGGTTTGTCCCAAATTTTGCAGCCCTTGTCAAGCCCATCACCAAAATGTTAAAGAAGAGCATGGCTTTCAAGTGGACAGTAGAAAGGCAGAGAGTTTTGAAGCAATCAAAGAAGCCATCTTCCAAGCACTAACTCTCATCAACCCGACTTCTCCAAGGATTTCATCCTCTATGCATTTGGAGGTAATGACACTATTTCGCCATTTTGGTACAGCGAGAACAAGGATAATGATGAGCAACCAATTACCTTCTTTAGCTGGAGCCTAGATGACTATGAGGTGAGGTACTCTTTTATTGAGAAGCATGTACTTGCAGTAATTAGAAGCTTGAAGAAATTCAAGCATTTAGTCTCAAACAACAAGGTCCAGTTGCTGGTATCACATGCTGGGGTTAAGGACTTCCTCCTCAACAAGGATTTGAATGAGAAAAGGGTAGGTTGGATCACCCGTGTCATGGAGTATGACATTGAGATCAAGATCACCAAGCTGGTAAGAGGAAAGGATTGTGTGAGTAGCTGGTTTTGGGAAGCAAAAAGAAGTATGCGATGAAGAAGAGGCTATTTTGATGACAATTCCAGGACAGCCATAAGCCAAGTGGTGATCAAGAAGAAGACAATGTTGCCCCCACTCCTTGCTGGACCCAAGGTATTATACACTTCCTAGGCACGAGCCTATGCCCTCCGAGAGATGAACAAGACCCAAAGGAGACACTTCAGATTATAGGCTGTCCGTATGCCATTGTTAATGGAGTTTTGTTCAAGAAAGATGTGAATGGAGTGTTCTTTGAGATGCATTAGCACAAATTAGATTCAAAGGATGTTGGAAGAGTTCCATGGTGGACCAGCTGGTGGTCATTTTTCACCAAGAGTGATAGCTCTAAAAATCATGAAGGCTGGTTATTATTGGCCTAAAATCTTCAGTGATTGCTATACATGGATCAAGAGGTGTAAGAATTGTGCATTCTTCACAGGAAAAGAGAGACTTGTTACCCTTCCATTACATCCAATCTCAGTTGACCAGCCATTCATGCAATGGGGTTTGGACTTCATTGGAGTCATTAATCCCAATTCAAGCCAAGGGCACAAATGGATTTTGACAGCCACGGACTACTTCACCAGATGGACAGAAGCAGTAGCACTCAAAGAGGCAAATGAGTCTAGCATCTTAGACTTTTATGAGGGGATAACAACCAGATTTGGTGTACCTGCTACAATAATCTCTGATAATGCATTGGCATTCATTGGATCTAAGGTGACTGAGTGGGCTGTCAAGAACGAGATCTACCTAAGCACTTCATCAAACTATTACCCTCAAGGTAATGGCCAGGCCAAGTCTACAAACAAGAACTTGTTGAGGATCATTAGGAGGACTCTTGATGAGAATCAGAGGTCTTGGCATACCAAACTGAAATCAGCCTTATGGGCTGATAGGATAACTCCCAAGAGATCCATAGGTAACTCTCCATTCAAGCTTGTCTATGGAAGAGAAGCAATCTTGCCCATGTCACTTGAGTTGCCAACATTGGAACTCATGAAGCAGCTAGAGTTGCTAGAGTTTGAGCCCATGGAGGTGAGGTATGCAGAGTTGATGTAGCTGCAAGAGATTAGAAATCAAGCATCCCAAGAATGGAAAAGGATCAAGCTTTGATCAAGAAGGCCTTTGATAGGAAGGCCAAGGATAGGTCTTTCCAAGTTGAAGATCTAGTGTTGAAATGGGATGTGGATAGAGCGGAACCAGTGAAGGCATTCAAATTTTGATGCCATTTAGAGTGGCCCATACATGGTCACGAAGTGCAAGAATAGTAATGCTTTCCAATTGGCCTCATTGGATGGTGAAGAACTGTAGATTCCAGTCAATGGAATCTATCTCAAGCATTGCTTCTAGAAGGAAATTTACCACCTTGTAAATATTAGATTAGATTTTCATTCCTCTAAGTGCTTTGTGCATTGTCTTGCTGTAGGTTAGTTTTGCTTTCCCTAAGTGCTTTGGCACAACTTGCTGTCCATGGAGATGTTTTGCAATCCTTGCTTCCATCAGGTGATATCCCATCTTCTTCCTTGTAATTTTCTAGTCAATTGGGGTATTAAATAGAGAATCAAGTGACTCCATTCCCAATGGATTGCTTCAGGCTACTGGTCTTTTCATCTAGCAGGTAGATGACCCCGCTGAGTCGCCAAAATTGTTATCCAAAATTCACCCCCTCAGGGTAAATTTTGATAACATGCATCAGATCTTGGAGGCCAGGAAAAATCATGAAAATCAGCTAAGTCCCAAATCCAGGCAGTCGGGACAGTTGGGACGTTGGGGCGCGAACCGGCCGAAAAACCACCAGGTAGTCCGCACGACAATTGAGACATCTAGGCCATAGGTACACGTGGGACGCGAAAAGCCCGAATCGGCCGAAAGAAAGAAAATTTTCCTAAGTCTTTGTTCCGGGACAGTTGGGACAAAAGTACGCGGAGGACGCGAACCGGCCGGTTTGGGCCGAAACAGAGGAATTTCGTGATCGGTACAATCAAGGCCAAAAGTACGCACAGACGCGAAAAGCCGACGGAGCCGACAAGGTGAATGAAATCTTGCCACGTGTCTTGCGCAAAGAGGGGCAAAGAAGCCCGAATCGGGGCGGTTCGAGAGATTTTGTCCTGCAGACAATTTTGGGACATCCGGCCAAAAGTACACGTGGGACGTGGGGAGCCGAAAAAGTTGCCAACAAATCACGGCGTGACACATGTCACAAGGAGAGGGTGAGATTTTTACTTAATGTTTTTCCAAGTTTCCAAAGGTGAAGTTTGGAGGATTGGCCCGAGCCCCCTGTCCTCCAACCAAATCATGCCACGTGCCCCAGCTCGTCGACACGTCAGAGGAATTTTGGAAAATCCGCCAAGGCTAAAATGAAGTAAAATGAAGCAGGAAGGGCCCGCAACCAATTAAATTTTGCCACGTGTCATCTAGGTGTCGGAGTGTGGGAAAATTTCAAATTTTTTGCCTGACATCCTTTTTTGGGTCGTTTTGCCCTAAAACTTCAGACCTTCATATCTTTTGATCCAGAGCTCGAATTTGTATGTTCTTTATATCAATGGAAAGCTGGTGAAATTATCTACATGATTCCAGGGTCAATCTGGCATTTTGGTTCATTTTGGAGAGAGAAAATTGAGAAACACATCTGGCACATAATAATAGACAAAAGTGATGTTTCAACAACCAGCTTTAATACAACAGTAGCATGCTTCACTGCTTTTACTGCTTCAAGACAATCTGCCGTTTTGCTAGGATTCCCTGCTTCTGCCATAATAAGATGAGTTAAATTTAACCTATAAGTGGTTGGGGTAGATCTGAATTTCCTCTCTCTTCCCTCTCTCATTCTTCCTATATATTGTAAGGAGGGGCTTCTTTCTAAAGGTCAAACATTCCTGTTTTTGCCCCTCCCTTCTTCTCTTTGGCAGGCGAATTTGTGGAGTTCAAACCTCCCATTTGAAACTATAATGGAGCTCTACCTCTTAGTATTTTGTAGTGTATTTATTGATCTTTGGAGAAAGTAATGCATGTCTGTGGATGATTCTCAACCCTCTCCGTATTCATTTACATCCTCCCGGTCTTTCACCGCAAGTTTTGTTATCGTGCATGATCTTGCATCACATTTGAATGGTCTGTGTTTATCAAAGAAGATAGGTGTTCTTCATTCCTCGGTGCATCACCTCTCGTTAGCTTAGGTTTATTTTCATGCATCTTCTTACCTGTCTCCTTGGCAAGTTAGATTAGGTTTTAAGTAAACCCTCTGCATTTTTGTGTGCATCTCGAACAGAGGAATAGGAACCACCTTCTCTAGAGAATCCTTTCTCATTTTTACAGGTCCCACACTGGAGAAAGGATTCAAAGTTGTGCAATCACAAAGGATGCCCGAACATCAACTTAGAAACCTGATTTGCATCCGGGGGTGCTGTGATTTTGCACTAACATGTCCCTTTCACTCCACCTTTATTAGATGACTCATACCTATCTGACATCGCTCTTCTATTTGTTGAGCCCCCTCATTGGGATGAGTATCTACCTAACCTTAGTCATCTTTTGAAGAGTCTACTTGTGATGCACTACAGGTCCCTCATCCATCTACAGGTGTTTCAGAGGAGTTCATCATCTCTTTTGTTAGGAGTGCCCCTTCGAGAATCATGTCACTTCCACATTTCCAGAGACCTTCATTGATCCACCCTCAGCTGTGGATCCCTTTTTGTTGTGGAGGATGTTTTGTTCCCTTCACATCACTTGGACATCCTTTCTACGGTGTTCCTCTTTTTCACACTGACATTTCTATGCATGTGGCATTACCTTTGGTTACTTGGCACTCACTTGCTAGACCTATGTCACACTTCTGTGCACCAGACTCAGAGTTCTTCGTGTTGCTACCTTCAGTTTCCTTTGTGGAGTGGGCGGACTTCCAGCACATCATTTATGTCCTTCCTAAGGGCAGGCACATAGTTCATTGCGGGTGGCTCTTCTTCAGTCCAGAGGCAGAGGATCTCATCATCAACATTCTTCTGGGAGACTTCCTAGAGTTACGAAGTTCAGATCCATCCATGGCATATTTTACATTCCTCTCATCTCCTCCTCTTCTCTCTCTCTTCTTCTTTTTTTCGAGAGATTTCCTCTTTGTAAATGGGTACCTCTTCAGATCTTCTATGGCCGGACCAATATTTGGCATATTTCTTAGATTAGAGGTGTGTTCTATTCTCTTGTGGTGGATGTTTTTTCCATTGGGTTTTCCTTCATTTCTTGGGATCTTTTTCTTGTACATGGGTACCTCAGTAGGCTTTGTTCCGGGACCCATTTCTCATTTCTGACTTGCCACCTCATCCTAAGTTACGATGAAGGGGGGGTATTGGTGTGTATTATTTTCCACATCATTAGGTGAGTCATCTCACTTAGGTGAGATCGTAGGTCCATGTGTCATTTAGGGGTCATTATGAGATTCTCTTACGCATTAGTTTGTCAAGTCGTCATATATGCGTCATTAGGAGTTACACTTCTATTCTCGGGAATGTAACTCCCCTCTCTACTCAATTTTTCATGATTATAAGATGGGGTTACTCAAAGACCTCTCTATATGTACACCCCATTTGATCTATGAGATAGAGGAGAGTTTTATGGCTTAACCAGGTTCTGCCCATGTTTCAAATCTTTGCATGCACATTCGGTTAATGCTCACTCCTCTCAAGATCTCTTCATGCTATCGTTCACATGTCCGTTGATGTGCACATCATCCCTCATGATCCTCGCTTGCGGGTTTTAAACCCTCTTTCAAGTTTTGGGCATATAACAAGGGTGGCACTCCAGTGTATGGGGTTGTCATGTAGGTTGATTGAGAAGAAGGCAATGAAACAGGGGGTACGTACTGCAATGTATAATGGATGAAACGGGAGGTTGTTGATAGTATGTATATGGGGGTGGAAGGGTCATGGTAACCCTAGTGGTAATAGGGGCTAATGATTGTGGAATGGAAAGGACCACATTCTGAAATGGGGTAGGGGTCACCAACAATGGAGGTGGTAATGTAGCTATGGGTATGTGTGAGACATTAGGGGCAGATGAGATTGTGTTTGGGGTAGTTGTTGAGGGTATGGTGGATGTAACAGGTGCCATGGAGGTAACAGATGCGGCAATCATAGTGGGTATAGGACCTAACTGTGAAATGACTGGGGGTAAGGTAGATGCGGGAAACACAGAGCTAGATGGGGCCGATGCGGGAGTGGGTGCGAGAGTTAGGGGGATAGATACGGGCATGTCATATATCAACTGACCCGAGGCATCTCGAGTGGATGAGTGGGAAAGGTAGAACTACAAGGTGGTAGGGTTTTGGTCAAGGATTCATGTGAACTCCTCATCTTCGGTAGTGATAGTAATAGGCTAGATGGGATCCATGGCTGGTGATAAAATGGAAGGTGGTGAAGGACTAGGTGGGAGTGGTTGACAATTGGCATGAAATACAAGTGCACTTACTTGTCTTTGGGTTAGCACCATGTGAACCATTACTGATCGGGTAGGGCTGTTTCTCTGTAAATGACATAGAGAACAACAGGAACAGGTGAATCTGGTGATAAAAAGTAGATTAAGTACCAACCGGTTACTAGAATGTGAAATAGGCTAACTAACGCCGGTCAGGGGGTAACTACGCCGATTCATCAGAGAAAATGGACAATGAGTGAACAACAAGGTAGAAGGTAAAATCTGACAAGTATGCCAAATTTGATGATGTTTACAACGCCAATGGGAATTATGACAAAGGATGACAGGACTACTAAAAGTGGAAGAAATTGAATAAAAATGTCCTTTTGAGTAGGTTAGCAAAAGGACTTGGAACCGACATCAGTTGGGTATAACCGATGATGGTCAGAGATAACCGATGATGGTTACTATGAAATTGAAACAGTGATGAAAGAAAAGTGGTTGTGAATTAAAATCTGATGTAGAATCAGACCTAGAATTCTGAGAATGATGATGATATGGCCCAGGCACACTCAAGTGAAGTTGGAATACACCAGCTATGATGAGGAGCATGCAAGGATGAATAAAAAAACTAAAGAACATGATCTCTCACCTCAAAATGCAAGCCAAGTAGAAACACTAAGAAAATGTGATCCTAGGAGTTCCTTTTCTATTATGTTTGTTTAGCTTATGTTGTTTAGGGACTAACACATGAATTGTGAAATAGATTTTTTGGTGAGGATGGATTCCTACAAAGAAGGAGATCTAAAATGTGAGGTTTTAGGTATGCTATGGTGGGGAGTGAGGCTTTGCTCTAAAGTATGACTCGACATAGCAATGAGCTAGGTGCCCACTGTGTCATGATCATGTGATCACCTACATCTTCTTCTAGGTAGGATGTTGTTTAATAATGTATGTATTTTGAATTTTTGTGAGGTTTGGTAAGACTCAGAGAAAGAGAAAAGGAAAGAAGTACTTTTCTATGATTCATTTGTCAACCATCAGCTTGGCATGACTTCCAGCAGTATAGGTTGCCCTCAATTAATGTGAGCTAATGCAATAAATTAGAATGAAATGCACTTTATTTTTAAGCCCAAATTGAAATGTGAAATTGGATGACACAATAAGATGAAGAGTAAGAGGGATGCTCTTTCACTACAATGCATAAAACATGAAGAAATGGTTCTTTTTAATTACACCAAAAGAAAAGTCTCCTTTAGAGAAAATAGAAAGAAGAGGTAGGTTACCAAGGAAGAAAATTAGTGTGTACACTTTTCAGAAGGGAAACAAACACACAACTTTTCCTAGGAATGAATGAAATGTAAGGAACCCCGCATGGTCCCACCAGTGCTTGCCAAAATGTTTCACCTTATTCTTAGATCGCTTTTTGAAGTGTTGATGAAACAGATAGGGTAATGGGCATAGGAGGAATACTTGCTCAAATGCTAGTTGATGGGTTGTTGTGTGCGTATGACTTCTAAATCCATAGTTGATCATGAGAGCTTCTTTTTGGCTAGGAGGAAATACATGTAATGCAAATCAAGACCACCGTAAGGAATTAAACAATATGGGCAGTGAACTGCCTAGCGTATGTTAGATCCGGGAAGTGTGATACTTCCTATATGGCTATCAGTCCACTATTTTAAACAATTTAATGTTGTAAACAAAGTAAATCCTATTGTACTTTGAAATGATTTAGGTATCTCACTTAAAACACAATAAGAAATAGATCTAATCTAACAAGAGCTAGCTAGAATAGAATCCAAAGGTCAAATGATGGGTTATGGGTTTTGCGGGTTTGACAGAGGTCTCGGGAGATCACGAGGTGGATGAGGGTGAGATGAAATTTGGTGGTAGGTCTCGTGTCAGGGATGTGTGGGCAAATACAGAGACCTATGTCGGTCGAGGGTAACCGACGGTAGTCGGGTGTGACTAGTGCCTTCTTATGGAAATTTAGAAATGTCACGAACAAGCTTTAGGTCTCCTTTGTTATTGTACAAAGGACTTTGGTTGGTCGAGACAAGGTATTGGGTGACTGAGGTAGACTTCAGAAAGGTTTTAATGGGTATATGGAGTTGGAAATGTTGGAGAAGGTCAATAGGTGGTTAGGTAAACAATAGATGATAAAATAATGATGAAATGAAATAAAACAGAGAAGTATGATGTTATACTTGGATTATTGTCCTGGATGCTTGTGTGTGAAGGATGGAGGTGCTGATGAGAGGCTTGAAGGCTGCAAGTGATCACCAATTAAAGGAAAACTTCTGCATGGGCTGCATGTGCACTCCTCTTTGCTTGGTTAGATTATATCTTGGTTGGGATGGCTATACAGGAAAAGATGTTTGATCTCCTTCCTTGCATGCATGGTCTCGCTGGAATTTTCTCTCTGAAGATGTGTTATCTCTCTAAGATGTGATAATGCTCACCAACATTTTGCTCCCAACTTCCAACCTTGAGAATAATATTATTTTGGGGTTAAAAGGGTAACTGACGATTTACGGTTTCGACTTAATCGGCGGCGCTTAGGGGTAACCAAAGACGGCCAAGATGAGATTTCCTAGTTTTACTAAGCTAGGGAGATCCTCTTGATTTCCTCAAATCTCGTGTTGTTAACCCATGGATTATACTGGGAGCTTCTTGTGAGCATACAAGAATGTGGTTAGAGGGAATGTAGGTATTGATGTTTAGGGTTTGGGTAAGTCTTAGTTGTGGCAACTTACTAAGAATAGGTCTTAGGTTGAGTTGGCTTGGTGAGGTGTCTAAGTGAACAGATGTGTGGATATTATTTAAAATAATATATTTAAATAATAGATATAGTGAGGATAATGAAT
The DNA here is from genome assembly GCA_018340775.1 of Taxus wallichiana var. yunnanensis. Lineage (NCBI taxonomy): Eukaryota > Viridiplantae > Streptophyta > Pinopsida > Cupressales > Taxaceae > Taxus > Taxus wallichiana. Next base: position 444,629,539 of record CM031239.1, read on the forward strand.
TAATCTAAATTAAAAATTAATATTAGTGGGGTGAAAGGAGTCATGGCTAGGTGAATGTGATGAAGATTTTTAATTTAGTTTCCAATCTATTTGAGGAGTTGAATCATTGATTTGAGCTTGTATGAATGAGTTTTTTTGAGTTGGAAAAGTTTGCACATGCTTTTGTATATTTAGAATTAAATATTAATTCCATGTATTTTATTTTATTCCCCCAAAAAAGTGAAGCGACTTTTAAATTTTGCATTTATTTGTTTTAGTTTGGATTTTCATGCTTTTGGAAGATTTGTTTAGTTAACTAAAATACATGATTTGATTTTTTTATAATTTTTCCTCTTGCACATATTTAATTGATTTGATCTTTAATTAATATATTTTTCTCTAGTTAACTTGAGATGTTAATTAATAAAGTGATATTAATTAATTGGAGAAGAGGTGGAGTGTAAATGAATAATGTGTAGGATTTATTTAATTATTTTGATATTAAATTGGCTAATAAAATTAACTGATGGGATAGGATATGAATAATAAAGATGAAAATATTAATTAATTAATCCCAGGAATAGGATATGAATGTAATAGTGTCCATAGAAAGAATATTTAATAATTCGAAACCATGTGTGAGTGATAGGAAATGATTAGGAAAATATTCGGGAGTGATAGAAGTTTACTCACAATGATATCGCAAAAGATATTAAAGGTTATAAAATAGCATAATATATCAAAAGTGGTCGAAAGTGGTCATAATGTACTGTGAAGTAATTACAGGATGATTTTAGAGGTTTAGAATGTGTAATGTGATATTTTAGGGTGTATACGAGATGTTCATATAATATATTCAAATAATCAGTACATTGTTATGATAATATATTTTTCCTTATTTATACTTGATGATAAACTTCAAAAACTTGAGCAACTATAGATATGCAAAGTTCTTAATCTCTGAAAATAGAAATACTCTATTTTGCTTCATAATTTCTTGAATTTGGACTCCAAAATATTTGTAATAGTTCGAATATCATGCATTTGAGTATGAAAAATTTTCAGCTTATTTCAATATTGGGCTCCCATGGATTTTCCAAACTTTTCACCTTTAAAATTAAGTCTTGTTAATTCCATATGGTGAGCTTTGATGGCTTCACATGTTTTTCTTTGTAAGGACCATGTCAAAGTGTGAAAATAGCTTTGGTAAGAAGGTTCCACATATGTATAGTTCTTACAAACCATTTCTATTATATGATCTTTCTGTCATGTATGTTTGACTACAAAGTGTGAACCAATAAGAAAACACTATAGTTTTCATAGTTTTAGACTCTACATAGCTTGTATTAGTCACCGGAAAGTGTAAACCAATAAGAAATCTCCATGCTTATATTGTTTTCACAATGTCAATTGTTTGGTAGGTCATGTCAATCATTGTGAAGTGTAAACCAATAAAAAAGCACCAAGTTACTTTGTAATTCACAATGTCATTCCTTTGATAACCTTGTTAGTTTTTAACTAATAAGAATATTCCATGCTACTTTACTTTTTGCATAACCAATCTTTGCTAAGAATTTGTCAAAAATAGTCAGAAGTGAGCCAATAAGACATATCCACGTTGTTTCGTAAAGTGTAATGTCATTCCTCAATAAGTATTTTGAATATGTAATGATGTGAATAAATAGATTCCACATAGTGATCTTTATTCAAAGAATTTAGGTTTTCTAAGATTTATGAGGTACTTGTCCTATCAATTTATGAATTGTAAATGAATCGACAATCTCGACATAATTTCATAACTTACAAAACTTGTTAGGTATAAAGAGTATAAGGAACCAATAAGGAAGCTCCACTTAGTTTTAGAATTGTTAAAGTTTGTAATTCTTGAAAATTCATTCAAAAAAAAATAATGCCACAAACTAGAAAAAATTTCAGAACTTGTAAGATAATTTGTGAGTAAACATTTATGGGTTAGCTAACACTGTGATGTTCTGCAAATTTTCATAGACCAAAAATGTTATTTCCTTTGTAAACAAATATTAACTTATGATCAATTACCTCCAAAATAACCATTCATAATTATAATTATGTGTTCAAACTTGTAACATTTGATAAACATGAAGTAATTTATTTAAAATACACAAGGAGAGAGAAACATAACTATAGAGGAAAGAGAAGGAATGATCCAAATGTGCAACATAGATAAACATGCAGATTAAAGACTACAAATTATTTGGTACCAATATTGGAACTAGAAACTGATAAGGGGAAAGACTATATAACTATTATATGGTCATGACCTAATTTCTACAGTCTTGACTTCAATCTTTCTAGTCTTGAAACCTTTGACATTATGGATCTGAAACTTCTTGTGTGCTTCACTTATTTGGAAATGAATTTCGTTGTATGCCACTCTTTCTCGCACAACTTTGAGATGACTTGTAATCACCTACAAAAAATTGGAACCCTATAAACCTGTAAAACCTTTGATGTAGTTGAGTGCTTTAGACCTGTAGTAGGGCATTCTCTAATTGATGTGTAGCTGATTTTGGTATATTTAGGATTTAGGAACCCCTTTAAGTGCTTTTGGAATGATATTTGCAATTTGAGGTTGTAAGAGTTTCAAGTGAGTTATAAAGTGATATTGACTTTCTTATATAGAATCTTATATGTAAAATATTTTGATAAGGCATACCATAGGAAGATAAAATGAAAAGACAAATGAAAAAAATGAAATTAAAGTAGATCAAAACATAACTATTCTCAATGGAATGCTTGGGAGATTTTTGAATATGTTTCAAATGATTTTTTGACATGGTATAGATAAATTTCATCACTAAGAATGTCTTATAGTGTTAAGTATAATTTTTGGTCATGTTTTTTATATGAGATTTTACATAACCATGAAGGTCCCACCTTTTATATATATCAAGTCAACAACAAATATTAGCATAAGGTAAATCTTTCTTGTAAAAACTTGAAGAGATGGATAAGTACTAAATTTGTACTTGTTAATAGAAAAAGGGAGATATGACCATGCCTTTTGATTACATCCCTTGCACCAACCACCTATTTCATGCTCAAATTGATGTACCACATCTATGGATTCTAATATTTCAGTCACATGTTTGGGTAGTTAACAGGGAGGTGTCAAAGCACATTCAAGTTTGATCACATTATAACCTTGATAGTGCTAGTATGTCTCTATAAGTAGTAAAACTAATCAAATTTATGACTATGCAAATAGCTTCTGCACATCTACAAATTTCATGACAAATAAAATTATAAAATTATTAATCAATCAAAATATATCTATGAAGATTTACAAAATAATTGAGAATGCAATAAATAGAAAAACACTCAATGAATAATCTTTGTACTATCAAGCACTTTCTTCATTAACATCTTCCTCTTTAGAGAGTAAAAACTAGTATAATTACATAAAATGGCCATTGCCATGGGGCTTAAAATATCTAGTTAAAAATAGCTCAAATAATCAAAAAATTGTGAGTGGATAATTAAAGGATAAAAACTATAGCTTCCATGTAAGAAAGTTGATACTTCCTATTTTTAAGATTATATATTTAACAATATTAAATCCTAAAAATAGGAAATCTACTACTTGTTCAAGATCTACTTAGAGGTTTTGCTTGAATTTTCCTATGTATACTACGTTTGACTACGTTGAAATTCATTCACACATGATTTGAACTCATTCTCAATATAACCCATGTTCAGAATAGGCATCCTTATCAAATCAGGAACTTCTTGTATCACTAATGGAACTCCGTTATAGATAGATTTAGAATTTTTACTCATAAAAGAAGCTTTCTCCACTTTTCCATTTACGAAGTCACCAATTTCATAATATCTTATGTCTCACAAGCCATATATACCGGAAAATCTATAACGAGAGTATAAATGAATGCTTGAAATTGTTTCTCAAATAATGACTTCTAAATTAGCATGCCTTATGTATGATGCATAAAGTACTCTAAGCTTCAGTTAATTCAATGGTCTTCTCTACTATCCCTCATATATCTCTCAACAATCCTTCCACTATGGTCATCTAATCACATAATTCTTTCAAAATGTTGCCCATGCGAGATCTTTCCTACATTCAAGTCATGGCTTTTGATTAACAATACATTGAGATAAAGACCCATGTTTATGATAGCTAGTATATTTTCCATCATACAATTTATTCTAGTCATACATTTATATTGGTCGTGTACCTGTTGTAACCCTTTTTCTCGCTACATCTTGATGACATCGTACAAAAAATAATAGCTCATACAAAGTTCTCATTTCATTTGCAGATTGAGAAAAGTGTTCTTTAGCATAGTGAATTTCTTTTGAGCATGAATATCATCAATCTAAGCCTGTGTTCTCTTAACCAAAGAATTTTTAATTTTTTGAGTGGCATTAATAACTCGATTGAAGTCTCGCATCCATGACTTCCCCCGTGTTTTCTTTCTTGGAAATCCTCAAAATTTCATCCTCTATTTACATGTAGATAGGAGTGTATCCTTGGGAAAAATTAATCTTTTTGACCCTCTTGATGGTGCATGTGGTAGTATCATACTTAAGTTTCACCTTTGTGTCTTCAATTTGTGTCATTATAGAAGCCATTTTTTTTTGTAGGAGTCCATGCTCCTTCTAAAGTAGTAGATTTAATTGTGGTTATGGAAGAAAAGGTAGAAGATGGCATTAGCACTTTTGGTAGAGTTTACGCCAAAACTATCGAGATAACCCTACGAAATTTTTAAAGCTGGTTTTGCAAAATTACCTTTATTAGAGAAAATCGGGTTTTCGGGTTTCACCAACAGGTCAACATGTGTTTTGAATGCTTTATGTCTTGTGTTCCCAAAACCCAAACCCGCTTCAAGTAAGTCATGTCGGGTTTTCGGACCTTCGGCGCATCGAACATGCCTTATTTGAAACATGTTTTGTGTCACTGTTTTCCGATACCCGAAGTCTGATTCAGTCCTTCATGTCGGGTTTTCGGAACTTTGAAGCATCTAAACATCTCATGCTTTGCGTCGATTGTTTCCCGCAACCCGAAACCTGAATTGCTCTAAACACCTTTGTGTCGGGTTTTCGGACCTCCCGAGCATGCTGACATGGCATTAATGCCGAGTTGTCGGGTGAGTTGGCACGTGCCAGCCGAAGTGTATTAATTGCAAATTTTCTTATATATATGTGGATTTCCACGTCATTTTTACCGACGTATTTTTAACTCGTGGATTTTCACGCATGCTTCTCCAACCTCGAAACCCGAAACTCACCTGTGCCCGATTGAATTGCCCATTTTTGATCTTTCCTTGCTCTGGTTGAAGGTATCTCTCTCTCCATTCTTTGTTCATGGTTTTTATGGATTGATTGCGTATGGAATTCTTCCCATTTTCTTACCAGGTTTGTGGGGTTTTTATTCTTTTTCCTTTTGGGGTTGTTTTCTAAACCGGGTTTATGTTTTAGGGTTTATCTCTTTGGAATTACCACTTTGTGTTATTTCCCAAGAATTTTGTTGTAATTAAAATGTGTTTGGTATATGAATGGTAAAGTAAGAGCTTGCATGTTTTAAATTCAACAAAAACCTTGTTCCCTCTTCTCGGGTTTTGAAGGGTGTTGTGCAGTATCAAAGACCCGAAGTATATCAGAAGATTTGGCGTGTCGGGCTTTCCAAAGTTTCCGACATCTTCAAAGTGTCGGGCTTTCCAAAGTTTCCGACATCTTCAAAGTGCCGGGCTTTCCAAAGTTTCTGACATCCTCAGCATCGGGTTTTCTGGATTCCCCGACATCCTCCTCAGTGTGTCGGACTCTTCCATTCTTCCGGCATCTCCAGTAGGTCGGGATTTTCACAGTGTGCAACACCTCCTGATCTCCGAAACTCTCATCCTTCAAAATCCTTCATGTCGGACCCTGGTCCATCGCAAGAAAAGACTGAGAAGTCAGGAAGGATGAAATACAAGTTCAGAAAGGTGGAGTCTCCATCATATATCGATTGCAATTATGACATCCAAGATACAGAGCTCGGAAATATAGATATTGAGGATTTCTGGAGTAGGGTAAGGAGTTCCTCCCAAACTCCATGGATGAAATCGATAGCCGATAGCGGTTTACCTCTTGCAGCGGGTTTTCCCATGTCCGCTCAGTGCCCTGAATTCATCTTAGCCTGCGCTTCCAGTTATGACTCTGCTTCTCGTTCTGTGAGAAATCAGGCAGGAGAAGTAGTGATCAAATTGGATGGAGGTTACTTTGATGACCTCCTCAAACTGCCCAATTTTGAAGAATATGGAGAGTTGGATATCAAGTCAGCTCAGAAATCCTGGGATAACGATCAGGAAGATTGTATCAAGCATGTAAATAAGAAGTTCCTGATCAAGGCCAAACCGGCTGTCTCCAGATTCCCAAGACTTATCCCCAGGAGTGATTTCATCCAGGAGATCAATGACATCATCACTTTGTTGAGTCGGGTTTTGGTTTACCTGAATCAAATGTGTTCCAAGGGTGGATGTATCAATTCATGATCACCATCAAGAAGAATCAACAAGGGATTGACTGGGGCACTCTCATTAGTAATGAGATAGATTCCCAAATGACAACAGTCTTGTCCACAGGGAAATTTTATATGTCTTCATATGTCACATATGCAGCGGCCGGGATGAGGAACTATCCCGGGTTGGATACCAAGGGAAGCAGGATGGTGAACCATGTTTATCAATACTTCCCTCAACTGACAAGAAAAGGGTCCCAAGACCAATTCAGAAGGGTGAATGACGCCTTCTTTTATGAAAACATCTGCAGGTTAAACCCTGAATTGAGGAAGACAAGAGTCTCAGATGAGGCCTGGGCTGAAGTTTCCAAATGGGGATGTGTCTTCTTACAATTCAAGAAGTTCACATATCTTCGGGTGGTCATGTACTTGGGGATCCTTTCCGTCTGCCCCGATATCCAGGGGATAAACTGATATTGATGGAATTGGTTAGGCAACTGTTGGATTTCCATAAATTCCAACAAAGTAAACATAAGGCTGTTGTATCCTTCCCAATTTCTATTGGAAGATACACTTGTTCGAACAGTGGTGAAAGCTAAAAATGTTATCCATGAGCTTCAGGACAAGTTGAAGAAGCATATGAAGCCCCGAGACGGGTTTGACATTCGAGGAGTCCTCAGGGCGTATGGAACCCTGCACCTGCACAGGCCAAGCATAGAGGACATTTGGATTGATCTGCGTGATGAGGTTGTTGTTCGCAGAAAGGATCATAGCAGATTGACAATTGCTGAGATTCAAACACTTGAGCTTGCTGATTTACCAGAAGGTACTAGTGACAATGAAAGTGTTTTGGATCTTTCCTATGATGGACTAAATGAAGATCAATATGTTTTCCCACCTATTGATTGGTCAATCAGTGAAAAAGCCTCCATTACAAATAGGTCGGATTTGATTCTAGCATCCACCAAAGCATGGCTCTCCTCTTGGGGAATGAGTTTTAAAGATGATAAGTTTTCAAAGTTGGCTGCTTCAGAGGCGGGGCCCTCCAAAAAGGAAAAGGACAAAAATCTTCTAGGGGGCCTATAAAGGTCAAGTTTGTCAAAAAGAGGAAAGAAAGAGAAATCTCTTCAATTATTTCTCCAGTTGAACGGTGGATGTGCCAGAATCACCAACACCACCAGAAATAGGAGAAATTACTTTGGAAGAAGAAGGAAGCCAGCCTCTGGTTTCATCATTTGTTGATTGCCCAACTGAAGGGACCTTATCTCTTGCATCCCAGGCTTTGGAGTCTGAATCTGCGCCTCCTCCCTCACAACCACTCCTACCTCCTCATTCTCCATCAACTTCTTCAATAATGGCCAGTATTTTCTCTGGACTTTCACCCCTCTCTGCTGGGACCCAAGTGATCACCAACACGCCCCCTCCTGTGCCTCTTTTTATCGGATCTACTACCACATTGGTAACTATTCCCCCTTCACTAGTAGAATCTTCTCCCCTTGAGAGTAGGATACCAGCTTCTACAACAGTGGAAACTTCCTCTGATACGCCACAATGGCTACTCGAGAAAACTCCGAGGAAGAGGAAGGTGATTGTACCCATACCAGCCTTTGATTTCAGCTCACTCAAGGCTTCTACTACTAAATCTGCCAAGAAACCTAAAACAGTTTCAAGGGTTTTGGTGGACGCTTCAGGGGATAAGTTCACAGAGATCGCCACTCCTGCGATTGAAAAAACTAAAGAGGACATAACAGCCTCTGATTATCAGATAACCAGGGTGGCTCTAGGAAGAGTGACAGCAGAAGGGGCACAACAAGATGCACGGGATGCCACAAACGTGTTGTGCCAGAAGTTGAAAGAAACAAAAGACAACAGAGATGAGCTTAAAGGAAAAGTGGAGCAGTTGACTGAGGTTTTGCTTAAACTCTCAAAACCCCTTGAATCCATACCATCTTCTTCTGTCCCTGTCGGATTCGATTTCTCATCAGTACCTACAATTGAGAAGATTGCTAAAAAAGGAAGGGTGGTCGATGAATGGATCCAAAGGCTGCTCCAACAGGGGAAGGAAGTGATGCAAGACGTTGTGAAAGTTCATCAATCTTTGGGGGACATGCAGAAGGATGGAGAGAAGATGGACGATGATTTCTCTCAAGAAATTGGACATCTTGATTTGACTTATGAAGCTCTCCGGTATTAAAGCAAATACCATCACATCTCTTGGTAGAAGAAGGCGTCATCCCACATACGGATAAGCATTTCCAGCTGACTAAAGCCATCAGGTTCAGGGTGAAGATTCTCAACGAAGCCTGCGGTAAGTTGAGAGAATCAAGGGATAAATTGATTGATGGAAAAAGTGATCTGGAAGAAGAGTTGCTGAAGATTTGTCCAAAGGTGTCAGTTGGAAACTCAGGTATCCTATCGGCAGATGATCTTTTCAAACAAGTCCAAGAGTCTATTCAAGGCGTGAGCCAATGCGCGCATGATTTGATATTGAGATCATTGATCGGTTTGTAAGAATTGAACATTCTTTGGAGGCCTTGAGAAAGCTCAACAAAGGATTGAAAAAGCTTCCCGGCATTGCTAGTGATACCCATGAAACCTGCGAAGTTTTGAATGATCATTCCACTGCGCCTGATGAAAACAAAATGCAAGGCATAATTCGAAAGTTCCAAGAATTTCGGAACAAACAGTCTCAGCTGGAGGAAGAGAAAGATGAAGGAGCGAAAGATGATGATTCAGATTAAGTCCCAATGTTTCATGTCATTTCAATCTTGAAATTGACATGTCTTTTTCATTTCTTTTTCGTCACATAGGAAGCAAATTTTGACTTGGTCTCCTGCGCGAGAGTCAAGCAAAATAGAACTCTTTTTAAAGAACACTATTTTCTAGGATTTATCCTATTTTCTCTCGATTCCTTTTATTATAAATAAGGGATGCTTATGCATTCCAAAGGGTCGAGATTTTTGTAATATTCAGAGCTATTGGAAAGAAGAAAAACTTTGTGTTTTCGTTCAATCATTTTGAAGAATAGGAGTTGATATTATTTCACAAACTTTGTGTTGTGGGATATATCTTTCTTAAGACATTGTTCTTACGTTCATGATCTTAAGCTATTCTTTGCGTAGCATCTTAGTGTTTCTAATCATCTCAGACATTATATTTATGATCTAAAGCTCGTATGATTATTTCGTGCTCTGTGTTTACTCGAAAGAAAATACGTTTCTCTCATTTCCTTTCCATTGTGCTTCTTTCATTGTAATAGTTTCTAACCCAGTTCATTTACGAAAGCAATACCTTTGAATCATGTGAATGTGGATTTCGGGATTCTATCCCAACCCCAATGGTTAGATTAGTGTGAATACTGTATATATTGTTTTTGTTGTGTTTTAGATTAGTAATAAGCAGGCAGCCTCACTATGTCTTTGAGGAGGGATTTAATCCCATATACTGTGGTTGAACCTCATATTTTGGATTGACAAAATATCCAACCAACAGTTTTTGGCGACTCCGCTGGGGAATACGGATTTATAGTATAAAGCTTATCCTCTTGGTGTCTGGCGACTCCGTATTTTCCTTATTTTTAAAGGTCTCTTTCCCAGTTCAAGCTGGCCAGGAAGATCTTCACTCGGTCCCGCCGAGCCCAAGGTGAAATTGACCCACTCTTTGAGTTGCTACAACAACACAATTTCAGCCTGTCCCCCAACAACATTGTTTCTAACCGAACCAGAAGTTCTTCGCCTGTTCGGAGAAACCGGATCCCCGTGGAACGGGAAGCATCTGCAACTTGTCGTGCATTACTCTTGTCTGATACTCGGATCCCTATACGCACTCTTTTCAGAAGGATGGCAGTGCAACCTGTGCCTTGGGGCGCAGTTATTGGTCCTCTTTCTTTAACTCCACCATTGCACGAGTTACCACATGGATCACGTAAAAACATTCCCAAATTCAATGGGGATGGGAAGCAGCATCCTGATGAACACGTTGCATCTTTCTTTGTAGCGTGCGGTGTCCTTGGAGTAGCTCACGAAGATGTTTCTGTTCGACTTTTTGTTGAAACATTGCATGGTGCAGCAGCTGAATGGTTTTATCATCTTCCAAATGCGTGCATCACAAATTGGGCTACCATGCGGACCAAGTTCGAAGCACGATTCAAACCAGCTGAAGATTCTCATGCCTTGTTAGCTCAACTTACTCATATGAAGAAGGAATCTCATGAACCCATGCGGGACTTCGTGGCAAAGTTTAATAAACTGATTCGAAAGATTCCGGAGATAGCTGTTCCAACTCCGGAGAATCAGAAATGCTTCTTCATTAATGCTCAACCTCCTGATGTGAGATTTTTATTAAGAAGGTCGGTTATCCCAGATTTGGCTGTTGCTCAGTCAACAGCTATTGAAATAGAGGATGATCTTATTTTGGCCGGAAGAATCAAGAAAGACATACCCAAACTCAAAAATCAAGGTTCTTCTCAAGGTAATACTGATCCTATGTTTCAGAAAATGGCTAATGATTTGATCGCTTTAAAAAAGCAAATGTCTCAGCAGGTGAACAATGTTCCGTATCGGGATATCCCTAGATGGAATTTCAATAACAACAATGGTGCGCTTGCAAGGGATAGGCCGTGATTAACTCCTGCTCAACCGAGGCTAGCAATTGAAGCTCCTCCCATCAATGCAGTAGAAATAGTTGAAGAAGATGAAGAACCAGAAGAACAAGATTCTCTGGAGGCTTTTGAAGCTTCAGGATATGCCGATGAGTCTTATGACGATTCGGCTGGTGACTCCAGCATTGGGTATTTGGAATACGATGAAGATGAATGTGTGCCAGATGGTTAGTCATTTGCTATCTTCACTCGATCCCAATCTCAGAATCCCAGAAAACCTCTTGAAAACACTAAGGAGAAGAATAAGGAACCTCCCATAGCCATAGTTAAGAGAGGTACTCCTATTTCAGCACAAACTGAAAGAGAGGTCACCAAAAAGGCAATTTCTCCTTATTCTCTTTCTCCTAAGATCAGTGCCTCAGCACAAGCCCATGTGATTAGAACTGAGCCTACCATCACCCCTTCTTATACTACTTTTGACATTGTTGATCATGCAAAGAGAACCAAAATCCAAATGTCGGAAGCAGAATACCTTCAGTCAAATCCTGAACAGTTCGAAAAACTTGCCAAATTCATCAGAAGTAAAGTGGTTGTTCCATCACCTTCAAAAGGTCTCCTTCCAAATCCTACTCAATCCCCATCTCAGAACAATCTGACCTCTGCTTCTTCTTCGGGAAAGATTGAACCATTTTATTTGTCTTTACTTATAAATGGGTTTAAACTCAGCAATTGCATCATCGACTCAGGGGCCTCCGATAATGTTATGCCCGCAAAAGTAGCCCATGCCCTTGGGCTTACTTTAACTAAGTCATATGGATGGTGTTACTCTATGGAAACCAAACAAGTTCCTTTGATTGGTCAAATCAAAGATGCACAGTTCGCATTTGTTGCTTTCCCAGAAAAGAGAGTGAAAATGACCATTCTAGTTGCTGACATCCCTGCAGCTTACGGTATCCTCTTGGGTAGGGGTTTTTGTAAAGACGTCGGAGGAGAGATTAATATGGATTGGACCAAAGCTAAGATCCCAGTCAATGGGGTTCATCAGGTTCTCCATCCTGAACCGCAGGCGAGGTATTTGGTAACTAAATCAGATGATCCTAAAGCTCAAATTCTTTTCGAAGATGCTAGCTTCGGAAATTATTTCATGACTTCAGAGATACCCACTGTAGATGTCGAGGAAGAAGATCCTAATGCTATTTGGACCCTCGAATTCGATGGTAGCTGCTCAACCACCGGATCAGGTGCTGGTGTTGTTCTTATATCTCCTAATTCCGAGATTTTCCCATCAGCTTACAAGTTGCAATTTGATAATACTAACAACACGGCTGAATATGAAGCCCTGTTATTAGGATTAGAAATGGCCAGACAGAAGGGAATTCAAATCTCAAGGTTCAGGGGGATGCGAGCTGATTGTCAACCAGGTCAGGGGAATCTATCAGGTGAAAAATGATCGCTTGAGACATTACAGGAACAAAGTTTGGGATAGTATAGAATGCTTTGATGCATTTTCTATTAAGGCAGTTTTGAGAGATTATAATGACAAGGCTGATTCTTTGGCCGTGTCTGCATCCCTCCTTCTTCCTCATCCTCAGTTCAAGCAAGATACGTACACTATTGAGATTGTGTACCGTCCCAGTATCCCAGATAATGTGACTCACTGGCAAGTGTTCAATGATGATCAACAGGTGTTGGCTTTTCTAGAAAAGGCTGACAATTTCAGTGAGTTATACTTTGAAGGTTCGAATCAGCTTTCCGTGAAACTATCTCAGATCCATATCAAGAGGTTGATGGTGAGTTTATCCAGCTTAAAGGCAACAAGATACCAAAAGGTTTGGTTTCTCTGGAGGGTTTGTTTGACAAGCATGATCGTTTCATTCAAAACAAAAGGCAAGTTGAAGGAGCTTCTTCTTCGGAGGTAGATCAAATCAATCTAGGTTCGTCTGATCAACCTCGGATGGTGAATATTGGGAAATGTTGTTCCCCTGAAGAGAAAGCAAGATTCACTTCACTTCTGAAGAGATACATGGATGTGTTAGCCTGGTCTTATGCAGATTTAAAATCCTTCAAGCCCAAAGACGTACAACACAGTATCCCTTTGAAGCCTGATGTGAAGCCGTATAGACAAAAGCAAAGACATTACAATCCCAAGATCTCAGGAACCATCCTTGCGGAAATCCAGAAGATGTTAGATGCTAGGATTATTTTTCCAATCCATCACTCCACTTGGATTGCTAACATCGTCCCTGTCAGGAAGAAGAATGGCGAAATCCGAATCTGTGTTGACTTCCGGAACCTGAATCAGTCCTCACTGAAGGATAACTATCCCTTGCCTATCATGGATCAGGTATTACAAACTGTTACTGGATCAGAAATGCTATCCATGCTCGATGGATTTTCAGGATATAATCAAGTTGAGGTAACTACGGAGGATCAACACAAGACGGCCTTCACAACCCCATGGGGTACCTTTGCTTACAGGAGGATGCCTTTCGGCTTGATCAACGCTGGAGCCACTTTTCAGAGAGCTATGGACTTGGCATTCAGAGACCTGATGGGCAAGGTCATAGTTGTGTATTTAGATGACTTGACCGTTTTCTCCAAAAAACGGAGTGATCATTATGATCATTTAGAGCAAGTACTTTTGAGATGCAGGCGTCACGGGATTTCATTAAATCCCAAGAAGTCCATGTTTGGAGTGACGGAAGGAAAGCTGTTGGGTCATATTGTGACTAAAGAAGGAACCAAAATTGACCCAGAAAGGGTAAAGGCCATTCAGAGCCTTACCCTACCCACAAGTAAAACTGGAGTTCATTCTTTCTTCGGAAAGGTTAATTTCCTAAGAAGGTTTGTACCTGATTTCGCTGACAAAACCAAGGATATCCTTGGGATGATGAAAGGAAAAGTTCCATTTCGATGGAGTACAGAAGGGAAACTTGCGTTCGATGAGATCAAAAGAGCAGTTGCTTGCGCTCCTATCCTAGTATGTCCAGACTTCAAAAAAGATTTCATCATGTACAGCTACGCCTCTGCTCACACAGTGTCAGCCATCCTGATGCAGGAGAATGGGGAAGGCATTGAAGCTCCCATCGCATTTATGAGCTGCCCATTGAAGGAACATGAATTAAAGATGTCACAAATTGAAAAACATGCCTATGCGGTGGTACGAGCGGTGAAACATTTCAGGTACTATGTGCTGAATTCCCATACCCTCGTTCTCATTCCCGACACTGCCGTTAAATCCATTTTGACTCAACAAGAGCTGGGGAGTCAACGAGGTACTTGGATAGCTAAATTTCAGGAGTATGACTTGGACATCAGACCTACCAAGTTGGTACGAGGAAGGGGCCTGTGCCAATTGATTGCAGAAAATCATGCTGAAGCAGAGTGTGAAAAGACTCAAGATACTTCTTCAGAGCTGCCCATGGTGCTTTTCGTAAGTACAAATGATGAGTGGTACACGGATATTGCTTTCTTTCTAACTTATGGTGAATTCCCCCCGCATTTAAGCCTTAAGGAGAAGAGGACAGTCAAGTTGAGATCTGTAAAATACCTTTTGTGGAATAACGGAATATACAAGAAAGGTATTGATGGTGTTTTCCTGCGTTGTGTTGATAAATCACAACAGTAAAGTTGTTAGAGTCCTTCCATAGCCTAGCATGCGGAGGACATTTTTCATCTTCCTCATAACAGCTTATAAGATCCTACGGGCTAGGTACTATTGGCCTACTCTCTTTCGAGATTCAGCAGAGTGGGTGTCCAAGTGTGAAGCTTGTCAACATTTCGTTGGCCGTCCCAAGTTAGCAGCTCTTCCCCTGAAGCCCGTAGTGATCGAAGAACCTTTTCACCAGTGGGGAATTGATTTCATTGGAACATTGAATCCTACCTCCAGTGCCGGAGACATAATTACGTGCTGACTGCTACAGACTATTTTACCAAGTGGGTGGAAGCCGCACCAATCAAGCAAGCAACCTCTGAAGCTGTTTGCAAGTTCCTTAAAGAAAATATAATTGTCAGATTCGGTGTGCCTCACAAGATTGTAGCTGATAATGCCTCTAATTTCTCATCGCATGAGATGATAGAATTTTTCTATGGATTCGGCATCACCACTTTGGCTCACTCATCTGATTATTATCCCCAAGGCAATGGGCAAGTGAGTCCAAAGAACAAAGAACACAGTTACCATAATTAGAAAACTAGTAGATGAAAACCAGAGGACATGGCACAAAGCATTGTATGACGCGTTGTGGGCTGATCGGATTACCCCAAAGCGAGCTATAGGAATGTCCCCTTTCCAAGTACTATACGGGATTGATGCTGAGATTCCTATCTCAGTAGAATTGCCAGCCTTACAGTTGGCAAAAGCAGTCGAAGATGCGGCTTTTCAAAATTCTGTTGAAAAAGGGTTATGTACCTAGCCAGGCTAGAAGAGGAACGAAGCAAGGTGGTTGATCGCATCGCAGATCATCAGAGCAGAGTGAAGAAAAATTTTGACAAGAAATCAAATACAAGAATTTCACCAGATTGGAGACCTGGTGTTGCTTTGGGATAAGAGGAGGGAGCAGAAAGGAATGCACGGAAGTTCGATTCTTTGTGGAAAGGACCTTTCAAGATCCATGAGCTGAATGGTGAAAATAGTTTCCTTCTATCATATCTGGATGGAGGGTTACTCCCTTTACCTTTCAGCGGACAACATCTAAAGTTGTTCCATCACTAATGCAAGATGTTCTCTTGCATTGTACATACTTTACTTTTTGTTGTGTGTTTGCTTTTGGTTTTCTTTCTTTCTTCGTTTTGTTTTGTTTCGGTTTTCTTCTTTTCTGACTCCATGTAGCCCAATGGATAAAACCAGAGATTCTGAGTTCTCTTCCTTTGGTATCACAAAGAAAGTCCCCAGCTGGAGCCAGTTGTTATCTCAGTTTTGAGTTTACGCCAAAACTATCAGATAACCCTACGAAATTTTTAAGCTGGTTTTGCAAAATTGCCTTTATGAGAGAAAATCGGGTTTTCGGGTTTCATAAACAGGATAACATGTGTTTTGAATGCTTTATGTCTTGTGTTCCCCGAAACCCAAAACCCGCTTCAAGTAAGTCATGTCGGGTTTTCGGACCTTCGGCGCATCGGAACATGCCTTATTCGAAACATGTTCCGTGTCATCTATTTCCCGATACCCGAAGTCCGATTTAGTCCTTCATGTCGGGTTTTGAACTTTGAAGCATCTAGACATCTCATGCTTTGCGTCGATTGTTTCCCGCAACCCGAAACCCGAATTTCTCTAAACACCTTTGTGTCGGGTTTTCGACCTCCCAAGCATGCTGACATGGCGTTAATGCCGAGTTGTCGGGTGAGTTGGCACGTGCCAGCCGAAGTGTATTAATTGCAAATTTTCTTATATATATGTAGATTTCCACGTCATTTTTACCGGACGTATTTTTAACTCGTGGATTTTCACGCATGCTTCTCCAACCTCGAAACCCGAAACTCACCTGTGCCCGATTGAATTGCCCGTTTTCGATCTTTCCTTGCTCTGGTTGAAGGTATCTCTCTCTCCATTCTTTGTTCATGGTTTTTATGGATTGATTATGTATGGAATTCTTCCCATTTCCTTACCAGGTTTGTGGGGTTTTTATTCTTTTTCCTTTTGGGGTTGTTTTCCAAACCGGGTTTATGTTTTAGGGTTTATCTCTTTGGAATTACCACTTTGTGTTTTTCCCCAGAATTTTGTTGTTGGAATTAAAATGTGTTTGGTATATGAATGGTAAAGAAAGAACTTGCATGTTTTAAATTCAACAAAAACCTGTTTCCTCTTCTCGGGTTTTGAAGGGTGTTGTGCAGTATCAAAGACCCAAAGTATATCAGAAGATTTGGCGTGTCGGGCCTTCCAAAGTTTCTGACATCTTCAAAGTGCCGGGCCTTCCAAAGTTTCCGACATCTTCAAAGTGTCGGGCTTTCCAAAGTTTCTGACATCCTCAGCATCAGGTTTTCTAGGATTCCCGACATCCTCCTCAGTGTGTCGGACTCTTCCATTCTTCCGGCATCTCCAGTAGGTCGGGATTTTCACAGTGTGCAACATCTCCTGATCTCCGAAACTCTCTTCCTTTGAAATCCTTCATGTCGGACCCTGGTCCATCGCAAGAAAAGACTGAGAAGTCAGGAAGGATGAAATACAAGTTCAGAAAGGTGGAGTCTCCATCATATATCGATTGCAATTATGACATCCGAGATACAGAGCTCGAAATATAGATATTGAGGATTTCTGGAGTAGGGTAAGGAGTTCCTCCCAAACTCCATGGATGAAATCAATAGCCGATAGCGGTTTACCTCTTGCAGCGGGTTTTCCCATGTCCGCTCAGTGCCCTGAATTCATCTTAGCCTGCGCTTCCAGTTATGACTCTGCTTCTCATTCTGTGAGAAATCAGGCAGGAGAAGTAGTGATCAAATTGGATGGAGGTTACTTTGATGACCTCCTCAAACTGCCCAATTTTGAAGAATATGGAGAGTTGGATATCAAATCAGCTCGAAATCCTTGGGATAACGATCAGGAAGATTGTATCAAGCATGTAAATAAGAAGTTCCTGATCAAGGCCAAACCGGCTGTCTCCAGATTCCCAAGACTTATCCCTAGGAGTGATTTCATCCAGGAGATCAATGACATCATCACTCTGTTGAGTCGGGTTTTTGGCTTACCCAAATCAAATGTTTTCCAAGGGTGGATGTATCAATTCATGATCACCATCAAGAAGAACCAGCAAGGGATTGATTGGGGCACTCTCATTAGTAATGAGATAGATTCCCAAATGACAACAGTCTTGTCCACAGGGAAATTTTATATGTCTTCATATGTCACATATGCAGCGGCCGGGATGAGGAACTATCCCGGGTTGGATACCAAGGGAAGTAGGACGGTGAACCATGTTTATCAGTACTTCCCTCAGACGAGAAAAGGGTCCCAAGACCAATTCAGAAGGGTGAATGATGCCTTCTTTTATGAAAACATCTGCAGTTAAACCCTGAATTGAGGAAGACAAGAGTCTCAGATGAGGCCTGGGCTGAAGTTTCCAAATGGGGATGTGTCTTCTTACAATTCAAGAAGTTCACATATCTTCGGGTGGTCATGTACTCGGGGATCCTTTCCGTCTACCCCGATATCCAGGGGATAAACTGATATTGATGGAATTGGTTAGGCAACTGTTGGATTTCCATAAATTCCAACAAAGTAAACATAAGGCTGCTTGTATCCTTCCCAATTTCTATTGGAAGATACACTTGTTCGACAGTGGTGAAAGCTAAAAATGTTATCCATGAGCTTCAGGACAAGTTGAAGAAGCATATGAAGCCCCGAGATGGGTTTGACATTCGAGGAGTCCTCAGGGCGTATGGAACCCTGCACCTGCACAGGCCAAGCATAGAGGACATTTGGATTGATCTGCGTGATGAGGTTGTTATTCACAGGAAGGATCATAGCAGATTGACAATTGCTGAGATTCAAACACTTGAGCTTGCTGATTTACCAGAAGGTACTAGTGACAATGAAAGTGTTTTGGATCTTTCCTATGATGGACTAAATGAAGATCAATATGTTTTCCCACCTATTGATTGGTCAATCAGTGAAAAAGCCTCCATTACAGATAGGTCGGCTCTGATTCTTGCACACACCAAAGCATGGCTCTCCTCTTGGGGAATGAGTTTTAAAGATGATAAGTTTTCAAAGTTGGCTGCTTCAGAGGCGGGGCCCTCCAAAAAGGAAAAGGACAAAAAATCTTCTAGGGGGCCTATAAAGGTCAAGTTTGTCAAAAAGAGGAAAGAAAGAGAAATCTCTTCAATTATTTCTCCAGTTGAAATGGTGGATGTGCCAGAATCACCAACACCACCAAAAATAGGAGAAATTACTTTGGAAGAAGAAGGAAGCCAACCTCTGGTTTCATCATTTGTTGATTGCCCAACTGAAGGGACCTTATCTCTTGCATCCCAGGCTTTGGAGTCTGAATCTGCACCTCCTCCCTCACAACCACTCCTACCTCCTCATTCTCCATCAACTTCTTCAATAATGGCTAGTATTTTCTCTAGAATTTCACCCCTCTCTGCTGGGACCCAAGTGATCACCAACACGCCCCCTCCTGTGCCTCTTTTTATCGGATCTACTACCACATTGGTAACTATTCCCCCTTCACTAGTAGAATCTTCTCCCTTGAGAGTAGGATACCAAACTTCTACACAATAGGAACTTCCTCTGATACGCCACAATGGCTACTCGAGCAAACTCCGAGGAAGAGGAAGGTGATTGTACCCATACCAGCCTTTGATTTCAGCTCACTCAAGGCTTCTACTGCTAAATCTGCCAAGAAACCTAAAACAGTTTCAAGGGTTTTGGTGGACGCTTGAGGATAAGTTCGTAGAGATCGCCACTCCGCGAATGAAAAACTAAAGAGGACATAACAGCCTCTGATTATCAGATAACCAGGGTGGCTCTAGGAAGAGTGACAGCAGAAGGGGCACAACAAGATGCACGGGATGCCACAAACGTGTTGTGCCAGAAGTTGAAAGAAACAAAAGAACAGAGATGAGCTTAAAGGAAAAGTGGAGCAGTTGACGAGGTTTTTCTTAAACTCTCAAAACCCCTTGAATCCATACCATCTTCTTCTCCCTGTCGGATTCGATTTTCATCAGTACCTACAATTGAGAAGATTGCTAAAAAAGGAAGGGTGGTCGATGAATGGATCCAAAGGCTGCTCCAATAGGGGAAGGAAGTGATGCAAGACATTGTAAAAGTTCATCAATCTTTGGGGGACATGCAGAAGGATGGAGAGAAGATGGACGATGATTTCTCTCAAGAAATTGGACATCTTGATTTGACTTATGAAGCTCTCTAGGTATTAAAGCAAATACCATCACATCTCTTGGTAGAAGAAGGCGTCATCCCACATACGGATAAGCATTTCCAGCTGACTAAAGCCATCAGGTTCAGGGTGAAGATTCTCAACGAAGCCTACGGTAAGTTGAGGGAATCAAGGGATAAATTGATTGATGGAAAAAGTGATCTGGAAGAAGAGTTGCTGAAGATTTGTCCAAAGGTGTCAGTTGGAAACTCAGGTATCCTATCAGCAGATGATCTTTTCAAACAAGTCCAAGAGTCAGTTCAGCATGAACCAACGCACGGATTTGATATTGAGATCATTGATCGGTTTGTAAGAATTGAACATTCTTTGGAGGCCTTGAGAAAGCTCAGCAAAGGATTGAAAAAGCTTCCCGGCATTGCTAGTGATACCCATGAAACCTGTGAAGTTTTGAATGATCATTCCACTGCGCCTGATGAAAACGAAATGCAAGGCATAATTCGAAAGTTCCAAGAATTTCAGAACAAACAGTCTCAGCTGGAGGAAGAGAAAGATGAAGGAGTGAAAGATGACGATTCAGATTAAGTCCCAATGTTTCATGTCATTTCAATCTTGAAATTGACATGTCTTTTTCATTTCTGTTTCATCACATAGGAAGCAAATTTTGACTTGGTCTCCTACGCGAGAGTCAAGCAAAATAGAACTCTTTTTAAAGAACACTATTTTCTAGGATTTATCCTATTTTCTCTCGATTCCTTTTATTATAAATAAGGGATGCTTATGCATTCCAAAGGGTCGAGATTTTTGTAATATTCGAGCTATTGGAAAGAAGAAAAACTTTGTGTTTTCGTTCAATCATTTTGAAGAATAGGAGTTGATATTATTTCGCAAACTTTGTGTTGTGGGATATATCTTTCTTAAGACATTGTTCTTACGTTCATGATCTTAAGCTATTCTTTGCATAGCATCTTAGTGTTTCTAATCATCTCAGACATTATATTTATGATCTAAAGCTCGTATGATTATTTCGTGCTCTGCGTTTACTCGAAAGAAAATACGTTTCTCTCATTTCCTTTCCATTGTGCTTCTTTCATTGTAATAGTTTCTAACCCCGTTCATTTACGAAAGCAATACCTTTGAATCGTGTGAATGTGGATTTTAGGATTCTATCCCAACCCCCAATGGTTAGATTAGTGTGAATACTGTATATATTGTTTTTGTTGTGTTTTAGATTAGTAGTAAGCAGGCAGCCTCACTGTCTTTGAGGAGGATTTAATCCCATATACCGTGGTTGAACCTCATATTTTGGATTGAAAAATATCCAACCAAATAAAGCATAGGAATATAAACATATGCCAAAATATAAGCAAATATAGAAGAAGAAAAAATGAGATTAGTAGAAATAGGGGAAGAGAAAGGAGGATATTGAAAACTATTAGGATCTAATATCCCATAATCTCTTCCTACTTCATCTTAAGAAAAAGAACTAGTATAAATGAGAATACTACTAGTGAAAGGTCCTCGGGAAGATGGAATAGAAGAATAAGAAACCATCCCTATAGAAGTAGGAACTAAAGAAGTAGAAGGAAAAGGAATAGACATACAAGGTACAATTACAACAATACTCACAAGAGGAATACTAATAATATGACTAGTTGCTTGTGGGATTTTTTGACTTGTGGTTCTTCAAGTAGACCTTGCAGGGCTTGTCGGTTGTATTCTTGAAGGAGTATATTGAGAAGGACCAAATTTTCATTTTGATGGAGGAGGCATACCAACAAGAAACTTCTTAAGTTGACTTGGATCAATACCTTAGTCATCTTAATCTTCTTCCTCTTTTTCCCTCTCTAGTTCTACTTATTATCTTGGCATGACTTCCAATCCACCAACTCTAGCCTACTTCCCAATAGGTGCATCGGTAACTTTTAAATTTATCATACTAATGGAAACCACTTTATCATTTACCTCATCCTTATAAAGTAGGTCATCCTCATGGGGATGATGTTTTTTTTTTTGTAAGTGGCCATGCCAAGATTGTGCTTGCAAAATTTTCCCACTCTTCTTCTCAGGTCAAAAGAGCTTAGAGTATGATATACTAAGTGGAATGATGTCATGTGTGCTACTAATATCTTGTCCTTTTTCCAATCAGTTAAGACCATTGAACCTACTGAGAAAGGAAGAGGATGATAAGTATACTTTCTTATTTTATTCCTTTGGCACATGACTGATGTCATGGATAAAGTGATATATAATCTCCTTCTCATCTAGCTTGTTTGAAACATGCATGGGTAGTTTAAATGGGATAGAGAGAATACATTCTACTCTTATCATTGTACATTCTAGGTAACATAATAAATCTCCCAATTTCTTAATGAATTGATGATTCTTTGACTTACCCTAGGCATAGGGGTGTCATATATGGCATTGAAGATCACATGGTAGTAGTTATTACAAATCACCTTCATGTTCTTCCTATAGTTATGCATGTGTATATTACTAAAGACCCTAGGGACTATATGTGGGTGTTGTGGTGACTAAATGGGGAATCCTTGACATTGTTAGACTTCACACACGACACCAAGAAAGTAAGACATCATATATAAATTTTCCTTCTCCCTGAAAATCACAATATTATTGTAGAGGTTAAAAGTTATAAATCTAGCAAGATTAGATATCTTTTCATCATCGATGATCATGGCTAACAGGGGTACTCAGGTCTAATTGACATGCAAAATATTTTTTCCTCTAAGCATTCTATTCATTAGGGTCATTCGCACTCTCACTCCACGTCTAAAATACCTTATATTCATCTTTTCTATGGTGAATTTTTACTTGAAACTATTTGATTCCTCTGCCTAATATTTAAGCATAGTCTTAAGGTTATTACTCTTTCCCATTATTCTAATATTTATTGATTAAACTAAATATTTGATCAAGGGATATGGTAATAAATGACATTATCCTCTTCATCTATATTACCAATTACATTTCCTCCTTTGGATTTTATAATTCCTCTTATACAACTTACATTATCACCCAAAATGTCCCAAAGCAAGTCGATACAATGCATTACCTCTAGTTTTCTAGCTAAAATATGCATCCCTCTCTATCTAATGGTCACTCTATTAAGCATGCACTATTCTTTCTCCTAGTTTGCATCATCATTTTCATCTATAAAAATATAGCTTTTTACCTCCATTTTCAAGGTTGTATAATGCCCTATGTTGATGTTGTCAAAAAAAAGTGTCTCCAAAGAGTTAGTTCAAGTAGAAAGTGTGAAAGTAAGACTCCATTGATGATAAGATTTAAAATACTTGAGAAATTATAGGTATGCAAAGATCTCAATCTCATAAAATAGTAATACTTTATTTTACTTTGTGATCACTTGAATTTAGACTTTAAAATCTCGTTTATAGCTTGAATATTAGGTGCTTGAGCATGAAATCCTTTCAAGAGTCATGTAAATCTTGCTAATTCATGTTAAAATGGTGGTATATCATTGCAACATCGAATTATATTATTCCATTAAATAATTTATGCCTCGCATTTATTTTCAATATTTGAGATACTTATGGATTTTGGCAATTGTTGTGGCTTTAATTCGCCACTTCTCTCGATTCTCCATGTATTTTGTCTATCTTTTCACCTCTAAGTCCCATTAATTCCACATGGTGATATTTGATAGCTTTGCATGTTATTTTCCTTTGTAAGAACCATGTCAAAGTGTGAAAGGAAAGCCAATAAGAAGGCTCCATGTATATATGGTTCTTACAGACCCTTTCTATTATATGATCTTTTTGTCAAGTATGTTTTTTTTTTTATTATCGCAAATAGTTTTGAAAGGGACTATACCCTTATGCAATGCAAGGCTCGGCTTTTAATAGGAAAATAAAGCTCGAAAAAAAGGATCAACATCCTGATATAACAATAAGGACCAAGTGCACCACATATGAAAAAAAATAAACACCTGGGACAATTGGTCCGGCCACAAAAATGATAACAATGTACTTGATATACCTACCGACTACTAACAGAGAAAACAACTTGAGGCGATCATCACAAAAGAGCCCAACAAAAACTGTCAAGGAAGGAACCAACAAAAGCAAACCAGCTGCAACAAAACAGCAACAAAACAACAACACAGCTAAAGAATCTATTACCATAAGCCAAAATGTAAGCAATGATAGCGCCAAAAGACAAGAATCAAATCTTGTCCGATATGGTGGGGATTTAGATTTGGCATTACCCTTCTTTTTCCGATCCACATGTCCATTCCGATTTTCCACATCCACTACAAATGGGAAAAAGCTGCAATAGGTTTGATGGGGGAGTGACCCGTGGAATATCTTTAATCACCGAATCAGCACTGTAAAGAAATAATCTGGAGGCTTCTGCTCGTATTGGTCTCGTGAATCAACCATGATGGGTGAGTTAGTTGCGAGGGGGCACTCAATCCTTAGCCGGATTTGAGTCGATTGAAGATGTTCGGTAGAATCCCTCCACCAGTATTTTGGTCTTACGTTTGGAGTGTTCACGGTCATCTGTAACATGACCAGTTTGGAAGCAATGCCAACATCTGAAGGTAAGTCTCTCATAGTCTATCCTCTAGCTGGCTCCAATCTGAAGATTGATTTACTGGAGTAAACATTTGGAGGTATCGAGATCAACCAGATTCGAGCATAAGTAGTATGGGTTTGAATGAGGTCTTATCATCAAGCTCTACACATGAGCCTAAAGTATCCCCTATAGCAATGAGACAAGATCTGTTCCAAAAGCTGCAATGGGAGTCTGGTAGACGAACCCAAATCGGGTAGGTATCAAAAGACTCCTTTAATGGGTCAAAGATGGATACCATGGTTTGGACATAAGCCCATGTTCCCCCAGTAAAAATTAAATCCCTATCTTCGGGGTTTCAAAGACAAATAGAAGTATTTATAAAGCTCAATCTTACCTTGTATTTTTCTCTCCATCTCTGGGCTATCCAGTCATGAAGTGTGAGAAAGCTTAGGCCAAAATTTGTGAAATCTGCATATGAGCCCCGGATGGGAAGATTTTCCTCCTCCTTAAGAACCTTTAAAGTAAATCCTCTTCGATTTTCATCGGGACCTCACATTTTATCATTTCTGACATTCTCCTTTTTGAGACCGTTGAAGCATAAGATCCGGACCTATTGTTGCTGTTTAGATGTCTGTTCTCGCTTACCCCCCATGTACCTCTTCCTCCATCACCGGATCCACTCTTAGTCTCTTAACTGCAGATTACCGTATTGAGTTTTAAAGGAGATAATGAATCTTTGACTGAGCCATCTTTACACGTCCTGTCTCATGAGTGAACACCCCTGTTTTGATATGGGGTCTTGGTTAGTATTACAAAGCCATACCAATCCATGAGATTGGTGCTTTATTTTCTACATTTTTGCATCCGCCTCCCACAGATACCACTACTTTCTCGCCGCCATAATAAAACCTCATTTGGGCGAGAGAGGCGAACCTGGCAATGCTCGTGCCTCTCGAACCCTTTTTTTAGATGAAGCCGCGTAGAAACCATGGTAGCCAAAAGCAATCTCGGGCTTGATAAGATAAAGCAACCAAGTAACAAGTTCCATGAGCGGAAGTGGGCGATCGCAAGTTACTTGAAAATGTTCAAATTAGATTTTTGTCAAGTATGTTCAATTGAAGCATGAACAAATAATATATCACCACATATGTACAAATTTCATAGTTTTATACTCTGCCCCAACCTGCATAACCTCTATTACTCACCATGAACCAAAACCAATAAGAAGGATCCACTCTTATACTATTTTGTAATGTTAGTGGTTTGGCATGTATTGTCGCTTAAAGCGTGAGCCATAAGAAATATCCAAGTTACTTTGCATTTTAGAATGTCAATCCTTTGTAACCTTGTCGGGTTGTTAACCAATAAGAATAGTCCACACTACTTCAATTTTGAACAATGAATGAATTAGTAAGCTCCACGTAGTTTTAGAATTGTCAAAACTTGTCATGTTTGAAGAGTGTTTATTATAGAGTATTATATGATATTTCATTTGTGTATGTTTCACAATGAAGTGTGAACCAATAATAAAATGCCACATATGTATGGTTTTCGTAGTGTCAAACTCTAGACGTGTCGCGTGTCTAAATCTAAAGTTATTACTTACTCCTTTTTTATGCATGTGGGAAATCAAATCTTTTGTTTTCTTTTAATTTTCAATTCATGGATGTACTTGTTACAAAATTTTCCCCTTCAAAGTCTATTTTAAGTAAAAAAAAATTCCAAAAATAAGATAATAAGTAACAAGTTCACATGAGTTAACATTAAATTCAAATCAGTACCCTTCTCATTAATAGCTCACACAAGTTATCATTAAATTCACTAAATACTTTTTATCATATGACATATAGTCATGGAAAATTATATATATGTGCCCTAGGGATATTTGGTCAAAGGTACAAGTTGTAATTGTACATGAATTTGAGTTTTAACTTTCTTTTCCGATTTTGTATTATTCCTAAAAATTTATTTTTTGATGTCTATTTTTTCTAATCACTTACTATAGATAATATCCCATGAAGTTTATCTTGCACAATATTTTCTATATAGGTGAGTCTAGATTGTAATTGGTCTATAAAGTTCTATCTTTTCCCAATCTTATGGACTCAATTGAGAACTTCTCATAAATTGATAGTATTCAATTTGGTTTTCCGACTAGGTTAGCTTGATTTCTCTTGATTTTGATTTGTGTCGATTTGTTTCTCATAATATTTTTTTAAAGGGTATGAAACCTCTGTTGTTGGCCTAACACATATTTGGGATGATTATCACCTTGAACTTTCAAAAGAGGGAAGCATAATCCCTCGTTAATATTTGCTAATAGAATCCATTCATCATTTGAAAAATAAACTTGAACAAAAATTGATAAGTATTTTAAACGTAAGAATGTCACTATGGCCATGGCCAAGAAAAAGTCATAGTCGCATGTGGTAGGAGGAAAATTCAAATGACCCTTCTTTCATGGTGGAAGATAGATGAGAGATTGGATGGCCTCTTACGAAGAAAAGACTCAAAATTTCAATTTTTAAATAGATCTCGGCCTCTCATAGGAGTTTGATTGAGATGGGAATGTCTCATATTGTGTTTTTCAAATCATGTATGTTTTGGGGGCTATAGAGGATTATCAGGAGTTTCATGATAGAAGGAATAAATTTCTCTGCACCTTCAATTCTCCATATGTGTCATCTATTCTGTAAGAAGATTTTTGTGTAAATTAGGAGGTGAATCCTCTAGTTAACTATCTTGTGGTCCTCTCATTCACATTTTAAGATCCATATTTCCTAATGTGTTTATATTTTGGGGTCATGTGCTACCATTTCAACATATTTTTCCTTATGTTTTACATCAAACAATAGTGTAATACTCCCTTTATTTCCCAACAAGAGGTATGTAAGTTACTAAGTTCCAAGGGTGATGACCCTAATAGATCCCTCTTTTTATTACATAAGAATACTTATGAATCATGATTCATGAAACTATCTTTGTAAAATCAAAATTTAAAACTATCTTACTCCTAAAATAGCAATGTTAATATGAAGATTGCTGATGAGTCCATGGTCTTTGATAGCTCTTAAGCCATAAAAACACTAATTTAAATGAAATGACATCAAATAAATTCAATCTAATAAATAGTCACTTATCTGAAATCGAAAGGTACTGACATCACAATTCCTAAGTTGAAAAATAAAATTTCTATTTGCCAATTTTTTTAATAAAGTTAGTAGAAATTATCTTACATTTTCCATTACATTCAAAAATTGTACTTTTTATGCCAATACAAGGACGTCGATTTCGGACAATTCACCAAACTTGTGAATCTAGTTTCGTATAGATTTTCCACCATTTCTATAAAAAAAAAATCTCATGAGTTCCTTAAAACTTTCCCCGCATATGCCCCATATATCATCATCCTTGGCATTTTCATTTTCTATTCATTGCATGAGCGTGTCATGTGACCCCGCAACCCACACATCATTAGTTACACTATTATTCCTAACCCCACATACCGCTTGATGGTGTTCCTCCACATCAACATGTATTTTGAAAATATACCTCTCACATTTTGGGTCATTATTTGCATTGTTTGAAATAAAGGAAGAATTATTTGAAACAAAGGGAACCAAAATAGAGCACCTGTCAAAGCCACCTTTCTATCTAGTAAATCATGTAAATGGAAGATTCCATAATAATAACCACTACCATATTATTAGAGTATGAAAATCTAGTACAAATAGATATTTCAATGTCAAATAATGACTTTATAGAATTTAAGTATTTAATTGAGACATAAATTTGTGGGTTTGTATTTATTTAAGAGAATTGTTCACCCCATTTTTGATAATACAATCAGTAAATGCATATTTGTGTAGATAGGGATGAGATTTGACAAATGGCCTCGCATGTCACTAGGATTTCGGGAACGGGAATGTATCACAGTGACTATCAATTTATTGATTTTGTTTTTTTGTAAGTTCATTTATCCATTTGTATAAGAAATTATAGTATAGAGAATAATATTAATAGTAAATTAATAAAAGAAAATAATTATAATATATATACTTATTAATAATATTGATGGTTTTTATAAATAAATATATATCTATAGATAATGGGTCAATATTATTGAAAATCTGTCAAATACATGTTAATCCTTAAAAGGGGAAAAGATTCAAATCTTAGCCCTATGTGAAGGTGTAGAAGAAAATGATATTATTTATTTATTTATTTCACCTCCAACTATCTACTGTAGTAATGGGACACAATATAATGTCCGCTAAAATGGCAATATAGTCTTCATTTCCCTCCAAATAAGTGGATAACATTTAATGTGTTGAGATCTTTCTTGTGTATTATAATGATAACCTAACTTAATTATTAAAATCAACGAGGAAGATTAAAAAAGAGTTAAGTGTATCTTGAGTAAATTAATGGGAATGACATTAGAAATGCATTATCAAAACGTCAAAACCAAACCTTGAAATTTTAATGTGGTCTCACATTACTTTAAGAATATTAAGAGTTCTTCTAATAAGAATTGAAATTACTTGTTGTAGATTAAATATAACCAAAAACATATTTTTGGTTTTGTTTTCCTATTTTCACTCAAGTTTTATCGTTATTTTCCCATCATCAAAACTTGTACAATGACTCATGCCTAAATTCAATATTTGATTCTTCTTTGTTTTAAATGATTAAGGAAAAAATGGATAGGCATTTGCTATTCTCCACATAAAATGTTATCTTAACATTCCCAAACATTTCATACCATAACATGATTCATATGCCCCATATATTATCACCCTTGGTGTTTTCATTTTCTTATCACTGGGATTGAACGCTGTGACCCCAAAACACCCATGTCATTGGTTATATTTTTTTCCTAACCCCACATGCCACATGATGGTGTTCCTCTATGTGAACGTGTATTTTGACCCTCCCACATTTTTTTATCATTATTCACAAAGGTTTGAAACAAAGAAATCATTGTTTGAAACAGAGGGCGCTGAAAAAGAGAACCTGTTGAAATCCACCATGCTATCCAACTAGTTGCATACATACCACCTATTTATTCCATTTGCATTCAAAGTTAAGTCTAAACTAGTAAGATTTCTCCCTAACCAATGAATACATCAAAAAATTAAACGTGACAACATAAGTACATGTTTTATTCATGTTCTTGTATTCCAACTTCGTTTTGAACTCCATTTAAGACACCTTCATCATGGACATTTATTTTATAGTTGATGCAATTTGATGAATTTTAATGTATGTTGTGTAAATTGTGAATATGCATTGCAGTGCTATGCATTGTAGTGTTTATTGCTTAAAGTTGTAGGAATTTTCTTGTGGAATAAATGGTAATGTTTGATGAATGTTCATTTTCACTATGCCACAAATCACTTACTATTTGACATAAAATAATGAATAACTCCCATTTTGGAATGGGTTGGGAGGACAAAGCCACCCGTGTGGTAGTTGTAGGTTATTGTTAGGTAGATTCTCCAAGCCCTATTCCAATTCTACCATTTGATCATAGGGAAAGATAATATTGTAGGAGGTTGTGTTATGGGGCTATAACATCTAATAGAAGTCTCACTGTCATTATATGTGGGTATACCCCTATAGTGCCCACCTCTTCTTGACATTATATCTTGGATTATGTTCACTCATATTTTTTCCATCATATGACATTGAGATTATTGTATTATGTTTTGATTATGATTCAGTTACTTGTCATTATGAGTTTGATGGATATGATGTATATTGTGATTATACTAACTTTATTAGTACGATGGATGATTAGTTGTTAGACATTGTGAGATTTATGGCGATTATGAGATGGGTGTTAATTCATGATTATTAGTTGTATATGCTCTATGACTTCTATAATGCTTATGGAAGTATATATGATGATTAGTATTGTGTGTAGCCTATTTTGAGATGTACACACATTTTGTATTGATTGTTGTGTATTACATTGATGTCGTGTTTTTATATGTTTAGATGTTATATTCGTGACTTATATTATATTGGTAATATATGATGCATGTGCATTGAATGGGAAAATTACGGGGCTAATAATGTGACTTTTACGAAATTGCTCTCATGGTTAGCACAATTGGTCATTTTCCAAATTGCACCCCTCCCTTTTTATTTGTTGTTATATGCTTTATAAAATTGGGATAGGGAGCCATTTGGAATTTTGATCATTTTATTTTTTGTTAATGATTGTGGATGGTTATTTATCTTGATTTTATTTGTGACATCATGGTTTTCATTTAATCTAACGTATTGAGTTTGATGCTAAACATGATCAATTTAATTAATATTTATATTATGCCTTCCTTAATTTAATTGAGTGGATTTTGGGTAAGCTTTTTTTAACTTGGATAATGATTTAGTTAATCTTGTTTAAGTGGAGGCTACACTCTTCCCAAGGAACCCCTTCACTCGAATTCAAATTTTGGAAGAATAGGATTTTTGGGAAGTGTGCAAATCTTGTAGAGTTATTTGTGCCTTGAAAAGAGCCCCAAATTCATATCTATGGCTAAGGAAGACTCTTTCCAATTCAAAAGGGACCTTTTGAATTTGATTTTCATCATGGATATTGATTTTCCAAGTCCACTTAATGCTAGTTTAATTCACCTCAAGTGGGTGAATAATTATCCTTAGGTTTAGAAAATTATTTTTTTAATCTCCATTTATTGTTATTACATTTGGGGGAGAGGAATGGCATGGAACCTAGTTGTATGTTGACTAGATACCACTTAACCCATTCCTATCGCTTTCCATGTTAGTGGATTTTTCCTATTTATCCTCCAAATTTGGAGGGATTGAGGTTCCATTCATTTTTACCCTTGTTTTAATTTTCAAAAATTGAAGAGGTTGTGCTTGCTTAGAGTTGGATTTTGTATTTTATTTTTAGGATTGACTTGGGATCTTGGAAGCTTGGAAATTTTTGTCTTGGATTTCAAGGTAGGATTATATCATGAAAATATTTTTGATTTTTTAATGTATGTTGTAATTTTTTGTTGTTCGAAGATGCTAAAAAAGTTGTTAAATTATTTAGTCCATCTTCACCTATTGGGTTGGGAATTTTAGGACATTATGAAGGATATTAAGGAGCCTCATACATGGGTATTTCCTCCCCCTATGATGGAGTGGGAGCCTCCTTATTATGGTGGAAGGTGATTCTCCTATCCTTGATTAGGGAAACCAAGTAGGGGATGATGTTTAAAAACATTAACAAGGACAAGAAGAAAGATATAAGACATATATACATAAGGAGTTGGAGGAAAGTCTTTTAATATCTCTTTTACAAGTAAATGGTCACATTAAAATACCTATGGTTTTATATGGATGGCTACAATCTCCTTTATTTACTTGAAAATTTTTGGGATGGGTTTTATTGTTTTTAATTTTGTTGTTGGTGTGAGAAACCCATTGTGCTAAGTTAAGATGCATCTCCTCTCTCCCATTAGCTTGGAGTGAGGATAATATGCTCACCACCATTGATAGGGGCATATGATGATTCCTAATGTAGGTAAAACTTTTAGGGTCCCTCATAAAAAATCCTTTGAAAAAAATTGGAAAATTTTGGAAAATAAAATTTGCATGTATGGCGAATCAAAGAAAAATTTGTTTCACGTGGAAGGTGATTTTTTTGCATCATTTTTGGAATTTTTGGTGCACGGAAGGAACATATTTCAGCAATATATCGATAAATATCATGGATAATGTAACAGACAATAGCATTCTCCATGTTACCAGAAAGTACCATGAAAATGCTACCACCGGTAACATAGAGAATGTTGTCAAAGAGCACCATTTTGCATGCTACCAAATGATAACATAGAAAATGTTTTCAGCTGGTAGCATTCTCCATGATATTGGATGGTAGTATTATCCATGTTACTGATTGGTAGCATTATCTATTCTACCAGTCATTAGTATTTTGCATCTTTCTTGGTTAGTAGTATGGACGATGTTACCGATTAGTAGCATAAAGAATGCTACCAACCAATATATTTATCCATGATGTCGGTCAATAGCATAAAAATTCTAGCGGTTGGTATCATTTTCTATGTTCTTGGTCGTTAGCATTATCTATGCTACTACGAGAGGATGGAAGATGTTACCGGACGGTAGCATCGGCCATGTTGCGATCATAGCATCATCCATGCTACCAACAGTAGCATTGACCATGTTGTTGGCTAGTAGCATGAATAATTATACCTTTTTGTGGCATTTTTCATACAAATCGGTGAATAGTATTTAAAACACTTATATATACCCCTGAAAATAGTCATTTTTGTCACTTTTCACAAACGAGAATAATAACAAAAATGAGAAAAAGCCTCTAAAACAAGTAAAGGTAATCAGAGAATCTAGACATGAAGAAATGGCATCTCGTAAATAGAAGTGGGGTTTTATAAAAATTGCAAAAACATCAAGAAGAAAGAGCATTCCCACACAACCCAAGAGCCCAAATTGCATCAACAACGAATATGTGGAAATTTTTGTTAAAGAGTTTGGTTTTTCCTCAACCGTAAACATTTCTTGAAGATCCTACTACCTTTTCTAAATGTATTGAAGTGGCTAGCTTCACAGGGCTAGTGTGTATGCCCCAATTTCAGATAGACTAGAAAATACTCAACAATCTTCTAGCTAGCTATGAAACTTCCACTTTCAGATTTCATATTCAACTCCCATCTCACACACAGTCATTTGGAACATCACCTAAGGAAATTAAATGTCTGATAGGACTACCACACAAGGATGTGGATCCTGTCACAATGAAGGTTGTTTTATCATATGAAGATTGCAAGTATTTGGAGTCTCATTTTAAACTTTCTATTAATATAATTATAGTTGTTATTGTTGGTAAGTGTATTTCTATTTACAACATTTTTATTTTGATTATTTTAAATTTTACAGATTTTGATTGTGTTTTTAATTGATTATTAATAAAATGTGTGTCTCCTTGTATTTACAGCTTCCCAAAACCCTTCAAAATGGGAATTCAACACAATTATTTTAGACACCCATTTTTGCAGTTGTCAGGTGCGCTTCTTCCAAGCGAGTAATATTAAAAGGCCGATATACAAATATTTTGTGGTGGGATTTGGCTTATATCATTTGCACCCTAAGTGGGAAGAAATTTTATTGGTGTAGTTTCTTATCCTCTAGGATAAGAGTTGATTTGGATAACATTCATTTGAATGAAAATGTTACTATCATCTCAAAAAAATTAATCTTAGTTTATATTATGAATCTCTCTATAATTTATGTGGCACCACTCCTCCGACAACAATGCATGCAAAGCTATCGATTTTTCGTTAACAATTCAAGAGCAAGAGGTGAGTCCCAATTTTTGATTATTTGGTTTTAATTATTATTCTTTATTTTTGTAATATTTATCTATTATATTTGGGATTAATAAGCTCTTTATTGTTGAATTATAACAAGATAGATGTTGTGGTTGCATCACAAAGGGAAACTACTATCAAAGGTCATTTCCCACCAAGTTCGGAGTTTCGCTTATTGTTTTAGATTTATCAATCGGCACACGAGAGGAGGACACCACTCCTGGCAAACCATCAAACGGATGAGGAGTTACTTAAACCTTCAAATTAACATATCCACCATACTACTAGCTTTAATCACGGTATTTATGATGTATATATGTTTCAATATGTTTGAAAATAAATGTAATTAATTATTTAAAACTTCTATATGTTTCAATATTAATTTTAACTTATATTCCTTTACTGTAGAAACCTCCAGTAGCACAAGATTATATCATCAGGCTCATGGTAGCCCAATAAAAAATGTATATGAATTTGATCAAACACAGGATGTAGAAATATCTTTGGTACCTCACTCTTTGGCTCCAAGTATGAATCTCATTTAAGTTGTATTTTTTTTCTTATATTTTTTTAAACGAAGATTCAACAAGCTCATAAATCATTAATGCTTAATTATGTTTTAGATCACACCTACTAGTACAACTCCCATACTTTTTAGACTACTTCTCTACAAAACCACATCAACTGTAAAAAGCCCTATTTTCACCTCAGCTGCAATCCACTCAACTAAGTAATTTTTTAATCATATATGATATAATTTTATATTTATTATTATTTCATTCCTATTATGTTTTTCATTTGAATTTTCTCATGTTATTTACAAAATTACAATTGATTGTTGTAGGGCCTCCTCCACATCCAATTCAAAATCCATTTGCTACTATAAAGAGTAAGATGCCACCTCCACCACCTCTACCCCAAAATATTAGGACCAGGTGTAATGGAAAGCATATTTCATTTGTTCATCTAGCTTTAAGCAGGGGACCCTTAATTTTGTAGTTGATTTTCCAGTGTTTTCATTAGGAAATGTTCCTAGTAGATGGGGTGTTTCGGTTTTGAGTAAAATTGATTTAGATGAGTAATATCTAGGGATTGACCCCATTGAACTCTCAATCCCCAAGATATGATTCATGATTCAAGGAAGGCTTCTCCAATAAGAGTGGATAGATCAAGAAAACCTTCTCTAGTACAAATTTCGTTAAATGATGACCAAAAACTACTTTTGCACTTATTGTTATTTTGGTGACAAACAGTGAATCCAATGTTAATGATGTTTTATCAAAGAATATTGAAAAATATCTAGATGAGTAATATCTTGGGATTGACCCCATTGAACTCTCAATCCCCAAGATATGATTCATGATTCAAGGAAGGCTTCTCCAATAAGAGTGGATAGATCAAGAAAACCTTCTCTAGTACAAATTTCGTTAAATGATGACCAAAAACTACTTTTGCACTTATTGTTATTTTGGCTGACAGTTGTGAATCCAATGTTAATGATGTTTTATTGAAGAATATTGAAAAATAAAAATTGTGGGAGTTTAGAGATAAAACTATGATAAAAGAAACAAATTATCGATTTACAAATCACCCCCAAAGACATATATTGTATTCTTCAGTTAAAACGAGCCAACAAAGATTGATATTTTGTTGAATCAAGTTGTGTTTGGTTTTGTATCTCTTGAAAATGATTATGATGATTAAGTGTTAAATATTATGCTTTGAATAGAACCGAGAATTTAAATTCGGAAGCATGAGCCTACCATAATATGTGGTCAAGAGGCAAGGGCCTTGTAGTTATTACAAATGCAGAACAAAATAAGTCATTGGTAAGTCTTACTAATTTTTCAAATATTGTTTATGATTTTTAAAAATTTATTAATTATTTTATGTTTTTAAATGCAAACAAAGTATGAAAATTTGAAAAATGAGGCTACAATACTTGATGTGCATTTAAAAAGTGCAAGGAAATTGTTTAATGTAGCAATTGAATTGAAGAAGAAGCTTGTTATCTTAAACAAGCATAATAATACCTTAAGAAGGATAATAAAGGAAAATGAAATGGATCCAGAGATATTGTTGAAGATGAAAATAGAACAGATCCAACATTGTTATCTATTAGTGATGTATCAAATCCGAATGATAAATTCTTTCAAATATCGAAGTTGCTGCGAAGGATCTTGTTCAATAAGGTGTTGTAAAAGAAATTTCTTATGCGTAGGAGACAAATACACAAACAAAAGAATATTCTTAAGGATGAATCTGCAAAAACAAATTGTGAAATATGCAAAAAAATTAAATCTTGTTGTAAAATTGTTTCATATTCAGAGTATAAATATATATACTTTTTTATGAAAATATTGAGAGTTTCAAATTTCAATCAATGTGGTGTTTTACTTTTACTTTTGTTATATTAGTGCATAAGTTCTTCAAATAGATTCTTAATGTGATTATTATTCTCAATTGTGTTTGGTATTACTATTACATAATACATTACTGATTATTATCATTTTCAAATACTTTTTGTGGACAGAACTAGAAGTTGCATTTCCAAACACTAAAAAAATTTCAAAGAACAAACACTGAAATTATCTTAAAATATTGAAAAATAAAAATTATACGGTGTTGTATTTGTACAATATTTATGCGTAGGTTCTCCTAAAAATAGAATGAGATTATTTTTATTTAAAATAAAAATATATAAAATAAGTATAACATTTCTCCATTAAAAACTCTAAACAAATTACAACATTGAAAATATTATTCAATAAAGAACATGCATATATAAAAAATAACAAGATACATACTTATAATCTGATATGAAATTTGATTTCCAGAATTACAATGTCCATACATTCTTCTTTACTCAATATCAGCTAGCTCAAACTGAAACATATCTTGAAAATTTTGATCCCCTACACTCAAATTGATATCTAATCTTTCGCTGCGATTTTTGGTCATAGTTTTGATGCAAAACTCCACACCTTTTACATACATTCATCACCTTCAAACAATTTATTTCAGTCATATAACCAAATGCTTTATTTTGAGATCTTGAATTAGGGTCTAGTGATGGTCAAATTGCAATAATTTCTATTTTAATTAAACTCATGGTCTTCCGACATTTCCCCCTTCTCTTAAATGCCAATACCACTAAAAAAAAATCAAAATTCTTGCCAATCTTGAATTCTTCTTACTTACCTCCTTTATCTACTTATAATTCACTTGGGATCTGTCATCACCAATCCGGCACTATGATAATTCTTCACCGGGAACTCCTCGTGCTATGATTATTTACTAATGCACAGCCTTTAGTTTGGTGGATGTAATCTGGAAACAAAACAACAACATAACACAAAAATACCATCGACTATGATAAGACGGAATGATGACAAATCTGAAATATCAAAGAAAATTATAATATTAACATGAAATTGTTACAATCTCACCCATGAGGTACTTCAAGTGTTATTGACTTCACTTGACTTTCACCAAGACTATGGGAGAAACTTTACAATTACACCTCTTAATGGCTTCTTCAACACACCTTTAAACTGATGGCTTCCTTCGCACACTTCCTACAATATTTCTCACTACTTCCTTCTATGCTACATGAGGGGGGTAGCCTCTCTATTTATAGAACTTCCAGGCTTATCCATCTTATCTCTAAGATAGGATAAGAAATCCACTCTGACAAATCATATTTCATACCTTAACTCTTATCTGTACATGTAAGCTTATCTTCTAAGATAAGATAAACCTTATCATTTTACATGGGTTCCACATTTTTAGACTTTTTACAAATAAAATACACAAAATATTTATGACCTCACTCCTTGTCCTTATTACCAATATAATATTTCTAATTCCTAATCACGTAGACCCTACTTCTCTAATTACCCAAACTTTGACATTTTAACATTACCGGACCACTTACGACAAATATTTACTTTTTACAACATTCCTATTGTACTTTGACTGTTACCGTACTCCACATTATTGGCAGCACCATACTGATGGCGCCATTATCTTCTATCAGACGCTACTACTAATTATACTTAACAACATCATATTCCTAATACATACATTAATGAAATAGAAATTACGGAGGAAAATTTTAGTGTCGAGATCTTACTCCACTTGAAGAATAATTTTCTCTTAGCTCCTTAGTAGTGATTATCCACCTCATTCCTTGTTCCCGCATTCATTTCAAGAAAAAATAGCTAACAAATTGATCTCATGAAGAAAGACTCTATTACTTTGACTTTTCCTCTACACTGGCCTTTGTTTCCTTCAAGAATAAATATCTTGGGGATGTCATGATTGAAATAAACTAAGCGAGACCCCAAACAAATGGAGATAATGACCAAATATCCTCTTGATTAGTGATTATGCATAGTAAATTCCACAACCCCAATATTTTAACTTCTCCCTCAAACTCACCTTTGTTTTCTTCTTGAAGTTATTGCTCACTAGTCCTTCTACAAAGTACTATCAAGAATATCTTCTTTTGTAGTAAGTTTCATTTAACAATGTAGACATATTCAAGCACCCCTTTACAATTTTTATCAATGTTCCAAATGGTAAGACCGAGTGTTATCCCTTTAACCTAGTTCCTTAAGAAGCTAACCCCACTTAATAGGTTTATGACTCGTGTTACTGATCTGCTACAAGAACTGGTAAGGAATCCTTCTAATATACCCAAAAAATCTAAAATTTCTTCAAAAATATTTTCCTATCTTGTCCCGGTTATCTCGTAAAATTCAAATCAAAATTTGAATCTCATGCCCCAAATATTAAACCCTAGGACTGTGATAGTGAAGGCCCAAGTGCAAATTCCCCACAAAATGAATTATTTTAGTTCTTAAGGTTCTAAATCTTTAATTTAGGATGATATTGACCTATTCCACATTTCTAGTTTATCGTGTAATAAAATTCCTCATCAAACTTTAAAATTCTCTTAAATTTATGGTAACTCTTCCCAAAACATGGTCTCAATTATCGGGATTTTAGACATCCAATAAATAAGGGCTACAATAATTTTTCCTTACCCTTGAAATCAAACCACCGATTCTTCTTACGCAATCGGGAGATGTGGAAGAATATGTCTCAACTCAAATTTCTCACACCATACCCTTAAATCCTTATCAAAAACATAGTCATGGTCTCAATTTCTTGTATGCATATAATGAAAAGAAAATATAAATCTCTCCTCTTACCCGAGAATGATACAAAGAACACAATATCATGTGATTGATTCTAATTAACACCCTCTCTAAGAAATTTTTACTCCTTATTCTAACAAACATTGTTGCATAGTTATGCACAGTCAAGTTCATTGGCTTATATGCAAGAAGAGTAAGAATTCTTCAATTAAACCTCTGTCAATCACTATGAAAGATTTCAAGAAATAATAATTCAATTTCTCAAGGTTCTCAATCACATCTAATCAAGGCATTCTACTATAAACATATATGGGACAGTATACTTCTTCAACTTGTGACTATGACTCACCCATGCAACATCATTCCTTTCAAGGATATCCTTTACTCTTAATGGATTGATAGAGTTTTACATGTGAAAAATCCACTCATGAAATGATTCTTATTTCTTCTCAACCAAGAACTATTAATCACTACATTTTCCAATGCATTCGCAGCCTTTCCTAACATTCACGAATCAAGTGATAAGTTTCTTTCTTAGAAGATAAGGATCATTGATTCACTCACTTATCATATTTCCTACAAGAATTACTATCACCAAACATTCATAATTTACAAGATTACAATCAAATATTTTCAATAACCATGCAAAACCCAAATTCTCAAGTTAGATTCAACCTCTTTTTCCTTACACAGTTGAATACATCACATTTTATACTAGAAATAGTGAGTTCCAATTTTAACTTTCTCTAATCCTCCTGCAAAGTAGATTCACACTTCCAAATATAAGGAATAACACACAAACTTAGAACTAATAAAAATCAATACAATATTCATATACTAAAACAAAATATTATTCTCTCACATGACTCGTATTCTTACAAAATCAGTCCTTTTCCATGTTGGGCCCCTGAAATATTGGCTAAGTACACAAAGCCACATGGGCACGCAAGGCCTAGGTTGAAGATGGGCGTGTAAGGAGAAGGTGCATAAGGAAAGGTTCTAGGAGGGTTTTAGAAAGGTCATGTTACACGCTGGAAGACAAGGTCTCGGGACTTAGCCATATTTGGCATATCAGGTAGGACATGAGAAAAGCATGACCCGATAGCGAATGAGGAGTGGATAAGGTGCCAGCCTAGCAACGTGATGCCCATGAAAGGAATATGCTTAGCGATAGAGGATTCCAGAAGACCATCATTACAAGGAGTGGAGAGCTCGGATCTGAAGGAGCATGCTTCTATGGAGGACCATTTGGACACTTCGTGAAGGATCTGTGAGCCCCAGAAAGAAATTTGATGGTTAAAGAAACCTATAAATATAAGCACCCAAAAAGAAAAAGAAGAGCATATCGGATATACGATAGAGGAGAATATAGAGAGAAAAGCTCTATAGAAATACTTTGTGAGAACTTTGTGGGATTGGGTAGAGGCTATATAAGGGAGTAATGTATTAAGGGGCTGGGATATAATTTTTCTTTATATGGATGAAGGACATGATCCCTGTTGTGATGTATGACTTCTGGTCTGATCAAGTTGTGGTAGTCTAATGGATCCATTGAATGTAATGAGGTTACAAACATGAATGAGTATGAATGTAATTAATTCGGTTCATATCTATATCTTTTCATTTCTGTTCATGGATGTTATGGAATAGATGTAAATCCTTATGTATTTTCCTTTCATTGTAGTTATATTTTTTATATGTAAGTACCCTCTATTTGGAATGAATACATTTTTCTAGAGGCCGTTCTAAGCCCTATGATGATTGTATGTCTCATTTCCACCTTTATTCATTAAGTTCCTAACATAAATGATGGTTTCCCACTTAACTCACATAAAAGAGAGACTCGGCACCCATGCATGCCTTGAGTGAGTGCCCAGTGCATGCTGGGTGAAAGGTTGACGTGTATGGGATTCCCTTGTTCTTTGGTGGGTGTAAAAATGACTACATCTTGGTTCCATTGCCGGGACCTCTTTTCAAAGTTGTAGTGGGAAATGGCATGCATCATGGTCTGGATAATGAGTAATGACAAAACGTCTAACTCTGGAGAGTGTTGAATCTTGGTTCAGGAGCACAGAGGACGAGTTTTCTTAGAGATTCAATACTGGGCCCGAGTTTGATGCACGGAGGTGGGTGGAAGAGAATCTCTACCATGAACTGTATGAAACTTTTTTCTATTATTTCTCGATAGAGCTATATGAATGGCTCTCAACATATGCGTCCGAGAAATTTGGTTCTATAGAGCACATGTGTGGACACAAGAGGACTATCAGAAGCTACAAGATGCATATCTAACTGGACACATGTTGTTGATCAGTGGTGGAAGAGAGTGTTGGCCAGCTACACTCTAGAGTATGTTATTTCTACATATTATTTTCTCGTAAGTTGTTGAGCTTGAATTTCGAGGGATCCTAGAGGATCATTTTTGCACACTATTCCTATAGTTATGAAGATCGTGATTGTTACCTTGGGTTTAGAGGAATTTTTTATGGCCAACTAAAACATTATGAGAGCTCAGGTGAGGAAGCTAGGGTGGAGGAAGATGGTAGATATTACGATGGAGAAATAAAGGGAGGAGAGATGACTCAAGTATAGTGAAGCGTGTGAAAGGGAGATTACTAGAAAACACGAGGTTGCAAGTGTGATGGATCTATAGAGGCAGATGTTACGGGAAGGAGTTGAGGTTCACGCGAGAGGATGTGGAACTTGAGCAATCTATGCTACCCCATCTTGGCAAGCACGTAAGAGAGACCCCTTTGGCTTCTGATGAGATTTCATCACATGGAGAGAGAAGATTCATTGGTACACATCTAAACCCACCTAGTGACCAAACCCTAGTGCTTGGTTTTCTAGATCAAGGAAGGAGTATCGCTGACCTAGTTGGTATCAATAGAAGTGACAGATCTATACCCAGGAGATACAATTTCTCATTTCCCACTTCTATGGCTACACATACTATTCCAATATTCGAGAGAATTTTTGGATAAGGAGCAAGTACACAAGCCTTCAGTCTCACATCTAGGAGTGGTGTGGGGTACACTAGTGGTAGTGGGGAATTATCACAGACCATTGGCACATAGTTCAATGGAACTTTGGGGACCCTTGGCATGACCACTACAGGACCTGGTGGACCTGGTGGATTTGGTGGGTTAGGAGGAATAGGACCTGGTGGATCTGGTGGCTCAGGAGGCACAAGACTTGGTGGATCTAGTGGATCTGGTGGTGGGGGAAACACCGGAGGAAACCAAGGCTCGACTCAGAAGACAAGGACCCCACCACCTCCTAAAGTCTTCTTTGATATGTCTTTACATTTTCTATATTACAGGGTATTGAAGATGTTGCAGAACATGTTCACAAGTGTGATTTGCTATGGCATGCATGGGATTCCCTTGTTCTTTGGTGGGTGTAAAAATGACTACATCTCGGCTTGTGCACGTAAAGGGGATCACAACCTCGGAATGGAAGGCCAGTCACTTTGTAACGACATTGCAAGGGTGTGTGCATAGCTGGTATAGGAAATATGACCCTCATCAAACGGTGGTGGATTATACTACTTTAAAGAATGCCTTCTTAGTAGAATTCCACATCCCTGAGTTTGAACAGAAGAGAATCAATGCCCTAAAGGAGATTCAACAGGAATGGTGGAGTGTGTGCGAGTATGATGCACAGTTCAAAACCCTCCTATCAAAATTTTCATATGACATTCACCCTTCATAGCATGCTCAATGGTTTGTTGGGGGTTGATAACTCCATTTAGAAGAGATTTATCTCATAAAACTTTCACAGACTGCGTGAGGTGTTAGAAGCTGCTCTACATGCCAAAGCTATTGGAAGTGTTGATACTAGTGTTAGCCCATTTTTGGAGGCTCAAATCACTACTATGGCTAAGCAACTGGAGAAGTTGTCTATGAACTCATCCCATGAGACTTGTAGTGGTATATGGTGTATAGATTGTGAAGCCGAGGACAAGTACACACTTTGTAATAGTAGATCAGTGAAATTTTTCATGGGGACCATGATGCAAGTAGATGTCCCTTGTTACAATGCACATAATTCGGAAGAATATGTCCTGCTACTATATGATCTACACCTCTACAACCCATGATATTAAGGACTACAAAATAATTGACCAAATATATGAGGCCATTGATCATGGTGTGTGCAAGACTAGCATTGCTAGTAGTTCTAAGAATGATGATCGCCATTATGAGGAGCGTGCAGCTGGAGGTGCGTAGATGGAGGCACATGCAGAAGGGGATTTTGTGGTTTTAATGGTTATTGAGGAGGAAGAAGTGAGTTCCCACAAGGAACTTGTTACAATTTTGGGTCCACGGACCATTATAAACGAGAATGCCCTGACTTATTGCAGTGCTCATGGTGCGAAAGAAACACAAGTATGAGCAAGTGCCACGAGTTTTTGATCACATGACTCAACAAAGCACTGAAAGACAAGGGCACTGCAATGGTAAGTATTAAGAAGGTTGATATGCAAGTGGATTCCTAGAGTGGCGTGTGACTCGGGATTAGAACTTGTCATGGTCACTACTCGAGCGGAGGTTACACGTGCCCGAGAGGTACCAAAGCAAAGAACCTTAGTTTCAAGAGAGGAAGTTTTGCATGGGAAGTACTCAGACCCTTCCCATCAGAAGGAGGTATACCAAGAAACTATGGACATTATAAGGAGCTTGCAGGGAGAAATCCAGTGTCTTAAGGAGCAGTCTAGGTAGTAGGAGCATAGGAGAAGTGTTGAGGCTCCGCAGAAGGACATGGATGAGGTTAAGGAAGTGTGCAAGATGCTAAGGTAGGAGAATATCATTCCCCTATTAGGAGAATGGCTTTGGGAGAAATTACCGCATGTAGGTATAGAGCGCAAAAAGGTAGGTGTTACACGCAAACCTCCCCCCCATAGCTTGGATTATGACAAGGAGATTACACTAAATGTATTCGTGGATGGATGGTTGCTAAGTAATATATTGATTGACACAAGAGCCGAGGTCAATGTGCTAACACTGGATGCATGGCATCAAATGGGAAGGCCCGCATTACAACCATCTTCAAATGTGTTATACATGGCTAACAAGACCAAGGCCATGCCTATTGGGGTCCTGAAGGATGCGGTGATTACCATTCAAGGGGCCAAGTTTACTAGGGATTTTGAGGTCTTGGCGCTTCCGAGGTGGATAATTTCCCAAGCATTACTTGGGTGCCCATGGTGCTATAAAAATAATGTTGACCTGCGGTTCAATAAGGGGTACATCAGCTTTGAGAATGAGGAAGAAAGGGTTATCATTCCCCTTGCAGATGGGAAGTCAATACCATACACAAATCCCTTAGGAGAAGAGGTCCTTGATCAGATTTATGTGCATTCTATTCGAGACCCAGAGATAATCCATCCTACCGATGGAGTTATC
Source organism: Taxus wallichiana var. yunnanensis (assembly GCA_018340775.1). Lineage (NCBI taxonomy): Eukaryota > Viridiplantae > Streptophyta > Pinopsida > Cupressales > Taxaceae > Taxus > Taxus wallichiana. The sequence goes on from CM031239.1 coordinate 444,673,943, forward strand.
CAGTTTGAGGATGCTCAGTCGGTAAGTGACACCACTAGTCTAGCATGTGACAATTGGGCACATAGAACTTATGAGTTGGTTGGGAGACAACTGAAGGGGCTTGTAACCAGAGCACCTAAGGTGCGCTTGCTTAGGTGCCTAGGAGGAAGGAAGTTACCTAAGTATTTTGGAGGGGCTTACATTGAGACCTTCTTGCAGGAAATGGAGGCCCAGTGGAGAAACAAGAATGAAAGAAGAGAGATGCTAAGCTATGTCTTACTCGAAACTATAGGACGATGGTGGATGACACACCACGAGAGCTTATCAGAATGGCGTGAAGTGAGAATTGCCTTATCTGTTCAGTTCTCTAGAAGCAACACACCCACCACCATCAAAGACTACCATGGTAAGGAGCCCGCCTCTTTCCACATCCAAGCCTGTGAGAGAGCCTAGAGGGAAGGTGTGGAAGCTTTTCCACCATCCCTCTGGGTACACAAACTGTATTCTACATTGTAGGGTTGTGCATGCACATGGTACATCCACTCTGAGACATGCTACCAAACAAGGAATTGGCAAGAACTAGCGGTTGATCTTGTCCAAGCATTTGAGTATCAAAGCACCAAACCATCGGTGGATAAGGCATTACAGGAGGTCAAGCACCTTATGATGGGGGATAGTGCAAAGGCAGAGGATAGGCTTGTAGAATTGCTAGGAGATCCATGCTTGGAGGGACAATTTGGTGAAGATGAGTCTGATGAGGTACATTTTGAGCACGCATACAGTAAAAGAAAAAGGCAAGATGGTCTATGTCATAGATGGTGAAGAGATGGAAAATTTGGAGGTTAACCATTCTCTAGGCTCGTGCAAAGTGATGGATAGTGCTGATGAAAGAATGTGCACCTACCATGAGCCCATGAAGACTAAGAAGGTTAATATTGGGTTGGAGGTAGAACCCAAGGAAGCTATCATTGGAGATTACTAGTAGGGAAGGAAGTCTCTAAGATCATTGATCTTTTACATGAGTTTGAGGATTTATTCCCACGTGGGTATCATGAGCTTAAAGGTGTCCACCATTCCTTGGGAGAGATGTGGATAAAGCTAAAGGAAGGTGCATGCCCAATCGGAAGAGACCATACCGGATGAACCCCAATCTGCGCATGAAGGTCAAGGAGGAAATAGACAAGATGATAGCGTCAGAATCATAGAGGCTATGGAGGATTTAGAGTGGATAAGTCCAATGGTGATTAGTATAAAAAGGATGGAAGGATAAGGATATGTGTTGATTATAGGGATTTGAATGCAATGTGTATCATTGATCCCTTCCCAACCTCGTTCACTAAGAAATCTTGGAAGGAGTGGCAGGGCACAAAGTCTACTCTTTCATGGATGGGTTCTCAGGCTATCACCAGGTGAGGATTGCAAAGGAATACCAGAGAAAGAAAACCTTCACCACCGAGTGGGGAATTTTTTCCTATACAGTCATGCCTTTTGGGTTGAAAATGTGCCCGCTATGTTCTCATGCATTATAGTGCAGGCCTTCCAGGACTTCATCCACAATTTTATCCAACTATACCTTGATGATTGGACCGTGTATGGACTTGTCAAGGACCATTATGACAATCTGAGATTGATGTTTGAAAGGTTTTGGTATTTGAGGATATCCCTCGACATCAAGAAGTGTGTATTTGCTACCCCATTTGAGACCCTTTGTTAGGACACATCATATGCAAAGAAGGCTTACTGGTGGATCCTGCCAAAATTGCAGTAATTATGGGATTGGGGGAGCCAACTAGCCAAAGATAAGTGCGTGGGTTTCTTGGACATGTGGGATACTATCATAAGTTCATCAAGGTGTATGCTAAGATCATCGTTCCTTTAGAAGAGTTTCTCGTACATAAAAGTGCCTTCCATTGTTGAGAGGCATAGCGAAGGCATTTGACACTTTAAAGGATCGCTTATCACCGCCCATCCTACGTTTTCCTTCTTAGGATAATCCTTTCCATGTTCATGTGGATGCCTTTGGAATGACCATTGGGGCAATGCTTGCACATCCCGGTGAGAGAATTTTTATCACCCCTATGCCTCGCAAAGGTGAAGTTGACACCAGAGAGAAGAATTAAACTATAATTGAGCACGAGGCATTGTCGATGATCTAGGCACTTCATAAATTCGATAATATTTTTGGAAAACCCTTTTATATTTTACATTGACCATATAGCATTGAAATACTTGGTGAACAAGCCCATCCTACAAGGGCGCATATGTCGGTGGGTACTATTGTTCTAGGAATTTGAGTTCACAGTGGTTGTCAAACCAGGAAAAAGTAATTCTAGACCTGACCATTTATCTAGGATTGATTCGGGGAGGATGCACAAAGCATTGAAGATACCATGCCAGATGCATAGTTGTTTAGGTTACGGTGCACGCCCTCAGACTTGGAGGATATTGTTGTGTTCCTTAAAACGGGTATGGTGCTGGAAGGGATGAAGACATTAGAGAAAAATCAACTAGCCATACGTGTCATGCCCTACATGTTGATCAGTGGGGACTTATACAAACTAGGGCATGATGAAGTTTTGCGTAGGTGTGTACTAGAGCATGAGTGCTTCGCCATCATAGAGGAAGCACACAGAGGAAGTGCAGTGGACATTATGCAGGTGATGCCACCACACGTAAAATATTAATGGCAGATTGTGGTGGGAAACTCTGTATAAGGATTGCAAGGAGTATTGTAAAGCGTGTGACCATTGTCAGTGCATTGGCAAGCCAGGATGGAGAGATGAAATTCCTTTGCACCCTATCCCTAGCACTGAACCTTTTGAGAAATGGGAAATAGACTTTGTAGGCCCTATTGCACCAACAACGCGTAGGACTAGATCATGCTATGTAATCACTTGCACAGACTATTTGACAAGGTGGGCAGAGGTAGCCCTAACTAAAGATGATATAGTAGTAAGATTTTTGTGGGAGAACATTATCATGAGGTATGGATTCCCTTTAAGTTTAACCAGCGATAGGGGTACACATTTCTTGAATGAGACCGTGAGGATCCTATTAGCAGAGTTCATGGTGGCTCATCACAAAACTACACCTTATCACCCACAAGCAAATGGAACCACGGAAGCATTTAACAAAATATTGAGTCATACCCTGACAAATATTTGTGATGTTGGAAGACAGGATTGGGATGAAAATTATCATCCATTCTTTCGGCGTATAGTACAACCTACAAGAGGTTAAACAAAGCCACACCATTTCAATTAGTGTTTGGCACAGAGTTTGTCCTACCAGTTGAATTCATGTTACCTTCTTTGCGTATAGCACACGCTGGAGGGCTGGTTGATGAGAAAGCGTGGGAAGGAAGGATTGATAAATTAATGATGTTGGATGAAAGGAAATCATTGGCCAAATGGATCCAAACAACAGAAAAAGCAAAACAAAAGGCATGGCATGATAGTCACATTAAGAACAAGAAGTTTGAGGTTAGGCAGATGGTGTTGCTATATGATTATAAGTTTCTGCACCATCCTCAGAAGTTAAAATTCCATTGGTTGGGTCCCTGCACCATCTCGTACATCCTTGTTTCGGGAATGTGCCGATTCAAGTCTTTGGATGGGATGAGATTGACAGACACTTCAATGGGAGTAGGTTGAAGCCCTACTATAAATAAGTCTTCTTGGTGTTTGTAAATAAGGCAGTATTGCTAGTTAGTTTAGGATTTCCCTTAATGCATTTTATTTTCTTTTGTTTCCCTTTCTCATTTTTGTTTTGTGTTGCACCTTGGGTGCCGGTAATCTCATTACTTTTTGAAGGTTATAACTGCGTAAAGGACCGCGCATCATTTTAGTGTGGGGTAGAGTAAGGTGGAAGAACTTGAAGTGTGAAGCACCAGGAAGGATTACATTGGAAATCCCAGTTGAATGGCCCTATGAAGGAAGTACATGTAAGGAAAGGTGAAAAAGGATGGTTGGTGTCAGGATAAGGCTACATTGGGGATCCACGTATAAGAGAGGAAGAAGCGCAAAAGCAACACGAGGTAGGCGAGAGAAAAAATCATGTAAAGGATGGAAGAAGTGCCTTCGGTGTTGTTGACATGTGCGTAAGAGTCTTCTGTCAGATGGATTGGTTGCGCGCCAGAAGGTTGGAGAATTATCTACGCAAGGTTGGGCACATGAGTTAAAGCACTAAAGTCGGGTTTGTTTGAAAAATCCACATTAAGTGTTAAAGTATGGTGGTAGGTAAGGTAGCATTTAATGTTATAAAGCGAGGAAAACTATAAATAGAATGTTGGGCACTTCATTATTTACTTTGTGTATACGAAGAGAGAAGCACTTTGCATCATTGCAAACTAGGGATTCCATAACTGATCTGTGTAAAGAAAATTTTGAAGAGTTTGAGCATGAGTAACTAGTTTATATTTTCAAACCAGAAGGAAGGGATTTCACGGGCATAAGAGTAGTTGTGAGAAGGCTTCATCTTGTGAAATAATTATCCCAGTTAGGGTTTGAAAAACTAGGGCACGGGTTTAAGAGGTTTTCTTCACAAGTTTGAGATCTAAGGTTGGAAGGAGTGGAAGAGTAGAGTAACAAGAAGAGATTGAAGTGATAAGAGGACCTAGACAATGGCACCCAAGAAACTAACTGTGTCACCCAAGAGGCCCAAGGAAATGGCAAGGGCAAGGGCAGAGAGCTAGCGATAACCACCACAAGCATGAATGAGGAGTGGTATGCAGAAATGTAATACTCGGATGGAGTTTTTCTTGGGAAGCAGTGGGAATCCCATTTGAGAAAGATGGCGGTGAGTGATTATAACCATCATACAAACATAATAGAGAAGGAAATGGTGTTGGAGTTAGTGTGCCCAACAAATAAAAGGACACCAGAGGATTTTCCCATCTATAGCGATGAGGTAAAAGTGAAGTTGGGAAAGTAGGGTTATTGAAACTCTTTGAGTTACCCTACTTCAGAAAGCCATAGCGCCTCTATCATTGGATGATGTCGCATGTACATGAAGACCACTTTTACTTCGCAGGGCACAAGATGCGCATAACCCCTCAACTGATTTCAAAATTCATAGGTCTTATCTATGAAGGAGAAGATATAAAGGACGACCTATGTGACAAGGAAGCAATTAAGGACACAGTGGTCACATATGCGTACAAGAAGGGGTCAAGGTATTTTTATATCGGGGATATCTAAGACCTAGTAATGAGAATGGCCACACACCTGGTCACAAAGTTAAATGATTAAGAAAGGTGGATGCATTTGAATAAGGCATGGTTGAATGTATGCTGAAAAATATTAGAGGGCACAATCTATAATTTATCGGCCTTCATTACAGATGAGATAATCAGCAACACACATGAAGGAGACAAGATACTCTTTGGAAATATCCTCCTGACAATTGTATTTTTAGAGATAAGAGTGCCGACATGGTAGAAAAGTTTGTTTGGGAGTATCGGATCAAGATCCCTTCTGTGAAAAGATTTACAAATTATACATATGAAACAATGACACCCTCCCATAAGGCGCACCTAAACAAGTGGTATAAACACTTAAAGGATGTGTTCGGAGAAGATTGGAGAGTCCTAAAGAAACTATCAGCACTTACAGAGGGAGAATTTGAGTTTGCTATGTACCAACACTTTTGCATAGGAAGATTCAAGTTGGTGGATGAAACCATGAGCCCATGGTGTAAACTCCCATTCTCCTTCACCACCCAGTACTTCCAAGTGGGAGTTAATAGGTTCAAAGAAGTAAAGAGACTAAGGTTTGACCTTAGTGAAGTTGATCAGGACCACAGGGAGATGCGTAGGACACTAGTCTACCCCAAGAAGTGCATGTACATGGAAAATTACGTAGCACATGAAGTCAGAATGATGAAACCCCGACTCGCCAATTACAGAAAGTCCAAGGCACGTGTATATCTCCACATTAGGCCAAAGTTCAAGTAATGCACATACATGGAAAATGATGTCTCCATACCTGAAGATCCCACAGGTAGAAGAAATCCCACGCTCAAGAAAAGGGAGAGAGAAGAATAAAAAGCACCAAGTGTGCAGACTGCCTAGCTAGTAAGCGCGCTGGTGGCAAGTGCCAAACCTAGCACCTATACGTGTAGGAAGAAGTCCCCAGTAAAGGAGAAGACCCCAGAAGAAGATGCGCCATAGTAACCCCTCGCTAAGGAGAAGTCACTAGAGGAAGCAGAGAAGGCTAGATCCCCATGGAAGATTCACCTCTCATAAATAAGCATATGATATAGAGAGAGAGGCCGACTCGGAAGAGACTAGGAGCACGGAGGCCTACATAGGAGAAAAGGATGATGACGATGAAGAAGATGATTCTGAAGAGGACCAAGAACCACTTTTTTCAGCATGCACGGTTCAAAAGAAGAGGGTGGAGAAGAAGAACATGAGTTTATGTTCATGTGGCGCAAGGGTATCCAGGAGGAGGAAGGTGCCCAGGACATGGGAAGAAGTGAGGAGGTTGGCACACAAGATCGAAAACTCCAAGCCTTACGCAGGAGCAAGTAAATGAGGTAAAATAAAGAGAAGCAATGAAAATAATTGAGGCCTTGGTAGAACAAGAATTGGAGTGCAAGTGTTGACATAGTGATGGAAGAGGATAAGGAGGAAAGCATTGAGAAAGAACAAGTCAGTGTGGGAGGAGGTCCTAGTCTAACGGTGAGTTTCCCCAAAGCCACGTGCTCAGGAAGGAAGATCCTTGATATAGAATGAGGATAGGTCATGGGCTATGTTGCTTGACCCAAGGAAGGTGTTACACGTGTGCTTCCAAAGCACTATACCCATGGAAAAACTTCTAGCTATGGCATCATTTGACGAGGAGGGAACGTACCCCAAGATAAGGAAGATGCTCTCTTGGGCGTTTGAGTCCCATATTGATGAGCCGAGTTCAAAGTATACCAAGGGGCAATCATGCCAGTACCGGAGTCTAAGGGAGCCAACCCCTTGGTAAATTCCCAGCAACTCTCGGATGAGCAAGTTATGTAATGCACTCAACAAGGTCGTGGTCGAGGCTGAGGCTAGGCTCTTTGGAAGAAATGACAGAGTAAAATTTCTAGAGGGAGAGCTAGAAAAGAAGGAAGAGGAGCTGGCTGAGAAGACTAAGGGCTTAAAATAAGAAGAGTTGATCAACGCGTAGCTGAAGTGTGAACTAAGGGATGAGAAGGCGAAGGTGCATGAAGTATACAAAAATATGGATTCTATCACAAGTACCATTATGTTGAAGCATCCAAACCTAACGCTACCCACGCAAAAGTATGGATCCACTCTTGAATGCTTAGAATATATTATGTGCATCCTCACCATGGAGAGACAACCATTGGCCCTAGAGTCCACGAAATAAGTGGCAACATGCTTGGTGAGGGAGGACAAATTGAAAGTGGTAGCAATCATTACTAAGTATAGCAAGGTACTTGCGGATGTCAAGATTGCTACCCAATCTACTAAGGCCACGTACGATAATTACACAGACAAGGATAGAGTGGCGAGCATCTTGGTCGCCACTCACAAAGTAGAGATGAAGGAGTTTCAAGAGAAGAATAAGGGAAATAGGGTAGAAAGGGACAAAATCCTTTCCGAGGTCGAAAATAAATCCGAGGCCATTGAAACCTTAAGGGGTTCAATCAAAAACTAGTTGAAGGAACTATACCCACAAATCACAGAAGAATGGATGCACTTGAGGACATGGGAAAACAATTGGAAGGGGTAGTTGAGACTATGAATACCTAGGGAGATGGGTTAAGCTTTAAGGAAGTGAGCACCTTAGTCGGTGACCTCTGCCAGAGAGCGCAGAATGAAGTAGATGCCTAGAACAAGCTAGAGGCTGACCTAAAAGGGACTTCCCACTCCTTTTGCAACAATAATTACCCTTCCATTCTTTTATTCTTTCCCATTCCTTCATCCCCTTATTCTTACTCTTCCCAAATTCTTTCATTCTTCTGGAACATATTGTAATTCTTTACTCTTGAAAAGATGTTTCCAAGGGCGGAGAACAAGTGAAGTGTGGGGTGATGTTGGGCCCCTAAAATATTGGCTAAGTACACAAAGGTGCATGGGTGTGCAAGGTCTAGGTTGCAGATGGGCGCACAAGGAGAATGCACGCAAAGTAAGGTTCTATGAGGGTTTTAGAAAGGTCGTGTTGCACACCGAAAGACAAGGTCTCGGGACTTAGCCATATTTGGCGTATCGGGTAGGACACGAGAAAAGCATGACCCAACAATGAATGAGGAGTGGATAAGGTGTCACTGCAACATGATGCCCATGAAAGGAATATGCTTAGTGATAGAGGATTCCAAAAGACCATCATTACAAGGAGTGGAGAGCTCATATCTGAAGGAGCATGCTTCTATGGAGGACCACTTGGACACTTGGCAATGGATCTGTAGCCCCTGAAAGCAAGTTAGTAGTTAAATAAACCTATAAATACAAGCCCACAAAAGAAAAAGAAGAGCAAATCAGATATACAATAGAGGAGAATATAGAGAGTAGAGCTCTATAGAAATACTGCGAGAACTCTGTGGGATTGGGTAGAGGCTATATAAGGGAGTAATGTATTAAGGGGTTGGGATATAAATTTTTCTTTATATGGATGAAGGACATGATCCCTGTTGTGATGTATGACTTCTGGTCTGATAAATTTTGGTAGTCTAATGGATCCATTGAATGTAATGAGGTTACAAACATGAATGAGTATGAATATAATTGATTCAGTTCATATCTATATATTTTCATTTCTATTCATGGATGTTATGGAATAGATGTAAATCCTTATGTATTTCCTTTCTGCTATATTTCTATCTGTTATTTGTAAGTACCCTCTATTTGGAATGAATACATTTGTCTAGAGGTCGTTCTGAGCCCTATGATGATTTTATGTCTCATTTCCACCTTTATTCATTAAGTTCCTAACATAGATGATGGTTTCCCACTTAACTCACATAAAAGAGAGACTCGGCACCCACGCGTGCCTCGGGTGAGTACCCAATGCCTCGCTAGGTGAAAGGTCAGGCACATGGGATTCCCTTGTTCTTTGGTGGGTGTAACAATGACTACATTCCATCTTCTTTCACATTCTCAAGCTTCTCTTCACATGAGGCCTCCTTCTCCTCCTTGAATTAATTCCCTCATAAGTGTTTCTTGCTCTTTTAACTCAACTTATCCCTCTCTTAGTCATACCCTAACTAACTCTAAGGCTCTAAGGCCTTTTAGAATAATTATTATGACTAAAAACCCTAGGTCTTACACCATAACCACAATTAGAATTTCTAGGACATTTATGACCTTAATATACCTATTACAAACTTTAGAAATGACTAAAACTCCTCTTTCAAGCCAAAATCCACAATAATGCCTGTTAGTGCAAAATCACAAAGCACCCCGGACGCACATCGCTTCTAGGTTGATGTTCGTGCATCCAGTGTGATTGCACAACATGGAAACCTCTCTCCAAGCGTGGGACTTGTGAAACCGAGAGAGGAATCTCCAGAGAAGGCTGGTTCCTACTCCTAAACTACCTGCCACAAGCTATTCCAGTGCAGGCAAGCTAATCTAATCCTAATCTAACCATGCCAAGGAGACAGAGAGAGAGAGAGAGAGGAAAAAACAACAAAAGCCTACACTAAAACGGTGATACACCAGAGAAGGAGAATGTTGAACATCTATCAAAACTGCCATGGGACAAAGAGAGGTGAGCAATGGGAAGGATGGACAGATGCATCACAGGCCCAAGGATAGATTTCACACGTAAAGTGTCCCAAAACTCCATGAACACAGCTCCCAGGATCTGCAAGAACGTTCAAACATGCATAGATACCTGCAATGAAGAGAGGTAAGAAGAAAACAAGCAAAAACGAGAAAGGATGGACAGATGCATCACAAAACACGTTTTGTTGCTTGAAGTTTACTGCAGAACATCATTCCATTAGTAAAGGCAAAAAACGCCATTACAGAGTAAGGAGGAGGTTCGAACTCCATTTTCAACCCTAGAGAAGAAAAGAAGGGAGGGCAGAGCAGAAAGAATGAACAACCTCTTTGTTATGAGCCAAATCTGGCTTTTACATTGCATGGGTCGAGCCTGTGGGACGAAAACGTGGGAAAACGCGTGCAAGCCCATTCCTCATTGATTGCTGCAGATGCATTAAATCAGCATGGAGGATCTTACCAACCCATACCCTGTCATTTTTAGCGATTTTGGAGGAGAAAGCGACCCATTTGTATTAATTTGGCCGCTAAAATGTCACTTCTGGCCGTGCAGAAGAAGAATGCGACCCATTAGCATTAAAACGGGTTATTGAAAGGTCACTTCTGGCCATTACCACACGTCAGAGTCGTTTCTTGATTTTCTCTCTTCAGACTGCACCAAAACTCGAGATTGATCCCAGAATCATGTAGAGGATTTCACTAGCTTTCCGTTGATATAAGGAACATGCAAATCCGAGCTCTGGATCAAAAGATACGATGATTTGAAGAAAACAGGCAAAAATGGATTTGAAAAGCTTTTCCCGTGCTTCGCCACCTTGATGACACGTGTCATGTGTTGATTGGATGAGCAAGGTCTTCAGCCTGTCGGGTTCGGGATTCTCCTATGCATTTGCATCGGGTTTGGGAGGTGGCTCGACATATGTTTGATGCTCGTGTTTTCCCGAAACCCGCTTCCGCCAGATTATCCAAATTTTCCTTTGTTGTCGGGCTTTCCGACCCCTCCGACATGTTCTTGCCTTTGGACACGTGGCAGCTTCTCGTTGGCCCAGGCTGACCCTTTTAAAACTTGCCCTTTGACTTATTTGACCTTTTTTCCTGAGACACGTGGCGGCTTCTGATTGGTCCTCGACTGATTCGGGTCCTTCACGTACTTCGCCTCCATTTGTCCCGATGTCCCATTTGATTTTGGGCCCTTTGTGCTCATTTCGCCGGTTCGGGCATTTCGCGTCCATTTGTCCCAGACGTCCCATTTGATTTTGGACCCTCTGGACCTTTTTCACCCGGTTCGGCCGGTTCGCGCCTTTTCGGCCCTCTTAACCCAAGCAGTTAGTCGATTTTCTCTCGGTCGAACCGGCATTTCGCGCCCGCCGCGTACTTCTGGCCCATTTGTCCCGTTTTCTTTTGGACTGTCTGTGCTCATTTCGACCGATCCGGCCGGTTCGGGCCTTTTTGTCCCATTTGTCCCAAATGCTACCTTGAGCAGGACTTAGCCAATTTTCACACTTTTTCCTGGATCAACCTACTTGCCTTTCTGCAACCTTTTTTTTTGCATTTTCTCAGAGCTTGCTCTTTTCCTCTCAGACAGGGGACTTAGAAAATATTTGAGGGGACTCTAGCAACATGATTTTGGCCCCGAATCAATCAATTTTCCTGGGACTTGAATATTCTGATGCATGTTATCAAAATTACCCTGGGGGGGTGAATTTTGATAACAATGCCCTTTTAAGAATTTGAATTGCATTTTGGAGGGAAACCTCCTAGTTCAAATTTATTAGGGACTTAGACTAACTTAATCACTCTAATGAGATTATTAAGAGTTGAACAACATTCTCTAATCCTAGTTTAGTCTAACTCAATCCAAAATTTCCCAATTTGTATAAAATCCCAAAATTGCCATGCATCATACTCCCAACCTGAAGAAAAATACTTCTTATCTTTTTCTTTCTTTTCCAATTCTCTTCATTTTCTTGCATATCTTCCTCTTTGTGTTTTTTGGCTTATTCTTCTCTTTTCTCTTCAATTTCTTCATCCTCTTTTCTTGTTCTTTTTCATTCTTATTCTTTACTTGTTTCTTCTTTTTCTTTCCTTTTTGATTCATATCAAAATGAAGAATAACTTTCTTGTCTACTCGTATACCTACACATTCAACAAACACATTAGAAAATTCATTCATTTTACTTTCTTTCTCTATATTCTTCCTTCTTGGAATGTTTCTTGGCTTCTCCATCACTAAAACTTGTTGATTTCTATCACTATCCTTCTTGAAACATTTATCATTCTTGCTTTCCTTTACTTGTTAGATGCCAAATTTCTTTTTCCTTGTCATTTTCAATAATGAAAACTTGTATTCCTTGTCCTTTTAGACCTGTCATATTCTTTTCATGCAATAAATATGACTGAGAATGAGAAAAAAATTCTCTTCTTGAAATGCCTCTTGTATAAAGTTTTCTTTTCCCACTTTTACTCCTTGTAATTCCTCTTCATATGATTTCTTGGACTGAATCTTACTTTTCTCTTCATTATGTTGCTCTCTTACAACTTCTTTACCTACCTCACCTTTCATGAGGTCTTCAAGAACTATTTTCCAAGCCCTTTTTTCTTTTCCTATCTTCTTCTCATCTCTCTCGTACTTATAACTAAACCATATACCTCCTTTGTTGCAACTCTCTTTCTTTCTAGTCTTCTCACTCTTCATCAACCTTACCTGTAATCTTTATTTAGTGCAATTTTGGGCTTCTTGGTCCTCCACATAGGACTCATATTGTTGCTCTTTCTCTATGTTTCTACATCTTCCTTATTTTCTCTCTTCACTATCTCTCTCTCTTTTCCTCAACTTTTCCTCTTCTTCATCTTCTTCCTCAAGTAATTTCTCATGCACTACACTGCTCTTGTCATCTTCTTTTTGCAAAAACATAGTTAAGGCCTCATCTAGGACCTTGTCACTTTCTTCTACACTTGTTTCACATCCTTGAATAGTCACTTTTTCTTGCATTTTCTCATTCTCTCTTACCTACACACTTGTTTACTTATATCTCACCAAGAATCTTTGAATAGCCATTAGTAAAATCATACTTCCTAGACTCATTATTTTCTTTTCAACGTACTTTTCACACAAATTTTCACTATTTACAAGACTTTCAATTCTTTTTTCTTCACACAAACCTTCATTTTGTATTTTAATTGAATCACATATCTCATCATTTACCTTCTATGTTGATGTTGCACTCTTATATTCTTCATCCATCCTTTGTAAGTCTTCATTCACAACCTCTACTTGCTTATATTCTTCTTCATTTTCAAAAGAAACTTGCCACAATAACTCTTCTTCAGTTGTATATTCATCCTCTTCTTCAAATTTTGGTTCTTCATGCTTCTTTAGGACTTCTAGGCTATTTTTCAAGACATTATCCAAGGAATTTTTGTATTTACTTTCTCCACCTGCATTCACACATAAAAATTCAATATTAGAATGAAAATATTGAGGCCATATAGCCTCTCTAGAAGCTCCATGGATGAGCTCCTCTTCATTCTCTTCAAGAGATGCTAAAAATCTCTCTATGACTTCTTCCTCTTCATTTTTCTTATCTTCTTCCAAAATGACTTTCTTAACTTCTTCCTCTCTTCTCATTCCTCTTATCCTTCTCTCTTCTTCTCTTAGCTTTTGTCTCAGTTGTAGTATCTTCTCTCTCTTTATAAGTGACCTAAGAGGCCACTTTACCACCTTCTTCAACACTATTTTCATTGCTTGATTTTTTATTTCTCTTACTTTCCTCTCTAATTCTTCTAACTGCTCCATGCTTTTCCTTAACTCTTTGATTTCTTTCTCTTCCCACAACTTTCTTTTCCTCTCCATTTCTCTTCTTTTTTTCTTCTCTCTTTCATCCTTTTCTTTCTTTCTTTGACTAATCAAAACTAGCAATTCCTTTACTAGCTTTTCATTACCTTCTTCCTCATTCTCTTTCAACCTTTCTTCTTTAGTTCTCATAATCTGGTTTTTGAGCTTCTCCTCATTCACTTTGTTAAGCCATTTGGGTACCACATACCCATATTCTTTAGCCATTTCACAAATCTCTTCTTGGCTTTTCATGTTCTTAACCTGCACATTTCTCATCAGCATCTTCAACTACCAACTTTGAAGTTTCTACTCTTGATTAGGAATTATGACTGAGTTCTCCTTTGAGATTACACATTTAACACACCCCTCCAATGATGTCTCACTCTTATTCAAGATGACTAGACAACAAGACTATGTCATTTCCTTTCTCTTCTTCTTGTTATTGATACAAGAGCACATTATCATGGACACAATATTGAGTTCTTCTTTCAAAAGATATGGAAAAGCACAAACTTGCATATCCTTCCCTAAGTTACCTCTCTTCACATGCAATCATTCTTAGGATCATTTGCACAACATTCATATATATAACACTACAACCATGTTAAATACTCAAAACTATTACAGAGTTTGAAAAGTTAAAAACTATCAACACATTCAATGTATTTTCATTCACCAATTCATAACCAAGCCCAAAATCTAAAATCACTATGATACCAATTGATACAGATCTCCACACCTTTAACATACACTCATCACCTTCGACAATCTATTTCAATCATATAAACAAATTCTTTGTTTTGAGATCTTGAAATAGGGTCTAGTGATGGTCAAATTACAAGAATTTATATTTTGATTAAACTTGTGATCTTCCAACACTTTCCTTTGCTCTTACATGCCAATACCATGAACAAAACAATCAAAATTCTTGTTAATCTTTAATTCTTCTTACTTACCTCCTTTATCTACTTATAAGTCACTTGGGATCTTTCTCCACTTCAAGTACAATTTTCTATTAGCTCCTTAGTAGTCATTCTCCACCTCATTCATTATTCCTTCCATTAATTTAGAGACAAAATAGCTAACAACAAATTGATCTCATGAAGAAAGACTCTATTACTCTAAATTTTCCTCTCGAAATGGCCTTTTTCTCCTTCAAGAACAACTATCTTAGAGATGTCATGATTGAAAGAAACTAATAAGACCCCAAAAAATGGAGACCATGGCCAAATATCCTCTTAAATAGTGATTATGTGTGGTAAATTCCACAACCCGAATCTTTTACCTTCTCCCTCAAACTCACTTTTGTTTTCTTCTTGAAGTCGTTGCTCACTAGTCTTGCTACAAAGAATTGTCAGAATTTCTTCTTTGGTAGTAGGTTTCATGTAACAATGTATACATATTCAAGCACCCATTTAAAATTTTTATCAATGTTCCAAATGGTAATGCTAAGTGTCATCCCTTTAACCTAGTTCCTTAAGAAACTAACCCCCACTTACTAGTTCTATGGACCGTGTTGCAAACTGCTACATGAACTAGTAAGGAATACTTCTAACATACCCACGAAAAGCTATAATTTCTTCAAAAATCTCTTTTCTTATCTTGTCACGAAATTATCTTGCAAAATTCAAATCAAAATTTGAATATCTCATGCCCCAAATATTAAACCCTAGGATCGTGATAGTGAAGGCCCGAGAAGTGTAAATTCCCCCACAAATGAATTATTTCAGTTCTTAAGGCTCCAAATCTTTAATGTAGGATGATATTGACCTATTCCACATTTCTAGTTTATCAAGTAAGAAAAATTCCTCATCAAACTTTAAAATTCTTTTAAATTTATGGTAAGTCTTCCCACAACACAGCCTCTCGATTATGGGGATTTCAAACATCCAATAAATAAGGGCTACAATAATTTTTCCTTACCATTGAAATCAAACCACCAATTCCTCTGCAATCGGGAGATGTGGAAGAATATGTCTCAACTCAAATTTCTCACACGTCATACCCTTAAATCCTTACAAAAAACACATTCATCGTCTCAATTTCTTGTATGCATATAATCAAAATACATTACGACTCTCTCCTCTTACCCGAGAATGATACAAATAACACAATATCATGTGATTTCTTCAAATTAACACCCTCTCTAAGAAATTTTTACTCCTTATTCGAACAAACATTGTTGCACAGCTTATGCACAATCAAGTTCACCGGCTTATATGCAAGAAGAGTAAGAATTATTAAATTCAACCTTTGTCAATCACTATGAAATATTTCAAGAAATAATAATTCAATTTCTTAAGGTTCTCAATCACATCCAATCAAGGAATTCTACTCTAAACATATATGGTATAAAGTATACTTCTTCAACTACTGACTATGACTCAGTCCATGCAATATCATTCCCTTCAAGGAGATCCTTTACTCTTAATAGATTGATAGAGCTTTACATATGCAAAATCCACTCATGCAATGATTCTTCTTTCTTCTTAACCAAGAACTAGTAATCACCGCACTTTCCAATGCATTCACAGCCTTTCCTAACATTCAAACTCAAGTGATAAGTTTCTTTATTAGAAGACAAGGATGATTGATTCATTCACTTATCATATTTCCTACAAGAATTAATATCACCAAATCTTCATCATTTACAAGATTATAATCAAATATTTTCAATAACCATGCAGAACCAAAATTACCAAGTTAGATTCAACCTCTCTATCCTTACACAATTGAATACATCACAGCTTATACTAAAAATAATGAATTCCAATTTTAACTTTCCCTAATCCTCCTGCAAAGTACATTCACACTTCCAAATACAAGGAATACCACACAAACTTAGACTCAATCAAAATCAAGACAATATTCATATACCAAAACAGAATATTTTTCTCTCTCACATGATTGTATTCTTACAAAATCAGTAGTTTTCCTCTTCTTTCACATTATCAATCTTCTCTTCACACAAGGCCTCCTTCTCCTCCTCGAATGAATTCCCTTATAAGTGTTTCTTGTTATCTTAACTCAAGTTATCCCTCTCTTAGTCATACCCTAACTAACTCTAAGGCTCTAAGGCCTTTTACATGACTTATTATGACCTAAAACCCTAGGTCTAACACCATGACCCCAATTAGACTTCCTAGGAAATTTATGACCTTAATATACCTATTCCAAACTTTACAAATGACTAAAACTCCTCTTTCAAGCCAAAATCCACCATAATGCCCTTTTAAGAATTTGAATTACATTTTGGAGGGAAACCTCCTAGTTCAAATTTCTTAGGGACTTAGACTAACTTAATCACTCTAATGGGACTATTAAGACTTGAATAACATCCCCTAATCTTATTTCAATCTAACTCAATCCAAGATTGCCCAATTTGTATAAAATCTCAAAAATCGTTATTGGAGAGAAGATGTTCATGCATCAAGTTTCGTTGTTATCCACGGTCCCTCTATTAGAATTACTAATACATCTCTTCTCTGGAAGAGAATTCCATACTTTCATTACTCATTCATAAGGAAATGTGTCCACATCATATCGTGAAACATACAATCTCAAGCAAGTCTCAAGATTTTTATCCAGTCTGTTTCAATATTTTGATTTTATAAATGTTAATACATTAAAAAATTGTTTTGTCTTCAATCGATCCTAATATCATTGTTTAACATAATTCATACAATCATAATTATTCACTAAATATTTCATGAAGGATGGTACTAGGATAAAACTTTTTCCATAGACGTGTAATTGTTCCATTAACTGTTGGTTCACTCAAGAAGTAAAATTTTTCGGTCATTACCATACCGAAATGACTTACTTGCAATGAAAGTAATTACTTTTGAAGAAAACCATTTATCTGAAATCCATTACATTGAAATAATTTTCCAAAATTCTTAATGAGAGCACCCATGTGTCTTTTATATGTATCAGCTACAACTTGTCCTCCTGTAGGATTCTAAAATATAGGATTGACCACTCCCATGGCCTCAAGAATCTCATCCCTTTTAAAGCAATCTCTGATCTCACTAGATAAGCATTGTGAATTTTTTTGTAATTTTATTCTTGTTTGAGATATAAGAGCTTTATATAAATTATGTGTAACATGTACTTCTTCAATCTCTAATCCAACAATATCCACTCGTTTTTGGAAAGTGTGCATTTGAAACTCATTCATGTTTACAAGGATGCAAATATGACCACATATATTGAATCAAATAGATTTTAGGATATTTAAAAAAATTCATAGTTTTCTAACTACTGAATACATGTCCCTGAAAGCATTCATCAGAGTTGTATAACAAATCTAGTGTTTGACACACCCTTTTTCTAAATTTATTGAATTCGACTATATAAATGGATATTTCTTGATCATTTTTGTTAAGAAATTGATTTCATTCAACATCGTAAGAATCCCACAAAGTGTTAATAATGTTTCCAAGTATGTTAAGTAGTAAAGAAAATATTTTTCCTTGTTAACTTGCATACGGTTCTTAAACATGAAACCAGTTAATGATGGATATTCATAAAAAATTATGCATGCAGGCTCATACATTGAAATCCATCTTGTATCAACATCTTTAACAAGTTTCTTACCATTTGTAATGCTTGACATATAAGTGTGTAGTTCAGGATAAGCTCTTCAACTTTTTCAACACATTCAAATGTGCTTACAAGCTTATATACATGATTTATCATATAATTCATGCAATGAATATGAATAATATAAGGAGAAATTGATGTTTGTAGGTGCACACATAGATAGTTTCTATGACCCTACATCATTGGTGCACCATGAGTACCAACGCATATAATCTTTGTAGTTATAGAATAATCATCCATTCTTGTTATATCCTTCAAATTAGATATAACCAATTTGAAAAGATTTTCAAGTATTGCAATTTTCTTTCATTTTATGAAAAACTAGCAGATGAGGTGTCCTTGTGTGGTTCTGGAAAGTATACACATGCATACAAACCCAAGAAGTGTTGTCAACAATTGTAACCTCATCAATGGAAATGGAGATGAAACTTGCATTCTTGATGTTTTCTTTCAAATCCTCTTTTCAATCATTGCAAGACATCTCACCATCTCCCAAGCACTACTCTTTGACCAATGTGAATGTGGAAGGTTAGGAAACCCATTGAACTTAAAAAATTCTTAAATTCTAAAAAATTTGAAATAGGTTTGCCCATTTTAAGAATAAAGAATATGGTTGAAAATTGTGTAGTTTTTGCCTTCAAATTTTCATTTACAAATTTTCCAAAATTTGCATTAATGGTTCCTCCTTTCTCCTCAAGTTTTTGACAATGTTGCATCTTATTGTCATACTCATCCTTATATATGTTAGATATATTTTATGCATAGCTAAAACCTAAGCAGTCATGAGATAAATCTCTCTCATTTACCGGTGAGGCTCCCGTGTAATATTTCTATCAATTATGTATTCTAATAACTATATGTGGGTTTTACTTTAAATACAAAGCTCATGAACCATAGCTAAGAAATTCTACAGCAAGTAAGCAACTATAAAGAAATATTTGCAGGAGGAATAGTTGAATATAGAAAGAAGGAGAAGAAGATGTGTAATCCAACCAATAGTTTACAAAGTTGGTTTTATACACATAGATAGAACAAATAGATCTCACAATACAAAATCAAAGTAAAGGAAAGCTTCTAATCTAAATCTTAGATAATGCAAAGTTCATCTAAAGATATACACAAAAGTAAGAAGCCAATGCACTATTGACACAAATTTCTCTGGAAATCTACCTTTGTTCAATTCCTCACTTTCGAAAAATATGTCAAGGGTTTTATCACAAAGTCCGAACTCAAGAATATTGATTACAAATTTTGATCCTCTAACCCATAGGTTCTTCTTCTATTTATAGTGTATAGAAAGAAATTACAAATAGGAAAGCAATAACTAAACTAACACATCCTCGAAGATTATAAAGAAAACAACTGCAATTTTTCCCTCGAAATTTATCTCCACATGACATGCATCCAAGACTAAATCAAATCTTTGAATTTCTACCACCTATTCTAAATTAAGGACATTTTCAAATAACTAGAAGTAATGGCTTTTAACCAATTACTTTAGTTTTACAATTTTTTCTGAGAAAATAAGAATAAGAGAGGGAAGGGAAGAAGAAAGAAAATATGTCAGTCGTCATACTCTATGTTTTTCTTTGTTCTAAAACTAAATATACTTATCAAACAGGTGACTTAGTGTCTTCCCATCTCGCCTTAAGAACCGTTTCTTTCTCAATTTTAAACCACAAAGAATCCAAGACAAAGAAGCAAGATTAGCTTTTACCTTCTCCAAACCATGCACATACCCCTCAATATTGTATGAAGCTTTACGAGTCTGCCAATTGAATCTAACATAAAAGGCATGACGGATTCATCAATCTTGTTTTGCATAACCAGAATAAATTCCTCACGAGAAGAAGGAAACTCATCCAAAGTGTTCTCTAGTACTTCCCCATATTGTTTTCCAAAGCAATCGCATCCTCTTCAACATAAGATTGAGGATCTCCATGTGGAAGGAAACTGTTATCTCTACTGCTTCCCCTTTTCTATCAATCTTTCAGGTAAAATTTGATCTACAATTACAACATCTTCTGGCAATGAATGTATCTTAACTAAGGTATCCAAATGAATTTCAAGAACTATGTTCTCATCTTCAATCCCCATCATTATTTTCTTTAACCGAGATAATTCCCTATGCATATTATCCAAGCCAATTGGTATTCCCCGAACTGATTTGAATCTTAGTGAATAATTTTTTGAATCTTAGTGAATAATTTTTTCTTTCCATTGAGAAAAAGCATTGACTGGTTCCCTACATCTTCAATCTCTTCAACCAAACAACTGCATACATGTTCCTGCACTAACATGGGTTGAGAAGAAGGTTTGGCAACCTTAGTGATGATATCACATAACTGGGAGATCTACATCTGAATCATGTCTTTTTCTTCCTTCTCCTTATCAATTTTAAGGAATAAAGCATCTATCAGTGTCCGTGTATCTTGATTTAATCCTTCTGTGGTGATTTTCCCCAATGGTACTTTGGTCACCGATATGTCTGCAATAGTTAGCTCTCCCTTTTGTTTCCCTTCAGTTGGAACTGACACTTCAGAAAACTTCTACCCTTATTCTTCAATAATCAACCTCGAAGTTACTTTAGCAGGTTTAGACCTTTTTCCTTTACCTCCGAATCTCATAAGCAGTTGAAAGTCTTCCTCTTCCAAGTAGATTTCTTTTCTAGCCTCTGGGAACTATCTCGCAAAGCCAACCAAGATGAGAAATTACTCTTTGGGGAATGAGAATTCACCGAATGTACCACCATCTCATGCTCTAAATCTTCTGCATCCAAATTCACCACAGTGTTATGGTTTCCCTCTTCTAAATTTTCCAAAGAAAATACTCTTTCAAACTCTATCATTTGTGCTTTCAACTTATCCATGGGGTCGTGAAGATTTGGGAGACCGAGGAACAAATACGAACAATGTTGGATTCAAAGGTGGAATAATAACATTTGTTTGAGGTCCTAGAGCTATGGAAGTGTTGTGAGTTGATGTTGGAGAAGCTTCATCTAAAAGTAGCACTAGTATAATGGATGTAGTCTTGCCTTTTTCTAGTACCTGAGACTTCTTGTACACTTTGAGCTTCTCTGGCCTTTTGCTACTCTCACCTTTATGTTTTCTCTTTACTGAATCCCAGTAATGAAATCCCCTTTGATTTGGTTCATCAAAGCCTCGTCTAAGAAATACCCCTTTGTTAACAACCAATTTGAGGTGTTAACCAGACTATTGAAGACCTCTCCTAATCATATGACAGCCACCTGACTCTCCTAAATAGCATATATATATCTCCTCCCATTTGATGATATGTGTCAAGTACCACATGCCCATCATCTAAGATATTTGTAGGTATTTGTGATAAACCATAGTCGAAACCCGTCACACTAATAACCTACTAAAATCTCCCTTTCTAACTTTGTATTCTCTCTTGCACTTCATCCAAAAATATTCAAGTGAAGGAACATGTGAGTATTCTTGGGAGATCTGTCCTCTTGCTATCCCAAAAACATTTGTGCTAGGAATAACTCATGCTCATACCTTAAAACATTTTTGTTTCAATTCCTCGGCTTTATGAATGCTCTGGCAATTATAATGACCCATTGTGACTAGAAATCTTCCCTATAGACTTGTTTCATTTTGAATGTAAGTCATGCAATTATAAAAAGAAATAAACATTTCATTTGTGTTAGAAAAAACTCATGCTCCTACCCTGAAAACATTTATGTGTATATTACTCTTGATTTATGGATGCTCTGGCAATTATAATGACCCACTGCGATTGGAAAGCTAGATGTAGACTTTTTTCAAACTTACAGAGCTTCCTTCACTACTCCATTATGACCCACTTATCACTCGGGTACCTTGGAAACTTAACTGGTTCTCCTAAAAACCACTAACCCTAAGATATGTGAAGTTTGCAAACTAGATGAAGATACAACCATGCTTTGGGAGACAACTTGCCAAGCTTCTTTGCTCACTCTGCTAGTCTTCATATCACTATTTAATTTGCAAATGAATTTGTAGAAGAATATATAATTGGCCACCATGTAATATTTTTAGAATTCAGGAACTATCAATTATGGGAAGCACTCATAAATAGGATCTTTTGACAATATGCCCTATCTATCCAGTTTGGAAAATATCCCCTGAGAAGTTGTTGCATATACAAGGTATGAAGTCATTTTGAAGTTGAATGTCCACCTCACACTTCGAGTTACTTGTTGATGTTATTACTAATGATCTCTGCCCAATTAATTATCGAATCACTCTGTGATCTCAATGGTTTTCACAAATGCATACATCCACAAGCGGAAATTATTGTTATTAGATTCCCCATTTATCCTACAAAGCAATTTGGTGATATCATCAACTTCCTACACAAGATTGGATCGTGGCTTCTTCATGTATCTCGTTGATCATTATACCCACCCAATATGCTTTATGCTTTTCCCATTTGTTATTAGCATCATGCATGTTAATTGCAATGACCAATGGCCATGCCGGGAGCTTAAGGCAATAATTAATGAATTGAGCATCCAACCAAATTATTGTCTTCCCTACAGCATCTCAGATTGTCCTGGAAAGAGGATGATAAGACCTTGCACACTCCATAACAAACTCAGGAAATTGAGTTGTGACTGGAAACACTTGAAGCTTGAATGATCCCGTTGTTTTTATTACCCGCATAAGGGATTATATTCCGGTGGCTTTGAATCTATCAATCAAATTAGTGATAGGTTTAGGGCCCATGTCTATATCATTGATTTCAGTAAGCCTAGAAACAATGCATGATTTTTTTGACCCTTATCTTTCATTATGCTTCATCATGCCTAGAATAATCTTTGTCTGAGTTCTTTTTCTTTTATTTTTGCTAGAAGATCCTGTAATTAGATAAATTTATGCAGATCTTGCAATTCCTTCTGATTCAGAAGATATATTCAATGTATCTAAATTGATTTTTACTTCTTTTCACCAATATGAGCACCTGTGATGAATACCTACAATTGATTCAGACAAATATGGAGTCCATGGCATAAATACTCAATTTCTGTTACCAAAATATGCTTATAAAGCCTCACTGCCATAAAATTTGAGACTTTTCTTGCATGCTAAGCAAGCTAAAATATTATTTAATTCACCTGAGGCACTTATACCAACATGCAAATGCTCAATAATAAAAATAAAGCTTCTCAACCTTGGGCGCCAAACCTGAAGTTTCCGTGAATGAAAAATATTCTTTAATGCAAATCACTCCTTCCTTGCACCAAAATTCTCCAAAGCAGATGCTCTATCAAAAATAATTAATTGTCTCCTCCTTATGGCGTCCCATGCTTATATAGCTAACTGCATGCTATTTTTAATAATTGCTTCTTCCTATTTTTGGCAATTATTAATAATAAGTTATGCTCTTTCTCTCAATTTGGGTGCCCAAGTTTGCATACTTCTAGCTTACTTTTTTTGTAATTATTTTATTTATTTTTAGCATGTTTCTTTTCCTTCTCTTTGACTTTCCTTCATGGTTTGATTTTCTTCCTATTTTTGGCGCCAATTTTAGCTAGGAATAAATAAAATAAATATTAATTAAAGCATGTATTTATGCCAAGGTGGGTCACATTTTTTGACTTGAAGGCATGCTAAAAATAAGAAGTCAAAGCAATGGGAATTTTTACCCTGCCAGGAAGCTCCAAAAATCCCATCCTTTACTTAAGTCATTTTTCTTTAATTATGGGAAAAACAACCTTCTATGCAAGCATAAAATTCCCACCTTCTTGCCACTACCAAAATTCCCATTGGTAACTTCAAGCCTTCCTTCTAAAAAGTGTGACTTGCATAAAAAGAGCTTCTTTCTTAAAATTACGACTTGCATGGGTGAATAAAACTTCCCTAATGGGAATTCTTACCCGCTTGGCAGCTCTAAAATTCCCATTGGTACTTTAAGTGATTTATCTTTCATAATGGGAAAAAACAACCTTCTAGGCAAGCATAAAATTCCCACCTACCTACCACCACCAAAATTCTCATTGGCAGCTTAAGTGATTTGACTTTAATGATGGGAAAAAACAACCTTTTAGGAAGGCATAAAATTCCCACCTTCCTACCACTACCAAAATTCTCATTGGCAGCTTAAAGCCTTCCTTCCAAAAAGTGTGACTTGCATCCTAGAAGCTTATTTCATAAAGTGTGACTTGCATCCTTCCTTCTTCGTCAGAAATTAGCACTCCATGATTAATTTCTTCCTTTGTCTGAGGCCATGGCTGAATTCCAAAATTTTCAGGAAATTAAACAAGCTATATAGAATGAACAAATGGATCAAGGGGCTTTTAATAGACAGATGGGAAAAGCAAAACAAACACAAAAGAAATAAATAAAAATAAAATGTTGCCACAAGTTGCAAACAATTGCTTTGCCAAATAACTGGTTAGTAAAAACCCATCCCTGGTGAACACCCTACTAAGAGGCGGGAATACCAAAGATAAAAATCTTCAAAGATTCAATTGATGCGACACAATTTATTTATTTATTTATTAAATAAATAAAATAAAATTCTTTTAGACAAAACTTGGCTAAGAGATAAAATGAATTTTAGCATTTGGGTATTTGTTGAAATTGACTTATATGATTCACTGGGAATACTTTAAGGCAATGGAGACAATTCTAGGCAATAAAAACACAAAACGACCCATTACTTTGAAAATAACAAAAAAAATTAAAAGGGGGTAGTCCTAGATTTCAGGGTGAAATATGGGGACACCAATATCTTACATGCGTGTACTCTTTCATGGTTTTCCATCTATGAATATTTTTATTTTTCCATCATTATCTTTGATCATCATATATACTTTGACACAATGTTTCTCAATGGTGTCCAATTTAAGTTGCATTTAATGTTCTTTTGCTAATTTCCAACCAAAAATCATACATTTACATTATTTTTGAGTTTCATTATCATTATTTGGCTATACAAGTCCAACGAATGGGTATTTTTTTTCCCAGTCTACCTGAAAATACCTTCCAATTGTCCATGATGTTTTCTTCCTTCTCGTAGATTTATTTTTCTAAAGAGTCATGTCAATATCATCTTCTGCTTGAATCTTTTCATTAGAACATTCATCTATTGAAATAATTTGGTACTCAGGATTGCCTTCCAACTCTGGCATGTCATCATCAATTATATCTTCATCTACTGAAATGTTAGTTGTTTCTTTAGGGTATATGTTTTGGTTTAGTGTTTCATGTTGAATACAATTAACAATAGGGGTTTCTGTATTCAAACACAAAAAATGTTTGACTATTACAAAAATATAAAAATAAATAAACTAAACTAACGAAAAAAAGGAAAATTTTAATGATAATCGGTTACAATTTACTGAAACCCATGTTACAAGTTTCCAGTGGATGGAAGTTGGGTCTTTATTTTTTTAGTTGGTCAAAAAAATTAATATGCTACCTTTTCTTTTGATTTTATCTACCTTATGTTCATTATTCAAAGAATCCATTGTACCTATCCATGAGTAATTTTAAAATAGATCATATTTTTAAAAATCTAAGTAGAATATTTAAAAATTTGTAAATGCAAGCCGAAACCAAAAACATACTAGTAGCATTTATAATGCTACCTATAGGCATGATATTGTATGCTACCTGGGAGAAGCATATTGTATGCTACTCTGATCGAAAGCATATTGTATACTATCACCGATAGCATATTTTATGCTCTTGACCAACAACATATTGTATGTTACCAGTCGGTAGCATATTGTATGCTATCGCTTGGCATCATACAAAGATATCTAACAATTGGTATCATAATGTATGCTACCGATGGCAAGCACACAGTGTATGCTACCGGCCGATAGAAAATATGCTACTAGTCTTTAGCAAATGTATGCTACCAACCGGTAGCAAATGTATGTTATCCATCGGTAGTAAATGTATGCTACCAAAGAGGTAGCATTATTGATGTTGTCATCTGGAAACATTGGGGATGTTATCATTTGGTACCATTTTGTATGTTGTCACTAAGTAAAGCATGGTTAGTGTTTCCAAACAATGAAAAGTACCTTTAAAGAAAAAAATAAATATCCAGTTGATGGTAATATTTAAAGAAGAAAGGAATTGTGAGGAATATTTGATAATCACAATTTCAATACGAAACTATGAATAATGAATTATAAATACTTAATAGTGTGTGTGTGTGTGTGTGTGTGTGTGTGTGTGTGTGTGTGTGTGTGTGTGTGTGTGTGTGTGTGTGTGTGTGAATTTGGAAAATTTTAATTTCATGCTAAGGGTGATTTGAATGATAACAGTTAGCTATTGGTGTAAACTCCTTGGTGAACCGACCCCTAAAATTAACTTGTACCTAGAAAATTTTGGCAACCCAATCCTAATTCCTACCCAAAAAATTCACCAATTTCAAATTTTAAAAACTGTAATATTCACCACTAAAATTTTCCTTGGTCTAATGGTTTGGTGGAAAACAAATCCATGTTGTTTTGGAAACTTGGAGCTTTATAAATGGAGTTTGGGGTTGTTTTGGGTAAGGTGGATGTTGTTGAAAAGTTATAATATTATTTTAATGGATGGATTTATTGTTTGGGAAAAGGAAGAGCTCATTATTGTATAAAGATTGTGGTTATAAGCATATTTTAAATTGCATTTTTTTCTAAGGATTGTATGGGAAAGATTATTGTTATAAATTATTTTAAATTTGCAATTTTAATTCGAGTTAAGAGAGTAATCAAATGAAAAATTTGAATGTTGTATGGAGAAATATCTATCTACTTTCATTTTTAAAATTATGGAAATTGAAGTTGTAAAATGTTTTTTTAATAATGAGAGTAAATGTAGTAGAGTTAAAATCTATATTTAATCTTAATAAAGTGCATTTACTTACTTGTGAGTGTGCATGTCTGTGTTCTACCATATGGGGTGTGACCTATATGTTGGCCGCCCCCTCTTTCTTGCAATAATAAACTCAAATGAAACAAATATATTTTCCTTACAAAAACACATAACTTCTAACCAATATACATACATACACACACAGAGAGACATATACATTTTACTTGGAGAAATAAACAAAATAAATGAAGGTAAAAATATGGTTTTTATCAATACAAACCCCATGGAAGGAAAAATCAGATTTGGGGAAGAAAAATGCAATGAAATAAACTATAAAAATATAAACTAAAATGAGCATGGATTGTAGATTCAAATGGAGAACGCATCTCCAAATTCTTTCTCTCTTGGATAGCTCCAAAACCTTTGATGCTAGTAAAATGAAAGGAAAAAGTGAGAGCTTTGTGAGAGAAGCTTGATATAATCTCTCCATAAAGATATCTAGGGTTTCTAGAGAATCACTAGGATATATTGCTTGGATTAAAAGAATCCACCCACCCAACTTAAATAAATTAAACTTGAGACTATATTCTCATAAGTTAATTGATGAATATGAGATTTAATTAAACTCTAGGTTTTTCGGTTAGTTGTTACTTTGAATTAAATTGTTTTAGAGAGGGTAGATGTATCAAGTAGATTGAATTAAGTCAAATATGATTTAATTAAATTAGTAAATTGATCAAATCTAGAAATAGTTTAATTAAGTGAATTTAACTTAAAATTGAAAGGGAAAATCAAGTTAATTCAAGAACATTAGTTTAATTTACGAAATTAAATTAAACAAGAGGATGTCGTTAATTTAATAGTTGAGTTATATCGATTTAAATTAATCTATAGGGATTAAATTTATCAAGTAAATTAAATTAAAACTAGAGAAATTAAAATAAACTAGTAAGCAAATTTAATTTGGGGAAATTAAAATGTTTTAGTAAATTAATTTAATTTAGAAGAAATTAAATTAATTGAGTGAGATAACTTAATTAAAATTTGGAACAATTAAATTTAGCTAAGTGGATTAATTTCATCGAGTGAAATTAAATTAATCAAGAGTGTTAATTTTAGTATGGAAAGATAAGTTAGATTAGTTAAGGGATGGAATCCTAAATTAAATGGTTTAAAACAATTAAAAATTATAATTTACGTAGAAGATCTAAATTGAGTAAATAGTTAAATTTTATGTTAAAATCTCATATATTAAAGAGCCCAACCTTATCTTAAGAGCCCAACCTTATATTAAATTTCAAATAACGTTGAATTTGAATTGGTAATGGGAAATCACTTAGTAAGTGTTTTGGATTAGGCTTGATAAACCACAAGATACCTATTATGGGAGGTTTTTGTTATTTGTGTGGGCTCATTAGTGGGTCGTGTAATTAGTTTAAAAGCATGAATTCAAAAAACATTATCCCTAATTTTTGTTCTCTAGTTTTAGGTTCCATTTTTTCTCGTGCAAAGTGGGGTGTTACAACCCTCCATATGCATTGTTCACTTATGTGATTTTCTTCCTAATCTATGTCCTCTACTGTCACATGACTACAATAACATATTGACTTATTCCATTTTTTAAGATAAAGATTAGAAATCATGGCCATCCCTACATACTCAACATATAGGTATGCAATTTTTATGTGAGTAAAGTATGTGGGCCTAGTTTGTGAAGCAATCTAATTCATAAATAACATACAATATCATTTTCATTGTTATTTTCATCTACATAGAATATAAAAAGGACCCAAATATTTAGATAAATTGTTAATATTATTAACACTATCACTATTACACATAGTGCAAAAATGTCATGATTTGTGTCGAGAGTTTGCATCAATCCCCATTTTATTTTTCTATTACATTTTATGGAAATTTGGATGCAACAATTATGTGAATATGGTGATGTAAAAGTGATGTAAATAATGTCACATTTGCGCCACCAAGTGTACACTCCAACTTAAAAATTAAAAGGGGATGGGCCCATTTGAATTCATTTATTATGTTTCCTATTATGTATTGACACAAGAAACCGAAAGAGAAGGTAAATGGAAGGAGAGAAGGGGAGTGAGTGGAATGAGAAGAATGGAAAAAGTGATATGGAAGGGCACTTGGCCATAAAAATGGGGTGATTGGGAGAAGGGTTGAAAAGTTCTGGAATGCATGAATGTAGAAATTTGGGAAAAATATTGGAGGAGGTGGAGAACAAATTGTTGAAAGGAATTCATTTGGGGTTTAACCAAATTAGTAAATTCTTTCTCTCATTCATTTTTACTTCTGAAATATGCATGTTTTTTACATTTTTAGATGGAATTTATATTTTTTTAAATAATATTTTCATGTCTAGGGTTTGTAGAGAAATAGAGCTAAATTTGGAAATAAAATTTCAGATTCAGATTCATTCCTTTATGGCATGTATAATGCATATTCCTTATTATACGGTTTACTATCCCAACAATAATTAAAATCATATTGGGTTTCAAATATATAACATATTTTTCTAAAAACTAGGGTCTTAACTAGTATTTCATACACATACTCATAAGCAAATACCAAAGCATGTAAAATAAGAGGGATTATGTTGCAAAAAATTGGGATTGAAATTGATTTCTTTCTTTTTCGTATATGTGATTTCCTTATGTGTATCTTTTACTTTATCCTCCACGGCTATATTTGCATACTTATTAAATTTCTTCTAATGTTGGAGTTTCCCCTTCACCTGGAAAGAGCATACACTCAAGTTTCATAAATTCATCATGTTTATTCAATAAGAGAGAGTATAATATATAGTGAATTGATCTCCTAGAATCGAGAGTCAAATCTCATCTAAGATCTCCCACGATATCTCATTATATCCCTAAATTACTCAACCTTCTCACTAGATCTCTCATAATATCTACAAATTCATATTTCTATGTGATTATTACTCACATAATAATCACTTCCATGTATTATTCTCTCCACATTATTTTCCCTCACACACGCATAATATAATATGGAGCACTAACCTAACCAAAGTACCCATGTGAGGATTAATCCTAACATTCCCCCTAGTGTGAACATGGGGAAAATATCACATTCTAGAGTGTGTTGCTTGGCCTCATTTTTGTTTTCATTGTCCTCTAGATTTTTTCTTTGATTTTTGTGGCTCACTTTCTTCTTATTACACTAGACAACTTAAGGTGTCGGTTTCACCAAAAATGTACCTTTCTAAGAAGGTGTGGCATTATTCTAAGTTTTGAAGAAATGAATAATTTCCTTTATAATAAAAACACCCTTTTACAAAAAAAAAAACCTCCTCTTAATATTACGCCCCCTTAATTTACAAAGAAAAATTATATAGGAAGAGGGAACTAAAACATCAACCTCCATTAAAATATGTATTTGAAATAATAATTACCCCTATTGGGATATGTAGTCTCCTATTAATTCATATCTCAAAAATTGATTTAAAAATTTTAACTTTTGGCATATTAAATTAAAAGTAAATATTTACCCATAATAGGGTTTGTGTGTAGGGTACATGCATGAAGATAGGCTACAAAAAAATTGGACAACTTCCTGAAACAATAAAAACATGCATGTGTTTATAATTATATCATGTACACGTTATTTTTCCTAGGTTTGGATATTCCTAAACCTATAACGTATATGTGCTAAAAATGCTTACACAACATGTAATGCATACACATTATTGAATTTTAGTCTTTTGAAGACATTTTGTATGTGAAAGGTTATCTTTGCTAGGATTGAAATAATTGGTCAAAGTATAAGATTTATTTTATTATTCTTTATACTTTTATTATTTCTTATACTTTAAATTTATCTTAGTAAATATAATAAATTAGGGTCACTTTGTACCTAAGAGAAGTGTTACGATCAAGAAGATAATTTTTCCAAATCTAATATGGTCATTACTTAGTAGTTTTTCAAGATTTTAACATTAAATGTAAAGCTTTTATGATGTAAATTTTACATTTGGGGTGTGTTTTGGGAAAACATGTAGTCATTTCATAGGTTTTGGGACCTTACATATTGGTAGCTGACATTTGTAGGAGTGTTGGAGCTCTCCCGATAGGTTGTTGACATTTTTAGGATTTTTCCCATGAACATGGAGTTGAAGCCTTAATTTCATCTTGGAATAAAGACACCATATGCGGATATGTAGGGGATGAGAAGGGGCTCTATACTAAGTGGTTCACTATGTTTCTCTATATAGACATAGGGGCCTTAACCCTCCTCAAATTGGTACCAATTTTAAAAAGAATTTCATGCTTCATTGATTGAAAGGATACCACATTGAGACACATATATGTAAGGGAAAATTCACTTACTAGCTACTTATAAATAAGAAAATGTGACCTCTTATATAGATATATGGGCATACCTAGTCAATTGAGGGAAAGAGCGCATAGACATGGACACACACCTAAAAACTTGGGGTTGTCTTACTATGAGAAAGTAAAAAAATTAACTATATATTTATCAAATATTTTGAAGTTGATTTTAAATTTGACGTATACATCATACTTGCCATATACACTATACTTTCCACTTGTTGGATACATATTTAATAGTCCCACTCAAATAATCCTCACAATTAATAATTTCGGCGATCAACCTTGGTTCCCATCCACACAAAAATATAAACCTTTCAGCCCCATAATATATATTAGTGATAATAAGGGTTGGGAAATAAGATGATCTATGTGAGGACCCCATGATATATTCATTTGTTCAAAATAACAATAGATAATTGGTAGAGTTATAAACTAAAAGAGTGCATTACATTGATCTCTCTAAATTTAAACAAAATCTAGGGTAGGAATCAGTGGAAAATGTATCAGATATTCCAAACATTAATTTCCTTTCCATGGATAAAGAGATGTGTTCCCTTTATCAAGAATTGTCCTTAATAATTTAGTTGTATTCTCAATTTGTTATAGTAAGGGTGGAAAGGATGAGTCTGAAAGTTCCACATGTTTCATAATAAATCAAATATACCTAAACATTTGGAGAAATTATTTTTAAAGATCCTTTTATTTTATCGCAGGAGATAAATCGGTGACATAGACGTTGATTCCCTCAAACACTATATCTAGAATGATTAATTGTGTACTAAAGGAACCAATGACACATTGATTGTGAAATGGATTACACAGTGAATAGATACATCTATGGACAATACACGATTAAAATAAATTCATACATTGTAGAAAAATAACTCAATAAAATTTGTAAGAAGGAGACAATAAATGAGAGTGTACCAAAAAAATATCATCATCATTTTCAAGAAGAGAAATAGTCAATCCTCACAGACATGTTACCTTCAAAATAAGATAAGAAAGAATCAATTATTAATGGGAGCATAATACACTTTGGACAAGTGATCATGGAAAGTTGAAGATAATTACATGGATCTTAGATTCACCAATCAAGAATAACCAGGTGCATCGATAGCTGGAATTACATTATCAGGTAAAGAAGGTACAATAGTTATAGAAAAGAAGAAGGGTAGAAGTTGAACATATGCTAGAAATGTAATGAAGACACAAGCAATGTCTTGAAGAAATTCAAATAATCCAAAATAAGGAAGAGAAAACAATGGGTATGAAAAAATGGTGAAGAGGAGTTCTACGTGATCCCATAATGAATTGGAACTCCAATTTCACGGTTACATTGCGTAATGATTGCAAAATTGTGATATTTTCATTTTGTAAGGTTTGGGTCTATCTTCAGGGTCAATTATCTTCAATCTCACTATTGATTGAGTCAATATCTTAATTATTTCAATAAAGGATGCATTTGGGTCAATTTGATCCATATTAACCTAATTGTGATAATATGTTGTTATTTGGGGTTTAATTTTCTCTATTTTCATCATTAATTGAACCAATAATTGGGTTTCCTCAATTAAATATGTAATTTGGGTCAATTTTAACCTCATTAACCTTATTATGACTATATATGATGTGATTTGGGACTTAATTGTCCCCACTTACATCACTACTTCTATAAAATTAGTTCATCAATGTATACAAAAACTTATTTGGACCAATATGATCCCTATAAACTCAACGTTTATGACTATACAATATGTTTTTGGCCTCAATTAACCCCAATTTCATCACACATTGCACATTTGGTTGATTGGTTCAATCAGAGATGTAATTTGACCAATTTAAGCCTTGTAAACTTAATTACATTGATGTTATATGATTTAGGGATCAATTTGTGTCAATAACATCATGCACATAAAATCAATTATCATTATACACTGTGATTTGGGGTTTAATGGGCCCTAATTACATCACTAAATGAAAAATAGTGAGATAGATGTATTGTGTAATGGTTTGATTACACAATGCATGTTGGTTTCACAAAGTAAATACCAAAATTTTTACATGAAGTTGTAAGGGAAAGGTATATTGTTATGTATTGTGGTGTTTTTCAATGTTTACACAATGTCATGACATAGTCATCTGGGTTGAGCAAAGATTCTTAGGTCAATGCCTAATAGACACGTAATAATAGTGCACAATCAAAATGATTTGTTGAAAATATATGTAATATGAGAGACAAAGTTTCATGATGATGAATTATCCATAGACACATGTCACCAAAAGAGATAAGGTCAACATATAAGCATGCCTCACAAATTATCTTATAGATCTCTGAAAAGATCTCAAGGATTGATTATCCTCAACCACTAGATTTGACAAATGTAGGAGATCATGGAGAAAGATAATGTGGTATTTTAGAGAAGTTAATGAAATAATATCCGATGATCTACAACATAAGAAAAATAAAAGGGGTTGAGCTCTCCATTCGAGGGGTAAAGCGGTGAAAAGTAGAGATTCAAGTTGATTCAAGATGAACAAGTGAATCTTGTGAAGGGACCTAGAGAAACACCATTATAATAGCTCTAGGATTTTAGCTCATTTTATTTGTAATAGTCTTGATAGTGGGAGTATTATTTGTAGATGTCATTAAGGATGTTAAAATTAATATAAACCTATTTATGTGTGTTTATCTAATGTGTATTCTAAGGAAATTCATGATTCAATATTTTCGAGCAACTATCATTATCTTTTATAGTTGTGATCTTTGTAAAATATAATTTTGACACATCCAAAACTCCTAAAAATGTCAAAAACCAATCTAGAAGGCCCCAAAACCTATAAAACAACTATATGTTTTCCCAAAACAGACCCCAATTGTAAAATTTACATCCTAAAATATTTAAGTTAAATGCTAAAATCTTGATAAATAACTAAGAACTTACCATATTTGATTTTGAAAAATTATCTTCTACACTATAACACTTAGAGCTACTAGACCATTTCTATCAGGTGCAAAGTGACTGTAGTTTCTTTTATTTACTCAAATAAATTTAAAGTATAAGAAATAATAAAATTATAAATAATAGTAAAAGAAACATTATACTTACATGCGTCAAAAAATGTGTGCGTTGTTTGCTTTCACTTTCGCAAAGCATCCCCCGAGCTTGGGAATGGCTTGGATTTCAAATCTAAAGGCTTAAACTTGTCATTTTCTAGTATGAAATGAGTTCCATGAGAATTTTTAACTTTGATCATGGAATACAATATGCATGGAATACACAATTTTCATCAAATCATGACTACAACAAAGATCAAATTGTTCTCTTTCTAATGATACAAGTTTTTGATTTTTGATAACTATAAGGATACTAATGTTAAATATTTGTAAATATGTCTTCCTATGCCATTATATTGAAAGAAAATACATGTCTAACTTTATGTATGTAAATTTTGATGTATGCATCCAAATTTGAAAAAAATATCGTCACATACTAGACCTAATTCTATGCACATTTTAAAACATATATCAATTTCAATTCATTTTGAGGTAGTTATGAGGGTCAAACGCTCATGTTTTTTTTTTTCAATCAAATTCGGACATATTTACTAGTAAAATTCATTAAAACAATATGTACGATCTTTTTTAAAAATATATATATGTAACATACTAGATAACCTTATCTAACTTTCCACAAAAGGATTTAAAAAAATATTGAACGATGCTAAAAAAGTGAGGGGTGAACGATCAGCTATCAACTATGCTTTATTTTTAAAAAAAAAAGAGTACTTATTTGAATTTTAACAATTTATACCACCTATACTTCACCATTTGCAAAAACATTAACTAGACTCAAAATGCAACAATTCATGTTTTTATACCTTGTTCAAATTTTGAGCGTGAAGGTCATAGTTATATTTTGAAATAACCAAGGTTGCATGGGATTTTGGTCTCCACCAAAGGAGATCTAGATCAGACGATAGGTAGAAAGAGTCTTCATTGCTGATTTCTCCAACACTATAGAGATAAGATCTACGTTTTCACTCTAAGGAGGGGTCATTGTGCATCCAAACTGATCTACCATGCCAAAGAAAATATTAGATATTGGAAAATAACATGTTTCCCATTGAGAAGGACTCGTTCATTGTTTCAATGCAAAGCTAAGTGTGGGTAGCATGCGTAGCGAGGATGTGTTGAGTTAGAGACCGAGACTACAATTTAGATCTCAAAAATTAATTCCAATGCAATGCAAAGTTCTCCACTTTCCCAAATGTTGGATCCATGTAAATATAAGATCACATAACCATGAAATTCACCACTGGAATAGGGGATCCCAAGAGTTGATTTACTCACGAAGCTAAGAGTCAACAAGTTAAGTGATCACCATCAAATACGGATTTGGATCGATCTAAAAGTGAGGGACATTTGATAAAATTGACAAAAACTTGGGCCAAACACAGATTTCACCAATTCATATGTCAAGCTAGGATTCAATATCAATTCAATATGGATGTCAATACTATCACTTAGTCTCTAATATGCAATGATCCATAAATAAGACCTTCATATGCAAATATTCAAACTCAAACCAAAAGAAAAGTATTCAAATGATTTATTTTATTTTTAAATCAACACAATTCCAAAACAATGAAAATCCACTAATCGGAGGATTTGCATCTAGGTTCACTCTGAGATTGCATTCTAAACAATGCAAAAACTCAAAATAGCCCAAAAATGACTGAAATAGAAATATGCCTTGTTTATAGTCGATCTAAATTTTTTTAGAAGATATGAACTCAAATATGGGAATAAATTTAATTTAAAATTCCATAGGAAAAATTTGACCCACAAGTGTGCTCATACAAACACACACAAACAATGAACCTATCTAATAACAACTAGGATAAAAACCTAATTATAACCATGAACACAATGAACAAAATGGATGAAAAATATTGAAAAAGTGAACATGATGGAAGGGTAAAGGTGATGTATATGAATGATGAATGTTATTGGGTTCACTTTGAGGTCTAGGGTATCCCCTTGTTTCATTGAAAAAAATATGGAAGAAGGGTGAATGTATGAAATATTCTTTTGCATTTGGCCTATAATGCATATCCTTCATTAGTACATTTTGATAAACAAACAACAAATGGGTGGACACAAAAATATAATAAGGTCGCATGTGGGCTACATAGTTCACTTTATGGCCTTAGCCTATCTAACAAACAAAACATGAGTGGAGTGTAGGTTAGAGAGACATCTTTCAAGAACCTACTTTGATACCAAATTTTGAATTTTCCCCTTTCACCCGGAGAGAGCATACACTCAACTTTCATGAATTTGACATGTTTATTCAATAAGAGAGAGTATAATATACATAGTTAATTAATATCCTATAATCGGGAGTCACTCTAATCCAATATCTCCCACAATCTCTCATTGTATTCCGTAAATCACTCAACCGACTTCCTAAATCTCTCCTAATCTCTACAAACTTGTATTTTTATGTGATTATTACTCATGTAATAATCACTTACATGTATTATTCTCTCCACATTATTTTCACACACACCCTAAATAATATAATGTGGAGCACTAAACTAACCTAAGCACCCATGTGAGGACTAATTCTAACACTTCTTAGCTCAATATTCTCCCTCTCGGCATAAAACATGTGTGTTTTATTCTCTCTTTTTCATGTCCCTC
The DNA here is from genome assembly GCA_018340775.1 of Taxus wallichiana var. yunnanensis. Taxonomy (NCBI): domain Eukaryota; kingdom Viridiplantae; phylum Streptophyta; class Pinopsida; order Cupressales; family Taxaceae; genus Taxus; species Taxus wallichiana. Next base: position 444,711,003 of record CM031239.1, read on the forward strand.
ATGTTAGTAACTAAGCTCTCCTTGTTTTATAAAATCTCATTGAGCTATGAAAACCTCCCAGTTGGTTTTCTCAAAGCTATAATTAGCTCATATGTTTTTATTTTTTTAACTATTTAGTGCCCTTTTTAGCTTTCATGCATTCCTCAATCCTCTATTTTTATAATTTTCTATTGGAGTTTGAACTCCGAGTTAACTATTCCCCTTCAATCATTATTATAGAAATGCGTGGTTTTATTTTTGTTTCAGTTGTAGTATTTCTAGATTTAGCACTGGAATTATAATTTTCTAGCTTTTATCGTCTCCTCCCACTACTTATTTGGAGCTAAATTCACCTAATACATATCTTGTTAGGCCTCATGCCATGTATTTAGTGTATTGACCACTTGGCTGAAGTGCCTTGGATTAAAGCATTTGGACCCACTACTACAAATAGAATACTTTATCCATAATTGTATCCACTAATAAAACATATTGTGAAATATTTGTGGAATATCCACAATACTTGTTCAATTTAATTAATTACATTATGGGTGTTCTATAATATAATACTATATAAATAGAAACTATTTAAATGATCAACATTACATAATTTATTGTGGAAAGAACATAAAATATAGCTTTTTTCTACAATTAGATAGGGTTAAAATTATAATTTAATTTATATATACAATTTCTTAAAGTTTGAAACCACATACATATGTTCAATATTTGAGATATAATCTTTATCGACATCTTATTTTTAGATCTTTGAGTCGTGAATTAAATTATTTGGCGAGAGATGAATATTATCAAAGATTATGATCTAAATTTTTTCATTTAAATAATTTTATAATACTCTATTTTATTTTTATTTTTTACTAGTGAAAATTTTAATGGGTTATTGTAATTTCAAAGTTTTACTTCAAGGGAACTACTTGTATGCATGAATAATATTCTATATTAATGCAATTTCGACACCTCCCACTAGAAAAAATCAAAGTTGGTACTATAATTTCATTATTTAATATCTTATATAAACATTAATCAACAATAGAAATTCATAGGTTGAAATATTTTTCTAAGATGATAGACCAACTATTTTCCATAGTTTATGATAGACGTACAAACATAAGTATGTGGTATAGTGAAGATAGATCATTTACTACCATAATGACCCAAGTTCATTAAGTGAATGTGGATCATTTGCTACCATAATGACCTAGGTTCAATAAGTGAATGTGGATCATTTACTACCATAATGACCCATGTTCAATAAGTGGGCTTGCTTCTAGTGATAATGTGTAGATAAAAGGTATAGTTTTTAAAATGGAGTTTGTGTTATAGCACTATTTTTTAATAATTGATATTTAAATAGTTTTATTAATAAATATACATTTAATATTATTATTTGTGATATAACGATTTCACTTTTCTATTAATTATAATATTAGAAAATAATAACATAAAATATAAAAATGATTACAAATAATATAAAACATATTTTAAAAAATGACAATATTGTACAATAATTTTAAGTTTAGTTTTAGAGCTTTTGGAAGATAATATTAAGTTAAATTCAAAAGATCTATATCTATATTGCATGGATTGTAGAAATACTAGCTCTCTTAATTTTAAGTTATAAATAATATTAGTATAAATTTTTAAATTAAAAACATTATAATGTATAGATAAATTTGTATTAATTTTTATTTATTAAATTCACAATTTATAAATAAAATTATAATGTTGTGGAAATGTTACAATTGTTTGTTGTGGAAATTCTACAATATTTGACATGTGGTTATTTCCATTTTAGTTGTGATTATTATCACAATTTTATTATTATGGTAATTTCCATAAATTAATATTGTGGTGATTTCCACGGTTAAATGTTTCCCCAAAATAATTTTGGGTGGACTATACAAAATTGGATTCAAAATGTAATCACTAGTGTCCACATATAATTTGTGAAAATATTTTGGATACAAGATCCATTATCTTTTAGTGGCCTTTTAGGAAGGGAAAAATGTATTGTTACTCACATGTATTTGATGCTTTAGGTCAATGTCGCGTCATTGTGTCATGTTAGAGTGTCGTGTAAGTCTTGTTGTGTCGCAGTGTCATATTAGAATGCTTTGTTAGTATGTTTTGTTAAGGTTTCACATTATTGTGGCTCGTTAGGGTGTCGTGTTAGGCTATCACATTAGCATATTATGTTAAGGTGTTGTGTTAGTGTATCATGTTAGTGTTGATGAAATTAGGTCAAATTTGGGAAAATTAGTTTAATTTTAGAGAAATAAGGTCAAATTTGTAGAAATTAAGTCAAATTAGGGGAAATGATTCAAAATTAGGAAATGTGTTTCATGTCAAGGTGTCGATCTAAATTGTCAAATTTGGGTGCCAAATCAAATTTCATTAGGTCAAATTAGGTGAAAATTGGGCAAATTTGGTTAAATTTTGTTTCAGATGGGTCAAATTTGGTGAAATTACGTGAAGTTTGGGGAAAGTGGATCAACTTTGAGTAGTTTAGGTCAAATTAGGGGAAACGAGTGAAAATTAGAGGAATGTTTATCGTGTTCTGATGTTGATATAAGTTATCAAATTTGAGTGTCTGTAGATTTCATTAAGTCAAATTTGGGGATATTAGGTCAAATTTGGGAAATTAGGTCAAATTTGGGGAAATTAGTTCAAATTTGGGGAAATTAGGTCAAATTTCTAGAAATAAGGGGAATTAGGTCAAATTAGGGGAGAAAAGTTAAACTTAGGGAATGTATGTCGTGTTATGGTGTCGATCTATGTTTTCAAATTCGAAGTTGATTCGAGTTTCATTAGGTTAAATTTGGAATACTAGCTCAAATTTGGGGAATTACGTCAATTTTGGGGAAATTAGGTCAACTTTGGTGAAATTAGGTTGTATTTGGGGATTTAGGTTAACTTTGCTTATATTAGGTCAGACTTTGGGGATAATAGATCAAATTTAGTGGAATTAGGTCAATTTTGGGGTAATTAGGCCAACTTTCGAAAAATTAGGTCGAATTTGGGGAAATTAGGTCACACTTGGGGAAATTAGGTCAACTTTGGGGAAATTAGGTCAACCTTGAGGAAATTAGGTCAATTTTGAGGAAATTAGGTCAAATTAGGAGAAATAAGTCAAAATTAGGGGAATGTGTGTTATGTTAGGGTGTCGGTCTAAGTGTTCAAATTTGGATCTTGATTCGGGTTTCATTAGGTCAATATTGGATATATTAGGTCAAATTTGGAGAAATTAAGTCCAATTTTGGGAAATTATGTCAAATTTAGGGAAAGTAGGAAAAATTTAGGGAAATCAATTTGATTTTGGGGAGATTATGTGAAATTTAGGAAATTATATCAAATTTGGGGAAATTAGGCCAACTTTTGGTAAAATAGGTCCAATTTGGGTAAATTAGGTCAAATTTGGGGAAATTAGTTTGTGTGTCATTGTGTTGTATTATGGTGTTGCATTAATGTGTCATGTTAGGGTTTTTTTGTTAGTGTGTTGCGTTAATGTGTCATGTTAGGGTTTTTGTTAGTGTGTTGCGTTAAGGTATCATGTTAGGGTGTCATTTTTGGGTGTTGTATTAGTGTGTCATGTCAATGTGTCATATTAGGGTGTCATGTTAGGGTGTTTCATTAGTGTGTCATGTTAAGGTGTCATGTTATTATGATTAATTAGGGTGTCATGTTAGGTTGTCAAGCTAATGTGTTGCGTTAGGGTATTGTGTTAGTGTGTTGCATTAGGGTGTCGTGTTAGTTTGTTGCATTAGTGTTGTGGGAATTAGGTTAAATTTTGGGAAATTAAGTAATTTTTTGAGAAAATAGGTCAATTTTGTGGAAATGAGTCAAAATTAGGGTGTTCCCATTAGACATTCATAAACACCAAAATTACAATGCACATAAAAATTAGGGTGTAACCATTACACATTCATTAACACCAAAATAACAATACACATCAAATTTATGGTACAATCATTGAACATTCACAAACACCAAAATTAAAATACTCATCAAGGATAGAGTGTATCCATTACACATTCGTAATTATGAATATTGCAATACACATCAAAATTAGGACAACTTAAAGTCATTTTGTTAAGACGAGACTCAAATATGAGAAAAATACACTAATTAAGACACCATAATGTCCCTCACTAAATAAACCCTAACGTCACCATTAAATTTATCCTGACATGTCCAAGATAAATTCATCCTAACGTCCCCATTTAAGATATCATAATGTCACAAATTTAATACATTGTTAAAGTCATCATAATGCCCTTAGTAAAGTCATTCTAACATTGGGACTTAAAGAAAGACACCCTAACATCCCTAAGTAAAGTCATCTTACATTTGTGACTTTAATTCTCACTTTAAGGTTTGAAAATTTTCTCAAGTGAAATCATTTGGTCAAATTGAGCAAAATAAGCACATAAAAATAATTATTCATTGATCTTCACCGACAATCTTGATAAATATATATGAACTATTTTTCCTATAATTTAGGAGATCTAACCATCTCCCAACAACTCTATGTGAGTGATTTCAACCACTACTATTTTTACCACGATTTGTTTATTAAAAAACACTATTTCATTCCTTCTCCATCTCACTATCTATCACACTTGTCTCTAGGAAAAACATGAATCTTATTACAATTCAAAGTATAAATAAAGCATAATAAATAGACACACTATGTGTAATATATTATTTTAACATTTTTAATTTTTAAAATAACTTTTTCATTTAATTCTATTATTTTGTGTATTTTCTATTTAAATATTATTAAAAAAATTATAGAAATGGTATTGAATATCATTTCAATAAGTATATGTATTTCTAATTTAAAATATTTTAATTTCATTTTACATTTAAAATATGCGCAAAGGTGATACAATTAAAATTTTCTAGCCACGTCAAGTTTGCATTATGATTTGTCACATCCACAACACAAATTCTTAAAAGAAACATGACATAAAACCCCAAAAAGGCCAATTTATGATGCAAATTTGACCCAAATAGTGGTGTCATTTTCACATTTTCATGCGGTAGTGTACATCTTTACTATATTCCTTTGTACATTACATAAATGTACAAAACATAAAGCAATTACATAAAATGTAGAAAATTTCCCAATTAAATAAAATTTTAACCGGTATGAAATCAAATAATGTACATTGGACATCAAGGTTTATCCCATAAGAGCTTCCTTTCCCATCGCTAATTGATTCCCTTGTTGTTGTTGTTTTTACAAGTTTTCCGTTAGACCTACATACAAATAAATATATTGTGAACACTAGCGTGCAAACAATTATGTTTATTAAGTATTAGTAGCATGAATATATTATAGAGAGCCAAATGATATATTTTATGTCCAAGGGTGATAAATCCATACAATAATAAAATCAATGAGGGCTTATACAAAGTGAAAGTTTTGAGATAAGTACTAGTTGAGTCATATTTATCATAAGGCAAACCATATGTTGGTTCTTTGTTATCAACCAATTTTGACTTCGTAAAATTAATTTTAAAAATGGAAATTTTGAAATTTTTCAAAAGTGTTACTTTGCGTGATTTATCACTCTCATCGCGACCATCTCATTTTTGTGATCGTTTTGGTCTTCATTTCGTCCATTTCGAGTGAGAACTCCTCTCGCCAAGTCTCAAACTGCGTTAAATATTAATTAATTAATATTTAATTAATTAATTACTCTTTGTTTGATAAAATTAATTTTTAATAACTTTGGGGTTTTTAATTAAATAAATATTAATTAAAATTTCATTTGAAAAGTTTTATTTTGATTGCGGGGAAAAAATAAGCTTCCGCTTCCCATTGCTGGGGATGCCAAATTGGCTCCCATGCCCGGATTTCCCCTTTCCTGGCAAAATTGTTTTAAATCCCCGCTTGTGGGATTTCTTCCCCCGATTGCCAAATTAATGAATTGGAAAATGGGAAAAAAATCTCCCGATTTCCCACACGGGGAAATAAAATGGGGATTGTCAACCCGCTTTGTCATTTCCGTTGCATTGGTCATTGCTTTCCCCATGGAAATTAATTCCACTACCCAGGAAGAAGGGAAGTTGAATTAATCCTCATAAATTCCTCCATCAAACTCGTTGGAAAGATTCATGCGAAGCTTTCCAAATTGCTTCTTATTTCTTCTAAAGGAACAAAGTAATATTTGTATCACATCCCTCAAACAATACTAGTTTACTGTGAACGCCATTGTGAAGAAGCAGGAGGACCAAGTTTTGTTTTGATGCATCAATGAAAAGCTAATAACAAAGCTTTCCACTTATTCAAAACTAGTCCACGCAAGGGAAGTAATACACGTAGTAGTGGGAAGATTCAACACTGGAGAAAAATTTTAAAAATAGTCCATAACTCTCCACGTTGTCAGCAAAGACTCCACGCAACAGGTTTTGAGAAGCAATAGTCCAAACAAATCTTCAGGCGAGAGCATAAGACAGTCCAAAAATAAAAGACCACGCATTGGCAAAGAGAACAATCTAAAATGGTCCACAGATAGCCCATGCACGTAGGGGAGAAGGTAGCAAAGGCCACGTAAGAAATAAAATCAATAGAAGTTCAATGAAATAGAAAGTAAGACTCCACGCAAAGGAGGATAGTCAAAGCAAATCTCCACGAAGCAAAGGAGGACAGTCCAAACAAATCTCCATGGAACAATTGGAAGAAGATCCATGCATTAGGAATAATACATCAGTCAGGGATCAGTTTTCAACGCATGCAGAAGGATCATTTTTCAATACATTGCAAGAACAAGAATCCACATTTCAACTGAGAATAAATAAAACTGTCCACGCATTGGTCAAGGCAACACAACCAGGAAGAAGATAGGCCCACACATACATTGTCCACGCATTGATCAGAGCATTTCCACCATGCATTGGTCAAGGTCATGATGTCCAAGAACCAAACATGCCACGCATTAGTAGAGTTAAGGTAGCATAAGAGGCAGAAATAAAACAAGAAAACAACCCACATGTGTAGCAATTGGAAGAAGAGTCCACGCGCAACAAGGGAGGAAAGTATTTGGTTTTAAAAGTAAGAGTAGCCCACGCGTGAGGAAAGGGAGAAGGATCAGCTAAAGGATCTTTCACACTATAAAATATAGTCCAAACATTTCAACGCCAAAGACAATAAAATAAACCAATCTACGCACTCGCCTTGGAAGACCACGCAGGTTAAAAATATAAGAAGGCTACGCAGGCCAAAGCTATAAAATTCATGCACCATGAGTGATCTATAAACTTCTACTTTGGAAATCTACAAATCACACAACTATGTTGTTCTACTTTCAACTTTGGAAAATGATAGATTTTCTTAAAATTTAGAGCTTCATGACTGATTATCTAGTGCTATAAAAAGGAAATTGCAGAGAAGGAAATAATTCAAACTTCAACACAAACAATTTTATCTTGGAAACCTCCAAGGAGGAAAACCATTCGAGAAGGGCAACTACTCTTTCTTCCCACTTTTATTGGTCTAATATAGACAATTACATATTACAATAAATATGAAAAGAAGCAATAATGTAAACCTTCTCTCCAATTACTTTCTTGCTCTATTTCTACACCTTGCTCCTATAATTCGATTCCATCCTGAAGATCTTTCTCACTACTCTCATTAAACTCGCTTCTTGATCTGTCTAGATCTTCGAATGCATATTCTCTTATTCCTTTTATACATTTATAGGCTTTCACATGTCCTTCCATGCACTTTGGATAATGTGAAAGGGCATGGAAGGAAGAGACACGGTTGGGTGCTTCTAATTTGCATCCATTCGCGTTCCATTCTTCTTTTGTTTGAAAGTATCGGGACCACCACCACGAGAAGACCGGCGGTCATGCAAGACCACCACCCCGGGCTGGGTGGTGGTTTTAGAACTGCCACCACCCGGGTGGGTGGCAATTTTAGACTACCTCCCTACAAGGCAATGGTTTTGAAACTGCCACTTTGCATAGAGCGGTGGTTCTATCCAAACCTTCGTTTACCCAATTTTTCTCACTTTTCTTATTTCTCCTTCTTAGTTCTGATAAAACTGATGAAGTGGTGTGTTTTTATGGATCCCTATAGATCATACCTCCCCTACTTAGGAGGCTTTTGGTCCCACAAAAGCTTAGTGGGCGAGTGGTAGAGGAATTAACTCCCTCTCATGCTCATTCAAGTACCACTGGGTCTGCCTTGGGGTCTTCTCTCGTCCAACCTGCCAAGACTCCTTTCGATATCTTATTTGTGGTTCCAGTGCTACATCCTCCTCTGAGTTGCCTCGAGTAAAATCCTCTTTGTAAGGTAACTTATGTATCTTTGCCTCTTTGTCATGCATAGATGGCGTTAGTGGATGTGAGCTCTTGTAACTTACTATCGTGTGCATCTGCATGAAGTATGGCCTGAAGGTTTCTTCTCCAACCTACTCAAGTATGGCGAAGGTCCCATACTATAGTGGTTTCTTTTCTTTGTCTCTTGAGATGGATTGGTCAAATCCTCTCCAAGTACGTTGTTGCTATAGTCACCACTGTTCCTTGTATCTCCTCTTCTTCTTGTTGCCCCACGGTCAGGTCCAGTGAATCCGTAGGTAGATACGGTGACTGCATAGCGGAAGTTTTTTTCTCCTTGAATGATAAGTTCCTATGGTGGATTCTTCTACAAAAACTTACAAGTGCTATCAAAATTCTCCATCCTTTGGTAAGAAATATCTACTCTCACGTCCATTTTGTTTTTCTTCCAATGAAAGCAACAAAATTGATGATTTTCTTGAATAAGTCTTGGTGCTTGGTTAGCACTTACCATAGCTTTCTTTGATTTGCTCTAGTGTGCTCGGATGTTAAAATTGACTCCATCCTTGACCCATTTGAACCGGTTCTCCCTCCTTGTGAACACAACATCCTTGGCATACAAGTAAGGACTTCCGAAGACAACATCAAATGCATCAAGTGGAATAATATCAGCCTCTAATACATCTATGTATTGGGTATTTATCCCAAACTGAAACTTACACTTTCTTGTAACTTGTATTTCTACACCCTTCTTCACCCATCCTAGTGGGTATGGATGTGGATGCGCGTAAGTCTCTAGACCAAGTTGTTTTACAACCGCATCAGAAATCAAATTTGACTGAGAACCAGAATCTACTAAAGTGTTTACCTTAGTCTTCTTGATTTGGATTCTAATTTGAAATAGCTTACTCATCTCTTCTTCTTCTACTTCCCGTACATGTTAGTGGCCATGCATCCCAACCTCTTGTCTACATCTGAATCATCCTCAATATCCACCTCTCTCTCTGTCTTCAAAATGGCCATGGATTTCTTGGAATCCTTGGTTCGGTGCTTTGGGTGCAATTCTGGATGCAACTTCCAACATGTGGTGTCAGTATGTCCATTTACATCACAATTCTTACAGAAATTCTTAGGATCTTTACAAGTATGCAAAGCAATAGTAGCATGTTTACCTTTCCATTTACCTCTTCTACTTGTCTTCCCTGTGTTCTTTTCCTCTCTGTTCATGACTAGTCTCCCTTTGGCTCTGTTTCTCCTTGCTTCTTCTCATCATCAATGTAGTATGCTTGTACACAAGCTTCATTGAGATCCTTGGGCTTCATGGAGATTACCTTCCTCCGAAGGTGAGTGTGAATTCCTCCCAAATACTTGGTTAGAATGTCCTCATCCTCCAAGTCCATATTAAGCAACATGGCTTGTCTCCAAAATTCCATAGTGTAGTCTTACACACTTTGACCACTGCCCTGTCTAAAGTACTGCCACTTAATCATCATGTCAGTCTTATGGCCAATAGGATAGAAGTTAGCTCTAATCAATTCTTTAAAACCCTTCCAAGTACTGACAATAGGATGTTTCTTCTTCTCACAAGTGGCTAGATGGGTTTCCCACCAAACCAAAGCATGACCTTCCATTTTGAGACATGCAAAGGTGACCCTTTGTGCCTCAATGACATTATGCACACTAAAGTAGACTTCCAACTATTTTAGCCATTTATCTAGTAATTATGCATCTACTTGTCCTTCAAAATTCTTTATTTCCACTTTTGTTTCAACTTTAAAAGGTGTATGTACAGATTTTACCTTCTCACTTACAATTGGCATCTCTTCATTCTCTTCCCATCTTTCCCCTTTATGGCTCTTTCCGATACGTAATTTTTTGGCTAGTGCTCAAACCACCGAGTCCAAGGAATCTTTCTTAATCAAGCCATATTTTGCAGATCTAAAAGCTCTTCTTGTTTCCTAAGAAATATATCCATCATGGTCTCTAGCATCTCAACTCTACGGACCAAGTTATCTTCCTCCATTTGAGCTTGAATTCTCTGTTTCCACTTCTTCGTAGAAATATCTAGCTCAAGGTAAAACTTCTTCACCTTTGGACCTTTTCATTGTCATACAAAATCACAAGAAAGATTCGAATACCACAATCCTGGATATATAATCAGCTCTGATACCAAAATGATTTGTAAACTTCTACTTTGGAACTCTACAAATCACACAACTATGTTGTTCTACTTTCAACTTTGGAAATGACATATTTGCTTGAAATTTAGAGCTTCATGACTGATTATCTAGTGCTATAGAAAGGAAATTGTAGAGAAGGAAATAATTCAAACTTCCACACCAACAATTTTATCTTGGAAACCTCCAAGGAGGAAAACCATTCGGAAAGGGAAACTTCTCTTTCTTCCCACTTTTATTGGTCTAATATAGACAATTACATATTACAATAAGTATAAAAAGAAGCAACAATGTGAACCTTCTCTCCAATTACTTGCTTGCTTTGTTTCTACACCTTGCTCCTACAATTCCATTCCAAAGACCTTTGAATATCTTGCTCACTGCTCTCATTAAACTCTTCTTCTCGATCTCTTTGTATCTTTGAATGCCTATTCTCTTGTTCCTTTCATGCATTTATAGGTCTTCACATGTCCTCCTGGTATCCCTAGATTTCACCCTAAAATCTGAGACTACCTCATGTTAAAAAAATTGTACTTTTAAAACAATAGGTTGTTTGGTGTTTTTATTGCTAGAAAGTTTTTGTAATGTGTCAAGATATTCCCAAGGAGCCATATTAGCCATTTTCACCAAATACCCAGATGCCCAAAATTGTTATATTTTGTCACTGGGGTTTGCTTGTGGGAAATTTGTATTTAATTATTTTGAGCCCCGTTTGAGGCAATTTGTGCTCTGGTTTAACCCTGTTGTGATCGTACATGTCAATATTCCCATATACCAGTAGGGTTTTAACCAGGAATGAATCTTGGGCTTTATTTGTAACTTCTGGCAACATTTTGTGTTTTTGGTGTTTTCCCATTTCGTTTTCTGTGAAATTTCTCTGGATCAATTCCTTTGTTGGTTTGGTCTGATTCTTTGCCTAGAGTATCTAGAGATCACCTATGGATGTTATGCCAGAAGGAATTTGCCATCGGAGGTCTGGTTCTCTCTGAAAAGACGAAGTTGTGCACAAAAAGCTTCTTCTGGGAAAGCCACATTTTTGGAAAAAGAGGGTTTGAAATGGATCATGGGATTTTTAGAATCAGCAGGTAGGTGGGAATTTTGTCCCCGCCAAAGCAGGTACTTTTCCCATGGAAGCAACGCCACTTAAGTCACAATGGGAAAATCAGAGGCCGCAGTGCGACGGAATTTCTTACCCGCCTTGCAGGTAAAAATCCCATTGTGAAATAAAATAAAAATCACTTAAGGCATTGATGGGATTTTATTACCTGCCTTGCAGGGGTAAATAATCCCATTATGAAATTCAAACAACTTAAGTTGATCATGGGATTTTGGGAGCTACGGTGGAGGGTGAATAATCTCATTAGAAATTGACTTTAAAAATAGAATTCACTGTGCAAAAAGTGCGACCCACCTTGGGTGAATAATAATGCATTAAATAATATTTATTAATATTTATTCACCCAATTTTGGTGCCCAAGCATGAGGAAAATTCAACGCATGATGAGTGGATAAAGGAAATTAGAATTAGAAATTCTAAAATTAAATAAATATTATTTATTTAATGCAGCCCCTTCATGTCAAAAAGTGCGCCCCATTTAGAAGAAGAATAATACTTTTTAAGTATTAATTGATATAATTAATTCCTATTTTCAGTGGATGAGGTCAAAGCATATTGTGAAGCTTAAGTGAACTAGAAGTAGAGAGCTAAAATTAAATAAATTTAATTTATTTAATGGCAGCCATGAGCATGCACAAAATAGGCGCCCCATTTGAAGAGAAAAGCTTATTAATTAATTAATTAATTGCCAGGAATAGGAGGGGCAATAATTAATTATAGAATGATGAGGATTATATAAGCAAGGGCTGCCATAAGGATGAATTAATTAATTCTTTAGCAAGGAAGTGCAGCCCAAGCAATTTTGGCGCCCCATTTGAAGAGGAATTTTACTCAGAAGAAGGTTTAATTACTGCTGGAAGCTTCAAAATTTGGCACCTAGGTTTGAAGGAGCTTGATTTGTGTCTGAATAATTGTCTGCATAGTGGTACAGGTGCTTAGGTGAAGTTGATAAAATTCATGCTTGCTTTGCATGCAAACAAAACATCAAATTTTTGGGGCAGCAGGCTTGATATATGCAGATTTTTATAATTAAAATCCAGTGTTCATGTTTGGTTGCCATCTTTGTCTGAATTAATTGCAGGAATTCATTACAGGTGCTTTTATAAGAGAAAATTAGCTTAAATCAATGTCCAATACATTGAACATATCCTCCGAATCTGAAGAAATATCTAGATCTGCACTGGTTGTGAAGAATTTCGGCCGAATAAAGAGAAAAAGAATTGCTCAGACAAAGATAGATATGGCTATGGCAAAGCGGGATGAAAAAGAAAGCTCAGTAGAATCATGCATTACTTCTATATTTGCTGACATCAAAGACACTAATCCAGATCCAGATCTAGATCTCATAATTGTAAAATCTTCTAGCAAAAATTCATCCTCTTGTTTCTGACGCAACTTGTGTGAAAGTCAGTGCATGGAGAATTCCTTCCAGGATCTTGTGCATGTGCTCCTAATCTTCCAATTGAAGCCTTCATTGAATTTACATTCACCCGGAGTGCTTTCCAGAATTTTTAATTGCTCATATGTAATTAAAAATAAAAATGATGAGTTATTTACGGCAAACATTGCACTGATGCATGTACTAGAGAAGAACTGCAAAAGCTTCAAGGATAAGAGGGAAGACATGTCAAAGGCAATACCCGCAAGCAAATCACAGTCACTTGCTTCCAGATCTAGCCGCTTCCAAATCTAGCTACTTCCAGATCCAGTTTGGTGAGAATCAAAGGCAAAAGAATCAACTGCATGTAGAATATGAAAAAGGACAAGACTGCAGCTTTCCTCTTTCTTCTTCTTTCTCTTATTTCCTTCGACAAAGTAATTGAGCAATCAATTAAATTATACAACTTAAGTGATTGGTTTAAAAGCCATTACTTGAAGAAGTCAACTACTTGGAGATAGGTGGTAGACGTTCAAAATAGAAGGTTCTATTTACAATTATAAATCATGCATGTCATGCAAAGAGGAATTCCAGGAGGGAGATTGTCAGTTGTTTCCTTTCCGACTTACACATGTGCTAGTTTAACTAAAAGCTTCCGACTTGTAATTTCCCTTCTACATTCTATAAGTAGGGGAAGAACCTTCGGGTTAAGGATCAGAATTTGTAAGCAACATTCTGGTGTTTTAGAATTTTTACTGAAACCCCTGATAGCCACTTGAAGCAAAGGAATATAAAGGAGTAGATTTTCGGAGAATTTTTTGTCATGGTGCATTTTGTTTCTAGCTTTCTATCTTATATCTTCTAATAAAGTTTGTGTTATTTTAGATCTAGATCTGGAGTTTCCTTTGCTTATAATTTTTTGTGTTGATATCTATTGGTTTCATCTATGTGCATGCAATCAACTCTGTTATCTATTGATTGGGTTGCACATCTTCCTATTTCTTCCCCGTGTTTTATTATTCCCTTTTTCTTTAAATATTTCCTTTCTTTAAATAGTTTCTTACTTGCTGTAAAACTATGCATCTATGGTTCATGAGCTGCATGGTTAAAGTAAAACCCCCAAATAGATACTAGCATATTTTATTGATAAACATGACACAAGAGCCTCGCCGGTTAATGAGGGTGATTTATCTCATGCCCGCCTAGGTTTTTAGCTATGCAGAAAATCTAGCCAACACCTCCCGTGCACTTTGGAGAATGTGAAAGGGAATGGAAGGGAAGAGACATGGTTGGGAACTTCCAATTCACATCCATTCATGTTCCATTCTTATTTTCATTTCGAAAGTATCAAGACCGCCGCCTGGGGGTGGCGGTTTCAGATCGCAACCTGCAGGGCGGTGGTTTTGAAACCGCCACTCTGCACAGAGCGGTGGTTCTATCTAGAACCTCTGTTTACCTCATTTTTCTCACTTTTCTTGTTTCTCCTTCTTGGTGCTGATGGAACTGATGAAGTGGTGTGTTTTTTTGATCCCTATGGATCAAGGAGGTATTAATCCAAATGCCCAAGGAGATTTATACGTTGCCAAAGAAGTTTACACACAAGCCACGTGAGGAAGTCCACACCAGCAAAGAGACAAGAAAGTAGCTGACCACACAGGACCAACACACGTCCACGCATTCTCTAAAAATCAAATCAACCCTGCACGAAGCCATTGCAACCGATAATAAAAAAATTATAATTATTTTAACCTGGTTTGTAACTCGAGCTTAGTCTCGATATTTTGCTTGTGTTCGCATTTTTTTAAATTGTAACCCAGGATCAATTATTATTATTATTTTTAAAATAATAATAATAAAACGAGTCACATTTCTTTTGCATTAACGGGGGTTTCAGAGACTGAGACCCGACCCTACTTGCGTTGTTTTACATGCCTGAGTCATTTTTCTGTGAAATTCATAATGGCTGAAAAATCTAACAAATTTGTAGGAAGATCAAGGAAGCTAGTGGAGAAATCGAACAAATCCACGCTCAAGTATGAATTCCAAGGAATCATCCCTCCCAGTTCCATTAAGTCAACATATGACAATATCACTAATACAAATCTAGGTCACATCAATGTGTAACAATTCTGCGAATGGGTGAAAACTGAAGGTAAAACCATATTCTCGGATAGGCTTTACCATAGTGGTCTACCTCAAGCAGTAGAATTTCATGTCTCGATGCAGTGTCCAGAGCTTGTTATCACTTGCGTAGAGCATTATGATCTTGAGAGATGAGGAATTTTTAAAGATAATCGTGAGCCTTTCCTCTTAATCACACCAGAGCACATTGAGGAATTTCTCGGCATACCTGACTTTCCTGAGAATGCGGATATCACTCGTCAGTCAACACAAGAATTTTGGGATGAAGAACCCCTTAGGTGGAGCAAGATGGTTAATAACAACTGGTTAGTGACCAAGAGGCCTTAAATTTACTACCTTCCCAAAGAACTGTACCACATTGAGTTCATGGAATAAATCGGGGACATGATTACTCTCCTAAATCAATTTTTGGTTTACCCTCTGCTAAGATTTTCCACCCATGGATGTATCAATTTATCTCGTATCATCCTTGCCAAGAAAGAGTTTGTGGATTTGGCCACCATTATCGTAATACCCTTCACAAAAATTGATTAAGTTAAGATGATTAGATGCTTCTACATGACATCATATCTCGACTTATGCAATAAAGAAGAAGAAAGCTATTTTCTGGACTCAAAACAAGAGGATTCATGGGCCATAAAATAGTGTTTTCATTATTACCCAAACTAAGTTTCAAAAATAGCTCTCACCATTTCAAAAGGGTAAACGATGCATTTACTTTCCGTGTGATTCGGAACCTGAATCAGAATACAAAGGAAAGGTTTTCTAAAGAAGGCATGAATGTCATTTCTCAATGGGGAACCTAGTTTATTCAATTTTCATCCTTTTCCTATATTTGTGTGAGTAGATTTTATGGTACTCCATGGAAGCTTCCTAAGTACATCAGTGACAAATGGGCATTAATGGATCTTGTGCAACAACTATTCCAAGCTCATTGTCTTCTCAGTGGCAATCATCGTTCAAGAATTCATTTCCCAATCCAAATCGAGGAATACCAATCTCCAAATCTTTTCATGCACAACCCATGGAAAAAGATTTCTCCTCATCACCATGCATCCATATGTGAAGAGAGCCCCGCTTTAATATCAATGGATATATGCAAAATATTATTGAGCAAAGTATCAACATAACCCTACCATGGAAGATTCTTGGGCTGCTGCTTAGGCGAACATGAAGTAAGAAGACGGGAGTTTTCTCGCCTAACACTTTCTCAGATCAAGGCCTTTCACATCAAGAACCCTCTTGATTCATTCGTAAATGATGATGAAGATGTTATTGATCCTTCATATGATGCAGTTGATTTTACCTTGTTGCCTCGAATTGACTAGACCAAAAGAGATGAATTTTCTCTTGATAGCAAGAATCAACCGATTCTTGAAAGAAGCATATCTTGGTACAACAGAGAACTTTCCAAGTTACAATCAATTCAAGATCATACTTCAGGATCACAAAATTTCCAACTCAAGGAGGTCTTCATTCAACTAAATCCCCTTCTCAATCAACCTCTGTACCATCTAATCATACACAACAAGCAAGAAAGGAGTGGTTTCCAAAATCCACTTCGCCGAATAATGTGCCACGAGGAGAAAAATCTAAAGGCCCTAGCCCTAGTGAAGGAAGAGAGCGTGTATCAGGATTTTCTACTTCAAGTAGAGATTATTCTACTTGCATTGTTAATAGTTCTCAGAAGCTTGTGAAAATGATCATCAACCATGCCTTTGCACAAGTGTCCACTCAGGTGCAGGTAGTCCAAATATCAAACACTTCGAACCTACAATTCATGAAGAAATTTCCCAAAATCTCCCGAATGATCAGGAGGTGGATATTGAGGTTATTTCTCCTCAAATCGAGGTCATGGATAGGATTCTTACAGATCTCATGATGTCAAGAACAATGAGAATATTGCTTCGAGCTCTAGGATTTTGTATGCGAAATAGTGAATGATACTCCTTCCTAGGTTGATTTTGAGGTTAAGAAAAGGAAGAGGGTTGTCAAGGCAATTGACATTGATTTTGATGCCCTTTTCAAACTTTCAAATGACATCATTCCCAAGAAGCCTATGTTCTTTCTCAAATAATGGTGGATAATGATGGAAACATATTTGCGATCTTTCCATCCCACAAGTTGATAAGGAGCGTGATGCCATGACACCTGCTGATTATGAAGTTTCCAGACTTGGACTTGGGAGGTCCACATTAGAAAGTGACATGGAAATGGCTCAAGATTCAATTGATATCGTGCTAAAGAGACTTGATAAATATAAGTCTCAGAAATCTCATCTCAAGGCCGAAAAGAATCAATTGGTGGAATATGTTCAACATCTAATAAATCCCATATCATCCACTTTCCAAGTACCTGATGTAGTGGCTTCCCCTGATGAAGAAACTCTCAATTTGTCAAAATAAATAAACACATTGGGTCATGTCACTAAAACTTGGCTTTCAGAGATTCTCATTTTAGGCCAAGGGATGATCAAAATAGCGGTTAAGCTCCATGAAGATGTCAATTTGTATCTTGATCCAATTATTTATTTCAAGGAAACTTTTGTTTCTAATATATCAAATTTGGATGAGATATTGCCCAGTCTGTAGGAGATGACGAGTATGGAATCCTCAGTTTTAGCCATTAAAGGAATTCTCGAATTTGAACATCAAGGGACACATTTTCTTTGGTGTTTACATCTCAAATCAAGGAAGATGCTTCTAAAAAATTATATGATCCATTATGAGAGCATATGTAATGAATCCTTCACTTCACTCACCTTGATTCAAGAATTCATAGCTGAGATCCCTTGTAACCTCATAAATGAACATAATCAAAGGTTTTCATCGAAACATGTGGAAGAGAAATTTTAACAATTGTTTAAGGACTTGTACTCTCCCGCCAATAATTTCTCATCAGTTTCAATGGAGCGGTGCATCAAATTAAAGAACTTATTTGAGAATTCTCAATCAAAGATTATTAATTTAAATGATATGCCAAGTAGGATTCTTGAATTGCAAGTATTTTGTGAGGCTATTCTTCGACCAAATGAACCTCTAGAAGAAGAAAATATGTTTGAAACTTTGGGAAGGTTTAGATCCTTTCAACTAGCAAAAGTGACAAATCCTAATTTCACCGTAGTTTAGGGAGATAGTTTTCTTGGTATCTAATGAAGTGGGAGAGTCCATTTCTCATACGTTTGAGATAGGCGGACCCCATTTCAATGGATAAGGCACTGGTTATTATTGTATATTTTAAAAAGTGGATTTTTAAGAAAAGGATGTTGTTATTTGCTTTCAGAAGTTGTGGATAACTTAAGTGATTTCTATTTTTAGTTGTTTTTAATAAATTTGGTTAGAAAAAGTCAAAGGTCACTTAAGTGCATTATTTAATGATCATGTAAAACCCTAACTACTATGTAACCAACTTTTGGGTTATAAAAGGAAGTGAGGGGATCATTTGTATTTGAGAGAGGAGAAGAAAATACTTTTGTGTGTAAGCTTTGTTTCAAGAAGAAACTTTGTGTTATTTTGTGAAAACATTTTGGATTTGATGAAATATGAACTTTGTGTCTTTGTTTCACCTGATTCTTAGACGTTTCTTTGAATATTGACAAAACAAATAGGGTAATGGGCATAGGAGGAATACTTGTTGAAATGTTGGTTGTTGGGTTATTGCGCGTCGTATGACTTCTGAATCCACATCTGATCGTGAGAGCTTCATTTTGGCTGGAAGGAACTACCTGAAATGGAAAGTAAGACCACCAAATAAAATTTAAACAATATGTGCAGTGAACTTCCTAGCGTGTGCTAGATCCGGGAAGTGTGATACTTCCTAGATGGTTGTCAGTCCACTATTTAAAACAATTTGATGTTGGAAATGAAGTAAATCCTATTGTAATTAAAATGATTTAGGTATCTCATTTAAAAATAAAATAAGAAATATCTAATATAACAGGCTAGGTTAAAATAAGATCTGAAGGTCAAGTAATTGGTTTTGGGTCTCTACAGGTCTGATAGAGGTCTCAGGAAGGTCATAGGTGATTAAGAGTGATGTGAGAATAGATGGGGTAGGTTGTTATTCTAGGCTCTATTGGTAAATACAGAGACCGATGCCGGTTAAGGGAAACTGACACCGGTTGAGGAGAACTAGTGCCGATTATTGTGGAAAACTGTGAATGCCACATAATGAGCTTTTGGTCTCCCTTGTGATTGCACAAAGGATTTGGTTGGTTGGAATGAGGTATTAGGTGGTTTGGGTGGGATTTGGTGAGGTTTTAATGGGGATATGGAGGGGTGAGTATTAAAGGAGGTCAATGGGTGGCTAAGAGAACAAAGGATGAAGATACAATGATTAAATGACTGAACCAGAGGAGTAAATTATTCTACTTACTTGAAATATGGTTTTGGGTGCTTGTGAGTGATGGATGAAGGTGCTGGTAAGAGGTTGAATGTTGTTGAGGATCACCAAACATTAGAAATCTCTTGTATGGGTTGTATGTGTATTCCCTTTTTCTTGGTTGGATCAAATCTGTGTCAGGGGCGAGTCTTTGGATGATTATTGGATGCCTGTGCAAGAGAAAATGCTTGATCTCCTTCCTTGCATGCATGTTCTCGTGAAACTTGCTCTAAAAATATGTCTTATCTCTCATAAAAATTCCCAATGTTTTCCAACCTCAAAAATAAGGTTGTTTTGGGGTTTAAAAGGTGGCCGATGGCGGTTCTTCACAAATAGCTTGTGCATGCTTAACCAACAACGGTTTGGGGTAACCCATCGGCCAAGGTAGGATTTCCTAGGTTTACTAAACAAGGTAGATCCCCTTGATTTTCTGGGATCTTGTGTCGTTCACCCGTGGATCAGACTGGAAGCTTCTTATCAACATGCGGGAATGTGGTTAGAGGGAATGTAGGCATTTATTTTTAGGGTTTGGGTAAGTCTTAGTTAGTTATGGCAACTTACTAAGAATAGGTCTTAGGGTGAGTTGGCTTGGTGAGGTGTCTAGGTGAGGTGTAAGTGTGGGCATTATTTAAATTAATATATTTAAATAATAAATATTTTCAAGATAATGAACTAATTTAATTAAATTAATATTAGTGGGGTGAAGGTACCATGGCTAGGTGAATGTGATGAAGGTATTTATTTATCGAGGGACCAAAGGGGAGTGTGGCCTAATTTTAGTGTCTACATTTTTCCCCTTTTTTTATAAAATTAGTAAGCAATGTTAACAAAAATAAGATGTGGTTGCCCCATGTGTGGGTGAAGGTGATCCCCCTCAAATCAGAACCAAGAGGTAGAAGTCGAAGCGGTGAGTGGTTTGATAAAAGGTGAATGAGATGAGGAGGAAGGTGAATAACGGGGAAAGAGGAAAAAATAAAAAGGTGTACTCGGGTAATCTAAGTAATGGGTCATTAAAGGTAGTAACAATCAAACACATGCACACTTATAAACTATAGCACACTACTAGGGTTGAAGAGAGTAGACAAACTCTACATTGTCTAAGGTTGAAAGGTGATAGGAAATAAGAGATAAAATATGAAAAATAATCCCTTAAAGAATCGCAACAAAAGTAGAAACTAATATGCAAAAATATTACAAATCTCAAATAAAAGTGCATAATAAATAACACAACACGTAGAGACAATATTTAACATGGTTCACCCAATTTGGGCTACGTCCACCAAGAATCACTTTCTCGATTTTATTACAAGCCTCCATTCTCTCAATAAAATACCCAAATCCGTTTGAGCTATGCTCAACAAAATCTCTATAAATTCACACCCAAATTCAAAGCACATTTGTAATGCATTTGCTGGTATATGTATCATATGCATAAGACCATATAAATAGACAATTGCTTAAGTAGTTTGATACAAAACCATGGGCGTAAAACCATGGGTATCAAAACCATGGGTAAAAAATCGTGGGTATCAAAACAATGGGTACCGAAAACCATAGGCCCAAAATCAGCCCATAATGGTTACTCATCCATTACCCATGGGTTAATAAACCACCCATGAAAATTTACATGGGGCTACGCCCCGAACCCCTCGACTCCGCCACCGGCGAGTGGGATTGCCATAAAAATACCCGAGTGTAACACATAAAATGTGTACCACACTCTAACATGAAAATAGGCTCCACAAACATAACAATCTCCCACTTGGAGACTGATTTCCACTGAGCAAGCTTCTCAACCCTTCACTCACATCATCCGCAAAGGCCAACCAAAGTGAACATAGCTTTAGTTTATCCTTGTGACCACCTTGGTCATCATGTCTCGAGGATTCTTACTAGTATGAATCTTCTCCAAATTCAACTTATCTTCCTCCAAAGCTATCTTAATGAAGTGATATCTCAACTGTATATGCTTCATCCTGGAGTGGAAAGTAGAGTTCTTAGCTAGGTGTATAGCACTCTGACTATCACTATGCAGCTTACATTCCTCCTGCTTATGCCCCAACTCCTCAAGCAATTGTTGTAACCAAATCATCTCTTTGCTTGCCTCTATGGCAGCAACATACTCAGCCTCCGTGGTTGACAAAGCCACCAACTTTTATAGTCGTGAAATCTAGCTTACTGTTGTCCCACCTACAGTGTAAATATAACCTATCATGCTCCTCCTACTGTCTACATCTCCAGCCATGTCTAAATCTACATAACCACGTAAAGTGGTGTCTGATCCATTGTAGCATAAAACTATCCCCATGGTCCCTCTCAAATACCGAAGGATCCACTTTACTGCTTGTCAATGCTCTTTACCTAGATCACTCATAAATCTACTCACAACTCCTTCTGCATGGGCAATATCAAGCCTAGTGCACACCATAGCATACATCAAACTACCAACCACTGATGAGTAAGGTACCTTGGACATATGGTTTCTTTCCTACTCTGTCTTGGGACACTACTCCTTTGATAACTTAAAATGGCCTGCCAAAGGAGTCCCAACCGGTTTAGCATCCTACATGTTAAACCTATCCAATACCTTCTTAATGTACTCTTCCTGAGATAAAGTCAGCTTTCATTCCTTCCTATCCCGAGTTATCCTCATACCAAGGATTTGTCTGACACCCCAAATACTTCATATCAAAGGATTCACTTATCTGTTTCTTGAGTACTTTTATTTCCTGCATGTTTTTACTTGTCACCAACATGTCATCAACATACAAACACAAGATAATATAACTTCCATCCTCAAATTTCTTTGTATACACGCAATGGTCAAAATGGTATCTAATATAACCTTGCTCCATAATGAAGTTATCAAACTTCGTATACCATTGACATGGAGCTTGTTTCGCCATATACAAGCTCTTCTTTAGTCTGCACACCATCTCCTCTTTACCTTTGAATTCATATCCTTCTGGCTGCTACATATATAGCTCCTCCTCCAAATCACCATGGAGAAATGTAGTCTTTACATCTAACTATTCTAAGTGCAAGTCTTATGCTACCACTATTCCAAGAATAGTTCTAATAGAAGTCATTTTTACTACAAGAGAAAATATCTCATCAAAATCTATACCTTGTTTCTGTGCAAACCCCTTGACCACCAACCGGCCTTATATCTTTTATTTCCTCCTTCTTCATCTTTAACTCTATACACCCACTTGTTCTGCAATGCTCTTTTGCCTTCCAGTAGCTTCACCAAATCCCAAGTCCGGTTCTCTATGAGAGACTTATGCTCCTCATCCATGGCTTGCTCCACTTCTTCCTACATCTACTTGTATTGCTTCATCAAATCTCTCTATCTCTCCACTATCAATGAGTAATAAATAATAAAGAGAAGGAGAAAAATGTTCAAGTTCTTTTCTTACCCTAGAAGACCTCCTCACTATAGGAGTTTGGGGTTCCTATTGAGTAGGTTCCTAAACTGATTCATGGGTCACTTTCCCATTTGGAAGATCCTCTACCACTACATATTATTTCTTGGATTCTTCCCTATTTTCTTGCAACTATTGCTTATACATGACTTTCTCATTAAAGACCACATCCCTAGATCGAATGATTTTCTTGTCCTTAATACTCCAACATTTAAATCCAAATTCATCACCACCATAACCAATAAAAGTGCATTTTTTTATTTAGCCTCTAGCTTAGTCCTATCATCCTTGTAAATATGAACAAACACCTCACATCTAAAGACTCTAAGAAATGAGTAATCAAATTTCTTACCATACCAAGCCTCCTCAGGTATGCCTCCATCCAAGGCACTTGAGGGTCCTCTGCTTATTAAGTACACAATATGCTTACCGCTTCGCCCAAAAATAAAGAGGTAGTCCCGCATGTATCCTCATGCTCCTAAAGCACGTTCCATTATTGTTTTGTTCATCCTTTCGACACCCCATTCTCGCTGCGGTGTTCCTAACCATCTTTTTTTCCTAGATTCCATTCTTAGAACAATAATCATCAAATTCATTACTACAATTCTCCCCTCCATTATCTGACCTAAGATATTTTAACTTAAGACCTGTTTCATTCTCTACCAAGGCTTTCCATTTAACAAAAGTATCAAATACATCAGATTTGTTTCTAATACAATAAACCAAAACTTTCCTTGTTGCATCATCAATAAAAGTAACATAATAACTTGAACCCCCAAGAGATGATACTTGAGCCGGCCCCACACATCAGAATGTACCAACTCTAACTTACTCTCTTTCTTCATAGGTCCAACCTTGAGAAACCTTACTCGCTTCTGTTTCCCATATATGCAGTTCTCACATAAATCTAAACTTGTTTTTGTATATCCTAAAATTCTTCTTTATGATGTCCATGCCCTTATGGCTCATATGACCGAGCCTATAGTGTCATAATGTTGTTTCGCATCCAAGCCACAAGATTACAATCATTAGTACTATCGGTGGATAAATACAAGGTTCCAACCTTCTTACCTCTTACCACCACAAGAGCACCCTTGGTAACCTTCCAAGAGTCACTTGTAAATCACAAAGACAACCATCACTTCCCAATTGCCCGCCGATATAAAATTTCTCCTTAATGTAGGCACATGTATGACATCTTTCAATAGCCATGTATTCTCATTGTGCATCTTAACCTCGAGCATAACCTTTTCCAACTATACTACAAGGCTCATCATCACCAAGAAAAAATGCCCAAAATCCCCTTGAACATAATCAACAAAATAATGCCTATGTGGAGTAGCATGAAAAGAAGCCCCTGAATCTAAAACCCAAGATTCAATAATATTATGCAAAGAAAGAATCAAAGCATCCTGGCATACATTACCCGATGCCACATTTGCCTCCTTGTTTTCTTCCTATTGTTTTTTCTTTTCCCAAAGCTCCCAACAGTCCTTCTTTACATGCCCAGACTTTCCACAGTTCCAACATATAATCTTGCTCTTGGATTTTGACCTTGCCCGATCTTTCGATTTTCCACGGTTTCCTCTATTCTTCTGTCTCCCTCTAGTTTCCACTGTCAAAGCATTCCCTGAAGTGGAAGATTCCTCGAAGTTTTTCTTTCACATTTCCTCACTAAGAATCACCCCTACAACATCCTCAAACTTCAACTTTGAGTTAGTTGGAACCGAGTTGCTTACCGCCATTACCAGGCTATTCCAACTTTCAGGTAAAGAGCACAGAATTAATAAAGCCCTAACTTCTTCATCAAATTCTATTATAACCGAAGCTAGCATATTCACAACCATATTGAAATCATTTAAATGATCTTCTACTAAACTATTCTCAGACATATTCATATTAAACAACTTTTTCATTAAAAATATCTTGTTAGAGGCAGAGGGTTTTTCATACAACTTCCCTAATGCATCCATTAGATCTTTTGTAGTCTTTTCCTTTGAAACATTAAATAATACCGAAGATGTAAGACACATCCGGATCATTCTAAGTGCCTTCCGATCCAACAAATCCCATTCCTCATCTATCATACTCGAGGGTTTGTTCACCTTCTCAGACAGCGGAGTATAAAGAACCTTCTAATAAAGGTAATCTTCCATCTGCATCTTCTAAAGACTGAAATTCTACCCATTGGATTTATCAACCCTAGATCTTCCATCATCTACCATAGCTCCCACTCAAGAAAAAAATTTCCCTGTGATTTAACACTTCAGCAAACCAAAACCAGGCTCTGATACCAATTGATAGGAAATAAGAGATAAAATATGTGGAATAATCCCTTACATGAGAATAGCAATGCAGAGAAACTAATATGCAGAAAATATTACAGATCTCAAATAAAAGTGCAAAATAAATAACACAACACAGAGAGACAATATTTAATGTGGTTCACCCAATTTGGGCTACGTCCACCAAGAATCACTTGCTCATATTTTATTACAAGCCTCCACTCTCTCAATACAATACCTAGATCTGTTTGGAGCTATGCTCAACAAACTCTACAGAATTCACACCCGAATTCAAAGCACATCTACAATACATTTTCTTGTATATGTATCATATGCATAAGACCATATAAATAGACAATTGCTTAAGTAGTTTGATACAAAACCATGGGTATCAAAACCATGGGAAAAAACCGTGGGTATCAAAACCATGGCAAAAAACCGTGGGTATCAAAACAATGGGTACCGAAAAACCATGGGCCCAAAATCAACCCATAATGGCTACCCATTACCCATGGGTTAATAAACCACCCATGAAAATTTTCTTCAGAGCTTCGCCCCTGAATCCCTTGACCCGCTCACCAAATGAGCAGGACCGTCAGAAAAATACCCAAGTGTAACACATGAAGGTGTACCACACTCTAACATGAAAATAGGTTCCACAAACATAACAATAGGTTTATCCAAACAAGGTTGGAGTGATTCCGGTATCCAAGGTGTAGGATATGGTTAGGAAACACAACGCAGTCGTGCATAAATGTTTAGGTATGTTACTGTACACCAAAGGTAGGGTCGGGATAAACAGTCATGGAAATAGGCTAGGTAAGGTCATTAGGTAAACAACACAGTAACCGTACTCATAAGGTATAGAAAATACATGAGGTCAAAGGTCACTAGCGATTGTCCGTGTCCAAAATCTGGGTCACGAATGGGTAAGGCTAAGGTATGGGTAAAATAATGAGTCCCCAAAGGAGGACGAGGGTAGGTGGTAAATGACGAGGTATGGAGGGTGAGGTAAATGGTCATAGTAAAAGTCCGGTGAGGTAAATGGTCAGGGTAAAGGTTGGTTGTGGTAAAAAAAAGGTGACGACAGGGGTAATAGGATAAAATTTAGGGAAATTTGCAAGAGAGGGTGATCGATCTTGGTCAATGGTAACCGACACCAATAGATGTAATCGACCACGGTAAGGTAGGGCATGCAACTAATGTCGATGAGGGTTAAACCAGCATCGGTTAGGTCGGGTTTGTTATAAAAACAAAAAAATGTGTTTTTTGTTATTCATTTGTCATATAGCGAATTGAGAAAATGAAAAAAAGAGAGACAAAAGAGGGAAAAGTTTCTAGATGGAATGGAGTATTGAGTTGGTGGTGTGAGTGGTGGGTGATTGGTTGGTGAGAGGTGGGTCCATAGGATCGGTACGTGTGACTCAATTAGTTGGAGACGTGGGTGGAGATTTGGTGATGAAAGAGGCCGAGAGGGATCGGGTGGGCCACTAGTGTAGTGGCCAGACGTGCCACCGAGACGACAACAAAGATGATGAGGTAAGTGTATAACTCTAGTCGTATTTGGCTAGATAGATTAGATGATTGGCAAAAAAATTTGTGGTTTTTGTTTTGGGTGGGGAAAAAATAAAATTTTAAAATGGGAGGGTAAAGTGGGTTAAATAGGAATGGGGAGAGAAATAAGTGGGAGAGGAGGGGAGGGGATGAGGTGTAAGGGAGGTGTAGGTGTTTTTAGGTGGGTAAAAGGGTCAAGGGGGAAGTTTTTGAGAAAAGGGGTTTTGCGGGTCATGCGGGTTTTCATTGTGACATGACCGGTGTCGGTAGAGTTTGAACCGTATCGGTCACTAAATAGGTGAATGATGTCGGTTAAGGGGTGACCGATGTCGGTTAAGGGGTGACTGGGGTTGGTTAGAGATAACTGACACCGATCGGGATGTGGAGAGCAAGGGGTCAAAAGTGCCACAAGTTGGGTAATTAAGATGTGTAGGGGTAAAATAGGGTGTTGGGAAACGATATGGGGCAAGTATGGGTGTAATAAATTTAGATTAATGTATTGTGCATATTCGATACAGGGGAGAGATCAGCTACATATGCAGGACAGGGTGTCACCCCTTCTTGTGACAGTGCATAGCATAGCGACCCCTGAGGAGCTGTGACATGTTGAGGCAGTAGGGCTTCCCGAATGGGGTCCGACGCTACCGCATATAGTCCTAAGCCTAGTTTGATGGTCACACTCATCGATAGATGGGATTCCACGACCAACATGTTCCACCTACCGATAGGTGAGATCACTATCACCCTAGAGGACATGTTCAGATTCTACAACTACCCATATTGGGTACACAGTCTACTCTATCTCCTCCGAGGCCTCAAAGGAGCTGATGGCCGATGGAGTTTGGAGAGGGGATGGACAAGGTGACATTCCATAGTTCTAGCATTTGATATGGAGAGATGTACAATTGATGGAGGTAGTGTGTCAGCTTTTTACACTTTGCTAGATGCAAAGGGTGGTAGATTTTCCCGATCATTGATGGGGGTACTACATGATATGATGATGGACCAAACCCGCTTTTCCTAGGTGCCAGCATTCCTAGTGCAATTATATAGGGAGTTATGGGCATATGGACGGCTACACAGGTTCATCCTATGTTGTACATTTATACTTCATTGTTGGGCATATGATCACATTATATGTGTGCGTCCAGTGGGCATGCCTCGGGCCGATGCCTTTCTGCTAGGCTATGCACGAGTGGGGTATAGGCGATGGGTGCTCGTTATTGGAGAGCATAGATTA
The DNA here is from genome assembly GCA_018340775.1 of Taxus wallichiana var. yunnanensis. Classification (NCBI taxonomy): domain Eukaryota; kingdom Viridiplantae; phylum Streptophyta; class Pinopsida; order Cupressales; family Taxaceae; genus Taxus; species Taxus wallichiana. The sequence continues at coordinate 444,738,993 of CM031239.1, forward strand.
GCCAGGCCCACACATGATGTGGCCTATTTCCGGTGACTATTGGAGGGGTTATCTGGGGTGGATATCATTTGGAGGGCATATGTGGGATTTCCCTCATATAGGTAGATGCTTGATGAGCTATCTGAGCTCCAGCTATTAAGATGGATACAGGATCGCCATACTGGGGAGCACGAGATGATCCCGGTTGATAGAGTCAGGCAGTAGTTTGGGCTGTTATAGGACGTACCTCTGCCCTTCCCACAAAAGATAGGAGAGATGACATGGAGAGGCCCTTACCTCCGCCACACCCTGCACCTCATGCCCACGGGGTAGGAGGAGCAGAAATGGCCCGTGGATAGATGATGTTGGGGTCACGAGACATGTATGATAAGTGGTGGGTAGCTCATTTACAAGTCATACCACCCATACCGGGCAGCCAAATCTAGCCACCATCATGGTGCAGAGAGATGCCCTACAGGGGAAGGTGGATACTCTGATTACCTAGTTGGGTATGGTGTAGACATAGCTTACGAGTTCAGAGGTAGAGGTAGCGGAGCTACATGTATAGGTGGCCAGTCTGCAGGCCTAGATGGTCAGGAGTGGGGGTGGAGATGGAGATGAGGATGATGGTTGGGTGGCATCCTTACAGGCATAGGTGACAGGGTTACAGGCCAATTAGCACACAACTCATGCACAGATTAGGCCTTACAGGCCCAAATATAGATATAGGCACAGGGGTAGGGGGCACCACCACATGCACCGAGACCAGTCCCAGTTCATAGGTAGGAGTGGGACAGGGTCCCATAGGATAGGTACAGGGTCAAGGCCTATGGGGCCACCATAGACCATGCCTATATCTAGGTTATGGGATGCCCTAGGTGAGGCCAGATACTACTAGGACCAACTAATGGTGGGCGGGATAGAATTTCTATCCTATGGATATTATCGAGCACAAGCGCGTCAAATGAGAGGACTAGATCCCACACTCACAATGTGGAGATCATACGGGGCCATCAAGCTCAAGCCAAATTAGGAGAGGCTACCAAAGTGCACGGAGACCAGCTTCAAATGAGGAACCAAGCAGGGACCCACCACCACCTTTTATGGGTGAGGAGATGTTATTCGGTCATTAGACAAAGGGCCAAAGAGGCAGAGGGTATAGGAGATACATATATGGAGGATATCCGCCGAGATGCCTGATATATGGCTCCTAATTTTTGATGTATGGTATTCATTTTTTGATATATACCAGCCTACGTGTCGAAGATAGTGAGGATGTACAAGAGTTTTTGTATATTTTGAGCATATACCGGCCTATGCGCCGAAGAGATTTTGTATTGGTTTATTTTTTTATTGTATATGAGACCAGCCTACGTGCCGATGACATTTTGTATTGAGTATTGGCTTGTGTGCCAATGATTTGTTTTGAGATAGACATGATGGGATATCCATGTATATTGTATTGAGATACACATTTATTTATATGATGAGATACATGAGATTCTTGATTTATTGATGTTTTGATGAGACTATTGATTTGTTGTTTTGATATGGATGGAAATTAGGTGAGTTAGGCATGATGAAGTCAAGTTTGGTTAAAGCATGGATTGAGTCAAGTCATAGGCATGGATTGAGTCAGGTTTCGTTTAGGCATGGATTGAGTCAGGTCATAGGTATGGATTGAGTTAGGTCTAGGTTAGGCATGGATCGAGTCAGGTCATAGGTATGGATTGAGTCAGGTCTGGTTTAGGCATGGATCGAGTCATGTTTGTTTAGGCATGGTTGTGTTTAAAATAGTGGAATTTTTGATTCATTATTTTGTGTAATGAATGATAAAATGTTTCATTTGTGAGATGTGTTACAATATACGCATGATGATGGTATAGAAATGGTAGTCCTAATAAATGTATGTGGTGTTGATGATAAAAATGTGTTACAACTTCTTGTTTGTGCGCTTTAATTTCCAACTATGTGATATAAAAAAGGAAACTATGTACGGGAAAAATGTGATTTTAGGAAGAGATGAAAAGATGGATTGGTTAGGGTAGAGAGTGGCCGAGCTAACCTCAAAGGGCCCCATGCCCTCGGAGTGCTACCTACATAGTCCCGATGAAAAGGGACCTTGGGCTGTTGTAGTTCTCCCACAACCTAGGGAAGAATATGAGGGGGTATGAAAATGAGTTAGTAGGTTTTAGGCATGTTGTGAGTTATAGGAAAATTGGTATAGGTGATGTTGATTATGGAAAAAGAAGAATATTACCCCAAAGGTAAGTGTCAAGGACCAAATCCTGTATAAGGTAATCAAAATGTAATTAACGTTGTTTAAAAGATAAGAGGAGGAAATAAAGCCACCTGATTGGTTAGGATCATACCGAGTAAATCATACCTTGGAGGAGGTGATGAATGTAAGACCCTAAAGATAGTGCATGATTGACTATTCTAAGGTGAAAATTAGTCTCACGATCACCAAATGTCTTGGTTTCCGAGAGGTCCCTTGAGGCAGTAGGAAATGGGAGTAGGAATGGTGAGAAGGGTGAAAGGTGGTTAATTTTTATATGGTATGAGGTAGCATGCTCTTCGGGCAAGAGATCCAAGATCACAATGGGCAAGTCCATGACTAAAAGTTTTCTGTTTTGACTTGTATTTGAGATATACTAATCGATGTGGGAAGTCTATATGGGATGAGGAATTTAACTTCTTCAGGTCTTCGTGAAGCTGATCAATGCGGGAAGCTTAAAATTCTCTCACTCTTTTTTTTTAGCTTTACATAGATGTCCTTCAATGGAGCAGTCTATTTACAGCAGGGATTGCTGAGAGGAAGATGTCCTTTTGATGGAGTCATCTTTTTGTTAGAAGTTTGAATCAAGGAGTTGGGTCCCATGTGGATCTTTGAAGTCATGGACAAGACCAAGGTGAAGAATAGGATTCTTGTCCGAAAATTAGGGTGAAATGACCATGGGATCTCATCTAAAGGTAGATGAAAAGTATCCATGAGAACCATGCTATGTGAAGTCTTTGTGGTACACATATTCAAGAGAAGATAATAAGTGACGGTACTCACATGATTCATTTTTATTCATCGATGAGATGTAGGAAGTGGGTAGCACTCAAGGGACAAGTATGGAAAGAGGCAAAAGGTGAGGTAGGACTATAGATCAACAATAGAACGGTCGAAGATGTAAGGCATTAAGGGGCTCAGGTTCGGGTTTACCATCGAGTGAAGATAAACGATAAGCACCAGATCCATAATTATGATTCACAATGTATGGTCCAAGCTAATTAGGAGTGAAATTTCCCATATTAATTTTTTCTGCTTTGGTTACATATTGATTTTATTTCAAGACAAGGTCACCGACTTGGAAGGTTCGTTTGTGGACACATTTTTGTAGGGGCACGTTTGATACGTTTTGGTAAACTTGAAGGTGATCAAGAGCGTTAAGACGATGTTCATCTAATAACTCAAGTTGTGCTAAACGGTCTTGATGAAATTCATCATCATTGAGCATGTCATGGAGAGAAATGTGGAGTGAGGGGATCTAGACTTCGAGAGGCAAAACAGCCTCTGTACCATAGACCAGAGAAAATGGTGTGGTGGCAGTGGAAGTGTGAATACTAGTGCGGTATGCCCATAGGGAAAAAGGAATGTGCGTATGCCAATCCTTCCCAATATTGTTAACCATTTTCATGAGAATTTTGTTTAGGGTTTTGTTAGTGGATTTGGCTTGGCTATTGGTTTGTGGGTAATAAGGTGATGAGAAACTTAGCTGAATGCCGAAGGCATCGCAAAGTTTTTGCAGTTTTTTTTTTTTGAATTGTTTTCCATTGTTAGTGCTGAGGCAATGAGGAACACCAAAGCGACAAATGATGTGATGATTGATGAACTCACATATTTTCTTAGCTTTCTTGGAAATGAGTGGTATGGATTCAACCCATTTTATGTAGTATTCGGTAGTGGTGATGATCCATTGATGTTGTTGGGAAAGAATGGGGTTAATCTCTCTGAAAAGATCCAAACCCCATTGAGAGAAGGGTTAAAGGTCATGGGAAACCTATAAGGCGTGATGGGTGTATGATGAAGTTTGGCATGTTGTTTGAATTTTATACAACATTTAACGTAGTCGCAACAATTATGGTTAAGGGTCGGGTAGTAATATCTTAGACGAAGGATACACTTAGCCACAGTAAGGCCACTGAAGTGACCTCCACATATGGCATCATGAACTTCCTTAATGGTATAACGGATTTCATAAATTGTGAGGCATCGTAAGAGAATACCATCAAAGCTACACTTATAGAGGAGGCCTCTCATGATAACGTAATGAGATACCTTTTTAAGGAAGGTGCGTTGTCCGTTACGAGTGAGATCAAGAGGTAATATGGAGAGAGAGAGAGAAAGGTAGTCAGAGTATTGTTTGTACCAAAGGTCACTCAGGTCGGAGGTGACAGCTCTGATGGAGTTAACATTGTGAGGTAGATAAGAAGGTGATTGGAGTTGTTTTATGGTGACAAAGATTTTAGACTCGGCGGGTGAAGAGGGTATTTGAGAAGCCAAGCAGGCCATCGTGTCTACAAATTTTTTGGTTGAACATGGGACGGTTTGAAGGGCGTAACAGTCAAAGGTGGTCAAAAGTATGTCTACATGATGTTTATACTTTTGAAGTATCTCATTACGACATTGGTATATACCATTGACTTGGTTTATGACCAATTAGGAATCACCAAATATGTTGATTGATTTGACATCTAGGGCATAGGCGGCTTGGAGACCTAATACGAGCACTTCATATTTGGCAATGTTGTTTGTATAATCAAAATCTAGTTTGAAAGAAAAATGCATCACTTCACCATCAAGCAAAATGAGAATAATACCATCCCCACCCCTAAGCTGACACTTGGAACCATCGAAGAAGAGTGTCATTTGATAGGTGGGTTCGTCCAAGGAAAGGGTAGCAATTGACTCATCTGGAAAGTCAAGATTAGAGGGTTGATCCCTTAAAATAGGTGCATCAGCCAATTGGTCAGCGATAGCTTGGCCCTTGATGGACTTTTGATGAATGAATTTGAGGTCGAGGTCAGCTAAAAGCATAAGCCAACATGCGGCACATTGATTTTGATAAGGTTTAGCATACATGAAGTGTAAGGGGTCGATGTTGGTCACGACATAGGTTTTGTGATTGAGTAGGTAATGGTGGAGTTTGGTGGCAACGAAAAACTAAGGCTAAGAAATTTTTGAGGGATGGGTATATCGGGTTTCATAGTCTAAAAGAGTATGGCTTACGTAATAAACTACCCCGCTCCATGTGTTGTTGATCGCGATGAGCGAGCATTGCTCCTAAGGAGTGATCAGTAGCTGAGATGTATAGGTATAAATTTTGATCATCTTTAGGTGGAATGAGTACGGGTGGTTGCGAAGGTATTATTTTAGGGTCTCAAAATCTTTGTGGCAGTCATCATCCCATTTAAAGGAGACATCCTTCTTGAGTAGATGATGAAATGGTTAGCACCGATCAGATAATTGTGAAATGAAATGGTGAATAGACTACAACTTACCTTACAGGCTACGAAGTTGTCTAAGGTTAGTGGGTGGAAGCATTTTGAGAATGGTCTTGACTTTAGTAGGATCAACTTCTATACCACGTAGGGAAACAATAAATCCCAGGAGTTTTCCTGAGAGGATCGTGAAGACGCACTTCTTAGGTTAAAGGCGAATGCAATATTTAATGAGATGGTCAAAATGGTTTTTAGGACGGCAAGGTGCCCGGAGCGGCATTTAGATTTGGCCAGGAGATCATCCATGTAGCCTTCCAATATACGATGTATGATATCATGGAAGATGTAAGTCATAGCCTACTGATATGTGGCATCGGCATTTTTAAGGCCAAAAGGCATGACTCGATAGAAAAAAGTCCCCCAAGGGGTGATGAATGTGGTTTTATGTTGATCCTCTGGGCAAGTAGGATTTGGTTATAACCCGAGAAGCCATCCATGAGTGATAGCATCTCGTGACCAGTGGTAAGGTCGACCAGTTGGTCAATACCAGGTAAGGGAAGTCATCTTTTGGGTAGGCTAGGTTGAGGTCACAGAAATCCATGCAAATACAGAGTCCCCCTGTCACCTTAGTGACAAGGACAATGTTAGAAATCCAACGAGGATAATCAATGGGTAATATGAAGGAAACGGAAAGAAGGTGCTGAAGTTCTTCTTTGACGAGAAGGGCAAATGCGAGGGTGCATTTTCCTCAACTTTTGTTTGATGGGTTTGGCATCGGGAATGGTTACGATATTATGGACCACTATGGTGGGGTCAATACCGGGCATGTTTGCATAAGACCAAGCAAAAGCATGGTTATGATCTTTGAGAAAAGAAGTGATGGCTTCTTGTTCAGCAACATCCAAAGATTGGCCGATCTTTAGGATGTGCGGGTCATCCTGAGTATGAATGTTGATTTCAATAGTCGATTCATTCAACATGGTTTACATCTCAGAGGGTAACGACCGATGAATATATGATTCTTCTACACCAAGGTAGGTGAGTATAGATTCATCATCCTGACATTGAACAACATTAATTGAAGGTGTATCATCATCGATCATTTCAGGATATAGGAAGGGAAGAGAGGAAGGAGCCTCACCCTCGCATTGATAAGTCAAAGGCCCCAAGGAAATGGTGTTTATGAAAAAAAAATTAGGAGGGATAGATTCTAGATCCATCGAATCCATCGGTGAAGGTGGTGATGAAGGTGGAGTCGGTGAAGAGTGTGTAGAAGGGCTGATGTCCTTGGTGAGTTCAATGCGGGCATGTTTGGTAGGTGGTTCAGAAAACTGATACCACTATGGTCGTTATGTTATCAAGTGGTACATGGAATAATAGTATGGCAGCCTTTCTCGTAAAAGCCAAAACTAAAACCCTTCCATGCACATCGGTGCAGGAAGGTGTGGGAAAAATGGTGATTGGTAAGAGACTGAAATTAATAGAAAATGGGTAGTTTTGTGATGGCGGTTCGGTGTGTACGTGGTAGTATCAAGTCCCCATAGGTGAGACCAGTAAAAATATGAGGAGGACCATAAAGGAGGTGTTCTCCTATGCATTGATCATAGCGAGGGTGTTAGTGAAGACTTCCATACTCTTGTGGAGTAAGAAATGTGTTAACAATATATATGCGGTATTCCTCCAAAGTGAGGCGATGAAAAACACCTTCCTAGGGATCAATGGTTGGTATGTGGGTAGTGGGAATAGATGATGTGTCGGAGGTCTATGCGAAGGTGGAGTTAACGGATTGGGAGACCATGGGTTGGCCATGGAGGTTGTGGCAATTGTCTTGGTAAGTGGAAGTGTAGGTGAAGTAGTAGGGGTCATGGAGGTAGACACCTTAATGGGTATGAGCACATCATTGGGTCGATAAAGCATGTTGCATGTTTTAAAAGGTGATGGGTCGGTTGGAATAGTGTAGGTGTGTCCCTCATGCTCGAACTTTACACAACAATGTAAAGTGGAAGGAATTCAACCCATGACATGAATCCAAGGTCTACCAAGCAACAAGTTATATTGAAATTCCCCCTCCAAGACATAGAATATCTCTAGAATAGTGTAGGGGCCCATGCAAATATGGTGGATGATGGTGCCTAGTGTAGAGGTGATAGCTTCGTTGAATGAATGCAACATGATAGGATGTTTATGCATGTAATCGTCGGGTATACGCATTTGAGTGAATGTATGGGATGAAATGATGTTAATGATAGTGCCCCATCAAAAATTACACGTTATACACGTATATCATCAATGTGACAGAGATGAAGATGGTTGCGTCTGGGTCATTTGTTTGGTGCAATGCTATCTCTTCCTCCGAGAAGCTAAGGGAGGCTATTTGGTGAGTAGGGTGAAGAGTGGATAAAGGTGGTAATTTGGTGAGAGAGGCTATATGATGGGGTGTGATCATGGAGGCTATGGGTGTAGGGTCATTGGGTAAAACCTCAATAGATTGAAGAACCTCCATGAGAGCTTGACAATGGGATTCGAGGTTTGGATGAGGTCATATAGGGAAATTTTGAGGGGAGATTGGTGTAATTGTTTGAGCATGGTGTGATGTGTGACCCCATTAGAAATAGGGTATGTGGGTCCACGTATAGTAATCTTAGGTGTGGGTGTAGATGGTATGTTGGGTATAGGATGTGTTGGTGGGTCGGGTTTACCTTTTCCTTACCTTTATCCTTCTAAGCATGGGTAGTAACGTGGATCACGTTTATCCGAGGGGAGTTGGAAAATGAAGAAGGTGTAGGGTGAGTGGTATAACAACATGATGAGAAAAAACCTACCGGAGGAGAAAAACCCTGTGAGGTGATATGGGAGAAATGACATTTGGGTGATGGTGTGGCAAGTTCTCTTATTGGGACCATGTTAATTTCAAATCTTGGAGATGGCTCTAAGAGCTGTGGTGGTGGAGGTCATGGTTGTCGAGTGGGAAATGAAGGAAGGACTATGGGAATGGGTGTCGGTGAAGTAGTGTCCTCATTGAGAAGGTCATCATTGTCAAAGTTGGCTTCTGGAGGACACAACTAGATAAGGACGGTTTTTAAGGCCTTGTTGTTCTCCACATCGTGCCCGCACACACGATGGTAGGCACAAATTTTAGTGTCGTCAAACCCTTTGGCTTGGGTTTGAGGGGGTCATAAGGTCTAAGTGACGGTAATGTGATGACGAAGTCTCAAGCGATTGGTTAAAATTTTGGCATAGAACCCTGCTAGTGGGTCGTAATGAGAGGTGAAAGTGGGTTTGGGTGTAGGTACGACTGATTGTTGATGAACAGTCCTTGCAAGAGGGGAATAGGTCAAGCTATAGTTTTGGGTGTTGGCATGGTCTTGGGTTTCAAACATGTTTGTCTAGTTAGGGGTGTGGTAGATGAATGGGCAAGAGGGTGTGTGGTTGTTTTGACTACCTTATTGGGAGGCAAATGGGATTTTGTCTTTGGGTTGCACCTTCTTGGGTAAAGGTGATATGGATGCATGGGATCTACTAGGAAAATCAGATGGGGAAGAGGATGAGTTACCCGGGGGATAACGGGGTGTTGTGAAGGTAGATGGCGTGGGTCATGCAAGGTTGTGATAGAAAAAGACTGAAGTGTAGTGGGTAGTGAAGAAGTTACGGAGAGTATTGGAGGTATGGGTGGTAAAGATGTTGCAGGTGTGGGTGTAAGTCATGTCGGGTACCTGGGTAGGTTAGAGGTTTGTGAGGAAGGGATGGGCTGTTGTGTTTTTGGTTTATTGACAGGTGGAGGTTTCTTAACCGTGTTGGGAAGCTGAGGTCCTAAGACGACAAGATAGGTAAAGGTGTGATTGGCACAGTGAGGTATGAGTTCTATGGGTTTGGTTCTTCTGTTTGGGTACTGGAGTAGGTGGGGTGTTGAATTTGGAGGATGTAACTTAATCCAATTTGATAGGTGGATGAGTAATACTGGTGGTCGAGGTGACCCCTAAGGTGGTAATAGGTTTAGTCGAGGAAGATGTTGTAGGTGTGGGTTTGGGTTTAAATGTAGGTTGGGTTATGGGTAAGGGTGTATGTTGATCTATGATGGGTGTCATGGAAGAAGTTGTGATAGAGGTGGTTGTGTTTGTTTCAATTGGTCGAAATATTTTTGGATAGATAGTGGAAGTATCAACAAGTGACATATGCATTTGTGTTGAAACAGGAAGCAAGATGCCCCCACAACAAGGCTTTGTCTACATAATCTAGGCGATTGGCCAAACATGAGAATCGACACGTCTGTAGGTGATGTTGATGAGGACCCAATGGCTATTCCCATAAAACATGTCTTAGAGATGGGAAATTCATTAGCTTCAGCTTCCATGGGTAAGAGAGCCGAAAGTAGGTCTGCAGGATCTTGGGTAGCTGATGGAGAATGCTCACCAAGAGGTAAAGGTATCTCAATTGGGTTTGTGATAGGTGGAGGAGATGATGGGTGCTCCTCTATAGGTGGAGGAGATGATGGGTGCTCCTCTGTAGGTGGAGGAGATGATGGGTGCTCCTCTATGGGTGGAGGAGGTAAACAAGTATCCTCCATGGAGTGAAGAAGTACTGTGGGTGTCGGTTCTCTAGGTGGAGAAGCCAAAGGTGAAATAGTCTCAATATTAGCGAAGGGCTCCTCCATGGGTGAGGAAGGAGGTGAAAGGTGTTCCTCTATGGGTGGAGGAATAGGTGAGGTAGGTTCCAATGCAGAAGGAGGATTTTGAGCTAGAATCTCCTCTATGGAAGGAATATGGGGTAATTGGGAAGCAATAAGTGCGTCACTAAAAATAGCATGGACCTCATGCGGGTATGGCTATCATGAGTTGAGGTCTCACCAGTTTGATCAGATGAAGGGGCATGATTGGGAAAGGGTTTCTTGAAGATATGTAGGTTTTGATTGGCAGGTGCATTAGGATTATCCATGGTTAACTCACCTTTCTCGAGCATTTCTTGGACAATATTTTTGAAAGTGATGTAATTTTTGTCACTATGACCCTTTACTCGATGATAGTTACGTAAGTCACGTTTTTATACCATGCGAGCATGAGGCAAACAGGGTCAAAACCAGGTGTGTGGTTTTATAGGTGGAAGGGTGATGGCCCCAACTTTGATGAGCTTTTCTAAGACAGAGAGTAGGGCTCCCAATTGGGGTGTATTTTCGTTGTTCTCGTCCAATTGGAAAGTCCGGATGGGTGAGAGATTAGATGAGGGGGTAGCCTAATTTGATGGATGAGCCAGGTGGATTTGAGTACCATTACGTTTGCGGTGCCCTTGGCCTTTGAATAATTTTTCTGTGGTTTGGAACAAGAAGAGGTATCATTCGACTTGAATGCTAAATTTTTACAAAGTTGTAATTGGATTTTCTTCTCTTCGATGACGCGAATCTCTAACTTTCATACCATGGTGAATGCTTCATCAAATGTTTGGAAATTCTAGCACAAGCCCATGTGAAGAGCTCAATGAGTTCTATTTTTGGTAGTTGGAAGGTGAGTTGATTGATAAGGTATGCCAAAGAGTGACAAAAGTGCATGATAGATTCATTGTACACTGATGCGTGGAGTATAGGTCAATCATGGTAACCTTATCAACGATATTGATGGAGAAGTGATCCAAGAAGGCTTGGGATACCTAATTAAATGAAAATATAGTGTCTACGTAACCCACTATACCAATCTAACACAAGTCCAGTCAGAAACATGGGAAAGGTTCTTAAGAGCAAAGCATCATCGTGAGTGATTAGGTAGCACCCGCGTTTAAACGACCGTAAATGTTGTTGCAGGTCTTCTTTTCTATTGAAGTGGTTGAATTTAGGCATCTCCCAATTCATGGGGTATGGACGAATGGGAATGGATGGGTGGATGGGATCATTGTAAATTTCATCATAGCTAAGAGTATTGCGGGAGCCAGAAACTGATGCCTCTAATGTTTGCATCTTGTCCATCATCAATTTGATTAGGCCGTTGGTAGGTTGCGATGATTGGTTTGGGAATATAATAGGGTGGCATTCAATATATGGCACTACCGTGTAGGTTTATTGAGAAGAAGGTAGTGAAATAGGGGTACGTACCCGAAGATTAATAGATGAAACAGGAGGCTGCTAATAGTATGTATATGGAGGTGGAAGGGTCATGGTAACCCTAGTGGCAATGGGGGCTAATGATTGGGGAATAGAAAGGACCACATTTTGAAAGGGGGTAGGGGTCACCGACACTGGGGCTGGTAGTGTAGCTACGGGTATATGCAAGACAATAGGGGTAGATGAGGTTGTGTTTTGGGTGGTTGTCAAAGGTATGGTGGATGTGGCGGGTGCAACGGAGGTAGTAGATGTGGTAGTCATAGTGGGTATAGGACCTAGTGTGAAACAACCGGGGTAAGGTATATGCAGCATCATGGAGCCGATGGGGATGATGCAAGAGTGGGAGCAAGATTCGGGGGATAGATATGGGCATGTCGTATATCAACTAACCCGAGGCATCTTGAGTGGATGAGTGGGAAAGATAAAATTACAAGGTGGCAGGGTTTTGGTCAAGGAGTCATGTAAACTCCTCATCTCCGGTAGCGATAGTGATAGGTTGGATAGGATCCATGGCGGGTGATAAAATGGAAGGTGGTGAAGGACTAGGTGGGAGTGGTTGACAACTAGCGTGGAATACAAGTGTGCTTTCTTTTCTTCGGGTCAGCACCATGTGAACAAGTATTGATTAGGTTGGGATGCTTCTCTGAAACTGACACAGAAAAATAGTAGGAATAGGTGAAACAAGTGGTAAAAAGTAGATTAGGTACCAAATGTCAGCTGGAAAATGACACAGGGTAACCGATGTCGGTTAGGGAAAACCGACGCTGGTCACAGGTAACCGTGGTCACCGGGGAAATGGATAGTTGGTCAAAAATAAGATATAAGGCCAAATTTGATAGGTATATCAAATCTGATGAGTTTTACAAGGCCAATGAAAATGATAGGGACACTGAAAAGTTGAAGAAGGTGAATAAATGTCCTATTGAGTAGGTTAACCAAAATGACAAAGGTGAACCGACGACATTGGGTAACACGATGGTCATTGGACCGACACCTATCATAGTGAAATTGAAATAGTGATGAAAGGAAAATGGTTGTGAATTAAAATCGATGTGGAATTAGACCCAGAATTCTAAGAATGATGAGAATATTGTCCATGCACCCTTAGATGAAGCCGAAATACACCAACTATAATGAGGAGCGTGCAAGGAGAAACAAGAAGAATGAAGAGCGTGACCTCTCACCTCAAAATGCAAGCCAAACGAAAACACTACGAAAAATGAGATCCTAAGAGTGTCTTTTCTATTATGTTTGTTTAGCTTGTGCTATTTAAGGACTGACTCATGAACTGTAAAATAGATTTTTTTGTGAGGATGGCTTCCTACAAAGAAGGAGATCTAAAAGGTGAGGTTTTGGGTATGTTATGGCGGGGCGGGCTTCACTTTGAAGTATGACTCGATAGAACAACGAGTTGGGAGTACCGCTAATCCTCATATCAAAGGTGTGATCACCGAGTGCATTCCCAGGAAAGATGTTGTTTAAGAATATGTATTTGTTTTGAATTTGTGTAATGTGGTAAGACTTAAAGAGAGAGAGAGAGATGTGCTTTCTATGATTCGTTTGTCAACCATCAGCTGGGAATGACTTCCAGCATATAGGTTGCCCTCAATTAATGTGAGCTAATGCGATAAATCAAAATGCAATGCACTTATTTTAAGCCCAAATCGAAATATGAAGTTTGATGACACAAATGGATGAATAGGAAGAGGGATGCTCTTTCACTAAAATGCAGAAAAAAAGAAGAAATGATTCTTTTTAAGTACACCAAAAGAAAGGTTTCTTTTAGAGCAAATAGAAAGAAAAAGAGGGTTACCAAGGAAGAAAATTAATGTGTATGCTTTTCAGAAGGGAAACAAACACACAACTTTTCCTAGGAATGAATAAAATGCAAGGAACCTTGATGGGTCCCACCGAGTGTGCCAAAATGTTTCACCTGATTCTTAGACATTTCTTTGAATATTGACGAAACAGATAGGGTAATGGGCATAGGAGGAATACCTGTTGAAATGTTGGTTGTTGGGTTGTTGCACGCATATGAATTTTGAATCCACAGCTGATCGTGAGAGCTTCCTTTTGGCTAGGAGGAACTACCTAAAATGGAAAGTAAGACCACCAAATAAAATTTAAACAATATGTGCAGTGAACTGCTAGCATGTGTTAGATCCGGAAGTGTGATACTTCCTGAGCATTTGTCGATCTCTTTATTTAAAACAATTTGATGCTAGAAATGAAGTAAATCCTATTGTAATTAAAATGATTTAGGTATCTCATTTAAAAACACAATAAGAAAGATCTAATCTAACAGCTAGGTTAAAATAAGATCCGAAGGTCAAGTAATGGTTTTAGGTATCTGCAGTCCGAGAGGTCTCGGTAGGTCACAGGTGATTAAGGGTGATGTGAGAATAGATGGGGTAGGTTGTTGTTCGGGATATTTTGGTAAATACAGAGATCAATGCCGGTTAAGGGTGACTGATGCGGTTGAGGAGAACCAAAGTGATGGTTCTTGTGGAAAACTAGGAATACCACGAGAATGAGCTTTTGGTCTCCTTGTGATTGTACAAAAGGACTTTGGTTGGTCGAATAAGGTATTATGTGGTTTGGGTGGGATTTGGCAAGGTTTTAATGGGGATATGGATCAGTTAGTATTAAAGGAGGTCAATGGGTGGCTATGAGAACAAAGGATGAAGATACAATGATTAAATGACTGAACCAGAAGAGTAAACTATTCTACTTACTTGAAATCTAGTTCTGGGTGCTTGTGAGTGATGGATGAAGGTGTTGGTAAGAGGTTGAATGTTGTTGAGGATCACCAAACATTGGAAAGCTCTTGTATGGGCTGCATGTGCATTCCCTTTTTCTTGGTTGGATCAAATCTATGCTGGGGTGAGTGCTAGATGATTATTGGATGCCTGTGCAAGAGAAAATGCTTGATCTCCTTCCTTACATGCGTGTTCTCGTAGAAACTTGCTCTAAAAAGATGTCTTATCTCTCAGGAAAATTCCCAATGTTTTCCAACCTCAAAAATAAGGTTGTTTTGGGGATTAAAAGGTGACCAATGGTGGTTCCAGCTTAACCGGTGACGGTTAGGGTAACCGGCATTAGTTAAGGTGGGATTTCCTAGGTTTACTAAACTAGGTAGATCCCCTTGATTTTTTGGGATCTCGTGTCATTCACCCATGGATCAGACTAGAAGCTTCTTGTCAACATGTGGGAATGTGGTTAGAGGGAATGTAGGCATTGATTTTTAGGGTTTGGGTAAGTCTTAGTTAGTTATGGAAACTTACTAAGAATAGGTCTTAGGGTGAGTTGGCTTGGTGAGGTGTCTAGGTGAGGTGTAAGTGTGGGCATTATTTAAATTAAGATATTTAAATAATAAATATTGTGAAGATAATGAATTAATTTAATTAAATTAATATTAGTGGGGTGAAGGGGGCCATGGCTAGGTGAATGTGATGAAGGTATTTATTTGTCGAGGGACCAAAGGGGAGTGTGACCTAATTTTAGTGTCTACAGTCTCATTCATTGTCTCTTATAACATTTGATGTTATTATGTTCATTAGATGTTAGATGTTTAAATCTTACATGTGAATATTGTCTTGATCTTATTGTCACAACGCTATTAATATGTTTTTCTTATTCATAGTGATCAAGCTCTATTATTTACTTGCCCATGTGTACTCCCTTTACTCATTCTTGTTTAGCTAACTCAAACTCTGTTTTATTTTTGTTAGTTATAATTTTTCTTCTCCATGCAATATCACTTGCATGTTCCTTCCATTCATTCCTTTCCTTCATTCCATTCCATCTCCCTCATTCACTTTTCTTTCCATTGATGTTCCAAAACACCCCCATGTACAATTTTTAATGTATAGGTGTAAATGCAGTTTTGGTTTTCAATAAAGGTAGCCTCACCTTCATTAAGGAGGGACTTCGTTCCCACATTGTTGCATGTCATTTACATGCGTGCAAATCCATATGCTAATAGTTACACAATATGATGGGATTTTACCAAAAGGAAACCTTAAGGGTTGTGTGGTCAATTAATGCAAGTTCACTCTAGAACTCTAGGTTGGTTAATTTAATGTCATTTACATTCATCAAAAATTAAACCCCGAGTGTTGAGTGACCATTCTATATAGGTTCACAAACATGTAGATGTGGGAAGTGGTTTTACACTAATAAATATACTACACTAACCATATTTAGGGTGCTAATTAGATTTAATGTAGTTCCATGTACCCATGTGCTTGATTGGTGAGGGCAAAGAACCTTCCACATAATGGTTTCTATTACAAAGCATCCCGATTCGGTGTTTTGGTGAGGACTCAATGAGCTCGATGAAGCATTTCATAAGCTATCTAATTGGTTATTTGGTGCGACCTTGATGAGGCATGTCACAAGATATCTAAGTGGTTATTTGGTGTGAGATCGACAAGGCATAGTATGATATCATTATAAATTTAATAATAAATAATATAATAATAGTAATAGTAATAATATGGGTATTCGATGTATGTATGTATGTATGTATGTATGTATGTATTTGATTAAAATTATTTAGATAATAATAATGAAGTAAATCTCATAAGGTCGAATTGGGGAAAAGAGATTTTTAGGGTTTATTTTCTCCCCTTTTGGCATGTTTGGTAGCCATGGAAACTTTCATGAAAATGTGATTCACAAGTCCAAATCTAGACTCCATAACCTTGTCAACATATCTTCCCATCCTACACCTAAATGGGATCTTGAAACATGGTATGGACATCTCACAAAGTAGAATAGAGAGGGATTTTTTCCGATGTTGTAGTTGCAGAATGCTATGATAGATATGCATGAGGAATCGGTAAGATTATAGGTGATATGTAAACTATTTGACAAAATTCCTAAAATAAATGTGGTTCATGGAACATACCCCGACCGTATACGCTTCATTTTTGCCTTATTTGCATGTTGCACATATGTTTAGAGGAGGATGGTTTAACAATCTTGGTTGCACTAGCTACCTTGAGGATGTTATGTTGTGGAGCCTATTTTTATGTGTGGAAGTGTTGATGACTATACACTTAAATTATTGTACACTCTTCATGCATTCTCATCGGGGTAAATATTTTGGCCTCAAAAATGTGCCCGATATTTCGGGAAATGTGCTCTTCTCATATGGGTGAGAATTTTCACCCATAGGTTTATGGGATATTTTTGGCCCATGGTTTTGATACACACGGTATTTTAAAACTGCTTAGCGATTTGCCTACTTATGTGGTTTTGTGCATATGGTAGGGTTTGATGTAACAATGCCGATGTGTGTTAATTCGGGTGTGAATTCAGTAGCAGAGTTTGTTAAGCATAGCTCCAAACAGATCCGGTATTGTCTTGAGAGTGGTGGCTTGTAATAAAATCTGAGCAAGTGATTCTTGGTGGACCTAGCCCAAATTGGGTGAACCACATTAAATATTGTCTCTTTGTGTTGTGTTCCTTTTATTCTGCACTTTTATTTCAGATATGTAATATTAGTTTCTCTTGTTGTGATTCGTGAGGGGTTGTTCCACATATTTTATCCCTTAATTCCTAAAAGAGGAAACTCTAAAAAATCATCAATGTGTCAATTAATCATTTGGTAGCTGTGTGGATGTGTTTTCTTGGTGCTTAAAATGCACATAAAAATGTGGAGTCACCACTATTTACAACAAAACTCCTTTTTGAGGTGGATAATCAAAATGTTGTTATTTAGATTCTCATGTCAAACATCTATGTAGAAGTGGTAGTTGTGTTATAGATTGTTTCACTTGGCATTACCAATAATATCTTCAAAATAATTATTATTTAAGTGATGGAATTAATTACATCTTTCACAAAAATGTCTTACAATAATTTGGGGCATGAACTTGGTTTCAATGGGCAGTCAACACATACTCGAAGGTTCTTGATGACTCCAATAGTTATCCAGAACCATTGAAAAGGAACATGAATTATTTGTTAGAATGTCTCAAAGAGGTGTGTTCTTATGACAAATAATGATATTAAAGTATGCACAAAATGTAGTTGTGAAAAGGCCTTGAAACCCCGCAAGAAAATGCAACTGGCACGTGTAATGTCAAACTCCACAACTCTTTCTCATTTGGATCGATAAGGAGTGTAATTTCACTCCTTATATAGTAGATTAAACGTTAAATCTAGAATCAAGCTTGTTATTATTGAATTTTTGTTTTTAAATCATATTGCAAACGCATAAAATAATTTCCACATTATGTAAAACCAATGTTAAAAATAATCACCTCGAACAGGTGTCATAACACTATGCCATGAACTTGATCAATACAAACCTATAACATTTTGGCATTGCTTATGTTTCCTAACTAGTCATACTAGAAGGGGAAAATGTGTTTAAAAATTTAAACTTGTAATCTCAAAAAAACCTTTAATTTATCCAAACACCTATTCAAAATGACACACAAAAAGTGTCTCTAAACCTCCTTGCCACTTTTAAATTGTTATAACCTCTTCCTTGTTGTATGAAGATTGCATTATAACCAAGAAACATCATTAAAATAAGTGGTGAATAGGTTTACAAACTAGGTCTCCATCCTACTTCAAAAAATTGGTTGTTGAGGGCAACCGCACTTGCTACTGACCTAATCCTCCCGAAATCACCTAGAATTTCATGCCTATGGATTCCAAAAATGAAATATGACTCTGTAAAAATATTGATTATTATAAAAATAATGGCGTAACATATTTCATTTCAAAAAAGTGCATTTTACGCATCCTTATCGGAGCCAAGTCATCTTAGTTTGCTAAATGGAAAATAAACGAATTTAGTTTGAATGGCTCTAGAAATTTGTTCCAGTTTGAACTCTAGTTACCAATTTTTGTCCTTGTCAATTACTTGTGATTCTCTATATAATAGAGAATATGGTTTAAAAAATACACATCCCATCGGGATGTTCCACGTACTTTTGCAATCTCATTCGAGGACACATAGGCTAGTATTGATCCGAAAATTGTACTTGCTTTTAATGTACTTTAGAAATTTCCAAATTCTTAAACTTTTCATATTTACAATTGATCAAGATTTTTTTTTCCAATTTTGGGTGTCTTGAAATCCCAAATTTCAAACTCTTTTAAAAATATCAATTAACCTTCAAATTCCAACTTAAGTGATTTAACTGAATCTATTACAAATCCATAAAGGAATAATCACAGTGGAATTAATTTTGCACTTAAACTGAATTGCTTGATTCCAAATTTTGATAAGTACATACCTTTACTATTGTGGTTATGGATACTGAAATTTTGACTTCAATCCAATTTAACCAGTTATGTGATTGCTTTATCAATTAATCAAATAAACCAATTTAAATGTTTTATCTAATCAAAAGCTTCCAAAATTGCAAATGAACACCACAAAAGTTTCATAATGGATTTCACCGAAGGATGCGTCTCCGAATTCACTTAGACATGAATTTATCTATTCAACGTCCAATGAAGTACAATTAACCCTTTAATAATGACTAATAGACCTTTATACCTAAAATGAAGCTTAGAAACAGGTTTGGGAACTTTGATTTCCTATCAGAAACTATTCACAACTTTACCCGTGGCTTCATAAGCACTCCACAATTTTTTCCTATGAAAATGTGACCTTTAAATTCCTATAAAGAAATTATACAACACTTTATGGAAAAAGAAGACCACCATTTTCTTCTTCTCTGAATTTTGAGCAACTTTTCTTTTTACACCGAGCTCTGATTCTGCCTCTAAGTGCCTCAAAACTCCAATTGAATGCAAACTGCCCTCTCTGGTCTGCTACACAGTCTTTCTTTGTCTCCATTTAAATCACAACGAACTCATTGTTTACCCATAAATCCCCTTGGGTGATTTGGTTTGGGTGCTTGATTCACAAGGTAAAGGTCCTGGTTCGAGCTTGCCCCATCTCCTTTTTCGGCACATTGTTTTTACTAAGTGGGGCTAAATCCCACATTAACGGTGTCGGGGAGGTTTGAACAGTTTATTAATAAACCATCCCACCATGTTGAATGTGGCTTAGGCCACAATTTTTTCATTTTGTTGGGCAACCCAATGTTTGGGCTATGGAGAGCTGCTTTATGAACTCTGTCGTGAACTTGCCACGTTGCAAGTGGTTGCGTTTGAATGCATATCACCCCGGGTTGGGGGTTGAGTCCTTTGTTTGTTTGTTGCACTATGTATTAAGTGTTGAGCTAGCCATTATTAAATTCCATGGCCAATCTGGCGTGTTATTTGGTTGGTTTGAACCACCGAGTAATATGTGGACTCGTTGGTTTAAACGGGCATTGTAATGTTTAATCCGATGCGATGTGTGAACAACCCAAACGATATGGAGTTCAATTTGCTCACCGAGATAATAGGTGATAAGCCAATCAGTGGGCTTTCCAATTTGATATGATCTCCCAGCCAAGGTAATAGGGATAAAACCCCAACATTGTGGATAAAACCGATCCCGAGCAATGTGGTAATAACGTGATCAACTCGGTGGGGAGTTGATCACCCCACCGAGCTAGCAATATAGCTCCCGAGCCAATTATCACCCTGCAATGCAAAATTCAAATATCCTGCAATGCAAATATACAACTCTCCAAAAAATTAATACTATATTGGGAAATTTAGAGAGATAAGTGGCATATAATATTGAAAATACGATAATAGTAATGTGAATACAAAGGCGTAAAGGCACCCCTCCTATAAAAGAGTGTTTCGAACCTGGCTGAGGGCCCCTAACCAGTAAAAATTAGGGCCCACCAAATTATTTGCCATTTTTCAAGGAATGGAGTTAAAAACAACAAAATTAAAAAAATTCACCTTTTACCATTTGCCATGAGTCACGTTTGGATTGGACTGTTGACCAGGTTTGACTACTTTTAACACCAAACTTTGACTTGCGATATCTTTTGCACATGAGCTCTGTTTTCTAAGTTCCACCTATTGACAAAATCTATCAAGACATTCTACATGCCTAAAATGGTTTAGGGAGTTTAATGTAAGATATTTACACTGAAAAATATTCTAGATCAAGTATGCGCAGCAGAACGCAACTAAGATCTATGAGACTTGTGTTGACCCTTGAGGTTTCTTGAATGGGTAAAAACAAGTGTGATGATGGAATCACATATGATTACTATAAATACATTGTCTAATATACTTTAAAAATATGGTTAATGAAAATATAGAATTGTGTACATTTGGCACATTCACTTAGACCCCTGTAGCGACAACGGGTAAAAGAGTCGTGTTGGAGGTCATAAGACTTTGTAATACTTGAAAATATTTTTGGAATTAGAATGTTATGAATAAAAATTGATTGTGTTATTTCTCACCCTTTCCGATAATGGAAATGTACTGGTTTACTTGTGTAAAATAAAATAAGTTTTTTTCTCTATAATCTCTCATTAAACCACGGAAAGTAGTTATGCTTTAAACCTATGAAAAAGTGTTTTTTTTCACTTTCTTGAAATTGATGTTGTGAATCTTATTGGCATGTTAGATGGGTAGGGTGGATCCATACCAATGCTCTCGTTGGCCATGTTTACATAACCTAATAGGTTGCGGGTGCCGTGGCGGGGATTAAAATGGTTGATGAAATCTAAGTTTAAAGTTGTCAATAGCTTGTAAAATGTGTAATTTCGATGAAATAAGAAATGTATTCTATATGAGTAATTTTACTTTTTCTATAATTTAAGGAAGAAAATTTATTTATATCATATGTGTGTGGTAATTAATGAGTTGATTCTTTTTACATTGTACTTTATAGTTCAATTTGATTGAAGAATGTGTATTTGGTTATTATGGTATTTTCTTATACATTTTACATTGGTTGGTAGTAAACTTGATCACTTAAACTATTGAAAATTAAATTATCTATCTTAACCAATGTTAGCATTGTGTTGTCATTGATGTCAAAATAGTGTGTTTTAATTTATATCTTCAAGATCATGTATGTCAAAATCAGAGAGAAAACATGAAGGTTGATTGGTAGTGTCTTGATTGGTCAAGTTGAGTTACTTGGTCTTTGTGTTGTTTCATGTGTTCTTGAGTAGGTATGATGGATCATAGTGACTTTCAGAGGTATGGAAGAGGTATAGTGATGATATATTGATGTCATGATGTTGTTTTAAGGTCCTAGTAGGTGTACAAGCATGCCAAATTTATGAGGAGGTTAGTTTTGGTGAAGCAAACATGTGCAAGTTATTTATTTTGAAGGCATATTCAGCGGGTATAGTATGGCATGATGAAGTACAAGTATGTATGATTTGGTTGATCTTGGTGAAATAATGGAAAGCATGAGTATGTGTTGTAGGGACACTCAAAAGTGTCTCGGAGCTTAGGTTTAGGACTAAGTCATGTTTTCTATATCTACACTAGACCTATTCTCAATCCCTATGTGACTTAATGAGGTGTCTATGTATGGTTTCATCTTGGAAATATGAATATGAGCTATGTTTGAGATATGGAAAGTTTTTTATAGCATTTTGGTGAATTTTGAGGTCTATACTTTGAGCATATTGCATGGAAAGTGAGTTTTTAAGTCTGTGCCTAAACCTAGTCCTTAAGAAAGCATGCCCTAGTGAAGTGAGTTGGAATTTTTTCAGCATGGTGATTTAAATTTGTTCATTTTAAAAGATGTAGGTTTTTCTTGAGGTGTTGACCAAGTTTTAGGTCTTGGATTACAAGATTAGGCAAGTTATGTGATTTTTTCTCATACGAGTTTCTAGAAGTGAGTTTTGAAATCAAAGTTGAATTTTTATGCTTGTTTCGCGTCTAAAATCTGCAAGGTGTTTGAAGATCTTCATGGAAGTTGTGTAAGGGTCCTAAGAATATTTTTTGAGTAATAGTTAAGAAGGTAAATTAGTTTAAAACCTTAGTTCCAAAGTGATGGAGAAGACCTTGATAGTATATGCCTAGAGTGGATTGTTTGATCAAATTTGATAATTAGAGGTTGTAGAGGACTCTCTCATGTTTCTAAAGGTGTAATTTAGGTGTCTTGGTTGTGTGTGGACCCCACTCAAAAATGAAATTTTCTGAAAAAGTTCATTTTCTCTCAAGTTTTGCATTAGACCTAATGACTAATTTGGTTTTTGATGAAGTATGGAAGTTTTTCTACATGTACAACATGGTTTCAGATCATGTTTTTCTCTTGGGAGTTCTCTACAAGCTCATTTTGCAAGACTGTTTTAGGGCGATTTTGAATGGTTTCAAGTGATTAGGTTGCGAGAGGTGTTTTGGTGGCTCTTCATTATAATTTTAGGTATCCTATGTATTTGGTGATGACCCTGATGTCATGATATTTCCATTGATATATTACACTTGCATGGATGAGGTCATTTGATGGTTGTTTGAGCCTCATCTCTAAAGACTAGTTTTGTAGGTCCTAGACCTAGTATGGTTGATTGCTCCAAATGGTGGTGTAATTTCATTTTGTGATGGTGTAGAGTTGTTATACATTGATTAAGGTTGTTATTGTTATTATAAAAAAATTCTAAGTGGATTTTAAATTTTTGTGAATGTCTTTTTAGATCAAGTGATCTATTTTTGGAAAGTAGGCTTTTAGAGTGCATTAGGGCTTCTTAGGTCCTAATAGAGAAATGAAGGTTCTAGATGATGTTTCCAACCTAAGTAGTCTTTTGAATGATATATTTATGATTTTTTAAGTATTTCTAAGTGAATGTTTCTTATGATGGATGGCCTACATGTGTTAGGATCATAATTCGGGTATAAAAAATCGAAAAGCGCATTTGAGCTAGTTGAGAGGGTATGAAAAAATGTGACCTAGAGGGTTGATTGAGGAACTGTTAGAAGTCTTTTTCACCATCATGAGAGGGAAAATATTAATATATGTTCTAGAAATATATCAGATGTTACCAAGCTAGTTCATTGGATCTAGTCATCTTGAAGAAGAATACTATGGGAAAGGAAGGCTAGAAGGCGAGTTTTGAGGAAGACAGAGAGAAAAGTGAGCTTCATTATGTCATCATCGAGTTTTGAGAGAACGCGTTCAGAGGTGAAAAAAAAATCATGTGGCTTTAGTTGGTACTGATTCATCTTGGGGTTGGTTCCTCCATTTAGGGTTGATGCTCTACTAAATCCAGGGGTTGGTGCTCCTTATGGGGTCGGTGTCTCACTAAACGTAGGGGTTGGTTATCCTTGTTGAGTTGGTGCTCAACTAAATTTGAAACATGGATATAATAGAGTTTTTAGTGGGTTTTATTCCCCTTGATGGTTTCCCACTTAAATCTGGTGTACATGTGTTATTTTGTTCTCATGGTGCATGCTCATGTGTTTGATTAATCATTACTTAATCTATATGTTGACAAATGTTCGTTGAATGCATTATGGATGTTGATGTTTAAGAGAATGAAAATTTTGAGGGCTCATTGATTCACCCCACTCTCAATGGTTTTGCTTCCAACAATTGGTATAAGATTGAGGTTTCTAAATCAAGATTAACAAGCTTGAGATGATCCTCTGAAGCAAAAATATTGTCAAGCTATGGAGTTTTGTAGTCAAAGTCTTGATGAAGAAGATAGGTTTCTCAAAGGTGGATATGCAAAGAGTTTGGACATAAATATATGGACTATAGTCATCATTCATCATGGACGAATAATAGAGGTAGAAGCAATATATTGTGTTACAACTACGGGAAAAAGGCCATATTGCAAAAGATTTCAAGATAAGTGATGGAGGGAATTATAATATGCATCACCAAGAGAGAGATAAAGTTGTCATGATAAAGGACACATTGCAAGATTCTTTCCTAACAGAGCTAGGAGGTTCTCAAGTCAAAGCAAGAAGGTGGTGCATGTAAGAAGGTTGTTTCATGGTAAATGAAATGGTTTTGGCCACAAGGCAATTGAATACAAAGAAAAGTATAGAGACTTAATTCATATAGGGTTGATTTTATTGAGTCCAAGAGTCAAGGTAAATTGGGTTCCAAGGTACAACAAGGATATGTGGTGAAGATAGTTAAAAGCAACAAGATGGTTTATCATGAAAATGAGGATGAATCTAAGACATTAAAGGAAACACAAATTCTGGTCCTATGGATAAGGTAAAATAGGAATCAAAGTTAGTCAAAGAATAGCCCAAGACTATGAAAAATGTCAGGATGTCAGATAATTTTGTTACTATAGTTGGAGTAAAGTAAAAGGAACCAAAGACATTCATGCCTAATCATTCTTCAAGTCCTAGTAGATTATTTTCCATGAAAGAGAGAAAATCGGATCTTGTACATCTCCAAGAGTACAAGTTGTCAGCTCATGTAGAGATGGAAAATGATGTAGTCATGAATCCTGGAGTGCATAAGAAGACCAATATATTATTAAAGTTAGTAAATCAGTCTCATTGTTACAAGTTGGATGAGTAGAAGGAGATTTGGGAATCTCCTGAGATCGTGGTGTTTTAGTGCCTTAAAAAGCATGGGGTGTCTTCATTAGGCTTCATGAATACATTCATCAATTAGAGGAATCATGGGTGTGCTCTACTAAGGATATTGCAGGTATGGATGACTGAGATATGTTTCAAGGTATGTGTTTGATTTGCTTAGTTGTTATAAAAGAGTGTTTGAAGGTCTGCTTGGCAAGTTTGGAGTCAATTATGAATGTATGTTTCTTTTTCTGGTCATGTTGTTTAGTAAAGGATTTCAAGAAGGTTGTTATGGAGTGTTAATAGGGTTTAAGTCATGTTAAACTCAAGTGGACTATTTACTATGGAAAAATCAAGGACAAAAATGGCAATCATACAAGAATTGATCATAAAAAGTGTTTTTGATCTTGTGGTATCATGGAGACTTGTATGCATTAGGAGTCTTGGTATGGAATGCATATAGTGGTATCGTGATCCATCATTTGGTATCAATATAATCTAAAAGAGGATTGTATGTCTCATAAAGGAGACAAGGTGAAGTATAGTTCGATATTCATAAAGGTCGGATCAGCTAGTTTGAAGAAGATGACTTAAGATGCATGGTCAAATCTAGGTTTTGTTGGAGACATTATTATTGGTACGATTGTGAAGGCAAATCTAGAAAAATCATGAAGGTGCAAGTGATGAGCCCTTAATCATATATCTTATATTGGATGTATATAGCCAACTTGTGGCTATCATAACTTCTTATCATTATGTTTTATTTCATATATGTTATATTTTCATTAGTGGGTCGGCCTTGGTGTTTGCCATAGCATAGGAATAGTATATATAGGGGTTATTAGGTAGTATTTGATCATCATATTCAGCATTTGAATCTTATTGTCTAGTTTGGAATTTGCCCCCTCGAAGTGGCTAAGTTATTCTTATTGCACATTGAGATCATTTATATGAAATATTGTGTTCATTGGTGTTATATTTCTGCTAATAATCAGATTTATACAAGTAATTATATTACAAGTGGTATCAGAGCTTGAACTCGGCCAACACTGCGTCAAACCCTAATTTTGAAGGTTCATCCATATCTCAAAATAGGTAGTGAATCTTTCTACAAATTTTTATGTGGTGTGGAAAAATCAGTCAAGTAAGCTTCCCTCCAAATTTTAAGAATTTTTGACTTGTTTTGCAAAAGTTATAGTGGTTTTATGTTTTTTCATAATTCGGCTACCTAGGGTGCAATTTGTGGAATTTTTCAAAGTTATTTACATTTCCAGAAATAAGATTAAAAATTAGTTTGAGTTCGTTCTTTGAGTTTTATAAAAACAATCTGAATTCCTATTGAAATCCCAAACCCTAAATTTCGACCTTGATCCTTAAATCTTACCATTTTGGGGCATCATGGTTGGGCCTTTGACAAGAGGTAAAAATAATCCCATCACTCCGAGTAAAACCCCTAATAAGGATGAGATAATAATTAAGGAGTTAGAGCCATAAGGGGTATCTACAAAGTCCTCAGGGTTAGGGTTTACTTCAACTGACCATAAGGTCAATTATCTTGAGTTAGAGTTGCAAAACCTCGAAGGTAGAGTGGCCAGCAAAGAAGATGTAGAAAATATTGGACAACGATTGGAGGATTTCATTCAAGAATTTAGTTACAATGTCATGGGTAATCATCCTTCCTAATCGGCCACAACTCAATCATACTCATATTAACCAAGGTGGATCTTTAGGTCAAAGTAATAGATAAACTAGCCAGGGTGGATCTGCAAACATGACCAATCCAAATACAAACACTCTGCAAGCCCGTAACATGATTCCAAAAGTGGAAATGTGTAAGTTTGATGGAAAGGATCCACTCAATTAGATTAACCAGATGGATAATTTCTTTGATCTTCATCAGATTCCATCAAGACAAAAGGTTACCATGGCATCGTTGTATCTTGAACCTGACCAATTCATTTGGTATCGATGGTTATGTGCTCAAAGGAAAAAGAGTGGCCTCAATGTTACATGGATAGTATTCACCGAAGAGTTGCAATTGCACTATATTTCTAGTGTTTCAGAGAATTATTTCAATCAATTAGTAAAGCTCAGATAAACAGGAACATTCAAAGATTACATCCATCAATTCCATAACCTTTCCTTGTGGGTGGAAAATATTCTGAAGATAATTTGAATGACTTATTTCTTGGGGTATTAAAGAACAAATTGAGACTAAGGTGCGTATGTTTAATCCTCATAAGGTTTCAGACTCTATGATCATGACACATAGGGCGGAAGGAAAAATTTATTTCTAGTAGGAAAGAAACTGTCGATAATATCGAGAGATCATAACACCCTTCCACCATCATTCCCTCGGCCAGTGAGACTGACACCTCAAAAAATTGAAGAAAAGAGAGCCAAAGGGTTATGTTTTAATTGTGACAACAAATTTGGACTAGGACATAAGTGTGCTGAAAAGAAGTTGTTCTACATTGAGGACCTAATGAAGAAGAAGAAAATGAAGAAGACGAAGAGGTAGAGCCAAAGGAGGAATTAGGAGATCCCACCAAAAATATCATGTCATGCAATTTCAGGTATTAGCACTCCCCAAACTCTCAAAGTAGTTGGATTCTTAAAAAAACAGAGGGTAACAATGTTGATTGATTCAGGAAGTACTCACAATTTCATCAATCATAAGTTGGTGGTATGCTTGAACTACTTTGTTTATCCAACTCCAGAATGTCAAGTCATGATCGCTGATGGGAAAATTGTTAGTTGTTCAGAAAATTCCATAACATTAATCTCACCATGGGATATTACTTGCTAACTAGCAATATGTATGCCATTTCCATGGGAGGAGTAGACATTGTGTTAGGAGTTTAATGGCTTACCACATTGGGAAGTATTGAAATGAATTTCCAAGATTTGTTCATGTAATTTCAGTCAGAAGGGAGGAATTTTAAACTAAAAGGACTAAGATCAAATTCCCCACAGATGGTAAGTTCTCATCAAATGCAAAAATTTCTTAGAAAGGGTGCAGAAGGGTTTGTGGCACAGCTATTTTCATTGGAAGCACATCATTCCAATACATTTATACCCACAGATATGCAAGCAATTATAGATGAGCACTCAATGGTGTTTGGAGAAATGCCCAAGGGTCTACCTCCAAAAAGAGACCATGACCATGTCATCCAGCTAGTACCAAGGAGTCAACCACCCAACATCAGACCTTATAGGTACCCCTATATGCAAAAGAGTGAGATTGAGAAGATAGTTCAAGAGATGTTAGAAGCAGGACTTATTCGTCATAGTCAAAGTGCTTACTCTTCTCTTGTAGTGATGATACGGAAAAAAAGATGACAATTGGCACATGTGTCCAGATTACAGGGAACTCAATAAGTACATAGTTAAAGATAAGTTTCCTATTCCTATAATTGATGATTTGCTAGATGAGTTACATGATGTTATTTACTTTACAAAACTTGATCTTTGTTCAGGATATCATCGGATTAGAATCAGGGATGAAGATATTCATAAAACAGCCTTCAAGACACATGAAGGACACTATGAGTTCTTGTTAATGCCTTTTGGACTAACAAATGCACCCTCTACATTTCAAAGCTTGATGAATTCCATCTTTAAGCCATTTCTTTGAAAGTTTGTTTTAGTGTTCTTTGATGATATATTAATCTATAGTAAAACATGGGAGGAACACATGTATCATGTAAATAAGGTGTTGGAAAATCTTGAACAACATCAACTTTATGCAAAAAGCCTTCTAAGTGTTCTTTTCATTTCAAGGAGGTTCAATATTGTGGTCATATTGTCTCTTATGAAGGTGTTAAAGTGGATCCTAACAAGATAAAAGCCATGCTTGAATGGAAGGTTTCCAAAACCCTAAAAAAATTGCAAGGATTTTGGGGCTTACAGTTATTATCGTAGATTTGTAAGGAATTATGGCAACATTGCAGCACCACTCACAACTTTATTGAAGAAGGACTCTTTCCATTGGAACGAGCAAGCTACTATGGCTTTTGAGAAGTTGAAGGAAGCCATGTGCACCACTCCAGTTCTAGCCACCCCAGATTTTTTGAAAACATTCATTGTTGAATGTGATGCTTTAGGAGTATGGTATGGGGCGGTACTCATGCAAGACAGGTGACCCATTTCCTTCGAGAGCTGCCAATTAAAAGGTAAGAATATCTCTAAACCAGTTTATGAAAAATAAATGTTAGCAATACTTCATGTAGTGAAGCAATGGAGACCATATCTAATGGGACGACATTTCAAAGTAAAGACAGATCATGATAGTTTGAAATACTTCTTAGAGCAATGTTTATCATCAGAAGAACAACAAAAATGGGTCTCAAAAATGTTGGGGTATGATTTTGAGATAATATACAAGAAAGGGAAAGAGAATGTAGTTGTTGATGCTTTATCTCGAAGGATGAATCTGCCCAGGCATTGTTGTGTGCCATATCTGTATTATAGGAGGATTGGATAGAGGATGCAAGGTCTGAATGGAAAAATGACCCAGGTACACAAAATCTCATTCAAAATCTCCAACAAGATCCAAGCATGTCAGAAAATTTTGTATGGAAAGGAGATGTTTTATGGTATAAAGATAGATTATATCTATGTAAGAATTCAATCCTTAAAAATAGGGTTCTATCTGAGCTCCATGCTTCTCCAGTAAGGGGTCATTCTGGCTTCTTAAATACTTATCATCGAATCAAGCATGGTTTTTTTTTGGAAGGGCTAAAAGGAGATATCCAAAAGTTTGTGGCAGAATGCATGGTTTTTCAGCAAAATAAGGGTCGAAACAATTAAGTCCCTAGGTATTTTACAACCTCTATCTATTCCTAGCCAAAGGTGGGAAGAGGTGTCCATGGACTTCATCACAGGATTGCCTAAATCATAAGGTAAAAATGTAATCATGGTGGTGGTGGATAGACTCACCAAATATGCCCATTTTTGTGCTTTATCACATCCATTTGTTGCAAGTATAGTAGCAATGGCCTTGGGATTTTCAGCAAAATAAGGGCGAAACAATTAAGTCCCAGGGTCTTTTCTGACAACCTCTATCTATTCCTAGCCATAGGTGGGAAGAGGTGTCCATGGACTTTGTCATGGGACATGTGCCTAAATCAGAAGGTAAAAATGTAATCATGGTGGTGGTGGATAGACTCACTAAATATGCCCATTTTTGTGCTTTATCACATCCATTTGTTGTGAGTACAATGGCAACGGCCTTTAGGGATACAATTTAGAAGCTACATGGGACACCAACTATTATAGTAAGTGATCGAGACCCTATCTTTACTAGTAATTTTTGGAATGACTTGTTCTCATGCTTGGGCACACAACTACTTCAAAGTTCCTCTTATCATCCCTAGTCTGATGGGAAAACAGAGGTGGTAAATAAGTGCTTAGAGGGACATCTTTGTTGTTTTACATCAGATAAGCAAGCGAGATGCGTCCAATGGTTACTGCTAGTAGAATTGTGGTATAACACCTCCTTTCATACTTCATCTAAAATGTCTCCTTTCTTGGCATTATATGGGTACCATCCACCATCTATCACTTCATCTTTGAGATTCTAGCCAAAGGTTCGAGTAGTTGAAGAACATATTCAACACCAACAAGAGGTGCTTTCTAGTCTCAGGGAGAATTTGGCCATGTCACAAAACTGCATGAAGCAGTAGGTAGACCAACATCATAGTGAAAGACATTTTGAAGTTGATGATTGGGTTTTTGTGCATTTACAACCATATAAGCAAATATCCTTAAAACAACAGAAAAAGGATAACAAGCTTTCACCTAAGTATTATGGTCCTTGTCAAGTGTTACAGAGATTGGCAATGTAGCATAAAACTAGAACTTCCTCCATTACTCGAATTCATCCAGGTCTTCTATGTATCTTTCCTAAAGAAGGTAATTGACAGAGACAGTCAACCCTAACCTAACAGTGTTACCCGAGCTTGATGAAGAGGCGGAATCATCTTGGAACTAAAATGCATCCTTGAGAAATGCACTAAGCAATTGAGGACAAGGGTCATCACCGATTATTTGATCAAGTGGAATAATCTAGATAATGAAGATGCAACGTGGGAGGATGTAAATTTCCTGCGGCGGCATCAGAGATCTTCTCAACATTGGGGACAATGTTGCTTTGAAGGGGAGGGGCATGCTACGCTCTTAATCATATGTCTTATATTAGATGTATATATCCAACTTTTGGCTATCATAACTTCTTATTATTATGCGGCTCTTTCATATATGTGATATTTTCATTTGTGGGTCAGACCTTGGAGTTGGGCATAGCATAGGAATAGTATATGTAGGGGTTAGTAGGTAGTAGTTGATCATCATATTCAGCATTTGAGTCTTATTGTATGGTTTGGAGGTTGCCCCCTCGAAGTGGCTAAGCTATTCTTATTGCACATTGAGATCATTTATCGAAATATTGTGTTCATTGGTGCTATATTGATGCTAATAATCAGATTTATACAAGTAATTACATTACACAAGACATTGACATGTTTGGAGTCTTGAAGGATAGTTAGCTTGAAGAAAGATGACTCGATATTTCTCAAAACCGAGTATGTATACATTATGAACATGGTGTTTTGGTTTTGAAGTTTCATTCAAAGGTATATTATCATCTAATAAAACTATGTGAGGATAAAATAAGGATTAGAGTCATTATAGATATGTGAGGACTGTTGAGTTATCATGGAAAAGTTTCTTTTTTGTTAGTACCATGATTGTTTCATCATGTTTGAGTAGTATTGCAAGGAGAAATGCTTCCAAATAGAGTTTGAAGCATGAGACAAGCCTGGTTGAAAAAAATAAGGTGCTTTAAGGCCTAATTTAGGTTTTTATATGAATATCCTTTCATTTGAAGCATCATAGGTGGTTTGAAGGATCTATAATATGATTAACTATTGTAAGAAATTTTTTATATGCCCAATAAGTATGCACTCATTTTTATGGCATTATGTTATCTCAATAAGATGTTTGCGGGAAGAGAAATCTAAGTATGATGTGTTACTAATAGAAAGCAGACTTGATCGAGATCATTTCGATGAATGGATTTGTGTTATGAAGGTTTGAAAAGTCCAAGTAGGTGGTTTTAAAGTCTAGAAGAATGTTATGTGCATGCATGGGTAGAGATTAGTGTTTTTTTGGATCTGTTTTGTTGAGAATCAAGGTAAGTTAATTTTTTTGTTGTGTTGGGTAATCATTTTCTTATTTCTTTTGATATAAGTATTTTTGAGCATATTAAAGAAGGAAATGTCTTCCAGTTTAGTATATAAAGGTACATGTGTTGTGTCTTGAGCAAGGGTGTTGTATCATAGACTAGTTGAAATCTTTGTTGTTAGTTGAGAAGTAGCCTTGGCATCAAGCTGTATTGATCTATTTGTTTCAAGTCTAAGTGATTGGTCTTATGTTCTTGAGAAATAATACATTGATTCAGCAATATTCGTGAATTTTTTTGCAAGAAGATAGGTTTACGGATGGTACAGTGTGCTTGGACTAAGGGCAGCTTAGCAAATTGATTCTAGAGCTCCATGAGCTAATCAAAGTTGGATATTGTATCTTGAGGTGTATATTAATTCTTTGAATCTTAAAGACCCTTTAAACAAGAAGAAGAAAGATATGACAGGGGCATGACTGTTTCTAGAAAAGTTTGAAGATTTGATAAGGTCTTTTGTAGCTTGAAGATGTGTTACAAATTGTAAGCATTGGAAATTGTGTGTTTGTGTTGTCATTGATGTCAATTCCATTGATGTAAAATGGTGTCTTGGTTTCTTATGAGTCTCCATGTGGTGTTAGTCAGTGGTCAAACATGAAGGTTGGTTGGTAGTGTCCAAGTTTGGTATGTTTTATGAGATCCTAGAGCATAGTCTAGTGAGAAAATTTGTAGTTTGAGCTCTTCTAATTTGTTTGTATGTTTTCATGAGGTCACTCATGATCATATAGGTGTGTTATAGGTGTTATTGATTCATTAAGATGTTAGCATGGTCATTTCATGAGGTGTCATGGTTGAGTCGTGTCATTCTAGACCTATTCCTAGCCTTGAAGCATGAAAAATGAGATGGAGGTATGAGTTTTGGAGATGATTTTTCATATCCAATCATGGGAAATGTGTTGTGACATGATATATCAATTTTATGTTGAGCTTCGTGTCGGTTCTCGGAGGTACGTGCATGTTTAAGGTCCTTGAGAAGCAAGTAGGTGAAGAATAAGAAAGTTCACATAGGTAAGTCTTAATGTATAGAGAGTTCCAATAATATTTTGGATAGATGGTGAGTATGGAAAATTATAGGATTTTTATAGCTTTAATGATTTTTTCACATCATTCTGAAAAAGGAATTTAAAGATATGTCGTTTTGGAAAAAAGCTGGGTGTTTTAGAGTGTGTTTTTAGGGCAAAAGCTAGCATTTTAATGCTCATTGTGGGTTGTGTGCTTTACATGGGGACCTAATCTCTTTGACATAGATTTTTAGGTTAGTTATGAATGTTTTACAAAAATAATGAAACATTTTGATCATCACATTTTTATGAACAATCGTTAAGAAGATAAGTTGCTTTGAAACTGGAGGAAATTGATCATATTGATCATGTCCTCATTTTTTTTCAAAATTGAAGATTGGAAGTTGTATATGACTACTCCATATTTCCAAAGAGGTGAATTAGAGCATGTGATTGTATGTGGGCCCCACCTAAAAAAATTGTTTCTAAATAAGATCGGTTTAAGATAAGGTTGTCCAAAGAATGTGAAGAATAAATTGACATTGTTTTTATCCCTAGATTTGTTCTAGATGTTCATGATATTTTCATATCATGGTTAAATTTATAAATGGAAAATTGTTCCTTATTTATGAAGACTAATTTTTGGGGCAATTTGGAATAGCTTGTGGTAAAATTGGAATTGCAAGAGCTACAACTAGATTTATGATTTGATTTAAGTTTCGTTGGGATCCTAGTTTAGATATATATCCTAAGGTATATCAAACTTTTGTTTTTGATATGGTATGAATAATTCTTGACCTATTCTTTGAGGGTCAAATCGTGATGATGTTTGGTCTAGTAAGACCTTCATGGGGTAAAGTGATAGTTATGAGTTTTTCATGCTTGTTGAAGGTTTTTGAGTGCTTATAAAACATGTATAAGGGTGTTACATTATTTGGTTAATCTTGGAAGTGATTTTTGAGGTGATGGAGAAATTTTTGCTCAAGCTTAGTTCTTGAGTCCTAGAAGGCTAAAGAAGTAGTTTCCAGAGATTGACTTGGTTGAAGGTATTCCACTTGGAGTTGGAAGGAAATGTAGCATGTTATGGAAATATAATTTAGAGGTATTTCCATTTATATAAGGTTTGTCTCGTGATGAGGATATTTGATAGGTCATCCAACTTAATTTGTGAAGAAGAAGGTTTGTTGTTTTTCAAGACAGATTGCTCAGGCTAAAAGATTGAGGTAGAAGAGGCATGAGATTAATTGGTTGATGCTTTATATCAATTAGAGAGTGAAGAGGTATTATTTTTTCCTATTAAATGAATTTTTAGGTCTTGAAAGTGACATCAAGGGTGCAAACCAGTTGAGTTTGTAAAACTATTTTTGGAAAGCTCAATTTGGTGAAGAGGAAATTTGGTGTGGTTTGCACATATGGATGTTTCATGAGCTATAACATGCATGGATGTTATCTATAGGTCTAGGGGATTCCAATTAGTGGTTACATTCCATATTTGAGTTTTTCTTAGGTGTTCTTGAGGCCCAAAAGTGAAGACAAGGTGCTGGAAACAATTGTTTTGAGAAGGATATGAACCTTCTTGGTAGTGTTATGAGAAAATTTATTAGTGAAAGATAATGTAAAACCATGGATGGTGTTTGTATTTCATATTTTACATTTTTTATGAATTCTGGATCTTGACTAATCATGGTTATGGTGTTCATGGTATTTAGTCATCTAGGTGATGGGGTTTTGAGTTATTTTGAGCTTGTTTGGTGCATTTTAGCATGGCTGACCTACATGGATTCATTATGAATGTTTTAATAAAAATTTTGGTATGTTTTTAAGATTTATTGGTTAAAATAAAGGTTTAGGACTGACTTCCTTTATTTTTTTGAATTGAGAAGGGTATAAAGCAAGGGTTTGAGCTCATTTTTGAACTAATGTTCTGGAGGGAAAATGTGAGTTGCATGAGAGGGCAGTGGTGGTTCTAGGGAATCATTTCATAGCATAATAAGTTTGTGATAGTTTGAGTAATGATAGAGAGCATGTGTGCAAGTGTTTGAAGCCAAGATAAGCCATGAAAGAAGAATAAAGAGTGAGTTAAAGGAATGAGGGTTTAAAGGTGTATGTGTGAGCTACAATTATGATTTCCATCAATTTTGACAGCAAAAAAATAATGGATATTTATCTTTATATGGTTGAGTTGGTTCTTGATCATCTTAGGGGGTTGTATCCTCCTTTTGGAGAGGGTGTTTCACTAAATTAGGGGTTGGTGCTCCTTATAGGGTTGATGCTCTACTAAACTAAGGGTTGGTTCTCCTTGTGAAGTTGGTGCTTCAATAAATATCTTTTATTTATGTAATATAATTATATTTTCAGTGGTTTTTCTTCCCTTGAGGGTGTCCCACTTATATATGGTGTACATGTTTCTTATTCTTTGTTTCATGTTGTTATGAATGATTAATACACACATAATGTACACATATGGCTATGGATGAATGTATGTGATGGTAAATGAATTGAAATTTATGTAGGACTGATTCACCCCCTCATTCCATTGCACTTCCAATAGTAATAAGATGACATAATTCCTATAAGATGCAAAATTTGTTCTTCAAAAAGGTCTCTGAGTTCAACCAATCTAGTATGTTCTCAAGCAGGTTGTGAAGTGTCAAAGGTCTGTGAAGTCTCGAAGTTATTACCTTGTTGTCTTTGAAATATCAATAAGTCATGGGTAGTTGTACATTTTTGTTTTGTGCTTCATGGGCAAGATTAGTAGGGTTGTCATGATTATGGTGTCATGAACTCGGGAGAGCCAATTAGGTAAATTCTCAAACCATGAAGACAAAAAGAGAAGTATAATACAAAGTGTTGTTGTATAAGGATCTTGAAAACAGATTTGAAGATGTGACTAGTGATTGGTGAAAAAGCTAGGAGTGTTATTGCTACTTGGTAGGTGTGAAGTCAATGTTTTCACACCAAGGAATATATAAGCATGAATATAGGTGAGAATGTGATGTTCTCTCTTCAAGAAGGCAGGTAAGCAAGACTTGATGAGTGTTGCTAGTTCTTTGAAAGGTATCCATTCACTTAGCGGGAGTTGTGTTTCTCCAGGAGTTGAACCGAGATTCTGAAGTTCAATTTGACCTTGATTGATTTGGTTTATGTTTCCAACCAAAAGGTGATCCTATTATGTTTTCAGACCAATTTGTTCCGGTATGTATCTTTATCATTTATGTCAAAGGGGAGACTAAGTTGATGGCATGTGTGTTCCTTAGGAGTAGATTGAGCTCTGTGTGTTTTTCCATCAATGAAAAATGGGGAGATTGTTGGAATTGTGTTTTCATTGATATCAAAAGAGTGTGTTGTCATTGATGTCTTTAGTATCATTGATGTCAAAAGGAGAGAGAAACTTAAAGGTTGATTGGTAGTGTCTTGTGAGAAGTTTGGTCTTGGTATTGTTTCATGGGTTCTTGAGTAGGTATGATGGCTCATAATGACTTACGAGGTATGGAAGAGGTGAGTTGATGCTATAATTATTTCAGGATGCTTGTTGAAGGTATTAATAGGTGTACAAGTGTGCCAAAGTTATGAGGAGGTCAGTTTTGGTGAAGCAAGCATGTTCAAGGTGCTTGTCTTTGGAGACCTAGTTAGCAAGTATGTTATGGCATGGTGAAGTACATGTATGTATGATTTATTTGAGATTTTTGCAAGCACGGGAAGCATGATCATGTGTAGTAAGGACACTAGCAAGTTTCTCAGAGCTCAGGATTAGAACTAAGTCTTTTTGTGAGGTCTACACTAGACCTTTTATCAAGCCCTATGTGACCTAATGAGGTTTGCATATATGTTTTCATCTTGGAAATGCAAATGTCACTATGTAAGAGTTGTGGAAAGTGAGTTTTTAGGTCTGATCCTAGACCTAATCCTTGAGAAAGCATGCCCTAGTGAAGTGAGTTGGACATTTTTCAGCATGGTGATGTAAATTTGATCAATGGAAAAGTTTTTTTAGGTTTTTCATAGGGTGTGGACCAAGTTTTAGGTCCTGGATTCTAAGATTAGGCAAATTATGTTATTTTTTCTCCTATTGATCTTCTAGAAGTGAGTTTTTGAGCTCAAAGTTGAATTTCTAATGACCGTTGACATGTGTAAACTCTACATGGTTGTCCAATATCTTCATGGTAGTTTGGGAAGGGTCTTAAAATGACTTTCTGGGAATTAGTTTAGAGATTAAGGGTTAGATCTTTATAAACAATCGTTAAGAAGGTAAATTGGTTTTAAACCCTCCTAAAACCCTAGTTGTAAAGTGATGGAGAAGATATTGAGGGTATATGCCCATAATGGATTATTTGATCAAATGTGATGATTGGAGGTTATATAGGAATCTATCATGTTTCTCCAGGTGTAAGTTAGGTGTCATGGTTGTGTGTGGACGCTACTCAAAAATGTAATTTTTGAAGAAGTTCATTTTCTCTCAAGTTTTGCATTGGAACTAATAACTAATTTAGTTTTGAGGATGTATGGGAAATTTTATACATGGAAAATTTGGTTTCAAATCATTTTTTTCCTTATGAGGTATTTACTGAAGCTCATTTTAGAAGACTAGTTTTAGGGAAGTTTTGGGTAGTTTCGGATGATCCGGTTGCGAAAGGTTTTTGGTGGCTCTTTAGACTGATTTGTGGTATTCTATGAATTAGAGTATGACCTTGAGGTTGTGATATTTCCATTTATATATTACACTTTCATGGATGATGTCATTTGATGGGGGTTTGAGCCTCATCTCTCGAAGACTAGATTTATAGGTCATAGACCTAGTATGGTGATTGTTCCAAATGGTGTATAATTGCAAAGTTTTTCTAGCTTCCTGAAGTTATTAGTGTTCAAAAAAATGTCTAAGTATATTTTTAATTTTTTTGAAGGTACTTTTAGCTCAAGTGATCTGGTTTTTAGCAAGTAAGCTTTTAGAGTGCATTAGGGCTTTTGGGTCCTAATAGAGAAATGAAGGTTCTAGATGATGTTTCCGACCTAAGTGGTCTTATGAATGATATTTTTAGGATGTTTTAATTTTTCCTAATTTAATTTTTCCTATGATGGACTACCTACATGTTTTATGATCATAAGTCGAGATATAAAAATAAATTAAAAAGCTCATTTGAGCTAGTTGAGAGGGTACAAAAAATGCGACCTAGAGGGTTGATTGAGAAGGCATTAGAGGTCTTTGTGACCATCATGAGAGGGAAAATATGATGTTATGATTTTCTATAGAGATATCATATATTGGCAATCTAGGTCATTGGATCTAATCAGCTTGAAGAAGAAGACTATGAGAAAGGAAGGCTAGAAGGAAGTTTTGACGAAACTAGAGAAAGTGAGCTTCATTAAGTCATCATCGAGTTGTTTATACATCATTTTAGAGGTGAAAAATAAATCATGTGGATTTATTTGGAGTTGATTCATCTTGGGGTTGGTGCCTCTATGTAGGGTTGGTGCTCTACTAAATCTAGGGTTGGTTCTTCTTGTGGGGTTGGTGCCTCACTCGGCTTGAGAGTTGTGTGTTTCGTTGAGTTGGTGCTCAACTAAATTTGAAACATTCCTATAATAAAGTTTTGCTTCAATGGGTTTTCTTCCCTTGAGGGTTTCCCGCTTAAATCGGTGTACTTTTTTATTGTGTTTTCATGGTGCATGCTCATGTGTTTGATTGATAATTACATAATCTATATGTTGATGAATGTTCATTAAATGCATTATGGATGTTGATGTTTAGGAGGATGAAATTTTCAATGGCTCGAGTGATTCATCCCCCTCTCATTAGTTGTGCTTCCAACAACAAAACCATCATGTTCCTAATCTCAATCAACCATGGTGTATGAGGATAAATTTTGAAACAATTACCTTTATAATGAATCTGGATCCTCAACATGTCTAGTACTCGGGAATCTCATGCAAGTGAGCTTATTAAAACCTATAGGAAAGAGTGTGTATCTCTCAAATAGAAAGGAACATTGTTGATTATAAAAATATTTTTGCAAGGTAAGAATGCCTAATTTCTCCTTTGTGTTGACCTAATAGTGGGTTGTGGACCTTGTGTATTGGAATAAATTCTTCCTTAGACCCTTTAAGTACAATTTCAAAATAACTAAACCTAAGACATCTTAAGGGATCATTTGTGATTAGGGATACGAAAACTATATTCGATGTCAACCACTAAAATTTTGTCCCTTGTGATAATATTTGTAATGGAAAGTTTTAACTAGATTTGTGATAAGGTAATGTCGTTAGTTGTGTAGATTCCTTGTGAGTAGGGAATGTTTTGTGTGTAAATATTTGACCCTATGGTGGGTGGTAGATGTTGTGAATAGTGAGTGAATGGTCATTTATTTTTGTACCGCATGAGAATTGAGTAGTATGTAAAATCTATAGTGTTCTTGCATTTCGTTTTAACGAATAAAAAGATAATATTAATGTGACTTTTTTGGTGGAGCAGCATTAGTGCGAGAAAATTCATGTTGATCTCATAGTGAAGTTCAAGAAATGTGACTGGAAATCAACTTAATCTCAAGACCTCTTAAGATGTTAATTTTCAATAAAACCTTGTATTTTAGTTAAAATATTGATTGTGTTTAACAAGATGTTATGGAAGGAGTTAGTAGTAAACTTGAAGTTTTACTATTAAACTTGGCGTTAAACCCCTTGATACTAATAAAAGTAAAATGAATGCTTCATGTGGAAGCACATGTCTTGGAATATTTTGAATTACATAAATTTATTGTGGTGAGGAATGAAAATAGTGAAGTGTATTACTTGAGAATAAGCTCTTTAAATGAAGTGAGAAATATGCAAACTTCGAGACGAGAACATATGCTTTTTGGTGTACACAATTTTTATATGATCAACTATGTAAAACATGTATCCTTTTACCACTATCAAGTAGTACATAATAGGGTGGATTCAAAACACAAAGTGAATTTTCCTTACCTCTTTCAATAGGTGGTTAACCTTACAATGTTCAATAATAGTTAAATGACTCATTCCCATGTAGGGACATATTTATTAGGAACATGGATTCTCTATTTGGAAACGATTGTTGTATAAATTGTATAAACCTTAAATGATAGATCAAAATGACTAAACCACTTAACATGATTGTAATATAAATGAAAGTAAATGGAGTGTATCCTTGGTGACCAAATATTGTTAATGAAATGAGAAACTTGCAATTTTGAGACATGAGCATATATTTGTACACATAAATGTTATTTAATCAAATAATGTTTAATGAAGAAAGTTAACAAAATGGAAATAAGAACTATATAACTTGTGTACATCAAGGGAAAATCACTTTCTTCTTATTTCCCTCATGAGGTCATTTTATTGTATTGTGTTCGCTCATGTGAAGCGAATGTGGCATTGTTGATTGTTATCTCGTTCATGAGATTGTATTTGCTTATGCATATTCTTTTCATTTAACCCTTGATTACTACAAAAGGATTAAATTGTAATACGACGTAAATCGAGTGTATATGCATATGGTGGATAAAATCCTTATTCTACCTCTCAATTGTGGTTTATGCTTATTGTTTTCATTTCACTCTTTTGTAGCCAATGTGAAATTGTTTTTATTGTTGTTTTGATTGTGTGGATGTATGAAAGTATGGGGGTGGGATACATCATTTTTATGGAGGAATAAGTGTGATGTTAGTGAAGGGAGGAATAAGGAGTTGTTTTTCATATGGAGGAACCAAGGGGATTCATGGCTAGCCTTAGTGGAGTGATAAGTATTGTCTCAAGTGGAGGAATAAGTGTATATTTGTTATATTTTATTACATGTTTATTGGGAGGAACCAAAGGCTAGCCATGATTTCCTAGTGGAGCGATAAGTGGTAGTTTGATAGAGAAAATTTGAAGAGAAAACTAGAATGCACACATAGTGGTTTGTGTGTCCATCATTTTACTATGCAAGAGATAGTTACAAAATGGTTGAGGTGGTTACAACCAAACATTAGTTAATACATAACTAATAGTGACTTAATAATAGAAGGTAAGATTATATTCTAATACCCCTATTAGCTTACACTAAAGATAGCAAAAGCTATCAAAAAATAAAATAACATAACCAAACAAAGTCACACATTCTTTATAAGCATTCTCCTTGAAAAAAATTATTTGACTAAGTAGAGATTTATCAAGTTGCCTCGTAACCTTTGTAAAGGTGCATATTCCGAGCTAAATCTTTGAGTTCGAAGATTCCATCTCCACAAACTCTCAAATTATGAACCTACCAAATTATTAGACAACCATCTATGTTGAGTTACATTCACATTGTTCCATAAATTTGTATCGTGACCCTCATAACAATATGGTTCCCAAAATCTACTAACTCCTAAACTAAATGGGAAACCATCCATGTTAAGCTTCATCTACATTAGATCCCTTCTTATCTTTATAGTATGGAATTCGTTCTTCACCACCATCTTATGTATCTTTAAAAATGGCTATATTAGGTTCGTTTGTTATTCATTTGAGTTTTCCCTTAACATCAATGGCTCAAATTTTAGAGTTCCATGCACCCAATGTAATTCCAAGCGTGGAAGGATCTCAAATCCACCAACCCAATGGAAGTCTATTTGATAAGTACATCAAGGAAATATCTAATAGACCTTGAGTTGCTTCAGTAAGGGGGATTAAGCCTTAGGCAGACTAGGCAACTGTCTAGGGCGCCAACAGTCATCGGGCGCCTAAATCTAAATATTTTTATTATTATTAAAATTTAGCATTATTTTTTTACCTAAAGTCCATATTAATTGACCCTTTTATTGATATTATTATAAAGTAATACTGAATATCACACATATACATAAAAAAATACTATAATATTTTTGCAAGTAAAAATAAATATGTATATTTTTAATCTCATTTGATTTTCTTGGTATTTTTACCCATTCTCTAATGTAGCTCTAG
This sequence comes from Taxus wallichiana var. yunnanensis, assembly GCA_018340775.1. Classification (NCBI taxonomy): domain Eukaryota; kingdom Viridiplantae; phylum Streptophyta; class Pinopsida; order Cupressales; family Taxaceae; genus Taxus; species Taxus wallichiana. The sequence goes on from CM031239.1 coordinate 444,781,117, forward strand.
ATAATTCAAGTGTGTAATTTTTTCTCAAAAAGGTTCTTGTATTTTTTATAATGTCACTGGTGTAGCTAGTATAGGCAAATATAATTGAAGGAAAAATTATTTATTCTCTATTCCTAATATTTTGGGGGAAATGTCTCTTTTTTATGGAGGAATTAGTAGGCTTGGTCCAGATACCACTCTTCAAAAACCATGGGATTTACCTAAGAATTTTTATTGTTTTGCAAAAATGGTGTTTTGTTCAATTTTGAGTCCCATCACCCACTTGATATTGGTAAATAAGATGAGTAACCAACCTTGTATAAAAAAAGTATTTGTTGCATTGAGCACCTCCTGTGATTAATTCTCTCCATCCATGGATTATTACTTGTCCTTATTTGAAAATTTTATAGGATATTTTTATTCCTTTTGTATACCAATTTATTTAAACTAGTGATTTTTATTATCCTTATACAAATTTTAAAATATGATAATGTACATAGAATTTATTTATTTATTTGATGGGAAAAAAATTATTGACTATAATTATAAGAAGGGCGTCCACTTCACTTATTGCCTAGGATGCTCCTAACCTTTAATTCGGTTCTAGTTGCTTGAACGCAATGGAACAACGGAAAAATTCATAACTCCACCATCCATAAGAGTGAGTTATTCCACATACCAAACAACCAAATGGAGATCCAATATAGATGCAAGAATCATTACAAATCCCTTTGCATAAATAATTATATCGGTTTTAAAGGATTCCCAATTTTTCCTTTCAACCATCCTTATTGCCACCAAAACTCCAAAGTGAGCTTGAAATTCTTGTTGAAAAATATGATGAGAAAATTCTTGCCATAGAAAGAACCCTAGCATCTGGATCTCCTTCTATTGTCCCCTCACAACTTGACACAAATTGTGCCCTAGACGACTTCAAATTCCCTCAATTCTATACAAGATAGAGGCTTGACTATGACCTCAAACATGTCCTAGCATGTTTTATTGTGTTCTTCAATGTATTTTTATTCTCACACCTTTATTTGGTCATTTTTAGATGATTCTTTAACACGTTCAACTTTGTTTTGAATGCTATAAATATAGACTATAATCACAACTCATTCATGTTTCTCCACGTAAATCGACTAAAATATGACTAAATCTAAATTTGAAATGCATTCCCTCATATCTAAAGCCCCTTTGAGTGTCAAGGGATTTGATACTAATGTTAGAAAACGTAAATAGAGAAAAAAAAAAAGAGAGCTTGAATGAACACATAGTAGTTTGTGTCTTTAGTTTATCATACAAGATATAGTTGCACTAGTAATGAATCTAAGGTGCAAGTAATACCGGATGGGATGCATATGTAATGTTTTTATGAAAATGTATCGTCATATAGTAGAGCGCGATACGAATCAATCATATAGTAAGGCGTCTCTCTCTCTCTCTCTCTCTCTCTCTCTCTCTCTCTCTCTCTCTCTCTCTCTCTCTCTCTCTCTCTCTCTCTCTCTCTCTCTCTCTCTCTCTCTCTCTCTCTCTCTCTCTCTCTCTCTCTCTCTCTCTCTCTCTCTCTCTCTCTCTCTCTCTCTCTCTCTCTCTCTCTCTCTCTCTCTCTCTCTCTCTCTCTCTCTCTCTCTCTCTCTCTCTCTCTCTCTCTCTCTCTCTCTCTCTCTCTCTCTCTCTCTCTCTCTCTCTCTCTCTCTCTCTCTCTCTCTCTCTCTCTCTCTCTCTCTCTCTCTCTCTCTCTCTCTCTCTCTCTCTCTCTCTCTCTCTCTCTCTCTCTCTCTCTCTCTCTCTCTCTCTCTCTCTCTCTCTCTCTCTCTCTCTCTCTCTCTCTCTCTCTCTCTCTCTCTCTCTCTCTCTCTCTCTCTCTCTCTCTCTCTCTCTCTCTCTCTCTCTCTCTCTCTCTCTCTCTCTCTCTCTCTCTCTCTCTCTCTCTCTCTCTCTCTCTCTCTCTCTCTCTCTCTCTCTCTCTCTCTCTCTCTCTCTCTCTCTCTCTCTCTCTCTCTCTCTCTCTCTCTCTCTCTCTCTCTCTCTCTCTGTGTGTCTGTGTCTGTCTGTCTCTCTCTCTCGTGTGTGTGCTGCTGTGTGTGTGTGCTGTGTGTGTGTGTCTGTGTGTGTGTGTGTGTGTGCGTGTGTGCGTGTGTGCGTGTGTGCGTGTGTGTGTGTGTGTGTGTGTGTGTGTGTGTGTGTGCGTGTGTGTGCGTGTGTGTGTGTGTGTGTGTGTGTGTGTGTGTGTGTGTGTGTGTGTGTGTGTGTGTGTGTGTGTGTGTGTGTGTGTGTGTGTGTGTGTGTGTGGTGTGTGTGTGTGTGTGTGTGTGTGTGTGTGTGTGTGTGTGTGTGTGTGTGTGTGTGTGTGTGTGTGTGTGTGTGTGTGTTTTGTAGATAGAGAGGAAGTAATTTTGAAATACAAGTGCCTCTCTTTGTTTTTTCTTATGTACACCTGCAAAGTTTTGGACATGTGTTTGTGGTGATCAAATGTAAATGCAAGAGAGACATACAAGTCTATCAATAAGTGCACTCATGAGACCACAATAAATTGGATAACTATATCAAAACTTAGGAGACATTAACTATTAACACACACTCTCCCTTAATACTTTACCTTGTCTATTTTTGCAAGGAAAATCCTATTTGGCTCAATAATCACAAGGTATAAGGATTCTAGTTTCCAAATTATATTTATTGATGGATGTTGTTTTCCAAATTAAATTCATTAAGAATAATATAAGCTCTTTGGAATTACAACAAAATTAGAATCAAACTTTGTACCTAGTATATTGTATATAATTATTTCCTATCGTAGAAATTTTTAGATTGGAATGGTATAGTTGCAAACGTTTGAATTTAATAAAATAAAATTAGAAAACTCGCCTCAAATATAAATAATTCACAACCATATACAAATCTTAAAGGCTTGTGAAAATCTTGATGCCTTCTTCCCATGGCCCTTCTTCCCAATCCCACGTTCGTTCCATCATCCCAACTATTGTTTTTCTTCCAAAACACATTTGCTTGCTTCCTCCTATTTTTCTTCCTATATCTTCAACATTTGCATCCATAGTTCATTTCCTTTCATTCACATACATTTTTATTCACATAATCCCTCAAATAGTTGCAAATAGGTTCATGTAATCTTGCATATGAAAATTTGACATCATACCCCCACTTAGAGCGCCATTTCATCTCATCCACCCTCCATATCCTCCTAATCTATCAAATAGGTTTTGTGTCTAATATTTAAGTGAAATCCACTTTGCCTCTTGAGTCCTTATGTGTTGTAATTCATTCTTATTGTACCATCCACCGGGGTTAAATTCAGCGGGCACCTATCCTTGTCAAACATTTTTTGTGACAATAATTTTTCAAAATTACCTTTCACAAATATAAAATTTTATTATTCATACAATTCTATAAAATATATAAAAGACTAACCTATTTTTTTCCACAAGAAAAGGAAGTCTTATACACTAAATTGGTGCATCTGAAACAACTTTATTTTACCTTTATTACAATGAAAACCAAAAAAATTCTTTATGAAAAGTAATAGGACCATGACCACCACTATACATTATTCAATACAATAAATTGTGATTAATCCAAAGAAATAAGCTATATACAGAAAGAAACCAAACTTAAAACTAAAATCATATGTTGTTGCGTATTTCTACAATCTGAATTGTACATGGCCATATTCACATATTGTCATTCATAGCCATTACTCCCAAGAATTTGTAGTTTTTAAATTCTGATACAACATGCAATATATGTGTAACACGAGTAAAATAAATGTTACATTGCAAATAAACCCAAAACCCCACTTAACCAAGGTTCCAATCTGTGGGTATTTTCCTAAGCCAAATTTCATTGGGTGTTGGAGTTGAAACAACAAAGTAATGTCTTTCATGTTAAATTTATCTCCATAAAGGGAGCAAATATGTTCTTCTATTTCCTTTTATCAAAGCAGAGACTTGAATCCATCCTCAATCTTGTGTCTCTTGGGATTTTAACTTCACCTTCTTAAAATTATTGTGAAGGACTATGTTGTATCCATTTAACCAATTTAATAGATGGTGTCAATTCCTACTTCACCATCATATGCACCCTTGAAAAAATTAATGCATAAAAGGAGAGGCACTCAGTTGACAAAATCATATGGAAGATTGCATATATTTTGAGCATAAACTCCATTCTTAACCATTGTTATTTTGTTATGATTGTGATTTACAATTGTGTATCTTACACTTTTAATCGTGAGGTGTGAGGCGTATGTGATGTACTCAATCTGAAAATCAAGGTGACCACAACTTGAATTTGATAAGTCAAATGGATAAGATATTTAAGTGAAGATGTTGTAACATGAAGCACTTTGGAAAATAGATGAGTTTAGAGAGAAACAGGGGTTGCAAAAAAATGGTACAAAAAAAGAAAATACAAAATAGAGAAAATGTGTTATCATTGTTGAGATCAATACAACATACTTTTCTAACCTCAAATTTAGGCATTAACTAGTTGAATGGTTGGAAAAAAATGGGACCGTCAAGCCTAAGCCAAATATTTTTCCATCCCTATCTTCATTAATTAAATTGATATAAGTGAATTGTAGTTTAGGCATTTCGTCAAAAATTCACATGCATATTACATGCTTCCATATTTTGCATACATATCTATTGGAGACTCGTACGCACCCAAAATTGCACGTGTTACATTTTTAGGAAAACGCTACAAAATTCCCCAATGATGATTCAAAATCCTTTCAAGAAGGTGTTCAAGCTCCAAAAACCCATTTACAGTGTATATTTGTAGCCTAAATGGCCTTACCTAACTTTTCCATGCATTTTTCCATCTCCCTGCCTCTTTCTGTGCTTGTTTTGGCCCTCAGTGTCAGGACCACCGCCCTGCCTGGGCAGAAATTCTCAAACCGTTGTCCAGGCAGGGTGGTGGTCCCAAACCACCGCCTCGCACAAGGCAAAGGTCCCGCCACTTTTTCCAGATTCTTCACATGTGTTTTAAACATGCAACGGTTCACTTAAATTTTCTTTTTACATGCATCTCGTGAACCGAATTTTCTAAAAATAGATTTGTTTGCTTGGTTTTCCTTGCTCCTTCTATTTTAAATGAGATTTAATTAGTTGGAACTGCCTCTTCTTGCCTTTTGTATAAAGTAACCTCCTAACCTCCATTCCTATATATTCCATGCTTTTATTCAAGCAAAATGCCTAAGAATTTTGTGTATCTTGTATTGTTTTGCTGCCATAATATTGTTAGGAATTGCATATCCAAGCTCAGATCTCTTGTGTTATCTCTCTTCTACTTGTATTGCAGCTAGATTTCTTCTAAGCCATGTCATTGCTCAAGTGTCATCCTCTTGTTGTTGTTCTTTGCATTCCCAATCCTTTGGACTCACATGAACACTCAGAGAAAGAAAGGAAAGAACTGAGGGGAAAAATATTGATACTACTGGATTTTCCAAAGTTCTTGCTCTTCCAGGTTGGAGTTGTGTATTTGTTTACTTTTTATCAAATTTTCAATTAAGAATTGTTAATTTCAATTGCATATCAAATAGAGTAGAGAAACAATTTATACCAATTAGCTAGATAATTTCAAGTAGATCAAATCAATAGGAAGTTGTCTCTTCAACATTATCGAGGAAGTTGTGGGGAACAATAGCTATGTTAGGTTTATGATTTGTTCTTCGCTTTAAAGGTAGGGTTGGAAGGATTTTGATTGAGTTAGAATAGACCTTTTTTAGATTTAGATTCACACATCTGTACAAATAGTTAGCTACATCCAGCTAATTGTTTGTATTTAATTTGATTATTAGATTAGATGCATTGTCTGAAAAGTTAGAAAAGAATAAAAACATTTACTTTCCATAGATTAGTTTGTCTTATTTCTTTGTTCTGATATATTGAGAAAACACCAAAAACATAGGTTAGATTTCCTTTGATAGATAGTTTTTTTACCGAAAGAAAATTAATTCATCTTACATGACCATCAATGGTCCACAACAGGAAAAGAATTACAGTTGTGATCCCTTGTCCCACAACCCAACGGGCCGAGCTAATAATTGACATTGACACAAGTTTGCGTTTAACAGTCTTACACACACCTGCAACATACGTTGAGAAAATAAGATAGTTAGATACATTGAATATCATTACTAATCAAGCCTACGAATTTTGGACTACTCCTAGAAATAGGGTTTGATTGCATACATGACCATACGAGGACCTCATCCCTAACGAGTCTTTGGTTGTGATCCATAGGTCCCGCAACCCAACGGGCCTGCTAGTCAGCTAGATATTGATCTCGGGTTTATAGACATTGGTATTCATATCTTCACCGCTCCCACTTGATATTATTACACAACTTTCATTGTTGAACATAGCATCCGATCGTGCTTAGACTTTCTCGGAAAAGACTAGAAAATTGCCCATAGTTCCTACAACTCTACTACACCTCTTGCCTCCACTTTCATGACCTCGTCTAGAAACCCATACGAAGCACCTGCAGTTACTTTCCACGTATTCCACAACCACTCAATAGAATCTTGCATAACTAGACATCGATTGGAGTCTCTAAGTAGCTATCATAACAGACCGTACCATCACACCCCTTCAGGTTAGGAGAGAATTCTTTACCTTAGATTCACATATTCCAATATTGTATGTCAAAGACATAAGGTTGCCCATTTAGCTTAATCACCACCATCACTTTCACTTCCATTTCCATTCCACATCGGCTGTCTCAAAGACGATCTCAAGAGGTTGGGTGTGAAGAAGGTCACGTGTTGATTCTCTATTGTATAGAGACCTTGTAACTACATCATATAAAAGAGTCCCTTCTCTATTATTCTTTCAAGAATGTCATTCGAATTAATCAAGATGGACACTTGTAGGTTTCATTTTGTGAGGATTCCCATGTCCTCTCGTATGAAAATAGAAATAACATACCACAAAATATATATTTGTAAAGAGTCAAGAGTAAAATATTTGTTGTCCATGGTAAAGGAAAAAGAAACTAAAATATCTTCTACCATATTTGGCGCTTAGAAAAGATAGTGGAAAAGTCTTGGTAAAAAAGCTACACTTTCCAACAATGATTCCCTCAATACGAGACACCTCCAATGTAAAAATGGTTGAAGTGGTTATAACCTAACATTACTTAATACATAACTAATAGTGACTTGATAATAAATGGTGATTTCCTTCCCATTTATCCTATTCCAAGTCCAATCCTCCTTCGCTAATTTCTTGAATAGATTTTCCCTATAACTTCTCACTGATGCATTGAATCATGCTTCTCAAGAAATACCAACCTCTTAGAACTTAAAATTGCATAGCTTATGCAATTAAATTCCATTGTCTCTAGTAATAAAATTGTTGACAAATATTTCCTTTAGCTATTTATGACATCCAACTGTAATTTCACCTACTACCTCCTTGATTACAAACCCTCGATGTTCATTACGAGGCCCCTAAGGGCTTCCAATTACTTCTCATTACATAGATCCCAAGAGTGAAGACAATGGCTACAACATGTAGCTCAACAAGAAGCCAACCAACACCAGCAGTAGGGATTGTGAAGCCTATCTCTCTCATTTTTTGTTATCTCAACTCAACCCTTAGATGTCAAGCGCATAAGGTCAATTGCATACAAGCTCTAATCCAAATTATATGTAAACATGGACACTAACCTAGAATATATTCATAAATGTTAGTCAAATCATATATTTGTGTCTCACTTGGTCACCAAAAATATTTTAAAATTTAACTACTAAATAAATGTTTAAAAATACTCGAAAAAAAATTTTACAAATTAGATAAATTATGGATGCATTACGCCTTGGTATAGTTAATCTCTAAAATACTCATGTGTTCTGTCATTTTACATGTGCTTGGTCATGTTTTGGTTATGGGCCATATTTTGTGTAGTGTACAAAATCAAAAAGGTGGGACACAATTATATAATTTAATGAAAAATGTATACTACTCTATTAGGTCATATCTCGAACCATAAAAATGGCTCCCCAATAAATCTCGTATCAAGACACATGAGAGTGTTTCCATCTATGTGAAAATTGTGTGGTACTATGAGGGTGCTTCATAATGTATGTCATATTCAATTTCTCTTTCCAATAACCTCTTCTAATAATCCTCTTGACGAGCCTATAATGGAATTACACAAATGTGGTTGATCCATGTTTTTTTTTCAATACACAAATATATGGCCTCCCATTAACTAAAAAAACATTGTAGTTTAACACTACATGCAAGATGCAAAATTATTTGGAATGCAAATATTAACACGTCAAATAAGTGCTTACATGAATATGAGATGATGGTGAACACAACAATCTATACAAAGGTATCTAGTGTATCTAATATTCGCTTGTAACTCAAGATGTCTCCGGCTTAACATATGCCCAAGCATATATAACAATATATTTTACCCGAATAATGTTGTCTTTTTCCAAAATCTTCTTCTAATTTTGTAATTAAATAAATAAATATTATCTAGAGTTCATATAACCACATAAACATTTAAATAATGTAAACTAATTTTATCAATTACATAAAATAAAATATTATCATTTAATGAAAACTCAAAAATGTTCATTTTATGTTAATTATGTTGATAGGCATTGACCTACAATGGTACCTTAGAGTTGTGATGGATGTTAATATAATGGTTAACCTTAAAGTTGATATACATTTAACCATCTTAAACATTTTTTCATTTTGTGTAAAGGCAATACAAAAATCAATATATCTTTGGACATATGGAGTTTGGAGATGAATAGGTGTGATAATAGATGTGATAGCTCAACATTCCTACTGTTGGCGAAATAATTTGTTGGGTGTGCAAATTGGGTTTCTCTAACCAACAATGTGTGGGACTAGGACCCTCTTCTTGAATAAGTAAACTCCATTTATTGAAAATAGAAAATATATTATTCTAATTGCTTTGTGGTTGGTCTTTTAACTGGGGATCACACAAATGTATTTCCCTATGGTTGTGGCAAAGTGCTTATAGGTTGTTACAAGGGAGGAAAAATCAGTTTGAGTGAGAAAGAGAGAAGGTATGAAAAGAATAGAAAGAAAGGGGATTTGCACAACCAATAGCATAACAAATTTTATTGCCTCAAAACCATAAATACATCCATGAATTCAAAAATAAGACACCATTCACATATAACAAGGAACAAGACATAAAAATATGGTAGTCTCATCGCATTATATTCAACAAGTACTTGTTTATGGAGTGTAGTTGAGATGTGGAAGAAAAATGAGACTAAAGAATGTAATCATTCAGCTATCTTGCTTCTAGAGAGAATATGAGAGATAGAGAAAAACTATAACCATCCTTTTCAAGTGAGAAGGTCACCTCAATTTATAGCTTTACAATACAACTCTTTCTTTATCCCCTACATGACTTTTCAAGTTCCTATTCCACTTGTGAATTTTCATATTCCACAAGGTTCTACAATGAAAAATTAAAAGTTCACTCATGCACTCAAAGAACCATGTTCAATACTCAAAGCGATAAAGCGAGGAACTGCAGAACAATTTATTGTGTTCCACCAAAGTTCACTTTGCCCAAAAATGGAGTTCAGGGGTCAAACCTTGTGTGAATTTGACTCCAAATGATCCACTAATTTCATTCCCACCATTTTCAAGATATGATTCAACTTAAAATTTTAGTTATGTCATAAGGCAGGCCAAAGCAAGAAAGTGGAGAACCAGGATGAACTACTTAACAGCCTCCTGTGTTCCACCAAAGTCCGCTTCACCCAGAAATGGTGTTCGTGGAGTCAAAACTTATATGATTTTGATGCCAAATAACCCACTGAGTTCATTCCCATCATTTTCAAGAGAAAATTTCTCCTACAATTTGAAATTTTCCCATGTTTCAATTCTACTCAAGCATGTGCATCGGTGAAAGGAACTGGCACCAAGGTTAATAATGATAAAAATGAAAACCAACCCATTTGGTGTGGAGAGACGACCCCTCATATGTAATTTTTTTATTTTGAATCAAGTCTCCACTCTTCATATAACTCCCAAAACCTTACGTTGAATCTCCATTGGATCAAAGATGTTCATTTACACTATCAGGCACGTATCTCAAAATATACACCATAGAATATCCTCAAACATTTTTCAATGTCAAGTAGGCCTCCTTATATTTCCAAAAGTATCTTCTTGCTTCCCAATTCATCCTGAGGCTCCCGAAACCTTTGGAACAAGCCAACTAGCTTTTTCAATGCTTTCGTTTCCTTACACCATGCTATAAGTAGCCCAGTGTTGCATAACTTGTTCCTAAACCTGATTTTCCTTGCACAACTTTCCTAAACTGCCTTAGGTGATTACAAGGATTTGTCACACACTACATTGGATTCATTATCTCTTCTTTTTCCATTCCCAGAGGGTGCTCATTAGGTGCAAAAAGCCTGAAAATAGGTCTTTCGGGGCCTCCAGAAGCACTTGTCTTTTCTTGGATCCAAATATATTCATGAATCAACTTGAATAACATCCCCTACACATGAAACACACTTTAAAATAATATTAGCACATCCCTCTAGGCCATAATGAGGGTAACACATTGAATGAGTTGGTCGAGGGCGGGTTCACATTTACCAAGAGAAGGATTTTCAAGGGTGGCTTAGGTTGCAATGTCAAAAAAATTCAATTTTTCATGCTAAAAATTTGGCATGATGATAAATGGATCTTTATGGGGACTTTTTCTAGATCAAATAGAGTGAGGACAGGGCAAGCATGAACTCCAAAATCTCAAGACACTACAAGGACGGTGCTTTATCTATTGGGCTATAGAGTCACAAAGAAATATATACAATAAGAATTCATTTATTAGATTGGGCATAGAGTCACTACTTCAACAAACTACCACAAGAAAGAAACAAAACACAATAGAAAGGAAAACAAAACACACAAGGAAGGGAAACACACAACCTAAAATCACCTATGGTACATGCGGGGGACAACCCGCTTTCACTGAAGCACTTTTCTCTTCGGATGTTACCCCTGAATGGGTAACATAGTGATGATGTTCTGTGAATCCATTGACTAGTTCGAGGAAGTAGCCTCCTTTCCTCAGTTGCTTATTGAATCCATTTGCTTTCATGAATTCTTGTATACTTGGGAGGAATGAGCCTATGTGATTACTCTGATGCTCAGATCTTTTCCTAAAAATTACATCAACCTCAAATTGCAAATTATCTTCTACATTCACCCACATTGTTGATTTCTCATGTTGCATTTCACCATTTCCCAAATACTGATTTTTGATTGGCTTTTTTGAATGCTCTAAGTTATCCCCTTTCCCATATTCATCCTTATTGACAAAATTTTCACAAGAAGCATTTATTTTGTCCTTTTGTCTTGTTTCATCATCAAACATTTGGGCATCGAATGAAGAATCAAAATTAGCTTCATATTCATCTTGCATAGCCATGGCATGACCCAATATATTGAGACTAATCTTTGATCTACCGTTTCTTCCATAACTTTTAAGATTTCTTGCACATACTTCTTCAAAATTGTCAAAAATTCATCTGTTACATTCACTTGAGTAATCTTCATTTTGAAACTTGAGGCAATGATTCGTATAAATTGATTCATCATCCCAAATCTCATTGAATTTCACAATTTCTTCAATTTAGGAGGTCTCATATTCAAAGGACTCAAAATGTTTGTTTCAACCTTTTTATCATAGAGATAAGTTTCCTCTTCAAATGGAAAAGAGAAAACTTTACATTCATCATTGCACCAATTAACAATTTTCTCATGAGATATGTTTTATTTTTCATTTAGATCATGATAAATTTTTTAATCAATTGAGAGGTTAGAATTAGATTCATACCTACCTTGCAATCCCATGGCTTACATTATGAGTTCAAGACGAGTTGGGGATCTTCGGTTTCTTCTGCAACTCTCGGTATTCCTTGCACAAAATCCTCTTTCAAATCTTTTAAAGGCTCATTACAAGTTGGACTCCCTTCATTTTGAATGACCTCTACAAGAGAATATTCTTCTTCAAATGGAAATTTGAACACCTCTTCTTCAAGAACAAATGAATTGGCCGATTTTTTAGTTTGGAACTCATCAAGAATCACTTTTTCTTCTTTGTGGCCTACATCATCTAGAAATTCAAGGTTTTCCTCTTGTAATTAAATATTTCTCCATGCTTATTCATGATCAATACCCCATCGGAAAGGAATTCTTGGTCCTATCAAGATAGGAATTTCATCCTCCTCTTTGGATGTTATGAAATGATTCCTATTACCGTTATCCTGGTACAAGATGTTAGCTCTTGGATCTCTTGAATTTTGCATTGTATATCTCATCTTTCTTTTTGGAATCAAATTTTTCATATCTCTCCTAAATGGAATGGTTATGGAAGACCAATTCATCTAGATTTTACCTCCCAAGTATCGACATAATCTTCTACAAGCAACATTCCAAATGATGTCGAAATGTCTCGCTCCAAGATAGTCAATAACACCTTGTCCAAAAATTCAGCGAGAGCCACCTGTGCATCCTTGATCTTCCCCACAAGTGGGACTTCCTTTGACTCCATGGAGTAACAAGATTCATTGGCCCATGTCAAGGTAAATTCGAGAGCATTGGCAACTTTTATGGGCATTACATTGTCAGAAGCACCTAAATCTATTATTCAATTATTCAATCGGTATACTCCAATGAGAAGGGAGAGATAGAAAAGACCATTCTTATCGAGTATTTGATGCATGCATAGCAAGCATGTATTGTGATGGAGGAGTAGGTGGAATTTTTAGTATTCCTATAGAACTAGGAGTCGTGGTATTGGGCTTTGGACCACTACCCTTGATATGAAGAAAAAGCTTGTCAAATTATTCTCGGTGAGTTCGTAAATAATCGATTCGTAATCTGCACTTTGGACTTATTCATATGTTTTATGATATCAAAAGGGGTGTATGAAGGAGAGGTATCATGAGAATATGTTTGAGAAGAAAAGGTTGATTTTTAGGCACACCAGAATCTCTTGAAGGACTAGCTCTCGCAGAAAAAAATTGTAATTAGAAGGAACATTATGAGACTTACTTGAAATAGCAGACAACCTCTTGCTTATCACATGCTATGGTTTCTCCATTGCAGACTCCATGGAGGGTCGAAGAAGAGAACCTCGATTGATTATTTTATTTTTTAGATTTTTCAAAGGAGGATATTCAATCTTCTTCTTTTTTTCGAGTAGCAGCACAAGATCTTCCTTTCCGGACTTAGGAGCACGAGAACATTGCACATGAGAATCTAGGTGCATTATCGTCATCATCTTCTTCACGTCTTGAATATTCAACAAATCTAATTTGTGCATCATATTTTGCTTCTTCAATCTCTAAGACATTTTTTTCCTCACCTTCTTATTCAATTCCTTCATCTTCTTGGGTTCTATAAATTGCATTGATTGGTGTAGCTTCCAAGGTAAGCCTTCGGGGTGCTCCTACAATTTGGTTCGTGTTCTGATTTTGATGGGATGTTCGTTGGGAAACCTCCCTCTTTAACATTTTCAATTCATTTTCAAATTTCTACAACAATGAATCAGCTCTCTCATCTTTGGAATTTTGATCCCTATCTTTCATTCAAGTATTCTTGATCTTTCCTGACAATATGAGGTCATCTTTCACTTCAAAGGCAATTTCTTGAGCATGGTCCAAATCTCTTTGTTGAACTCTTTATAGATAGAAACCACTTCAGAATCTAGGGAATTCAAGAATGATGTAGAGAAAATATATTCCTTTACACATCCAACTAATAAAGAATCTTCATACCAGCTAACTTCACTTAACTCTGCATTTGAGGATCTTAACCCAAGCCTTATAATAGTCCGACTGAGATTTTATTATAACTTTACATAGAAGGATCAAATCACAAAAATATTAAAACCCACTTGAAAAATGTTTTCAATATTATATCCTCCAAATTTCATAACCTAACTCCTTAAAACATGGGATATATACTCACTTTACCATACAGACATTTTGTCAAACAAGTTATGTGCATCCTCAGTCTAGCTAGGAAAACACATCTTAACTCAATCATTGTTGATCATCAAGAAAAAATATTGAAAATCCTTTTGAAAAATGTTCTCATCCTCATGTGGTCTAAATTTCAAGTGAGATGGAGTTAAAATGAAAAAGTTATGCTAACTGGTTCGAAACAAGTCATCTAGTTTTCTCACACATTCACACCCACACACATTCTATGCATTTATTGTATGATAAAACAGAGTACATAAAAAAACCCAAGCTTATAGAAAACATTCTTAAGGAATATATAGTTATTCTTTCATGCATTGAAAAGGGAAATTCATTGTTTCTTAGTGCATATTCAGAGACACTCTTCAAGATAAGATCAAAGCAATCAAATTATCACAAACATATGTATATTTCTTACTTTCCAACACAAATCACTGTGATTTCCTCTCATTCCAACTTTTTCTTCCTTCTCTCCATGAGGAATGAGCTTCCCAACTCACTTCTACACACCCTATACTCAAACTCCCACATGCATGTACCTACTCTAACAATGTAACTGACATTTCCCTTGTGACTCTTGAGCTTCCATCTAGACTCATAACTGCCACTATTATACTAACTTAAACATTTTAATGACTCACTCCCTATGATGACTTATCACACTTGTCCAAAACACCTAATACTCTCTTTAAACTCCTTTAATCCCCTTTACAAGCTTAATTATCCATTTCCACCCTTTTACAAATTCAAACCTCACTTGGAGGGAAAAGTGCTTACAAAGGAAATTCAAATTTTTGACTCTTTTTCCCCTCTTACAAGGACTCATTCAAACCTCTTATGGACTCTAACACATCCCACAACCTCAAATTCATGACTAGAAGATAGATTAAGAAATTGATAATTTTTGTGCCAAAATGTTCCCGCATCAACGAAGAACCTTTTCAAATTATCTCAGAGTAGAAAAAGAAATGGTAGGAATCTTGGTTATCAACTTTTTAAACTTTTCCACGAAGTCTCTCATGAATTCTTGATATTCTTTTCATTTGTGTCGATTGAGCAAGAAAGGCATGGGCATCTTCTGCTTTGGCTTGAATCTAGCTTTAAACTTAGCTTTCATTTGAGCCCATCTTGTAATGGAACCTCTTGGTAGATGATAAAACCATTCTACAATAACATCTTGAAGTGATTCAACAAACAAATGGACAAAGACATCTTCATGAGAAACTCCCAACACACCACATGCAGTTATAAATGCAGCAATATGTTCATATGGATGTTGTTTACCATCACCTCTAAATTTGGGAAATTCTTTCTTGAACCTCTAGGAAGTTCATGGATTTGATTTAAGGCCAGAAGGCATGTGTTTTGTCCCCAAGGGAGAGGTCCTTTTACTGCCATGTCAAGATCTCTTTCTTCTTCTTCTTAAATTCTTCCCCAAACTCTTCTTCTTGTTCTTCTTCACTTGGGAATTCAATGTTCAACGGTGGTTGCAAGGTGGGGAGTCAAGAGGATGTGCAAGAGTATCGAGTAGGAGTCTGGATAGGATTTTCAAGAGTACCACTTGATGAAATGGATGGAGATGAAGCTTTGAGAAAAGAAATAAGAATTATCTCTTACTTGTCATTGTGGATTTTGCAAAGTTTCAAAAGAAGCGCCAACAATTCCTCTCCATCTATCCAATCGATATATTTTCTTTCACCAATTTTTTTGGTTTTTTAGATATCTGATTTTATGTATTTTTTGTGGAATATATAAGGGTGCATAGCAACAAAATATACCCCACGGTGGGTGCCAAAAATTGTGGGTGAAATAATTTTTTGGGTGGGAAAATTGGGTTTCTCTCACCAACATTGTAAGGTATTAGGTCCCTCTGCTTGAATGGGGAAGCTCCATTTATTGAAAATAGGAAATATTTAAACTATGATAATTACTTTCATGTTGGTCTTTTGATTTTGGATCACATAGATGCACTTCCCTATGCCTGTGACAAAGTGCTTGTAGGTTGCTACAAGGGAGGAAAAAGTAGTTTGAGGGAGAAAGAGAGGGAAGGTATGAAAAGAATAGCAAGAAGGGGGTTTTGCACAATAAATAGCATAACAAAGTTTATTTCCTCAAAACCAGAAATACATCCATGAATTCAAAGAGAAGACACCATTCACATATAACAAGGAACAAGACACAAAAAATCTCAAAGTCTCATTGCATTATATTCAACAAGTACATGCTTATGGAGTGTAGTTGAGATGGGGAAGAAAACATGAGACTAAAGAATGGAAGAATTCAGCTATCTTGCTTCTAGAGAGAATATGAGAGCTAGAGAACAACAATAACCATCCTTTTGAAGTGAGAAGGTCACCTCAATTTATAGCTTTACAATGCAACTCTTCCTCTACCCCCACATGAATTTTCAAGTTCTTATTCCACTTGTGTGTTTTTATATTCCACTAGGAATGAAAAATAAGTCCATTTTCTTATTAATGAAAAGGATATTTTACAATGAAAAATTAAAAGGTCACTCATGCACTTGATGAACCTTGTTCAATACTCAAAGCGAGAACTGGAGGAACTACGGAACAATTCCTTGTGTTCCACCAAAGTCCGCTTCGCTCGAAAATGGAGTTCGGGGTTGAACCTTATATAATTTTAACTACAAATGATCCACTAAGCTCATTCCCACAATTTTCAAGAGCTGATTCAACTTACAATTTTGAGTTATGGCCCAAGGTGACCAAAAAGGCAAAACAGAGAACTAGAGAAACTACGGAACATTTCCTTGTGTTCCACCAAAGTCCGCTTCACCCAAAAATGAACTTTGGGGTCGAACCTTATATGATTTTGACTCCAAATGATACACTGAGTTCATTCCCACAATTTTCAAAAGTTTATTCAACTAAAATTGTATTTATTTCCCAAGGCGGCCAAAGAAGCGAAATGGAGAACCAGAGGAACTACGAAACAGTTCCTTGTGTTCCACCAAAATCTATTTCACCAAAAATTAGAGTTCATGGGTCAAACCTTATATTGTTTTGACCCCAAATGACCCACTAAATTCATTCCCATAATTTTCAGGAGACAATGTTTCTGCAAGTTGAAATTTACCCCCTGTTTCATTCTCGCTCAAGCTTGTGAGCCGATGAAAGGCACTGCCACCAAAGTTTATGGTGATAAAAATGCAAACCAACCCATTGGGTGTGAAGAGGACCCCTCATACGTAATTTTGGATTTTTAATTAAGTCTCAACTCTTCACATAACTCCCAAAACATTCCGCTCTAAATCTCCATCGGGATCAAATTTCTTCTTTTGCACTTTTAAGCTTGTATCTCAAAATTTGCACCATAGAATCTCCTGAAACCTTTTGCAATGTGAATTATGCCTCCTTATCTTTCCGACGAGTATTTGGTTTCTTCCTGAGTTCATCTCGAGGCTCCTAAAACCTTTAGAACAAGGCAACCAATGTTTTCAATGCTTTCATTTCCTTGCGCAATTTCCTAAAATGGATCAAAGTTATTACAAGGCTCTATTACACATTGCATTGGATGCATTATATCTTCTCTATCCATTCCTAAAGGGTTCTCATTAGGTTCAAAAATCCTAAAAGTAATCCTTTTCGGCCTCCTAAGAACTATTATTTGCCTTGATCCAAATATCTTCATGAATCATCTTGGATAATATCCCCTACACATGAAACACACTTGAAAATCATATTATCACATCCTTCAGACATAATGAGGGTAAGACATTGACTGAGTTGGCTAGAGGAACGTTCGCATTTCTTGGGAGAAGGATTTTCAAGGGTGGCTTAGGTTGTCATGTCAAAAAAATTGAATTTTTCATGCTAAACATTTTGCATGACAACACCTACATAACTCATATGTCTAACACAAAGTAAAATAGATGTGATAACTCAACATTCCAAAAATTGTTTTGAAGTGCATAAAAATATCTCCAACCACCATGTATTCTTATCATCCTACACATATCCTAAGTGGGCTTGCTATGAAATTCAAGAGACATACTTGTATTGTGGCACCACTCCAAGAGACTTTCATGCAAATTGAAAATTGAGATGTTGAACCTCCCTTTTTGATGGAAAAATCACAATTTCAATTGTGTTTGCATGCAACCCTACTTATTTACAAAAAATCTCTAGACCCTAAAGATCGTCTCTCAAATATTGTATAGTTTATATCATCATAATTAGTTCATTAATGTATAGTTGAAGCTTCACAACATAATTGGCCAAGCGGATCCCTTCTCCTCAAAATATATTTAGTTGTAGTGGATGTCAATATAATGGTTACCCTTAAATTTGACGTGCATTTAACCATCATAAATACTTTTACATGGATAGGTGTGATAATAGATGTGATAACTCAACATTCCTACATTTGTATTAAAATGCATAAAAAGCTCTCCAACCACCCTGTATTCTTTTCATCCTACACATATCCCAAATGAGCTTGCTATGAAATTCGAGGCCAAGATACTTGTTTCATGACACCATTCCAAGAGACCCTCCTGCGAATTTAAAATTGAGGTGTTGAACCTCCCTTTTGTTGAGAAAATCATGATTTCAATTTTGTTTTTGTTTGCAGCATCCCTACTTCTTTACAAAAGAGATATAAACCCTAAAGATTATCTCTCAAAATTTGTATTATTTTGCCATCATAATTAAGTCGTTAGCATATATTATAAGCTTCACCAAGTGTACCCTCTCTCCTCCAAATATAGTAATTCAATCTTCTATGTAATGCCCACACAAGAATATAATTACAAGTAAAACATGACTCAAAATCCCAGCTATAACCACATTGTGTCAAGACAAGATCAATATCACATCATCAATAAGGAGCATCACGCCTCAAACATCACAATACATAATAAGACTCACATGAATAACTCATGAATCATATATATACCACTCCATAAGCCTCCCAAAACAACTTTGTATGCCTCCCATCGTAGAGAAAGAATCATAATACCAAAACCAAGTCGGGTCACTATATGGATCTAAAGACTAAGCCCCATCACCTACGAAACCAAAGCCAAAACCAAGTTGGGTCACTCCATGCACCTGAGCATATAGAGCCCCATCACTGAAAAATCAAAGGCCTTGTGCGTTGCCATACTCTGGCAATACAGGTCATAAGACCTTTGGGTGTACCTCGTATATCTGAGTATATAGATCGTGTCAAGTCAATGACAAACATATAAGCACATACAACATGGTAGAACTAGCTCATTCAAAGATTTAAGAAGGTCCACACTTGACAAAAAATAGTCAAGTGGCATTAAAATCATAAAGCTTCGAGTTTCAAGAGCAACTAAAGAAAGGAAAATTCAATCAATCAAGAAAGATAGCCAAGTAATTGCATTCCAACAACACGAACATCACAATTAAATAACAATCCTCGAAGTGTTGCAACAAATCAATTAAAATTGTTGGTTCCAAGTACAACCAAGTTTACAAATAAAACACATGAAATGATTCACATCACAAGGTACTACAATAACCTCCAAAGAGGTTGTTCATCGGGGCACTATCTCGATCAAGTGCACATCTCGGCATCAAGATTCCATCTCGGCAAGATACAATAGAATAATTGATAAAATAATGTAACTACCATAATCTTTGTCTGAATTATCACCTCCAAACTCCCATAAGGCTCAACATAGTTGTAGCCATACAAAGGTCGTCTACAAGACAACTAGTTAAGGAGAGAGAGAGAGAGAGAGAGAGAGAGAGGTGCAAGGTGCCATCCACTAAGCCTAAGGTGTCCGCGTAACACAATATGCATGACACCCGTTGAGAAAATGTTATACATACCAAACGAATAGAAGTGGATTTTCAATCTATGTTAGACTCCACTTCCTAGCTCGTACTCAGCTCGAGTTCAATGGGCAAAGTTCCAATTTTCTCACTTCACACACACTTTGATGCTATCTATAGGGGTCAATAGTGTAGGGTACACAACATAACACATAACTACATTACCTACACAATGATATTTACGCACAACCATAACGTCATATGCATGGTATAATTATTAGGTATAACATCACCATAATTCCACAATTTACAACACATCACATTTCCACATAATGCACCAAAAGTGCAAGTACAATACAATAGGGTCATAAGATCCCCATATGTACTCTTGTTAATGAGAACTTAGGTCCTTGTATGTTAAATGTGTTTCTAAATCAACATCTTAAATTAAAGTAATGCCCTTGGTAATAAAGGGATAACCAAGAAATAATGTGCTTGTGAAATCATGTTTTTCCTCAAGTTTCTCGGGTGGGGTTGAGTTGTTGAATTGTGCTCATTCTTTTGAGTAAGTTTGGCAATGGTTTGAATCTTGTGTTATCTTGTTCTATATGTGGGTCCACGTGTGTTCAAGTGTCTCATGTGATGTTGATTATTCTAAGTGAGCCCATGTGGTGTCGCATAACATTAAATGAAAGACAAAAACTATATATATATATATATATATATATATTTATATTATGTATTATATATATATATATGTGTATATATATATCTAACTATATATATATGATATTTATTTTGTCCACATGTTTTGAAATCTTAGGTGTGGCGTTGATTCCCTTATATTACTTGTGAGAAACTCGAAGAATGCCCTTCTTGTGAAACACTCGTTCCTGTTTTGATTTTAGCCTTGACTTGGTCATATAAGCTATGAACCAGCACATTATAGTGCATTAAGACCCCTAGTTCCTCTATTATGTTCAATAATTTTCTCGAAACTACATTGAATGTCTTTTTGAAGTCTGCATAAAGCTTAACAATATACATCTTATTTTGTACCCCAAACCTTTTCAACTAAGTGTTTTAAGTGTGACACGGTGAGTTTTAAGTGTGACACGGTGATTAATAGTAGAGTGTTTGGGACTAAAACCTACTCATCCTTGTGCCCTTTCATTTTCTTCCACCCAGACTTCTAATTGTGTTCTATCATGCTACCAATGACTTTGTAAAAATAGGATCGACCATGATAGTTTGGTAATTTTTGGGGTTATCTACATCTACACTTTTAAGCAAAGGTATGGTTAAGATGGTTGTCCACTCTGTCGGGAAGCCATTTTAGATGATGTCATTGAAGATTTCTTTGATTTGAGGTACATTGATATCTACTCTACATCGTAAATGTTATGTTCGAAGATTGTTTGTCTCAAGCTTTACTTGTTGCTAGCTTTTTAATCCCTTACAAGATGGTGTTTCTTTCACTTTCCCACTCGTATAATTGTACTCACACAGTCTATTAAACCACATTTATTCTCATTCTATTGCTCCTCTTTATCTTCAAAATCAAGCTTCTATTTTGAATAACGAAAATGAATGACAACCCCAATGTCATTGCATCACCCCATTTATCTTTGGAATTAAGTTCATATTTTAAAGAATGGAACTAAATGACACCCTAAAAAGAAATTTGATCCGATATTTTATCCCTCTATGTAAGTGAGAAAATCATGAATACATAATAACGTTTTAAAACAAGCCTTACGGATCATAGTTTTAACATCCTAAATTTTAGATTTTATGGTGCCTTATTATCTAACAATCCATTCGTGTTAATTTGAATGTGAAGATCTCGGTAGTGTCTTCTACAAGAAGAAATTGTCTATCAAACCGGATAAGACACAAATTTGGCAAATTAAATATTTAATTATTTATTCTTGTGGATCAAGGGTTCCTCAAAACAATCAACCCCAACACCAAACCAACCCATTCTCATTACAAATATTGCAGCCTCTTTACAAAACCACCTACTCCCATTACACACAAAGCAAATGGTGTACCTCAAATCTCTACTCTACACATTGGACTGGGCCTCCAATTTATATATTGAGACAATGTTTTATTGACTTTCCAAGGTGTTAATCGTGAAGTTAAACAATGTTGGAAGATCCCCGCTCCCACATATGTGTCTTCCTTCATCATTAACTACTCAAATCACACTTCAATTTTACACAAGTCAATGCCCACCCAGAATCCAAACGAAACCACCAAATGCCATACTCATCTTTTGGCACAAAATTCATTTTGAAGGGGATTTTATGCATGTAGCTTATTTATCTAGAGAACTTTGCCAAGCTTGTATACCAAGGAACTTTGTCGAACTTATGCAATTTTAGAAGAGGCGTCTATTACCAATCATCCCAAGAATTGACTATGGAGGAACATTTGGCAATATTATCTAGGTATTGAAAATTGAGCATGTTTTGCTCAATTATTTTCAAAAACAAAATACAATTTGACAAAGGGAGGCTTTAGATACATGAAAAAGATAAATATGAATTACCTATTATTGAACAAGTTCTTCACAACAACATTTGTGTCATCTCGCCAACATGCCATGGTAGAGGATCTCATAACTCACCCTCACTAATAACATTATCATCGACAAGTAATCGGTTGAAATCTCAAGCTCTCTCGAGAATGTAGCAACGACTCCAACCCGGATGAGAAACCTCTGCAGTACAATGCAGATAATGTTTTAAAAGAGTGGGTCCAACCACTTTGCCATGTGAAGAATGCAAGACTAAACTTGCGGATTGAGAATCTAAAAAATAAAACTAACTTTATTTCAATATACGATCATTTTATTGAATCAAAAACTTCATATTTAAAGCGGGGCGAAACTAACAAAACAATTATTACTTTATAGATTATGTTTAAAGTTTAAACAATATTTATCTACATATGTTATTAGTATCGCCAAGGCTGCGTATACACTATAGGTTCCATATTCATTTAATTAGTGAAAACTATTTATATTTTTCCACCAATCAAGAAGTCTTATATTAATTTCATTAAACAAATATACAATTCTCACATTAAAAAGCATTAATAAAGCTACACATTTTTTTAAAAAATAAGTACAAAAAAATATTATCTAAAATTTGATTGGCTTATAATTCAAGATGTTATTCTAGCCTTCAACATTTTCAAGAAAAGAATGACGTCATCAAATTTATTATAAGCATTTATTTAGCAAGATACTCTCAAGTAAATCGGTGGGATTCGCAGTCTCCATAGTAGTGGAATCAAATGCACCATCATTGCCCCCATGGATTTCAAAGGTGAAGGGTTCAAACCACATCAATGTCCTACATAATCTTAGTAATAAAGGTCCTGCACTTTAACTAAGTCATATTTACATCAATGTCGGAGTTATCAACATGCTCCATGAGATACGCAATGATAGTTGGCTAAATAGGCACGATCGAATAATCGCCTCCATTCTACGGAAAACTATGCCAAGCATCTATATAAGCGAAGCCTTAGCCGTGGTCTGATTAACTACTAAACATTTTAGCAAGTCCTCACAGCTTGCAAAAGGTAGTCCCCATGAATCATTAAGGTTACAATAGTGACCCCTAAAAGTAGGGTTTTTAGCACCATGAGCTCAATATTAT
This sequence comes from Taxus wallichiana var. yunnanensis, assembly GCA_018340775.1. Lineage (NCBI taxonomy): Eukaryota > Viridiplantae > Streptophyta > Pinopsida > Cupressales > Taxaceae > Taxus > Taxus wallichiana. The sequence continues at coordinate 444,804,576 of CM031239.1, forward strand.
CGTCCCCTAAATCATGGACCTTGCAGATGGATTCTATGAGATTAAATAGGAGTTTGCTCTCAAGGCCTCGGTAGTATCGGCTACGCCCTAATGTGACAGTACTATCAATTTCTATATGCAATATAGTGTCAACTCAACAATTTACAGGTTGCTCGATTTGCATGCCACGATTAGGGGTTTCAGTATGGTCTCGGAGTTGGATAAATTTAAGGAGACGAGGCCATCTAGAATCGGACTAACAAAAGGATTTTTCGTCTCTTGTTGTCATTGCTCTTATTCGGTGGGCAGTTCTATGGCCGAGATGTATTTCTTTGCAGCACTCATAGTTTATTCTAGCATTAAAGCGGATATAAATAATTTTGCTACATTTATAGGGCCTACTGTATTATTTTCCTCATCAAACTTTTTAGTTGGCACTGCGAGGCAATTTAAAATTTGCAATTACAATCACGAGTTTGGCATACTGTTATGTTATGGAATCTATTCAAGAATCTGTAACATAATTCTTTTGCAATGCTCCTAGGTTAATCTAGAATTAAGGCGGATTTAAAGCTATTTGCTGCATTTTTAGGATCATTTTTTAATTTTTCTTTGAAAGGATTTCTAATTGACATTATGGTGCAATTATAGTGAGTTATCTAGTGTCAAAAATTTTAGGACTAGTTAAATATCTTAATTATTTAATGGAAAACTATCAAGAGTTCGCAAGATAATTCTTTGCGGTGGCTTGATATTAATCTCGGATAAAGGTAATTTTTAAGAGTCGTGTTGTATCTACAGTGTCTTGATTTTTGTTCTTCATATCAAGCTATTTATTTGGCTTGTTACAAGCGGCTGCATAAAACTTCATGCTTACACAAGTGCTTCACCTCCCCCTCCGTCGAGGTTTGCATTCTAACTGCTCTATTTGCCTATACAAACCACCATACAAAGACATGTCTGCTCCACTTATAGTTCAACACTTTGCCACCCCGGAGATCTCCCAAATACAAATCTTTTTTCAAAATTTAAAACCCTCCATCACAGTCCACTACCTAAAAATTACAATACCCGCTTACTCAATCCTCATTCCGGGAAAGAACCACAATTCAAACAGGCATTTTACCCACCACCATCAAATCGGATCCTCGACTATTGCTCCGCTAACTCCACTTTTTAGCCTCACCAATGTATGTATCACACAATATACACAATGTTCATATCAATGAATATACAATACAAAGTATCAAGTGCCCAAGTCAAAGTTAAATAATGTGCACCTGCCCATCAAACCAATTCACCTCGTTGGGCCTTGAAAATAATCCTTGAAGCGTTGCTCTTTGGCCCCACTACCCCTAGTGTATATACATATTATGTATATATATATTTGCCTCTTTGCCTTCAAAGTTGATAACTTTCCTTTTCGTTTTCCAATGAAATTACAACTCCCATTCCAATGGAATTGAAAGTCTTCATCGAACCTCACGACTTGGTTTTCACAGCTAGGCTTGGATTAATATAGCTTCTCTTTTTTACAAACTGGTAAATACTCCGGAAGAGAAGTAAAAAAGGATGGAACAAAATGTCTCGGGTCAATAAATTTTACATCAAGCACCCAAATACATACACATGTAAAATACATTCATTTATTAAGCCTAAAACAGATACTCATTATTCACAACTTCGACCACTCCACATGTATTTCTAATTTTTACATCAGCTAACATTTGGACGATTGCCAACTACTCGTGTTTCTCCAAATGCAACCACCACATCTCCTATGAGATCATTTCAATTTTCACATTTAACACCATACATGATCATTTCAATTGTGGTAGTACTTCGCAACATTGTTGCTCTTGGTATTGTAATATCCCGGATACTATCTCTCTCGAAAGCAATCGGAAAATAATTAATACTTTTCTTGGAAAGTACTCAAGAAATAATCGTATTATTTATGTGTAAAAAGAAACATTGGTATAAAAAAACCCACAAAAAGTCAATCTCATTATAAGAAACTCATATCAGGTTAATTCTTGAATGGCCATAAAAATACTAAACTTATATATTCATCCCACTTTGATACATTAATAGTGCATAGAAATTAATAGGGTACAAAATGATATGATATTTATATTGATATCCACATAATTAAAAATGGATCAATAGAACTTGCACTACAATTTACAATCATAACACAAGAAAAAAACTACCTAAAACATCAACTCCCTAAGAAATCCGTAACATATTTGCAAAGGAGATGTATGCATACAATCCATACATGGAATAACAATATAACGTGCATTGGTACCCAAAGCCAGGGCAGCCAGTACAGAACTCCAATTGGAAAGACATTGTCACATTTTTCCGCTATTTGCATTTTTGCATTTGTTGTAAAAGAATTTCTTCCACCGCATCAATGAAAAGTAAAAGATTTTGTCTCCTTGACAGCTCCACAGTGTTCAAGATTTCCTGATAAAAACACCAACAAAAAAGCAACTTAACAGAATTTTTTTAAGAGATTAAACCTTGTTGATAAGAAAACAACTTTTTAAAATGTGACACAAAATGAAACAATTTAGACCAAGAATTTTTACTGAGATCTAAACAACCCATTTTGTAAACTTTTCTCAGAATATCTTGGCAAACTAGGATTGAGATAATGCTAATGAGATATACTCATTTTCTATCTTCATATACCCGAGGCCTTTGCAAACTACACATTGCCTTTCAAGCTCCATGATGGTATAATTGATTTACACATAAATAAAGGATTGACTTACCATAGCTTTGCAAAGCATAACCAATGAAATGTCACCAGCAGACTCGTCCAGAGGCTTCATAGAAATTAGTTTAAGAGGACTTGTGGATACCGCCAATTTTGAGGAATTTTAATAAAGGCTTTGATTCCTCCAAACACATGGACAGTTATAAATTGATCCCTCTCTGAGTACTGAAACGAGTTCCTGTCAAAAAGAAGGCAAGAAAAAAGCGAAAAAACCAATTTATATGCCCAAAGACGTGATGGTATGATGCATGTCCATTTAAAGTGTAATGTTTACAAAATAGACTATCTAATCAAAATGCATAATTCTTGCATGTGATAAATACATTGTTATTAGCAGATCCCTGGTTTAAATATCATATCAAGAAAAATTCATGTGCCCTATCAACATATGCAATATTGGCTTACATATTGGCCTTATTCTTGCATGAGACATGCATAATTATTAGCAGATCCCTGATTTAAATACAATATCAAGAAAAACTCAAGCACCCTATCAGCATATCCAATTTTGGCTTTACATATTTGCCTTAAACTTGCATGAGATAAATACATTGTTATTAGCAGATACCTGGTTTAAATACGATATCGAGAAAAATCATGCACCCTATCAACATATCCAACATATCCAATTTTGGCTTTACATATTTTCCTTTTTTTTTTTTACTTTTTGCTCTTTTGTTTAGCTCAAAGATAAATTGAAAATTTCCTCGTTATTTGTAATTTTTACTTCGCAGTCTTATTTGCCACAAATTGGTAATTTGTGAGCACTTCAAGGTAATTATTGAATTTTCTTCCATAGCTCAAACTTCTACACAAAAATGTGAGTAGCTCCACATCTTAACAAGTTATCCCTCACAAACATTTACTCTAGAATAGATGTTACCCAACAATACATGTTAAAATGTGTATCCCAAATCAAGCAATGAACAAAACCCCTAAACATACCCATTATGAAAAACAAAGACAAGTTAGGAATGGGAAGACGACTTGAAATTATGGATACAAATCATAAGTACATCTCAACAACTAAATTTTTGTCCACTAAGAGGGGAAATACTGGACCCCTATAACTCATTCAAGATATCTAAAAATGTTTTCACAGGTTTACCAATTACAAAACAGCTGGCATTGACTAGAACCCTCAACTTGGTCACATGCTTCTTCACCAACAAGGGATGCCTTGGAATCATGAAATATTTTATGTAAGAATTTATCCAATTAACAAGAACCAAAATGCTCATGACAATAACATCAGTAGAACAATAGAAGAGGATAAATCATAAAACTATTCCTAAAAGTTAGAAAATCCCAAAAATAAAGTACAAGCTGAACTAGATAAGTTGGTAGCATATCAACTAAATATATATAAGCCAATAGAAAACAAAGAGACAACACAAAACCATGAAAGAACAAAATATAAGTTCATAGATACAAAATGAGCAGTGTTATATGGGGATGCATCACCCCCTACAAAAAAATCGTACGGGACGTCTTGGGCGTCCTAGGGATATATGGACGGGGGAAACACCCCCTATGTTTTCGTGCATGAAAGGATGTCCCAAGAACATCACCCTTCTTAAACTTAGTTGGATATGTTGGGGACATAAAAACATCCCCAACGTCATGTCCCTGTTTTTACAGTGCTTTAAAAAAATAGTTTTGAGCCAAAAAAAAGGAAAAATTAAATAAAAACATAATAGACAAACCCTAACCCTAAAAGTGCCACTATTAACTTATAAAATGAGTATGGCATCATTTCATATCACAATTCAATATTCACACTTAAAGTAAGTTGAACAAAGAGAAAAAGATAAGAGGAAGAGGAAGAGCACCTGCAAAAGAAAGAGCAAGAGCAACTAATAAGTGCAACTAGCAAGGAGGTATTGATTTGTTTACTGTAATGTCCCTTTCTAGGGATGAACCTGAAAATAAGGGTTTGAGCTCAAACCCCAAATGAGAGGAATCTGATTTTTGCAAGGCAGCTCTAAAATCCTAGCAACGAACAGAAACCACATTTTTAGGGCATCACACACCCTTCAAAACCAGCTAAAAATAAGTGTATAAATCCTCATGTGGCAGCGAACTGTAATGGCACTTAATGGCATCAATTTCCATGCAACAAACAGCGAGGTATTTATTTGTTTATTGTATTGTCCCTTTCTAGGGTTGAAACTGAAAATAAGGGTTTGAGATCAAACCCTTATGAGAGGAATCAGAATTTTTGCAAGGCACCTCTAAATCTCATCAACGAACAGAAACCACATTTTTAGGGCATCACACACGCTTCAAAACTAGCTGAAATTAAGTGTATAAATCATCCTATGGCAGCGAACTATAATGGCACTAAATGACATAAATTACCATGCAATAACAAACTGAAAATGACAGAGAATGATTCCAAATATACAATCCAACCATGAACATATTTATCCAACCAATATATCATTGTCAAAAATAACCCCCTTGGTTATTTAAACAACTTGCAGATCTAGCTTGGCTCGCATCATGTTTACAAGTTGCGCGCATCGTTGGTTTTCTTCCTAGTGCATTTCCTTGGTTGGAGTTCTCCGCGCGCTTTCCCTACTACTTCCTTTTCCTTCGCTTCCTTTTGCACACTTTTCGTGCACTCCGCTTTCCCCTCGCATTCTTCTATCTCCTTCCATTTTCACCTTTTGCGCACAGTCTCCACATCCGCTTTCATTCTCCAGCTATTGCATACTTCCCCGCACGCACTGCAGGACTTGTCTTACTTTCAAGTCCCCGATACCTTGTTTCCATGCCTCTTCTTCCCAAGCCCTATGCATCCCACGCACGCAATCGTTCCCTCTCGCATCTCCTTCCCCGCGTTTATGTTTTGTGTGCCTTCCCCTTCCTCCTCTTGGAAAGCTCCCCGCACGCCATCTTCTTCCAATGCCCACATCTTGCATATTTGCATGGCTTAGCAAATATGCATCCCTTTCCTCTCCCTCGTGCATTCTCTTTCGCGCACGCTCGCAAACTTCTGCATTCTTCCCTCTTACACCTCAAGTTCTTGCACGTGCGCCAATGCTTTGCACCTTCTGCCAACCATCATGTGCCACCACGTGTCCATCCTGGGACTTTTCGGATAAAGCACACTCATGTGGACAAGTTAAAAAGCCTTAGCTATGTGCTAATCCTTATAGCGAATGAATGTGCAACACGTTGTAGAAGCAAACAAACAGACACCAACCAACTCGACACTGTTATCAACCAAATCGTGTCACGTATCTTGTGTTTTCATCTTGTACTTGCAAAAACTTCAAATCGCCATAACTTCCTCCACAGAGCTTGAAATTATGCGCGCTTGGTCTTTTTGGAAAGCCAATGACGTGGGCTACACTCTAGGGTTTTCAAAATCAGATTTAGGCGGGATTTGGTAGGTGAAAACAAGGAATCAAGATTTCAGTCATTAATGCACACATCCAGTCACTCAACCACCCAGATTTGATCAGATTTGGCCTCTTTCCTTCTTCCACAAGTTACCTAACATGGGAGGCGGATCTCGATTCTAACAGTAAGTTTGCAGGCATTTAATGCCTCTTGTTGGTGGTTGTGATTGGAAATCCGAGTTTCCCTCTCTTTTCCCTCCTCTTCTCTCTATATAATGTTGAATAATGCTCATATGAAAAGGTGTGACTCTCTTGGTTTGCAAGAGCATTATTCAAAATAGTGTTCCTTTGCATTTTGAGTTGCACAGCCTTAGATTTGGCTCTCTTCATGTGGATACTTACCTCTTTCCACCATTGTAATAGACTGTGCATCATTTGGAAGCAATAAAAGTCTTGTTTTGTGGCTATTCTCTCCCTAACTCATATTCTATTGCATTTTCTTGCCTTTCCTTTGTAGTATTGGTTTGCTATGAATATTTTATGTCCTCGCAAGTTTCTCTTTTCTTGTGCTCCATGAAAGTGAGTGTGTGAGTATTGTTTCAGACTGTGGCACGCATGTCTGCCCTCCTTGTGCACATTTTCCCTTATTTTAACTCATCTAAGAGTGTTCATCCCCTTCTTTCTGGTACTATCACCTCCCTCTAGCTTAGGATTTCTCTTTATGTATCTCCTCCTCACCTTGGTCCCTTGGAGTATTAGAGTAGAGTTAGATAGTTGCATTTCACTTCCTAGGAGTTGTAGCGGTAGAAATAGGCGGAGAGAAGTCGGCCTTCTCGGAGGTCTCTCTCAAACGCAAGCTCCCACAACTTAGAGACAGTCCCATGTTGCCTCAAAGCCCCAAATCATCCCGATTTGGGATGGGTGCTGGTTTGAGCCCCAACATATACTTCAAAATAAATCAAAAATAAGAGATAAATCACATATGTAATTAATTAAATAATAGCAGAAGTACAATTCACATTAAGGGTTTGAAATGAGGATTCCAAAACCCCAAAAATACCAATAAAATGAGAAATCAGCCTTATAAATTATGAGGAAAGTGAATAACAGCTCCAATGGCCCAAATGTGCCCTAGAAGGCACTAAACCCTTCCTCCACCCAAGTCGCTACCCTAGGAGAGGGTCCAAAATAAATGTAGAAACGTTAATAGCTCTTCCTCCTTCAAACCCTAGCTGCAAACCAGCAACATCACCTTCTTTGAGGCCCCTAGGAACCACCAATTGGAGATTTTTCGTTCTCCAACTTGCACACGAAAGGATTTTGTCTTCCTTGTAAGTAACACAAAAGGGTTTTCGTCCTCAAGTGGAAAAGAATTGAGCAATCAGCCCAAAAACCAAGTGTAAAATTATGATAAGATAGATGCCCAAAATGAGTCCAAACGACCCCTTATATATCTTCTTGGTGGCGCCAAAGATCAATTAGGGAGTCTTTCCCATGACCGACCTCATAAGGATGTTTGCTTTCAACTTTAAAATTGGCTTTGCATCACTTGGACCCAGCCGATTTGCCTCATAAGAGAAAACATGAAAGAAGAATATAAATGCTCTCAAAAAAGAATAAAAAACAAAACAAACACTCCCATTGCTCACCTCTTTCTTGCCCATGGGAAGTGGAAAGGGCTAGAAGTCTTAAAACGAACTAGTTTGAAAAAGGGGACATCACATTTACATACTACTCATTAGTTTTTAAAATTTATATTGAAAATATAAAATTTAATTAAAGAAACCAACTTGTTTGTAAAAGAACTAGAAACAAAGAACAAAATTGTTGTTTTGTATTTGTAATTGTTATTTTTGTAAGTACATACTACATACTACATTGTAAAATTGTTTTCAATTTTTAGTGTTACAAAACGGGTTTCTAACTTGAGGGTTAGTTTGTAGAATTGCATTTATAATTGTTGTTTTAAAGTTTTTGTATGTACATTCACATTGTAAAGTTGTTTTTAGTTCTTAGTATTTTAATAAATATACAAAATGCATAGGGTTTCGTTGTTAGAATTTATTTTATTTTATTAGAATTCATTGATTGTTTTCTTTACTCATTACAACCTCAACAATCAAAGGAGGAAATGATTGAGAAAGGGGGAAGTGTCAGTGGTGACATAGTGGGGATGAGGGGGGCAAAGAAGTGAGGCTACATGTAATGGCAACGCCTTGAATGGATGTTCGATTCAGAATCGCTACCAATGGGCCCTCTCAAATGTTGGCCGAATTTATCATGGGACCATTTGATAAAAGGATGTAATTGCAACGATTTTCTCACGTAGTTGCGAAACCTCGCGTCTAGAGGGGGAGTAAATTATGGAAGTACAATGTGTTCATATACTTGGCATGCCAACATCACGGGACCAATGAACACTTGTTGCACTTGACAAGAAGGGAGGTTGGTATTTGTAAACCTCTTTCACTTGATCCAAGAGTAAAGATGGTAAAAATAACAATGGAAATACAACAAACAACATCCCGTGTTCGGTGGTACTAGTACTAACACTACCACCCCTTGTAGCTCTGTAAGACTTACAAGAATGCTTTTTAAGTTCTAGTTTTGGGATGACAAAAGTGGAAAGCAGAGGGAAGAGAAAGGTCATGGGGTTGCCCCAATCCAATCAGTAGATATGTTTGATTCAAAGGCAAGGGAAGAGGTCGATGATGTTATTGGAAAAAAATATGCTCTTTGGGATCCCATTTAATGTCACTCCCTCTCCTTATCACAATGAGGCTATAGCCAAGGTAACAAAACCAAGTTTAAATTATGTGCCCTCTAGAGACACCAAACTTAGGACAAAAATCTTGGATAGAAACTATTACAAGGTTAATTTATTAATTGAAGAGTTGAGGACCACATAAGTATCACATGGATGCAACATTGTCATCAATGGGTGGACAAATAGTAGACACCGCCCACTCATCAATATCCTTGCCACCGATATGGACCATATTTCTTTAGAGAAGTTTATTGTTCAGGAAGCATAAAGATGTCAAGTTTCAGTTTCAGATTTTGAATGAAGCCATTAAGGAGGTTGGCCTAGAAAAATGTCACACAAGTAATCACAAATGCAACTTGTGTCCAGGTAGTAGCCAAGCTAGTAGAGGGTACCTTCAAACATATTTTTGGACCTAGTGTTGCATGCATGCCATGAACAATGCAATGAAAAACATAGGAAAAATTCAAAGCGTGAAAAATATAGTGGCCAAGGTTAGGGAGGGGCAAATGTTCATATGCAATCACCACACATCATTGGCACTTTTCCTAAGTTATTCAATGAAGGACTTTCTTCAAATCAATTCACACATGTTTTGCTTCCTTTTTTATTTTGTTGGAAAGAAAGTTTGAGTTACAAGAGACCCTCCAGTTGTGATTATGACATAGGATTGGACTAAGTGGAAAGAGTCCAAGACAGAGCAAGGGAAGAGAGTGAAGGAAGTGGTGGTCAAGGAAACATTTTGGTCGATGTGAAATACATCACATCAATTAAACCTCCAGCTTTTAGTGTCATCAAATATGGGGATTCTAATAGTCTCAATCTTGGTGAGATATATGAGTGCATTGACATCGTGCTTGGCCAAATCAAGGCAGTTATTCGGGTAAGGGACCCCACTCAAGTTTTACCATGAGCATATTCAAAGCATATAATTCAACATAGATGGGAAAAGTTGAACGCGCCACTCAGTAGAAGATGGGCAAGCGCGTCCAAGGAGTATTTGTACGGTGGGAGGCGGTCCATTTGAATCCTAAAAGAACAAAGGAGACGTGAGACTGCAGGCGTACCAGCGAAATGCGGGAAGAACCACTTTGTGGATGGAAAGAGCGGCGGCCTCGGAGGAACGGTAGGCAAGGTAGAGATACCTATCCCTACCTGCAGAAGAATTTGAAAGTCCCCGAATGCGATGCAAAAGCGAAACAAGGCCAAAAATAGTCTCTAGTCTAAAAGGGCGAGCCCCGAACTCAGCCAAGAGGATATTGTGTGGAACTGTCTCTTTGCACTGATGATGCGTCTGAGCATGAGGATTTGGACTTGCTCGACAGTAGCCCAATTGGAATCAAGCAGGGATGGCCCCAAATCTCAAACCCATAGAGGACCGTGGGCCTCACAAGGGAATCAGAGAGAGACATCTTCGACTAGAATGTCCTGGAAGTGGTGGCGGAAGCACTACCTCTCCAAGATTTCCAATAAGCCATACCCCTTGTTGACGCAGGGTCAAGAAGCGAGTCGGAGACAAAAACGGGGCCTGCTAAATAAGACTCCTAGGTAGGTGTAAGAGCTAGTGATCTCAATCTCTTCCCCTCTTTAAAAGAAGAGGAAGTTAGAAGTCCTCAGCGCATTGAAGATCATGACCTTTGTTTTACCAAGGTTAACTATCAATTGTCTGTGGTTGCAAAAGAGGGCTAAGGTATCTCGCTGTCTCTGAAGTCCCTCCGTGGAAAAGGCAAGGAGGACTACATCATCCGCAAAAAGGAGGATGCAGATTGACACCTAGTGAAGAAGGCAAGAGAAGCACCGGTGTAAAATCAGTCGACCTTGTAAGAATAAGAAACCAACATGGCCATCACTCCAACACAAACCAGAAGGGCAACTTACTCGAACCTGGGTATTAAGAAGCAATGGATACTTGATGCTCCCGAGGAAATCCAAAAAGTGTGATAACAGAGAAATACAAGTACAGATATTGCAGACAATTTTCTATCAAAAGAAGTCAAGGAATACTGAAACTCTGAAATAAGGTGTGATTTGCATAGAGAAAAACAGCACAGACAATGTAGTAATTCTTATTTCTCCAAACCATCAGCTCTGTTAGGACAGTCTTATGAGACAAAAGAAGTCAACAAATACTGAAACTGTGAAATAATCGCAATTTGTGTAGACGAAAACAACACAGACAATGTGGAAATTCTTATCTCTCTGCACCATCTCCTGCCTTTCATCAGTCTTAAGAATCCTGTTTCTGCAATAATGCCAATGATGTCCTGTCACAGTCTGTCCTACATCATCTTTTGTGTAGAAGTTGCAGCTTCAAGATGGTTAGCCTTGAATTGCAGCTATATTTTTGGAACCCTTGTTCCTAATCTTTTGAATGAATTATTCCATGTAAATAGCTCCTTTTATTCTTGTAGAGAGCTTGTTTTTCTTGTACTACTACTTTCTCCTAGCTACAGGTGTCAACCTTTAAAAATTTGAATATATAAGACACCAATTTGTTGTCCAAATGTGTTTCCATAACAAAAACATGTTCATCGGTTGGGCACCGGAGAAAAATAACAAAGTATGCTTCTTGCAAAAATTGTGCCATTATATATAATTATTGAAGCCAATGAGGTTTTTTTTTTTTTTTAAGCGTATATATTATTCAAAACTATGAAACAAATTGATTTTTTAAAAGAAAAACACTTTTTGACAAGCTTATGCCGCGAGGGATGTCTAGGGGTCTTCGGGACAAATCAAAAGACCTCTAGAAGTCTTTAGACAGCCAGGAGGAGCCTTCAAGACAGGTTGAGAGACTTCTGGAAGTCTTTGCCACGTCCTAGGGATGTCCCCAAATCCCCAAAATGGGCGGACATCTCAGAAATGTCACCTCTCTAAGGGAAACTTTTTGGGGATGTCCCCTCCTATAGGTGGTGGTGGGGGGCGACAAGGGGACATTTCCCAACCAACCCCGAGTCTCGGATATGTTCCCCCTCAGGAGATATAATGTCCCCAAATGGACAAATTTTGCCCCCAAATGGGACAACAAATCTGATTCCTAAAAAAAATAGAATATTTACTTGATAAAATTACTGTAGATCTGATTTATTCATGGAAAATGTGACTTGCCTAGGAGATTAGAGGCACTCAAAACTGAAGTAAAATCATTGTATTCTTTACCAAAACAGATCAGCTATTTTTAATTAGGCAAGAACACTAGAAAAATACCAGATTTGGATCAAATAGGGCTGGAATTTTATTTATAAAAATCTGCAGAATGAGAATTACAGACTTAGCTGGAAATAGAATTTCCTCAGCCCAAAACAGAAGCAAATCAGCTGATCTTAGCTTCTAAAAATCTGATTCTGGAACAGAAATTCAAATCTGGTCCAAACATGCCCTAGATCACTCACAAATGGTCCCAAGGTAGGTCGCTCCACTGTAGGAAAGCTGGAAATGAAGGATAGAAATCAGCAACAATCTTCTACCTTCAAACCCTTGCTAGAATCAACACAATTTTTATTGTTGTAACTACGTCATGTGCCATGGGGTATGGAACACAGCATTGGGCAATGCATTTACACCAATGGCCTTCTATTTAACCTCATTCTGTCACCATACTTGCGGGAAGTAGTGAAAGGAATCAATGAAGGCCCTAAAGGGTACACAATGCATGGTTATGAAAAGGTATGCACCACATTTTTGTACAGAGAAAAATAATATGTGAATAATTCATAGCAGCACACTAGGGGTTCTTGGATCACGACAAAGGTATACATCATTTCCAATGGATGGTAAAATTGCAAAAGTATGCACTTAATGAATATGATTGCAGTGTGCCATAAAGGGGCAATATTTTTAGGGTAGATTATTGTGAGGATGAGATTGAATATGCAAAATTCATCGCAAATATCCTCATAGAATTCAATGATTCAATGGGATCTCAAAATGTCGTCCATGTAATAATGATCAATCCTAAAAAAATACATAGCTATAAGGTTGTTGATGCAGATGAGGTGCCGACATATATTATGGACACCTCATGACATTCAATCACTCAAATGATGCAAACTTTGGGCAGCCAAATCAAGGGGATTAAGAAAGTTTATACAAAGGCCAACAAGATCCAAATGATAGTGCCCAATCATCACATGTCATAGATTATCTTCATGTCCAAATATCTATACTTTTCTTAATTTACTTCAATACATTTTTTTAACTTAAAATCTTCATCATCTACTTTTATTTTTAAATTTAAAAACAAAGAAGATGATGTAACCTGTAGAGTTTTAACGCTTCTCACACTTCATATTCTTATTCTATTGTAAAAATTGAAACTTATTTTAATTTCCTATAAGATTGTTAAGATTAGATTAGATTCCAACACAATTGTCTCAAATGACTTGTGAAGGTGTGAAAGGTATTGTGTGATATAGTTATTAACAACCTTTGCGCTGGATGGAGACAGTCAAACACAAAAGTGGCCCCAAAAATGAAAAGTTTGATACTAGATAATGATTTGTGGGCTTGTGTGAGTTACTTTCTTCGTTTCATTGGGCCCATCATAATTATGATCAGATTTGCAGATATGGATCAGCCACTATTGGATGAAATTTATGATGGTATCAACTCAAAAATCGAAAATATGAGGGACAATATAATAGTGGAAAAGCAAGATCCTCTTTAAATATTTTTCAAGCCATTAATTTTTTTGAACAATGGAGCAATATGACCACTCTGCTGCATCTCTTTGCATTTGACTTGATTCCAAAATACTACAGCACTAAGATACTTGCCTTTGGAACAATGAGAACACCTAACAAAAGCCATGAAAATATGCAACTCATTACTTGAACAGTTCAATTAGTTTGCAATCTACCTGAAAGTTACCAAGCAAGACAATAGGCCAGTCCACAAAAACATAGAAAATGTGTTGGTCTACTTGAAGGCCTCCTCAACAAAGCAAATGAAAAAAACAAGAGGAAACTCGGACCATCCTATACAATCATTGCAGTGCTACTACAAGTTGTATAAGTCACCCTACATAATAAATTCTCGGCATTCAATTCCCATGTAAAGTGAGTCACCATAATTATATTATAGTGATCTTTTTTTCAAATATAACCGAGCTTTAATACCCTTTAAGTAGTGTTGTAACATGTTGCATATGCAATATCCATACAATGTCTGATTTAGTAATGGTGAGATACAGAACATTACCAACAAGTTGTCAATACAATGTGGCATCACTTTCTCTAAGTCAGATTAAGTGTTCAACTTCATTCCAACTTCAAATTGTGTGGCAGCAAGTGTACAATCAGGCATCCTAAAAAAATTCTGCGCATCTAGAGCGTTACTTGGATTTAGATAATGGTATTCTTACTTGCACTTGCCAAGCATGTACCTTACAAAATCTATTATATAAAACAAAATTCTAATTGTGTTAATGTCTAAACACATGGTGTTGGAGGGATTTTTAACACTGAATATGCCCAATGGAAGCACATAAAAACCAGTAACAGTTAGGGAATGTCACCTATCGACAGGGTGACATTCCTCTACGTTGAGAGGGGCAGTTCCCTTGTATGATGGGATTTTTATATTTTTGGTGATTTTAACCAGAAAGCACAAAAGGGCAACAAAATTTGAAAAGGGAAAGAAAGAAGGGGAAAAAGAAGAATGACAAATCTACAACAGATTGGAAACAGAGAACTGCACAAAACAGAACCTCTCTATCTAGCACGAAGGGCAGAATACAATGATAAATGCAAAACCATAAAGCACAAAGTCTTTATCGCCTCCGGAATGCGTGGATATGGCACAAAGTCCATGTACCTTGACAACCAACACAAAGTCTGAATACCAGGGCATCAAACACACAATGGAGTAGCAGCATTAATGATATTGTCCAATCATAAACAAAATGGCAGATTTTATAATTGAGGAACATTAATACAGTGGTTAGAAAAGTATTGTATTCATTAGAGTAGGAAGAAAAATAAAGGACACAAAGTTACATTTATCGTTCTCCAAAAGAGGAGCGGATAAAGAGACACCCAAAAAAAAAGAGTTTGTACTACAATTACATCACAGCCTTAAATAGGCATATTTACCCAAAAGTAGTTACATAACTATTTCTAACCTATTTTAGACTTAACCCAACTATTGACCTATCTTCATGTTATTCCAACTTGAGTATTACATGATATTCAACCAATTATGATATTTCAATTAATTCAATAAATGAATTAAAGTATTACACATTATACTTTTGAAAGGCCTTTTTAAGAGATTCATACACCCACATAGGTCCTGCACAGAAATAGGGGTTGTTAACAACTTTGGATCCTACACTACTTAATGTTGATTTCATAGTATCCACAGATCTAAGACCAGTACCATCAGTATTTCTCTGTACCAAGGATGCCACTTTAGTTGCAGCAGTGTTTCTGATGTGATACTGCTCATCCAGCTCTTTGTCTTTGATTAGTGCAGCTTTACTCACAGTGTATCCTTTGGGAGCATTGTTGTAACTACATCATGTGCCATGGCAAAGAAGATAAAAGACTTCATTTGTGCACACATACCTTTGGTAAATTTTATCTAAATTGAATTTTTGGGTTGTTGCTCATTTTTCTCTCCACTCTTGGGAGAAAATCCAAGTGTGTGGCTATTTCCAAGAAGGACGAAAACCCTTCTTGTGTCTGGTTGGAGGACGAAAACCCTCCATCCTCGAGTGATTTGAAGTCATATTGCAAATTTGGGCATCTAAGGAAAAAAGAAGTCATTTTCAGACTTTTACATGCATTGTTGAGCCTCTCCTAGGAGGAGCAACTTACATTGGTGTATAATTTGATGCTTTCTAGGGCAAGAAAATCAAATTTGTTTTCACAATTGGCTTCCTCATAATTTATAAAGCCAGAATCTATAATTCTTTGTCAATTTTGGGGTTTCCAAACCCTTATTTCATAATTTTCTGGGAGCTGCACTTTTGTTGATTATAATTAATTTTCCAGCAATGTTTTCTATCAAATTTTACATTGGAAAGTGGCTTGGTTGATTCCTAAAATACTTATATACATTTTGTCAAAGTTATTTGTGGAGTTTCAAGTGTTTTTCATTCATTTCCGTACTGTTGTTCTAAAAATCTGATCGCTGTTCTGAACTGGTTTTAATTTTCAGTTTGCTGGTCTGAAAATCAGAATTAATATTATTGGGGTTTGTGCTAATTCCTTGTTCTTCCGTTGAAGTCCCAAAAGGGACATTACACTACATCTTGTTCATCCACTTGAGCTCTTAATCCTCTTGCAAAATATGTCTGCTACATTTAAAGCAGTATTAGTAACCAGCTCAACCTCACCAATTGTAGTTGTAGTAATGGAATATGACAAAACTTGAATGGAATCATCATTAGCAACGACAATAAAACCTTCATCAAACAAAGCACTTCTCTTATTATATGATTTTTCATGTTTTGAAGAATATACAATTTATAGTCTTTAGACACTTTATGTCACTCTTCTTAGCTAGCTTTTGCCTTTTCTTCTCGAAATAAGGGCATTAGCATTACAACCAAAGACTCAATCAAAAGTGAGAGAAATTACACTTCCTACCAACCCAAGCTTCTTTCGGGTGCTACTCAAAAGTATGGTGTGCAAATTGCTACAATTGTAATGTCCCTTTTTCCCACTAGAGGATCAAAATTCGGACTTCTTGCAATTCTTTTCCATGGCAAAGAAGTAGAGGAGTTGGAAAAGGAAATTGAGCTCCCTTTTGCATTTGCTTTTCTAATTTTAATGTTTTCTTTTTAGTGTAATTATGTGTTTAGCAGGTCGGTTGGGCTTAAGGCATTTGAAGAGGCTTAATAAAATAATATAACATCTTCCTATGGGTCGGCCATCTTTTTCCTAGCTTTGCCGCCAAAGGAAGGGGTATAAAAGGAAGTGAAAGCCTCATTTTGCACATCATCTATCTTAGAACATTTCCTCTATTAGACTTAATAGCTGGTTGCTCTTGGTTCTTCCACTCTTGGACAAAAACCCAAGTGTGTAGCATCTCCTAGAAGGATGAAAACCCTTCTAGTGGTTTATGGGGACGGAAACCCTCCTATCTTGTGTGAGCTTGAAGGATTGTTGCAGATTTGAGGAAAAGAAATCATATTCAGATTTGTATTTGCATTGAGAGGCCTCTCCTAGGTGGAGCGACCTACCTTGGAGTGAAGTTTGGTGCCTTAGAGGGCATATATTTGATATTTCACTTCATTTTCAGATTTGCCTATATTTATAAAGTTGGAATCTACTTTCTTGTGAATTTTTGGGGTTTCTAAACCCTCATTTCATAATTATTTTGGAGTTGTACTTCTGCTGGTTTTATTTAATTTTCAGCTGAGCATATGCATGTCTTTTTGGGTTGAAAACAATTCTAGAATATCTCTAAAAGGTTTATAAAAATTGTGGATGCATTGCTAGTTGATATTTTGCGTGAAATTGTAAATTTTCATACTGTTGTTCCTAAGTTATGTTCGTTGTCCTAAATCTGGGAGTTATTTCAGTTTGTCGATTTTAAAATCAGATTTTTTTGCTTTGGGGTTTGAGCTAATTTCCTTCGTTGTGGTTTCATCCCTTGAAAGGGATATTACAGTGGTATCAGAGCTCGGATCTTCAAAGGCCGAGGGTTTCAATGGAAGAAGGCAACAAGGGTTTCCTTTACTACCAAAGAAGAAGAAAGGCGGACCAGCCAAGGGAAGAAGACAATGTGGTTGATCAAGACTCTCAAGAAGCCAAAGTTGACAAGTTGATTGCCGGCCAAGAGAGACTAGCGAGATACAATGGATTTTCTAGCCCTATCCCTCCAAAAGATAATTGAACCTAGGGTTCAAAATGGTGATGGTAGCTCATCTGGAGCTAACAATACACAACGACCTATGGGATCAGCCCACGGATCCGTTACAAAGCCCACTTTCCTTCCTAGAGAAGAAGTTATTCCGGAGGATGAAACAAGGCCCTCCACTGGACAGAACATTGCCACAAGCTATGAGGAGTATATGGCTCTTCCAAGGGAAATTCGTGAGGCTATTTCACTCATTGAATTCATTGGAGTGAATAGAGGAAGACCTAGGCCCAAGCCTAGACATCACATGCCACAAAAGGAGGTTCAAAATGTGTTGGGAAAGATGACTTTTCCACATTTGACGGATCAGCCAAAGGGTCAGCTAGAGCTTGGATTCAGAAGTTGAATACATATTTGTCTTTGAAGCCTATGATGGAGGAGGATGCTATCAAGTTTGCTACATTGCATCTTGAAGGAATTGCTCATGAATGGTGGTTTCATGGGTTAGTGACACAAGGGCATAATGAGATACATGCCTATGATGAGTTTTGTCAAAGACTCATTGATCGATTTGATAGAGTTGATCCGGAAGTTCACTTTCGTGAGCTTGCACATTTGAGACAACAAGGCACGGTAGAGGAGTATGTGACAGAGTTCCAAAGACTTTCCGTTATGATCACGGATGTGTCAGAAAGAAGGCTTATAGTGCTTTTCGTTGAAGGTTTGATTGAACCCCTCAAGGGTTTGGTTCGAGCCTTTGATCCATTGTCTCTTCAAGAGGCAATTAAGAAGGCTTTAGATCTTGAAGGTGCTGCTCCAAAAACAGCAGCGAACAACAGTCTTCCTAAGGTGAATTCGAGTGGAGGACAGCCCACTAGGCAGCCTAGAAACTTCCCTTTGGACCAGCCAAAGAAGCCACTCCAAAAGGTGCCAAGTACTCACACGGAGCTGCCCAAAACCAGCAATGAAAAGGAATCTAGAAATGAACTTCGAAGGAAGAATTTGTGCTTCTCATGCAAGGATCCATGGACTCCAGGGCATCGTTGTTTGGGCAAAGGTAAAGTGCATTACATTGAAGTATTTTTTGATTGTGATGATGATGAAAGCAATGTTGATGAAGCTAAGCATGATAGTATGCCGGAATATGGAAAAGGTGGATAGCACTCTTGCTACCTTGATGGGAGCACCTAGTTACAATTCATTTCATATGAAGGGTAATCTACAAGGGCACAAAGTCACAATTTTGATTGATGGGGGAGCCACTCACAACTTCATAGATGCATGCTTGGTGGCCAACTTGAAATTGAAGGTTGAAGACTTCAAAGGATTCATTGTTAAGATAGCGGATGGTCACTCTATGCAATGTACCAAGAAGTGTTCTCAACTCCATGTTGCATTGGAACCATATGAGGTATGTGCTGATTTCTATGTGATTAACATGGCTGATTTGGGTATCGTGCTTGGAGTTCAATGGTTGCATTCGTTGGGAGAGCTCACTCTCAACTATCAAAGCATGGAGATAAGTTTCATGGACAAAGGTAAAAAGATTACTTTGCAAGGTATGCTTCCGGAAACACCCCAAATTAATTATTTGGTAGAAGATACTATTTCATGGGAGTCACATTTTTGTTCTTTATTTAAGATTACAGTGGATTGTAAGTCATTAATTACAGCTGAGTATGTAAAGAACAAGTTTGTTAATGTTGTTTTTGAAGGAGAAATAATGGATGAAAGACACAAGGTGATGGAGGGGCCTATCCTTTACAAAAACCATGTCTATTTGGTACCCGAATCAAGGGTGAAGAACAAGATCTTGGGGGCTGTTCATGATACTCCATGAGCTGATCATCCGGACCACTTCATGAAACATAACAAGGGTGAAGTAAAAATTTCAGTTTTTCTCTTTGCTTATGAAATTTGATGAGAGAGAATGTTAACATGACATGTTTAAGGAAGCATACGCTCGAGGAAATTCTGATTTTTCTCTCTATGGATTGTTAACCCATAGTTCCATGAGAGAACCAAAAGCATGGGCAAAAGGAAATAATTATGATAAACTTGCAACTGTTCACATGACCACCAAAGAAGAGAATGATGGTTCTATTTTTCAATTTTATGACCCCATGATAAGGTATGGATTTCGCTTTGACTACCTTGCTTGCATTTCAGCTGAGTCACACAATGTTTGGAGGTATCTAGAAATCCTAATTTTGGAGGAACTTGCCCTCAAAATTCATATGGAGTTTGAGTTCCACTTGAAAAATGATGAAATCAAAATTCATGGGATTTCTAGAGAAGCTAATTTTCTCGAGTTTAAGGCCAAGATAACTGCTGATTTTAATTGTAGACCTGTTGTTCGTAAATTTTCACAATATATGCATCAAATTTCATGGAGTTGTTTTTCTTCGTGAGATTTCAGTTTGGTAATTGTTATGCCATGGTCATAGGGCTGAGTTTGCAAAAATCAGATTTGGGGCTGCCATTAACAGCCATGAACAGCAGTGTGTTTCCAATTTTGAAGAGCATTCTGTCATGGAATGTTGAGGGAAGAAGATCTCAGCTGAAAGGAGGAACAAAATCAGATTATGATGTGTTATTTTCAGACTTGAACATTCTGATTTTGGAAGAAAAATGCATGATTACAGCTGTTTTTGGGACAGCACTATTGAAGTTAAGGGAAAGCCTAATGTGGTTGCGGATGCTTTATCAAGGATGCCACCTCCTACTTCATTAGAGGATGTGGAACTTCAAAGTGAGGGGAATGAAGAGTACAGGACAGCAGATACATTGGGTTTGCAATTGCTTGGGGACAAGCAATTTTGGGAAGGGAGGACTGTAATGTCCCTTTTTCCCACTTGAGGATCAGAATTTGGACTTCTTTCCATTCCTTTTCCATGGAAAAGAAGTAGAGAAGTTGGAAAAGAAAATTGAGCTCCCATTTTCATTTGTTTTTCTAATCTTACAGTTTTCTTTTTAGTGTAATTATGTGTTTAACAGGTCGGTTGGGCTTAAGACATTTGAAGAGGCTTGATAAAATACTATAACATCTTCTTATGGGTCAGCCATGTCTTTCCTAGCTTTGGCGCCAAAGAAATGGGTATGAAAGGAAGTGAAGGCCTCATTTTGCACATCATCTATCTTGGCGCATTTTCTCTATTAGACTTAAGAGATAGTAGTTCTTGATTCTTCCACTCTTGGGCGAAAACCCAAGTGTGTGGCATCTCCTAGAAGGACGAAAACCCTTCTAGTGGTTTATAGGGGACGGAAACCCTCCTATCTTGTGTGAGATTGAAAGAGTGTTGCAAATTTGAGGAAAATAAATCATATTCAGATTTGTATTTGCATTGAGAGGCCTCTCCTAGGTGGAGCGACCTACCTTGGAGTGAAGTTTGGTGCCCTAGAAGGCATATAATTGATATTTCACTTCATTTTCAGATTTTCCTATATTTATAAAGCCGGAATCTACTTTCTTGTGAATTTTTGGGGTTTCTAAACCCTTAATTAATAATTTTCGAACTGGATTCCTGGTTTTATTTAATTTTCAGCTGAGCATATGCATGTCTTTTTGGGTTGAAAACAGTTCTAGAATATCTCTAAAAGGTTTATATAAATTGTGGATGCATTGCTAGTTGATATTTTGGGTGAAATTGTGAATTTTCATACTGTTGTTCCTAAGTTCTGTTCATTGTCCTAAATCTGGGATTTATTTCAGTCTGCTGATTTAAAAATCAGATTTGTTTGCTTTGGGGTTTGAGCTAATTTCCTTGATTGTGGTTTCATCCCTTGAAAGGGATATTACAACAGCACAAAATTTAACTTCTGCATTCCTAGAGTGTAGCTTACACCTAACCATTTCTATCCAAGTTGTAGTCTTTTTTTGTCCACTTCTTTTAGATGAGGTAGGTAAGCAACTACATATTCTTTCCTTAATGCCATTTTCTTTGGAACAGTTCAAAAATAATATTATTCACATATTTGGAGCCTATATCTATTGTATTTAGGGAATTTTCACTTTGCTTTTCAATCAATACCTCAATTTTTTTAATATATTAAGCGCTTTATCTACATTTTCAAAATATACCCACAAAATTTTCAACTATAGTCATCAGTGACAGTAAACACATACTGCAGACCTGCAATTAAAGGTATTTAGATTAGACACATCAAATCACTATGAACCATGTGCAAAGAAATGTGGGCTACTTATTAATTTCCTGAAGCAATCTTTCCACATGCTTCATGATATTTTCAATCATCCATTATCACCAAAACATTCCCTTTCCTTAGCAAGTCACTTCTCTTACTCCTAAAATTTAGCACACATATACTCAAGTTCAATATCTTTCATTTTTCAGAAGTAATGTGGCCTCATACAACTGGTTGATAGCCTCGTGCAAGATTTTCAAAAATCACTTGCCCAAATTCTTTGTCATCAAGAGCCTTGCCAAGGGGAGCTATCTCTTGTGTAACTGTAAGTCTCATGTTATGCAGTTCAGTAGTAAGATTATGGATCCAAACGGACAACTATTCCAACATATCTCACACTTTGATTTCGATTCACTCGTTGCGTAATTTAGGGAATACATTATGAGATTGCTTTATCCAAGCAATTACCATTTGTCTCTCATTTTTAAATTATCTTGATCTTTTCCTAGATTAGAGTGTTTCTTTTCATCTCCACTGAACAGCTCATAGCAATTTTTAGTTAAGAACATTTCCATCCCAAAGACATGATCATATTAATTTTCTACATTCAACTTAGGTTTTAGAATAAGAATACCACACAATTTCATCTTTCTTTAAAAATGAACACTAGCCTTCCGAAAATAATTGGACTATGTACATGTCAAACAATACACCTCCAACTACCAATATCCAGTAAGGAATCCAAAATAGCAAAAATGAGACTTGAACCTTAGCTTATACCACTGAAGTCCCACGATTTTGGTACTGAATAATTATTTTCACAATAAATCCTACTGGAATTATATCATTCTCGAAATGAACTGTAAATAATGAATGATGATGACCTATGTCCTAGAATGATCAATAACAATGTTGTGAAATGCTTACAAAACAAAACTGTTCAATGTCCCTCCGTGATCCATATATCATCTTTAGTATGGATCAAGATGCACTGCCATCCGTAACTTAATTTAGTCCACCTACTTTTAGGAAATCAAGTTCTTTGGGTTGCCACAATCAAGGATCAATTCCACAAATCTCAGTTTTACATGACAACAATGCCTGAAGTGAAGAGAGCTATTTGATGGCTGGAAAATTTTCATTGAATCAAAATGAGGTGAGGAAAGAAGTAATCAAATTGTATATATCAATCTTCATGCACAACTTCTGCTCTGTTATAAGGGCCTATGCCTTCTTTGATAGAAGGATATGACATTCTTGTATAAAATGTTCAGTAGAGATATAAACACAATACTTGTTCCTATTGCTGAAAGAAGGATTTGAATGCTTCGTAGAGAGATTCTAGTAGGATTATTGGAACTGGATAAAGCAGAAGATGCAAGCTTCTACAGGGATGCAAAAGACAGTAATCTTTTTGACAGTTCCAATAAGGATACGAGGTTCCACATATCCTCGAAAAGACTTACTTTTCCACCAATCTGTGTTTTACATGGCAGTAATGCCTGAAGCAAAGAGAGCTTTTTGATGGTTGGAAAATATTCCTTGAATAAAAATGAGGTGAGGAAAGAAGTATTCAGATAGTAATTATGAATCTTCATGCACAACTTCTGCCCGTTAGAAGGGCCTATGGGTTTTTCTAGACTGTTTCGGTATAGGTACGGGTATGGTACGCTGAAACAGCAAATGTTTAGAAACCTCGGGCACGGTAAGCAGTGGGCACATTTGTACAATATCTTTTTTAAAAGTAACAAATATATATATATATATATATATATATATAACAAGCTTATAGTCTCAGCAACCAATAAAATAATAGAAGCCAACAAGAAGCTTATTATGAATTAGAAGCCATCTAAAGCAAGATTTCTTTGACTAAATACAAGAAGACCACAAAACACTAAATCTATGAGTCCATCTACTAATGGGCTCAAAAACATTCCACTTATTGTTAAGGCCTAGGGAAAGGTTTGGGGAGAAGGCACTCTTTTCATAGAGTTGTTTGGAGGTAGCCTCTTAGAGAGGGGGCCCTTTGAGCCACCTCGTAGTATCCCAAAAGTCATTCTCATCCTCCATAATTAGTCCAGTAAAGAGAGTTGTGAAAGCATTTCTAAGCATTGTATACATTCTGAACTGAAATTGAGGAAGCTTATAGAAAGCTTTAAGGTCTGTCCATTAAATCCACTTCCCAAATCTGTACAAGTCACGAAATATTTTAATTCCTTTCTCAAACCAAAGGAGCAGCCACTTGTCAAGGCAAGGATCTTGTCATTATATTTCAGATTCGATGAAATCGATTTGTAGGCTTGGCACATAGTGTCAAAAGAAGAGAAGATAGGTTGCCCAACCACCAAGTGCTTCACTTGTTCCCATGCCTTCCAAATTGACTAAAGAATAAAGGACCCATGAGGAACAACAAGAAAGCCCCCAAATAGTAAGTCAGCCAGATGAAGTCCTTTTTGTCTCTCTTGACCCTTCAGAGTCTATTGGCAATATTGAATCTCACACGAACTTTCCAAGCTTCAATTCCAGTCAAAGCCCTCAAGTTTTATTTATTTTTTGCACTTTAAAACAAACCCTGTGGCTACGTACCCACAGCGTACCCGAACTGTACCCGTACCAAGTTCAGTGTGCTAATAATAAACACAATACTTCTTCCCATTACTAAAATAAGAATTTGAACGCTTTGTAGAGATATTCTATGAAAAAAATCATTCTTACATGTAGGTTTACTGGAACTGGCAAGAGCAGAAGATGTGCGCTTCTTCAGGGATGCATAAGACAAAGTGAGCTTTGTAGGTCCCTGATGGTGCGTGGCTTCCAACCTTAGAGTAAACTATACTAGAAAGTCTAAGAATGTCATAGTGAGAAGCCCTAACTCCTACAAAGATGAGAATATTGGTAACAAATTGATTCAAAAGACCTCATCAACATCGTGTACTTCTAATTTTATGAAGAGGCAACTGAATCAGTAAACATAGTGTTGAATTGTGTGTCTAGATCTCTAAGGAATATGGCACCAATGTGCTAATAGCTTGTCCTTGTATCGAGTGGGTGAAATTGTTTTCTAAATAACCTTTTTTACAATTTTACAACTTTGAAAAGTTGATTATTTTGTTGTGGCTTAAAATTAGACTAGATATTGCCACCAAGAGAAACCTTGATCATTCACATGAGCCTCGGCAATCAAAATTTGTGCCTCAATAAGAGTTGTCGACCTCTTGAGTATGCCTCAAAATTGTGAATCCTAGCATCTAACTTGTTCTCACTTAGTTCCACCAAAATGAGGAATAAATATCAAGGTGTCCAACTTGAAATTAGGTTGAAAAATTGCAATGTCATTTAGGATCATTATATTATGTTGTTGGTTACTAATAATTTGTTGGGACATGCTTTCCATTTGATATATCAATATGATTTCTTTTTTTTAAACTTTTGTTCATCATGATGCTTGTGGAGCAATTGCACATAAATGCAATTTGGGTGATACTTGACATGTTATTTGGACCATAGTATACATACTCGAGGAGTACTCGCCACTTTTCCCCCTGTATGAACACTCGCCCCAAAACTTGTCGAATAACTCTACAAGTATTCGCCAAAGATAAGCGACTTTTCCTTCGTACTCGCCAAACAAGACTGAAACACAAAACATTGCTAAAATGCAGTTTTTACGCTGAAAAACACTCTTTTTTTGTCTTTTAAAAGCTTCACACTCCACTTGTAATTACACAACTATTGAGCATCCTTTGCATGAGTTGAAGAGATTTATAGCGAATTCAAAGAGCAAATTTGAAGAATTTCATTTGCAGATGTGTTCTTTTCTTTTTCTTTTTCCTTCTTTTCAAGAATGTAAATTCTCTCTATATTGTTTATATATTATATCCAAATATGATTTGGAAGTTTGAATGCATTCTATTCGATTCTAAATAATTTTAATTGTTATTTATGCTTCTTTAGCGTCATTAATTAACAAAATTGTCAGAATGTGTTGATTTAAATGCTATTTATTTAATTTTTGGGGAATTTAATCTTGTTTGTAGGGTTAACAATTACAAATTTGAAATTATAGTTACATAGGGTTTCAATGTTGTTTTTAAAATAGTTTTTCATTAAAATTACAGTTTATTATTATTTTTAATATTTTAAATGTGCATGGTGTTGCACATTAGAACTTACTATACAATGGCATCTGGGTCAACATCTAGTTTGGCATCGGGCTCAATATCACTAGTAGACACCAATCCCACTAATGCTCGTTCAATTTGTTTTGGAAGTATGTTGTACATGGAGCAGTTTCAATGACTGTTGTTTTGCAATTTCTCCGACAAAACATTTTCTCGAGGCATCAATCCCTTTAAAGTATTATCTTTCTTTGCTTGTGCAACACCATGGTATATCCCAATGTAACGAAGAAGCAAAATAAGAGATGAAAGTCGAGATGGAAGACAAGAAACTAGAGTCGGAAAGGGTGCTTGCGCAGAGCAAGCAACCATTACACCTGAAATAGCAAGTGGAATCGAGAGGACATTGTGGCAATGATTGTGGGTTCTATTTGTGGTCCCCAGATACAAAGTGGAAGAGACACTTCTAGCTCATTGTAATATCCCCTTCCCAATTGAAGACCCTTAGCCTACTTTGTATACCCAACGGCTAGGGGGCAAAAATAAGGGTGACTTAAGTTATAATAGTTTATTATAAAGTGCAAAATAAAAATAAAATAAAAGAAAACATTATATGCACTTATAATAAATTATTAGCAACTTAAAAATAGAAAAGCAAACAAAAGGGAAAAGCACTTGGAAAAAATAAATTATCCATAGAAAAGTGCGACTTGCTTATGGAGCAAAAGTAAATGGGAAAAAGGAAAAATAAAGTAAAAAGCATATGGGCCAAAGTTATTTATTCTAGAAAAATGCGACTTGCATTAGGAAGGCAATTTGGAGGGGAAAAGGCATTTAATGGTGAAAGAGCTGATTGGTCATGGAAGGTGGCTATTTGGGTCACAAGGCTATATATGCAAGTGGACTTGCCTTAGTCTCACACACTTGAATATTTCTCTAATTTCTGATTTTGTATCTATCTTGTTGGTGAGCAAGGTGTGCTTGTTGAAGCACTTTCTCCATATCATTCAAGTACGAAAGCCCTTGAATTGCGTACCTCCCAAGGACGAAAACCATTGAAGAGAGAATAGTGTGGACGAAAACCCACATTATCTCATTTGTATTGATCTTCATTGCTGGATATAGTCAATTACAGCCCTAAACGACTTGGTTTGAGGAGAAAATCTGGTGTTTGGGCTCTTTCTTCCAAGTACGACTTGCATGGACATGTTCTCTCTATTTTTCTAAGGTGCAATCTACATTTTCATCACTATTTGGAAGCTTGTGGATGCTATTTTCAGATCTGAAGTATTTATTTATTTTCGGTTGTGTAAGGGTTTATCAATAAATTCATATTTGCAATTGTGGGCTTCTAAAAATCAGATTTCTTGCATATTAATGTTGTTGGTTATTAATCATAATTTTTGAGCAATTAGCAAGTTATTTTGAGTGTGTTTGTGCCTAGATCGCATGTTTCTTCCCCAAGCAAGTCGCCATTTTCGGGTAATTAATTGCAGCTGCATTAAGGCTTCATGCAAGGGTTTCTACATCATTTACAGGTCTGATATTTCAAAAAAATTCAGATCTGCAGAAATTAGTTTGATATATATATTATAAATTTGAATTTGGGATTTGGATTTCCCAAAAATCCAAGTGGGAGTCAATAGTGTCCTTTTGGGGACATTACATTCATCGAGTTCAAGCAATGGGATACATAATTTTTCTATATCTAGAAGCATACAGGGTACAACCTTCACAAAGACAATATGAGCTTGAACAAGGATGTGCATGAAAATCTAGATAAAGCATGTCTAAATTTCTAAAACTAAAACAACCTTCACATCAATGTGACAAAGAGCCCATACTAGGAGTATTTGGTGAAAGCATTAATTGCGGGAAAGAGTATAAGGCACCCTCTCCAAGAGACTTAAGGGGAAATTGTTTTGGGGTGCGGTTGCGGTTCAGAGATGCCATGTCAATCCTAGAAGATCAAAAGAAGCAGTGGCAAAAAAATACGGATGCACCATTCTTTCAAATGGGGGACAGATGATGGAAGTAGCTACACTATTAGTGTAAGATTTATTTTCCTCTCTTTATTTGTATTATCCTACTCGGAATATTCCACCTCACTTGGAGTTTCCCTACACTTTTGGGATATGCTTGCTTAGGTTACCACTTGACTACACCATTCTAGGTGTTGGTTACCACTTGAATACACCATTCTACGCGTTGGTTACCACTATTCTAGGTGAAGATTGTCATGATTCTAGGAGGAGGTTACACATTCACCTCCTATATGTACACCTCTTGCATTATTCTATTTGATCGTATTGAGTTCGAGCTATATTTGTTTTATTGCAATTATCTCTGTTGTATTTTTCGTAATTTGCAATCTTGTATGCTTTCATTGTTTTGTCTTGGAACAATTCACATCTTGCATCATTCACTTGTGCATTCTTCAAACCAGTAGATCCATGGCGCTTCTCCAATATACACCCTTATCAAATATTTTGTGACTTCAGGATGGTGAGATGGTTTTTTTGAAGTTAATTGATGCCTCTAACATGGTAAAAATGCAAAAATATGAGCCTTACATCGAGAGGGGTTGTATTAGAGGTGGATATTAAGAATGTTGTGCAAATTGTCACTAACAATGCACCACCATATGTGGTGGATGAGAGACTACTACAAGAGAGGCATTTATCACTCTTTTGGCCCCTCGTGCAACCTATTGCTTTGACCTTTGGAGGACAAGCAAAATTGATTGGGTGAAACCAATTGTAGAAGACACAAGAAACCTAACCAACTACATATATAAACACCTTTGGATTCTCAACTTGATGAGAGAACACACCAAGGGGAAACAAATTCTATGAGTAGGTTTCACGAGGTTCGCAACTTACTTCCAAGCGTTGCTTTAAGTATTTCTAGTTTGTTGAATTGTTGAAGCAAATGTTTGTGAATCAAGAATGACCAAACACATTCAAATAAAGTCGATCGAGAGAGGACAACAAAGATAGTTTTTGATGATGTCTTTGCAAAGAGAGTTGTAGAGATCGTCAAGGTAACTTCAAACTTTAATTTAAATTTCATGTCCATTCCTTTATTTTTCATTTTTTCAATGTATTGTTGTATACTTTATTTGTAAGTTTCTAAGTTTAAAGTTTAGTTTGATTGTAAGTGTTAGAGTCATTGGTGAGGGTTTTGCGCTTGGTTCATGGGGAACAAAACTCGATAGGATACATTTATGAGAGCATGGATATAGCCAAAGAGGCCATCAAAAGCTATTATAGGAGGGATATAGTCAGATATGGCCCCTTTTGGGAGATAATCGATCAAAAGTAGAACAATCAACTCCACCAACCCATTCATGCAACGGGATACTACCTCAACCCCATGTTTTTCTTCTCTGATGACTTCACAAATGTTAACGATGAGGTTATGGAAGGCCTCCCAACATGCATTGAGAGGATGGCACCAAAGGTTGAGGTGAGGAACTTCAATATTTTAGAGTTGCAAAATTACAAGCATGCTTTAGCGGGTGGCTCCTTCCTTCGGCGTTAACTATCAGAGGGACACCACCACCAAGTAACATAAATTCGAACTTAAAAATTTAAAATTATTAATTACTTACAAACTTTTGATTATCTTGTTTATAGGTTCTTGGTGAAAAATAGGGGAGAAACTACCCCACATCTTCAAAAGCTAACCCTTAATTTTATCTCAACTTTGTAGTGCTTTTGGGTGTGAGTGCGGTTGGATTTTTTTGCCATTCACACAAAGAAGTACAACAAGTTGACTCACAAACACCTCAATGACATAGCCTTTGTACAATACAAGCTTCGCACAAGAAAGGTGGAGGCAAATCGCAGGAGCTTGTTGATTTGGATGAGATTGATCCATACAACAACTAGACTATGCGAAGAGGAAATCCCTAGCACATTCCAAGAGGAGGAGATAGTTGATTTCAGGAGGAAAGCTATGGAGGGATAAGCATAAGCCGAGAGATTTTGGATTGGATGACATCTTTCGAGATAATGTTGAACATACAACAACAAAGGGGCCACTACCATCTACTATCGGTGTGAAATTGCAGCACGACCTTCAGTAGGGAGCAAGACAATCGCAACCGAGTAATGGGACTAGTAGAGGCAGGTAGACCCTCTCCCCATCCTTCTCTAGAATAGGGAAGAGGAAAATGTAAAGTGTAACTTGCATAGATAGGCAATCTGTGATGATAATTTTCAATGAAAATCGTCACAAGTTCATAAGACTTATCAATTAACAAATTGTATTCACATGATGATGTGATTTTTACTTTATTTGTATTCAAATATAATAAAACACTTCCCGACATTTTAAAGACTTGTTTGATACATTTTGTAGCTATATTTTGCATAATGTGTTTCCATAAATTTACGTATTATTTAAGTTGTCAAGTATTGTTGAATATTCATCAATCTTCGAGTAAAAATTGGGTCTACCAACTTTTGCACACAATCAAATTTCTAGCATCTATCGAGGATTTTCCATATACAAGTATGCGAACTATGATCCTGGAATAACCTTAATACCATTTTTATAGTAAAAGCATATGAAAGAAGAGAAACCAAAACAAGACACAAGAAGAATGTGGTTTTCTTTTCAATCCACACATTATAATAAACTAGCAATTAAGAGATTCTAAATAAGAACCCTAAAACAAAGTTACGCGGGACGCGTCCCCCTTTTCTACACGTCCGGGACGTCCCGGACGCCTTGGGGACGCGGGGACGTGGGGGAAACGTTTCCCCCACGTTTCCTTTTTTGGCGGGAGGGCGAAACGCCCTGGGGACGGCTGAGGAAGGTGGAAAACGTCCCGGGGACGTTGGGGACGGCTGGGGGACGGCGGGGACGTCCTCGACGTCCCCGGGAACTTCCCGGGGACGTCCAGACGTCCCCGCCGTCCCCCGCGACTTCTGCGCACTTTTTAAAAAAAAAAACATACTTTTTAGACATTTAAACACTTTTTTTTTTTATTGTATATTTCTAATAACATAAAAGTGACATCCCTAACCTAACCCTAACCCTAAAAGTGCTATTTTATGTTATAAATTAACAATATGGGCTCATTTCATATTCACACCAAGCAAGAGCAAGAGCAAGAGCAAGAGTGAGAGCAAGAGCAAGAGCAAGAAGAAGAGCAAGAGTGAGAGCAAGGGCAAGAGGAAGAGCAAGAGGAAGAGCAAGAGCAAGAGCAAGAGCAAGAGCAAGAGGGAGCAAGAGGTATTTATAATTTTATTTGCTTACAATACATGTTAAAGTTTTTTTTTTTTTAAATTTAGAATCTAGATTATATTTGCATTTGTTAGGGGCTGTTTTTTAGCATTTGCATCTACATTCACAATGTAATCATGCATATGCCAATGCCATATAGTTTGTAGGATTTTTAAAAATGCATATTGCAATTGCATAGGGTTTGGTTATACAAACTACAATGTAAATGGTTACATTTTTTTTTTTAATTACATTTTTATTTCTAGTTTAAAATTTAGATTTTTTTGCATTTTTTAGGGGTTGTTTTTTAGCATTTGCATCTACATTCATAATGCAATCATGCATCTAGTTTGTGGGATTTAAAAAAATGCATCTTGCATAAGCCCTAGAGGCTAGGGTTTGGTTGTAAAATTTTAAATTTTAAATTTTAAATGGCTGCGTTTTTTTTAAAATTAATTCATTACATAATCAATCAATCATATAGTTATGGTTGTTTTTAATTCATTGCAGCAATCATCACCATGAGTTCTTCTACTGAGACTGAGTATGAGTATGAATCAGAGCATGAATCAGAGCAGGAGAGGGTTGAACGGGAAGTTGAGATAGGTGGCCGTGGAAGAGTTGGTGATGCCACAATGGGGGAGAGTGAAGAAGGGGCACAAAATGTAGTGGCAACGGCAACTGGTAGTTCAGCTGGTAGTGCTACCAATTGCCCATCTCAAATGTTGTCCAAATTTGCCATTGGACCATTTGATAAGAAGAAGCCATTGCAACAATTTGCCCAAATAATTGATAACCCCAAGTCTGGAGGGGGGAGCAAAGTATGGAAGTGCAACATATGTGCACTGACTTGGCATGGTAGTATCACTAGGACCAATGCACACTTGTTGCATCTTACAGGAAGGGGGGTTGACACTTGTAAGGGTCTTTCACTAGAGCAGAGAGCTGAGATGGTGAGAATCTTCCATGGAAATACCACGGGCAATGTGCCATAAGTTCGTGGTTCTACGGCTACTACTCCATTGAGCACTCATAGATCGCAAACTTCCTAATACTGGGCGGCTGGTTCTAGTTTTGAAGTGTCAGAAGTGGAAAGCAGAGGGAAGAGAAAGGCCGTGGGGGCAGCCCCAAATTCAGTTATTGACATGTTTGATTCAAAGGCAAGGGAAGAGGCAGATGATGCTATTGGGAAATTTTTCTATGCTGCTGGGATTCCATTTAATGCTGCTCGCTCTCCTTATTACAAGGAGGCTATGGCTAAGGTTGCAAAAGCAGGTACAAGTTATGTGCCTCCTGGAGACACAAAACTCAGGACAACAATCTTGGATAGAAACTATTCCAAGGTTAATGTATTGATGGAGGAGATGAAGGTGACATGGGTGTCACATGGATGCAGCATTATCATGGATGGGTGGACGGATATTAGACACCGTCCTCTCATCAATATCATTGTCTCTTGCAAAAATGGACCGTACTTCTTGAGAGCAATTGATTGTTCTGGGAAGCGAAAAGATGCTGAGTTTCAGTTTCAGATTTTGAAGGATGCCATTGAGGAGGTTGGACCTTCAAATGTTGTACAGGTTATCACAGATGCAGCTTATGTGTGCAGAGCAGCAGGCAAGCTAGTGGAGCGGGAATATAGGCATATTTATTGGACTCCATGTTGTGTGCATGCCATGAACAATGCACTGAAAGACATAGGGAAGATTCAGTGGGTTAATCAGATAGTGACTGATGCCAGAGATGTGCAGAAGTTCATATGCAATCACCACACATCATTGGCACTTTTTCGAAATTTTTCGAAGAAGGAATTTTTGAAACCAATTGACACCCGCTTTGCATCCTATTTTATTTTGTTGGAGAGGATGTCCGAGTTGCAGGAGCCCTTGCAAATTATGATTATGACACAGATCGGACTAGGTGGCGTGAGTCCAAGACAGATCAAGGGAAAAGAGTGAAGGAAGTGGTGTCATGGGAACATTTTGGGTTGATATGAAATACATCATATCAATTATAGCTCCAGTTTTTAGTGTCATCAAATATGGGGATTCTAACAGCCCCAATCTTGGTGAGATCTACGAGTGCATTGATAGCATGCTTGGGCAAATGAAGGCAGCTATTCGGGTGAGGGACCCCACTTTGGAGTTCTATAATGAACATATACAGCCCATTATTCAGCGGAGATGGGAGAAGTTGAACACTCCTCTTCATATGGCTGCGTATGCACTAAATCCCAAATGGTATGTGCAGAGGCCAGGCAGAGTTGTCCCATTGGATGATGATGAGGTGAAGAAGGGCCTTATGAAGGCTTTTAAAAAAATGTACACTCCACAAGAGGCTTCACAGATCAGAATGGAGTGGCTTGACTTCACTGAACTCGATGGGTACAAAACATCAAAGAAAGACAGAGCAGTAGATTAGACAGAGAAACCAAAGTGAGTCAGGTGGCGACCGTATGGGCTTCCAGATTGCTGCGACCACTTGCCATTCGCCTCCTTTCCTGTGTTTCTAGCTCCTCCGCCTCCGAGAGGAACCGGTCTACGTATGGTCGGATACACTCATTAAGAGGAATAGGCTTACCTCTCATGAGAGCGGAGAAGCTTGTGAATGTCATGACATAGTGCTTTGGCCTTATAGATCGCAAGACACTGAGTACAAACAGACTCCAAAGATTACGGTGGGATGTAGATCCCGAGGAGCCGAGGCAGGTTGAAGAGGACAACACTGTGCAACGAGGATTGATTGGGCTTACCTTTGAGGACGAGGATACTAGTACCAGCGAGGAGGAGTTCATGGATATTGCTTCAGATGGAGATTCTGATTTTTAGGCTGATACTTGTAGTTGTCCTCTTTTTTTGTAATATTGACAATAGACAATTGTTGGTGTATTTGGCTATGAGATTAATGATATGAATATTAGCTATTGTCACTTGATCAATCGTATTTTAGAATGGTTATATGAAATTTCAAATTTCAGCTTGTCTCATATTCAAGAATCAAAATTCAAATATGTATTATGAATTTTCAATTTATGACATTAACATATTGATATTAGACTTTATAGTGTATTTGATGTTTATGAGTTCAAGTTTCACCTTATTTAAATCTCAAATGGTTTTATTTCAGCTTATTTATATAATTTAGTCACTATATCTTTTTATTTTAAATATTTATATATTTTTTAATCAGCCGTCCCCCCGCCGTCCCCCCGCCGTCCCCAAAATTTAGAAATTTTTGCCGTCCACCCCGTCCCCGCCGCCCCGCCGTCCCCCGTCCCGGTAACACTTTGCCTAAAATGAGATTTAAAAACAACCCTTGGGATATAAAATGATGACCATATAGATCCTCTCAAGTAGGACTTCAAAGACACTTAGCTTTAAGTTTGTACTCAATTCACTTATCAAAAATATGAACCTCCCTATTTAGTGTCTAATATATATATATATATATATATATATATATATATATATAGGATGACGAGTGTAGGCAACCACAATTACCAACAACCTTGAAAAGAATGTGGCCCACTAACAAGAGGAAGAGAAATGGAAACCTTGCAACACACTCACTTGGACTTACAAGTAATGCCTATGACTTAGACACCATTTCCAAAAAACCTTAAACAACTTTGAATGATGGTGTTTTGTCAAGCATGGATGACTCGAGAATGGAAAAATAATCCAAACATGAGAATTGGAAAACCTAGTTCACCCTAAAATCAGAGATGAGAGGCAAAGATGTTACACGCTAGAATTTTAGTTGATGAAAAATGAAGTGTAAACTGGCCTCTAATGCAAACTAAAATGAACACACAAACATAGGGAACGAAAAATGAGACTTAGTAAAGAACCCAAAGGAACTCAATATCAACTAGTGTTCCACCGAGTCTTGGAACAAGGCAATGACTCTTGGATATGCAGGACGAGAGGACCTAGGTTTGGGAACAGAGTCTTTGGAGCGCAATGATCGAAAGGGGGATGAATCACTTCCTATACAATTTAATTACAATTTCAGATCACTCCCATTAATCATTTATAAATTAGCCATCCATTAGTGTGTGCACAACAACATACAACATTCATTCAAATAACCATGAGCAAGATAAGTAACACCATGACACAAGATATAAGTGGGAAACCCTCAAGGGGAAGAAAACCCTAAAAACTTTGTTGATATTACACACAACAAAGACTCAAGTGAATATTACACATCACAAGAGATTTCTTTAGTGAGGCACCAACCCCACAAGGAGCACCAACCCCTAAACCCTTGTTGATATTACTCACAACAAGAGACTTGCATGAATATGACTCATCACACAAGATTTTGATGAAGAGATCATTGATGATATGCTGCAACAACTCAGTTGATGGTGATCACAAGATTCAACTCCAAACTCCTTCAAACCCTTGCTCAAACCCTAAGTCTTCAAACTTGCATAAACTAGCACTTTCTTCACTTTTAAATGCATCAAACCCTTACACACATCTTTGTCATTCTTCAACTCACACACATGTGATGTCCCCTTTTTTATACAAATGGGGATCTCAACCAACTTCTACACAAATAAAATCAAGAAGGATAAGATCCTTTTGATTCAACCTCAAATAACCCAATGTCGGCTAATTACAACCCAAAATGGGGTTGGAAGTAGCCAAGGTGATGGGTGAGATGGGAGAATCGATTGGACAACCCAATCTTTTTAGATCTGAATTTTATTGCAGCAAATAATAATTAAATATTGCTCACAGACAGTTGAAACTTGGAAAATTCATAACTTGCTCAATACATCATCTTTTGCAATGAAATAAGGTGCATAATAAAGTAGAAATTAAGAGTTTTCCAATGCACTATAAATCTGAATTTTCTGAGTATTGAAACCCCCTCAAAACAGACCCGGAAATCTCAGTCCAAGTCGCTAGGGTTAGAGGAAAATGAATAAATTATTATCAGCACCCCTCTAGCCTCCAAACACCCCCAAATAACAGTTCCTTGCTTGGATATTAATGCCAACACACAGCAGATCACAGATCTAGCTCAAATGATAGCAAAACATGATAAACAATCTCCCATACAAGTTGCTACAGCTAAAATAATTGCAGCAGGTCTAAATATACTCCAAACCCTTCATAAACAGATTGCTAACTCAAAGATCTAATAACCATACTTGCCAACCATCATCCAAGCAAGTCGCTATGCAAAAGAAATGTCAAACATGCACCATAAACGGATCTTAAACCCTTCAAGCAAGTCACTATATTTGGGCAAAATAAGTAATGAATTTCAGATCTTCAAACAACACTCAAACAGCCACCAAAATGAATCTTAGTCACCATAAAACACTTGCAAAATTATTAGGAATTTATTGTGCATCAAATCGACCCAATTGGAGGGTGAAAACCTCACCAAAACACAGTCACAAACCCCAAAACCAGTCGCTGCCCTTAGGGGTATTTTTCCAGCATGCACAAAGTGTTTCTCCTCAAGTTGGATCCACAAAAAGTTTGATTCAACACAGCAGCAAAAATCTAGCACAAAGATCTTCCAATGATCTTCCAAATAGTCTTCAATAAAAGTCTTCAACAATGAGAGCATCAACAACATAGGGCATACATCCCTTTTCTCCAAGCATGGAGTAAAATTATATTATCAATCAACATGCCCACTAAAGGTCACGCAACCTCCTTTTATAGAATTAAGGGGTGCAACATCCAATGACCGACCTTTCCCTTTTGGAGGGAAAACATAAACTCTTATTCTAATAAAATATTTAATAAACTAAGACTATGTCCACTTTATTATTTTTATTTAAATAATAAAAGCAACTATCCTATGTGCACATTTAAGCTAACTTAGAGAGCCCTCCTTGTAGCGCAAGGCATGCCAAGGGGTTACAAAATAGACAACAGACATCTTAGGACCATCTTCAAGCTCAATCCTCAACCCATGAGAAAAGAAAATGTGTTGAGGGTCTTGTGTCTTCAATTTCAACAATGTCCCAAGAAAGGGAAATTACAACACACTTGATCAACTCTCAAATCATGCTCACATACCTGCAAAAACCAATCACACCTAGGTCGCACTTCTTGCACTCACTCCACTAGCTCACAAAAGCACCCAAAACTATGCTTTTATAAGCTTTCCTTCATTCAAATTCAAAAGAGGTTGGTTTCCTTCCTTTAGCTCGACCATTACAATTGAAAAACATCTCATAAACTTTATCACAACAGTCAAAAGTGACCCAAGTAGGTCGGCCTAGCCAAAACCCTTCATCCATGCACCAAAAATCCTCAAATCCCCATCATTGGAATGAGAAAAATCTCCTAACACCAAAACTATTTTTAGTCAAGCTCTAAAAATCACCACACATGTTTAAAATAACATTTAAACATCATCCATGGTCGCAATTATCATGAACCAATCAGATTATTTCATTTAATGGGCCCAGTGGCTCATTGCCTTCACAAAACACTTGTTTCCAGCACCATGTCTTCACCTTTTGGCCTCAAGATCACCAAAGAACACCTCAACTATGGCATGTGACCACTCAATGGAAATCTCATAACCTGTACAACACTTCTAAGCAAGTTAGAGCTCATGAAATAATCACATGTTCAAACCACATCAACTTTTGTCTTCACCAAATCAAGCTGCCCAAAAAGCAGTTTTACAAATGCAACTAGTTTGCACCCTTTTTGATACATTCAAGACCTCTAAATGGATTCATTGGATGTCAAATTCATCCCTCTTCACATTCCGGTGATAGCAAGCATCACCCAATCCATTTCATGCACTAACCAACTCAATCTTTCAGCAAAAGTAGTTCTATCCTAAAAAGCCAAAAATCTTCTTGTCCACAAACTAACTTGGAAACCATATCAAAACTCATCATCACGAGATAAAACTTATATCACTGGAAAGCTCTCTGAATTCTCTTTCCAACAAAACTTGAATCACCTCCTAACTCCTCTTGTAGCTCCTGTAATGTCAATTTTACTGAAGATTGCTTCTAACTGCCCCAAAACTACCCTTTGACCAGTCAACATAAATGAAGCATACTTGACCATTTATCAAAATCACCATGACCTAAAACTATCATGGACATCAAGAACAACTCACATACATCATATAATGGTCATTTAGTTTGCAACTCCTTTGGACAACCTTGTCCCAAACTGAACTTCTTGAAACCGGGTCTATTTGAGTGGGGTCCTCTCATCACCATAAGTTCTATCATACCTTTATGGAAAGTGAAGGAGTCCTTGATATGTTCTAGTCATTATCCAAGAACTAACAAGCAAAATTGGCCACTTAGGAAGCAAATCTCTCAAACCGCTTTCAAGCTAGGGTTTCAAACACATAATGAGTTGTTTACCTTCTTAACATTCATTCATAAAAATTTGAGGATGAAATGACCTCATTCTTTTTGTGAAACCCTCTAGACTCAATGTAGAAGCATCCCTGAAAGCCACAAGGTCCCATGCAAAGCCTCACAATTCAGGGTGAGCATCAGAAGACCCAATTCGAGCTAGAAATGGCATTCTTGACCATGTTTCACCAAAACAGACATAACATGCAAAATACTCATCATGGCAACCTGAAATTTTGCCTGACAAACAATGACACCCTACATTCATCTCCAATCATCACCATGTCATAAATAGCTCTCAATCATTCCAACAACTCGAGAGTTGCGTATAGCTAGCCCTTAGGGTTTTGCACTGTAAAGGCTAGGGTCAACTGAAACAACCTCATAACACATCATGAAAACTCTCCAAATGGTCCTAACATACTTGGTACATCATGAATCAACTACCTACATGCATCCATGAGCTCATATAGCTCCACAACTCAATCTCATGCAATCTAACAACCATACCTGGTCTAAATGAGCACATGCAATAGTCACCAACTTGTATCTGCATCCCACTGAAACTCATGTGAGTGCCCAAGCACTCCCAAAACATGCTCTCCATCATGTCAACATGCTTCTCAAGTCACCAAGAAGCTCCAACCTCCATACACCATCACCTAGGCTAGCTAGGTCACTTGAATAGGCTTGCAAGAACAAGCAATCCTCACTGAAACACTGATATCATCATTAATATTTCGAATCATCATGTCATCACCATTCTCGATGCTCGACCTACTCCATCATCCACTTTGTCATTAATGAGGTTTTGCATCAATGACAACACCTAAACAACAACATGCCAACAAAGCGGGGGGACGGCAACACAAATATATATAGTACTTGAAAAATAGTTATAAAAAGATGTATAAGGAACAAGAAATGAAACATGGAAATACTAAACACATCAGAATGAACAATGAAAATGCCTAATATCAATATATTAAAATTTATATTCAAAACAATGATTACATTCAAAATTCAAATACAATCAGTCTAATCATCACCTAAGTTTGTGCCTAACTCCTAATCACTCAAACTACTAAACTCCATAAAATCAACCTCCTCCAAACCAATTTCAACCAACCCTATCTATGCCATATCATCATCAATCTGATATAGCTTCTCTAGCTCTACATCCAATCAAGTTGTTGGACTCTCCTTGTACATAAGTGTGTTGTTGTCAATGAGACGCAAGGCAATCTGCCACATCATCATCAATCTAAGATAGCTCCTTTGGCTTTTCAACCAATTGGGTCGTTGGACTTTTTTTGTATGTAAGCGTGTTGCATCAAATAAGACGCAAGGCATTGTCTTACATTCAAATTCAAACACAATTGCCCAATGGTTCAATGCCTCTAATGAGTCTAATCATCCCCAAAGTTTGTGCCAAACTCCTCATCACTCAAACAGCTAAACTCCTCAACGTCAAGCTCTCCCAAATCACTTCCAACCAACCTTGTCTATGCCACATCATCATCAATCTGAGATGGCTCCTCTCGCTCTACATCCAATCGAATTGATAGACTCTCCTTGTATGTAAGCATGTGGTCAATGAGACACAAGGCACTATGTTTTAGCTTCTCCGACCTCTTGCTCGCTAATGTTATTGTTCAACTCTTGCTTGCTCGATTCTTGCTTGCTAATGCTCTCACTCTATCTTGATAATGCTTTCATTCTTGGATTCTATTTTTGATAATGATTTGGAGTGAGGGTGCAAGGCTTATTTATAGTTTTTTTAGTGTTTAAGGGGTGGGTGGGGCCCATTAAGTATTAGGGTCAGGGTTAGGGCCCAAAAATTATAAAATAAAATGATTTTAAAAAAAAACAGTTTTTGACAAGCTTGTGCCATCAGCGACGGCCAAGAGTCTCCGTCTTTGGGAAGTCCCAAGCCCCATAAATTCCCCAAAATGGGGGGATGTTTCCCAGCTGCCCCCAACTCTCAAAGACAGTCCTCCCTCACGAGACGTCACTTTTTGGGGCGGACGCGCTTCATGGAACACAGATCAACCTATAAATATTCCCAATTGAGCTCAATCAATTGGTTTATTCCTCCTTGACAAGAAAACTTCATGCAGCATGTGTCATCCCAGAAAATTGTGACAACAAATGTGGGCAGCCAGTCAAAGCAGTAATTGACATTATCATCTTCTTGGGGAGTAAAGAAGAGGAAACCTTGTGATTTGAAGCCCTTGCGGAGCTAATTGGTGAAATTGTTATTTGATTGTGGCTTACAAATTGCATTACTGTGATATGACAATAGCAGCATAGACATTCCTTTCTTGAGGACAAAATACAATATTTCTATTCATTTGCAAAAGAAAAAAAAGGGTCAATCATTTCATTCAAGAATACTTGAGGAAAAATCAGTCTTAGCATGGTGTTTTGGAAAAGCAATTGTTGGAACTAGGAAGGAAGCATTACAAATGAGTGGATATAAAATCTGGAATAGAGGACTGTTAAACCGTTGGCCTACCTAAACAAAGAAGCACAACAATACTATATCAACGCCAAGAATATTAAAAACGAGTTCGTGTCTAGTTTTATAGGTATGGGATGGGTATAGGCAACCACAATTTCATCAAATTTCAAAGGAATAAAGCATTCTGATGAGAAATGGTACATCAAAAAGCTGAGAAATGGAAGCCTCGTTGCACACCAATTTGGACTCACAAGTATTAACAGGGTACAAAATCTCATGATTCATGTATGATCCATTGCAAATGGATTGTTCCTCATAGCATCATCCTCGTTGAGTTTGACCCCAGGTTTTGCACCTTGAGACCATCTTCAAGCTTACATTCTACATCCACAGACTTGGAACCATGGAAGAGATATGCAGCCTCAGTCTGAATCCGAAAAGTTATTGCATAAGCAAGCCAAGGGTAGAGAATGTGAGCTGATTGCAAAATATCAGAATTTTGGAAAATATATGAAGTCCAAGGATTTCATAATATTCTGGCAAGAGAGTCAATCGGCCAACAAAAAGAATCCACCTGGGTTTTGATTATCTAAGAAGAAGAAGAAGCTTGAGCCTGCCTTGTACAAGGCCATGAGATGTGAGATGGATGCAACCAAACTGAAGAATAGAGAGATAGAATGGAAACAACATAAGGTAAAGTCCAAACAACAAAAACTGAAGCAAACAGTGCAGCCAAACCACCTAAAAGTGAAAGCCCATGAGATGCAGAATGGCAACGACATAAACTAGGGTTAGAGAAACAAAAACCAGAAGCAAGGAGTGCAGCCAAACAATCTAAATATTATCTCGGCGAGGCAATTCAGGCAGCTGCAGGATTAAAGAAATTCTATCAGAAAATGTACCCAAAATATGGCTTACTGTTATGGTTTGGGATACATTAATTATGTAAAGAATGAGGCAGCAGTCAGATGTTTGCAATGATTTACCTAAGGAGGCCACCAAACCTTCAAATAAAGGGAAATTCAAAGTTAATAATCAATTAGATAAACAGCCAGAGAGTTCTATTGATGAATTTGATCTAAACTGTGTACAGAGAGCAAAAATTGGTTGACTGTAACGATGACTCAATGTACTGCATTGGCTTCTGGATAACATAAATATAGATGGTATATGGTGTCACCACCAAAATTTCTTATGCAAAAAAGATTTCAAGCTCGATAACTGAGGAGTGTATTGCTAGAACTAGTAAAATTGCAATCCACAATGTTGAAGAAGACAGCAAAAACATGAAGAAAAAAAAGAAGCAAGCAAATATAAACAAAATGAATGTGAGCTTCCTTCAAGAACAACTAAAAATAGTATTAAAAAGAAAGCTTGAAAGGCTTCTTGAAGACAAAATAAACTAATGGATAAACATGCTGGTAAGCTAGGTGAATTTAGCAAAGGGTGATAAGAGCAATCATTCAAGGTTGAGAAGACACCAGTTCAACTAAGGAAGCATTGTTTTGTCTTTAGGTACATAGTCTAGACAAGAAATGAGCATAATGATGAGTATTGGCACCCTACAAAAATAAAGTTTGATAAATAAAAGAGGATAATAGTCCAAAATATAAAGAGAAGCTTCGTCATAGATGAAAAATATGCAGGCATTGAAAAAACAAAACTGCAACATGCAGGGAAGCTTGGATGTTTCACAAGAGGAGACCGATACAACAATGGTGGCACTGATTCTCCACATGGAGATGATGAAGGAGAAATAAATACCAGGAATTCTCAATTAAGGTCCATTATTCGGAGTGGAACAGGAAAAAAACAAGAAATTCAAATTGGACACTAATACTAAAGTGGGAAGGAAACCCAATCAGACTAAAATTCAGCAGGAAGGACAAAAGTTGAGCAATTAGGGACTTGTCCCAATACCTTCAACACCCAACCCAATGAAAATCATCACCTGGAATATAAGAGGTTTGAAGGGCTCCCCTTCAAAGGATGATTGTGTTAAACAAGCCAGCTATGGTAAGTATTCAGGAAACAAAAGCTTCTATGGAGTTAGTGTCCATTCTTGCTAATAATATGTGGCCTCAAGCTCAACATATTTCTATTAGTTCAGCTGGAGCCTCGGGAATCCTAAGGTAATTTCTGTTCTTAATTCATGTGCCATGAAAGGAATTATTTGTTTACATGTGTATGATAAGATGGAAGACCAGCAGTTCATAATGTGTAATATATATGCCCCAGTTTCTGTGGAGGATAAAAGGCAACAGAGGAAAGGAATGGACTACATCATACGCTCTTTTCCACAGATATTGCTTATAATGGGAGGAGACTTTAATACTATACTTAATCTTTCAGAAAAGCAGGGAGGAAATAATCATTTGGATGCTAGTTCAACAGAGTTGCAGCAGTTCATACAGACTCATAATCTAGTGGATGTTCCTACGGACAATGGGATAATGACATGGTCAAACAGAAGACAGGGACATGAATGTATACTAGAAAGATTGGATCGATTCATTGTTTCTGAAGAATGTTGGTTAAGAGGATGTGCTCCTAAAGCACGGATACTTAATAACAGTGGATCTGACCATTGGCCTGTTTGCTTGGAAATAGGCAAAACTCTCCATATCAAAGCACCTTTCAGATTTCAGCTGATGTGGCTTCGTCACGCTGATATTCAAGATCTGGTCCGTAAGTGGTGGATGGAAGGGAGGCCTAGGCATGGAACACATATGTTTATGTTTGTCCAAAGGCTGAAATACCTAAAATTCCAACTTCAGAATTGGAACTGGACTGGATTTGGGGATATAGCAAAAGAAAAAGCTCGGATCTTGGGTGAGCTTGAAAAAATTAATGTTATTCATCGCAATTCAGGTATTTCTATGGATCTCTTTAAAAAGAATGCAGCTTGAAGGCAGACCTCAATGAATGGGAAATCAGAGAAGAAATCATGTGTAAACAAAAATCTAGAATTCAATGGCTGAAGGAGGGAGACAAAAACTCAGCCTTCTTCCATAAATCCTTATTATCTAGGAGAGCTCAAAACCACCTTCAATGTCTTTCCACGAAGGAGGAGCTAAGGAACTTTCAATGAATGGTATGAAGAAGGTGGCTAGCCAATACTTCCAACATCTTTTTATGGAACAACCGTTGGATAGAAATGCTCAAGAACAACTTTTAGATCTGATTCCTACACATATCACCCAAGAGGATAATGACAAGATGATCCAACCAGTCATGGAGGATGAACTCAAAAAGATAGTGTTTACTATGCAGAAAGGCAAAACCCGGGCCCAGATGGGTTTCCCATAGAATTCTTT
Organism: Taxus wallichiana var. yunnanensis; assembly: GCA_018340775.1. NCBI lineage: Eukaryota > Viridiplantae > Streptophyta > Pinopsida > Cupressales > Taxaceae > Taxus > Taxus wallichiana. The sequence continues at coordinate 444,848,917 of CM031239.1, forward strand.
CAAGCTTTTTGGGAAATTATTAAATCAGATTTATTACAGGTGGTGGAGGAAGCGAGGACAGCGAAGACCATGCTTAAAGAGTTGAATAGGACCTTCATAGCCCTCATTCCTAAAGCAAGAGAGGTAGAAGATATTTTTGGATTCCGACCTATAGCTCTATGTAATGTGGTGTACAAGATAATAACAAAAGTTATTGCTGAAAGATTGAAGCCATTCCTGTCAAAAATTATATCCCCTGAACAAGGGGGATTTGTTCCAGGAAGACATATCCATGATGAGATAGTTCTTGCTCAGGAAATTTTACATTCAATGGAAATGCAGAAAAGGCCGGCAATGTTCATCAGATTAGATTTATCTAAGGCATATGACAGGGTGGATTGGAACTTTCTATGTAAAGTCTTGGAACGATTTGGCTTTTCCCTTGACTGGATTCACTGGGTTAGAGCATGCTTTTCTACTACATCTTTTGCAGTTTTAATAAATGGCTCTCCTTCGGCATACTTTGGTGCTTCAAGGGGTATAAGGCAAGGAGACCCGCTATCCCCTTTTCTTTTTATTATCCTCGCTGAATGTTTGGGCAGAATGAGTAAAAAAGCATGTCAGGAGAAAAAAATTAATGGAGTGCAATTGGCTAAAACTGTAAAACCACTATCATATTTGCAGTTTGTAGATGATTCCTCTATGATGGGCAACGCTAATGTGACAAAAGCTAAACAAATTCATAAGATCATCCAAACTTTTTCTTCTGCTACAAGTCAGCTTATAAACAATGGAAAATCCAATATTTTCTTTTTCTATTGCTCTGAAAGACAAGAAGATCAAATCCTGAATATTCTCCAATTCCAAAAAGGAATATTCCCTTTGAAATATTTGGGTGTTCCTTTATCCCCTAGAAAGATGAGGGATTGGCAATGGCTAGTTGATAGAGTTGAACAGAAATTGCAGAAATGGACAAATAAGTGGTTGTCAACAGGAGGAAGGATGACTCTCATCAAATCAGTCCTTCAAGCAATGTCGATCTATGTTGCTTCGGTGGTGAACATCCCTGGTACAATATTAAAAAGATGGATTCTCTTTGTCAGAGGTTTCTATGGAGTGGGACACAGGAAAAGAAAAAGTGGTCTTTGGTCAAATGGGCATCTCTTTGTAAACCAAAAAGGAAGGGGATTGGGCTTTAGGTCTTCCATTCACCAGAATATAGCCTTAGCGGCAAAACTCTATTGGAGACTTATTGTTTATCCTAATGACCTTTGGGCTATAAATTTTCGTGGTAAATATGCGGAAAATAGTTGTCCAGAGAAGATTATTAGAACAGCCCTTCCGAATAAAGGTTCTCCAACATTAATGTTCATCAAAAGAGGGGAAAATCTAATTAAAAAGCAGTTGTTTTGGATTGTTCACAATGGCCAATTAGCAAACTTTTGGACGGATTCTTGGGATGGTAAACCCCCAATTATTACACTCTTCCCTCAGCTTCAATCAATTATGGAACGCATAGTTGGAAAACTCGCAGGTTACTCGCCGAGTCCTCGAGTAATCGCCAAACTTTCATGCAAACGAGTAAATCGCCAAAAAACTCGCCAAAACTTAAAAACTCGCCAAAGATAACATTTCTTTCCTTTTTGGCATTTCTTTCCTTTTTGGATTTTTGGTGAAGAAAACACAAGAATAGAATAAAATTTGCCATTTTTGGAAAGGGTCCGAGAAGATGTAGCAACAAAAACTTGCATGTGCCATAACTTTCATTCCGTGGCTCCGTTTCAGGTGTCGTTTTCTCTAAAAGTGCATATTTTCTCGAGCTCTACGCATTGATGGCAATATTTTTCTTATTTTCATAAAATCCATTTTTGCACCTTTTTGGACCAAGCAACTTCTTGCAATCTTCTGAAAGAATCATGAGCTTTGATCGCCTGTAGACAGATTAGTAATTAAAAATATTGGATAGCTTTCCAAAACTCGGCGAGTACTCGCCAAAACTCGGCGAGTATTCTCCCGTGCTCGGACTAATCGTCCCACCTGCCAGCTTGGTCGCAACCTGCTTATTCAAATGTTGACTTCACATATCAACAGATGCGTAGGTTTTTTTTGCTATTTTAAGAGTTTTTTTTGTGTTTACACTCCAATTTGCACATCCTCAGACACAAGACTGAATGCTATCGTAAAGGTCCCAACAAAAAGAAAGCATTAATAGCAATGAAAGAAAAAGCTGCAAATACACGGTTTTGGCTGCAAATATATGTTTTTTTACAGAAACTTGAGTATTTTTTAAGTTCACGAGTATTCACGAGTATTGGCCGAATATTGCCAAGTTTTTTTGGGGGTCTCATTAGTATTTGCCAAGTGCAAGTATTCCAACTATGATGGAACACATGCAAGCCCAGGGATGGATTAAGATAACAAAGTATATTCAACCAAATACTCAACCTTGGGGAGTTGACAGTCGTTGGATTCCAATTACCGAATGGCCTACAAGGATTGCCCAAGAACATCAAATCTTGTTGAACCAAATTTTGAGTGATCGAGTTATTCTCTTTTCCTTTGAGCCTGATGAAATAGGTTGTGGATGTAGCCCTTCAGGGAAATATGAGGTGTCCTCCGGATATACCTTTTTAAT